>CM045495.1:25549538-26749538 GCA_024704745.1 Rosa lucieae | reverse complement strand
ATTTCGGGTGCGTACTTTCTTTTATTGTCTAGGTTGGACCAGAGCTTCATGTTGAATTGTTAGGTTAATATTTTATATGATTTTGTCACGGTGTGACTTGTGTGGTTTCTTTTGGAAAAAGAATATTGGGTTTTTAAGAAATCATGGTGTGTATTTCTTTACCTTGTGTTGAAAGGTTTTCCTAGTTATTTGTGTGAGTTTTGTGGTTTTTGTATTTGAGTTACTCATACAAGCTTTCAAAAGCTTACTGAGTTTGTTATATGAGAACCCAGTGCACTATTCGATTGTGTAGGGGTTAATCCCGCAGGTCAGGGAAATCACGGGTGAAGCTGAGTTCTTGTAGCAGCTGTACGGGTAGGAAGCTAATATTGTGGATTTACTGTTGTCAAGACTTCCGCTGTGTAGCAAGCTTTGAGGAGCATTTACTTATTATTTTGTTATGTGATAGAAGCATTTTAATGCGATGTTTTAATAGTTATTTCCACATATTTGACTTAGTTATTTCCTTAAATAAATCAATTTTAATTTATTTTCTATTTTCTAGGTACATGATGTCGCTTTTGGGAAGCGACCAATTTAACCCTGAAATGTCATTAGTAGTATAGAATAAATAGGGATCGTTCTATTCCGGGGATTGAGGGTACACCTGTCATTATCAAACAATTAAACAATTAAAATTAAAACAAAGTATAATATTTACAAAATATACAAAATATATACATATTTCGAAAAAGGGGGGATTCTTGGTTTTTTGGTTTTCTAATTTCGAAATTAAATCTAAGCTAACAAAACAATTAAATGCAAAAACATAAAAATGCAAATGAAATGCATGAACAAAGATCAAATCGGAATTTATAATCAAAGTTAACTCAAGTTCATCATTGTTCTTCATAGTCATGCAAGAGGAATTGATCATGTGAAACGTTCTAAGCAAACAATTTCCCATATTTACTTTCAACGCTAATTAACCTAAGTGAAAGCACCTAGATTAATCCTATCAAACATGCAATCAAACCCTAGAAAGCTAGTTAATCATAACATGTTTAACGCATTAAGCATCTAGAAAGGCTATCAATTCAAATGTGCAACTTAGTATGAAAAAGTTCACCTAATTGCAATCTCCATTGATTAAATTTCGGTTTTTGTACAAAACCTTTACTACTTATTGATTCAAGAACACAAAACCAAAAGTTGATTCATGTTCTCAAATTCGTAGCAACATTCACATAAAAACCCTAAATGTTTCGAACCATCCAAGATCATCATACAAACGATTTCTATCATGCAAATTTAATCAACACTCACACAAAAGCAACCATAAATCGCAATATATGAATCTGAAAATTAACAATCAATCATAAAATTTCAGAAAACAAGACTTGTTCATACATATGTGTCAACTAAGGCAAACCAACGAAAATACAAACAAAGTTACAAGGATAATCGATTACACCGTGATGAAGATGAGATGGATGAAGTGATGATGTGGTCTCTTGAATTTCGAAAGCAATCTTCAAGGTGGAGGATGGATGATGTTCACGGCTTGTCTTCTTCTTCCTTGGCCTTGCTTGCACTTCGTGGTTGCCCTAGAGGATGGAGAAGAGCACGGCTAGACTATAGAAATTTCTGAATTATTTTCTCAAAGTGTAAACGCAAAAGTGGGAACCCTTGACGTTGAGAGAAGAGAGGAATATATAGGGGACGGCCCCTAGGTCTCCATGCCGTCCAAAACCCTAGAAAAGCTCACGGCTATTGCTTGCTTCCTCCACATAATTTCCTCCAATGAGTTTCTTGCCACATAAGCCCTATGAAGTGGTGCAACCAATCACAAAATTCCAATATTTATTCCCTAAATAATTCTTGCCGAAATACATAGATAATTTCTGATTTCTTTCACCAATTTCGGCAACAATATATTTAGAGAACAAAGGGGGACGAACCTAGACTCCTTTGAGAGCTTTTTGTGTTCAACAAATATTCTCTTTCCTTTAAAAGCTCCCTAAGAAATCTCCACGAAAACTCTTTATTTTTCTGATTTTCCTCACGGCAAAACCCTAGCTTCTTTCTTCATTCCTTGGCCGAATTCCTTAGGGTTTGCACGGCATCCCTTGTTTTCCTCTTGGCTTGGACGGCTAGGAGTCTTCTAGGGTTTATCTCTTGATTTATTTCCATAAAAATAACCTAGAAAATCTCCCTAGAAAATTCCTTTTATTTCTGATTTTTGGACGCCTCTTCCTTGTTTCCTCTTGCAAATTCACGGCAAAACATCTTTAAGGGTTAGGGTTTGCGTCACAAACCCTAGTGTCATGGGCTTTGATGGGCCTTGATCCAATTTGCCGAAATTCCCAAGAGTTCTTGGGCCCTCGTTGCTTCATCTTCAAGCCTTCTCATTTTCCAACGCAAAACACTTTATTTTTTTATTTCTTTTTCATGGTTGCGTTGGAAACTTGCTAGGGAAGCTTTCCTCCAATTCGTAGGATTTCCTGGTTGGACTAGGAAAGCTTATTTCTTCATTTCTGCTCAAATGTGTGGGCCGTTTTCTCTCATATTCGTTCGTCTTGATGTTCGCAAGCTCCTCTTTCCATTTGTGCGTTCATTTCCACTTTCTAGCTCGGAGGTCCTGAAAATAGAAACTATACTTAAAATAGAAACTTTCTAAAAAGATGAAAAATAGAAACTTTCCTAAACTGAAAAATGGAAACTTGCTAAAAAATGAGAAATGAAAACTACAAAAATGGAAACTTTCTACAATAAGGAACTTTCCCAATCAAAGAATGGAAACTTTCCAAAACAGGGATTTTTCAAGGAAATGGCGCTGAAAAATGTAGGGAAATGCAGTTAAAACGTCGCATTAAAATGCTCCTATCAAATTCCCCCACACTTAGCTTTTGCTAGTCCCTTAGCAAAATCACACTAAGACACACACTAAGACTCAACGAAAATTTAAGACTCTACAAAACAAAGACTCTATTGCCCTTCAACTATTTGTCTCAGCAATCTCTTACTTTCATAACACCAAGATTAGCACTCAACCAAAATTCAATGTTAGGCATTCGAGAGTTAATTGAAACACATAATTTACACATACACAAGTAGGACTTGGTTGTAACAATGGTGATGGTTTCTGTTAAGCATGTTTCAAACAAGTTTGATTCAATCCTCACAAAGGTATATCCACTCTTTCTTCTCTCAGATCATGGCAATGCTTAAAAGCTTATACACTCAAGTATATGTGAAAGATAACAAGTATATCACATAATGTAAGAAACGAAAGCACATGTATAATTTTCTTTAAAGATCTCATGAAGGATACCAACTACTTGCACAGATGGACCCAAGCCATAGGTTCAACTCTTGTAACTCATCTCCACATCAAAAGCTGTCCCATCTTAAGGATCAAGAAGGTCTTCTTAAAGGTTGTAATGGGGCCAAGGCTCAAGGTTTTAAGAAATGAAGGGTAAGGATTTATCAAAGTGTCCTAAAAACCTAGTAGAGCACACATAGATGTAGAAACCTCAAGAAATCCACCAAGGCATTGCAAAAACGTCACTTTCCCTAGAGGTAACATAAAAGGGGCCTAATGTCTTCATGTTGGGCCCAATCTTCATTGTAAACTTCCCTTGAACTATAGTGAAATGGACAAAGGCCAAATTTTTCTGTAATGGCCTTCAATTCAAAGTAAACTCCAAAATCACTAAGTATGGGGGACTAAAATCCATAAACATTTCTTTTCTAGCCGTACACAATTTTCTTTTCATTTTTTTTTTTTTTTCACGGCTTTCACATATATTTTCTTTTCTTTATGGACGAGTCTACCCCCACACTTGAACTTGCACCTCTTCTCAATCTTCATCCTTAGCACCAAACCCACGTAGTATGTCTCAAAAGATAGCTCCACTAAGTTCTTAGAACAAAGGGTAGGGTTGTAACTATACTAAGCTTCATGGTTAAGGATTTTAAGGGTGATGAAAGAAAAGGCTTAATGTAGGCTCAAAGGGGTTTATCTAGGGGAGTCCCACGACGGGCACAAATAGGGACACAAGCTTATATGGCAATGGTGGTAATTCTTAGGTTGCCTCTATCCCTTCCAGAATCAGGGCCATGTATTGATATAACGTCTCAACAAGCACAAGAGTGAATTCTAGCATTCTCTAGTCCATCAAACTTAATCTATGGCAAGCAATCAATCAAATGAAGAACAATGAGATCATCAAAATATCGCCAAGAAATTAAGAATATATTTTTCAATTATCACTCCAAGAAAAAGGGACATGGCTCAATTATCTCACATGGGCTTTATGAATCAAAACTCATCCTAACATGCTCATATTCTGTACCAAAGTTTCGAAATCCATATCCACTACACATGCATATATTTTTCATATATCTCAATCTTGTGATCCTCTTTTAGTCATGATTTCCGAGATATAGAATCATCTTAGACAGTTGAAAGGGCATCCTAAGACTCAAAACAAAAACAAAAGCAACGAAATTTTTTTTTGAATTTTTGACATTTTTCTATTTTTTTGTATTTTTCCATATATGACTCAAGATAAAAGTGTAAATCCCTTCCCCCACACTTAAATATTGCATTGTCCTCAATGTAATCAAGAATAAGCATGCAATGAAACACTTAAGCATATAGGGTAGAGAATTACGAAAATGACTACCAAAATAAAGAAAAATTGGAGAAGTAAAAGGGAGAGATAAAACAAATCTGCGTTGATGACTCCTCCACAGCTACTTCTGAATTGGGTTGCCTCCCAAGCAGCGCTTAATGTTTATAGTCTTTCAGCCTAGACTTGTACCTCCATTTAATGCTCAGGGTTTGGAACGTTTTGGAGGGGTACGGCCTCCACTTCATGTTCCACAAATGCCTCATAGTAAGGCTTCAAGCGGTGGCCATTCACCTTGAACTCGTGATTGGTTTGTTCACTCTTTATCTGCACAGCTCCATGAGGAAACACATGAGTGATAACAAAAGGCCCAATCCAACGAGAACGAAGCTTACCTGGGAAGAGTTTGAGACGAGAATGGAAGAGAAGAACTTTTTGACCCACAACAAAAGTCTTCCTACGAACCATTTTGTCATGGAATGCCTTAGTCTTATCCTTGTAAATTTTAGCACTTTCAAAGGCATCATTCCTTATCTCCTCTAACTCTTGCAATTGCAACTTCCTATGAAGCCCAACTGCATCCATATCCATGTTGAACTGCTTCACAGCCCACCAAGCTTTGTGCTCCAACTCCACAGGTAAATGGCAAGGTTTGCCATAGATAATTCGATATGGTGACATACCTATGGGAGTTTTGTATGCAGTTCTGTAGGCCCACAGAGCATCCTCTAAACGCAAGGACCAGTCCTTCCTGTTGGGGTTTACAGTCTTCTCCAATATCCCCTTAATCTGACGATTAGAGACCTCAGCCTGCCCACTGGTTTGTGGGTGATAAGGTGTAGAAACCTTATGTGTGACATCATATCTCCTCAAGAGAGCCTCAATCGTCCGATTGCAAAAATGGGATCCTCCATCACTAATGAGAACTCTAGGCATTCCAAACCTGCTAAAGATGTTAGACTTGATAAAATCTGCAACAACCTTAGAGTCATTAGTTCTAGTGGCCTTTGCTTCCACCCATTTGGAAACATAGTCCACTGCAAGTAAGATATAGAGACACCCAAAAGATGAAGGGAAAGGTCCCATGAAATCTATACCCCAGACATCAAAGATTTCTACAGTTATGATATTAGTCAAGGGCATTTGATCTCTAGGACCTAGGTTTCCTGTTCGTTGGCACTTATCACAAGTTATACAATAGGCATGTGCATCCCTAAACAATGTTGGCCAATAGAACCCAGACTCTAATACCTTAAATGCAGTCTTCTTAGACCCAAAGTGTCCCCCACATGCTTTAGAATGGCAAAAAGAAAGTATGGCAGTTTGTTCATGTTCAGGCACACATCTCCTAATCAGTTGATCAGGGCAATATTTCCATAGATAAGGTTCATCCCAAACATATTGCTTAACAATTTTCTTTAGCCTATCTTTATGAGCACGTGACATGGTATCAGGAATCTTTCTAGACACAATATAGTTCACAATATCTGCATACCATGGTTCACTTACCTGAAGTCCAAAGAGCTGCTCATCTGGAAATGTCTCTACCAAAGGGAGATGATCTTCTTCATGCACCAAGCGACTCAAGTGGTCAGCTACCACGTTTTCACTACCCTTCTTGTCCTTGATTTCCACATCAAACTCTTGCAAGAGTAGGATCCATCTGATAAGCCTTGGTTTCGCCTCCTTCTTGGTCATCAAGTATTTCAAAGCTGCATGGTCAGTAAAGATAGTAACTTTGGTACCAAGTAAGTAAGAGCGAAATTTTTCAAGGGCAAAGACAACTGCAAGGAGCTCTTTCTCTGTGGTGGAGTAATTCATTTGTGCATCGTTGAGAGTCCTTGAGGCGTAGTAGATGGCATAGGGTAGCTTGTCCTTCCTTTGCCCCAAAACAGCTCCAACTGCATAGTTAGAGGCATCACACATCAACTCAAAGGGCAAGGACCAATCCGGAGGTAACATGATGGGGGCAGACGTCAACAACTCCTTAAGCTTGTCAAAAGCTTCTTGACACTCCTTGTCAAAGTGAAAGGGCACATCCTTCTGGAGTAGTTGACATAAGGGTCTCGAAATCTTAGAGAAGTCCTTGATGAACCTCCTATAAAAACCTGCATGGCCAAGGAAAGAACAAATCTCTCTCACAGAAGTGGGAGAGGGTAAGTGACGCACAATATCCACCTTGGCCTTATCAACCTCTATACCCCTAGCAGAGACAATATGTCCTAGAACTATCCCTTGTTGAACCATAAAATGGCATTTTTCCCAATTAAGTACAAGGTTAGTTTCCATGCAACGTTTCAAAATTATCTCCAGATTATTAAGACAATCATCAAAATTCTTTCCAAAAACTGAAAAGTCATCCATGAATACCTCTATGATTTTCTCAATATAATCTGAAAAGATACTTACCATACATCTCTGAAAAGTACCTGGAGCGTTGCAAAGTCCGAAGGGCATACGTCTATAGGCAAACGTTCCAAAGGGGCAAGTGAAGGTTGTCTTCTCTTGATCTTCATTTGCAATGGCAATCTGGTTGTAACCAGAGTATCCATCAAGGAAGCAATAATAGTCATGTCCAGCTAGGCGCTCAAGCATCTGATCAATGAATGGCAAAGGAAAGTGATCTTTCCTTGTGGTTGCGTTGAGCCTCCTATAGTCAATGCATACTCTATGACCTGTGACTGTCCTTTGGGGCACCAGTTCGTTATCAGCATTCTTTACCACAGTGATCCCAGACTTCTTGGGCACGACCTGAACTGGGGAGACCCACTTGGAGTCTGAAATGGGGTAGATTACCCCACAATCAAGGAGTTTGATAACCTCCTTCTTCACTACTTCCATCATTGGAGGGTTGAGACGGCGTTGAGCCTCTCTAGTGGGTTTAGACCCCTCCTCCAGAAGTATCCTATGGACGCAAGTTGTAGGGCTGATTCCCTTGATGTCCGCCAATGTCCATCCTATGGCGGTCTTGTGTTGCTTCAGCATTTCCACCAACTTCTCTTCTTGTGGAGTCGTTAGTGCAGAGGACACAATCACTGGTAAGGTCTCCTTGTCCCCTAAGTAGACATACTTCAAATGGTCTGGAAGAGGTTTTAGCTCAAGTTCTGGGGCCTGGACCACTGAAGGTAAAGTCTTGTTAGTGGATAACGAAATGGACAAGGGAGAAACAGACTTACCTATATAGGGAGATGCCTCAAGGAAGGAGACGTTTTCAATGATTTTCTCCTCACAAGTGTCTTTCAACTTGTCCTCTGAAATGGTGACTCCTTCCTTTGTATAGCCTACCCCACTCTCAAGGGTAGTGACTAAGGTATCCTCATGCATAATGTCAAACATTTTCTGCGCAAGTTCATCCAAAATATCAGTAGAAAAACAATCATGAACCTCTAGGGGATACCTCATGGCTTCAAAAATGTTAAAGCCTATAATGTCACCATCGAACTCCATTGTAAGAGAACCTTCATACACATCAATCTTCGTCCTAGCTGTCCGTAAGAAAGGACGTCCCAAAAGTAATGGAGTGGAACTCACAGGGGAGTCCTCCATTTCTAAAACATAAAAATCTGCTGGGAAGATAAGATGGTTAACTTGTACAAGCACATCCTCCAACAAACCTCTAGGGTAGGCATTGGATCTATCAGCTAATTGGATGATAACATTGTCAGATTTAAGTTCCCCTAGACCTAGGGTTTCATAAACAGAGTAGGGCATAACATTAACAGATGCACCTAGGTCTAGCATGGCATTCTTAAATCTAGAATTACCAATAGTACAAGGAATGGTAAAGCTGCCAGGATCCTTACACTTTGGAGGAATCTTCCTCTGAATTAGGGCAGAGACATTCTCACTTACCTTTACCACCTCCTTTTCACGGTTTACTCTCCTAGTAGTGCAAAGCTCCTTCAGGAACTTGGCATACTTAGGGACTTGCTTGATGGCCTCTAGGAGGGGTAGGTTGACTTGCACCTTCTTGAAAGTTTCCAAGATAGCTTGGTCACTTTCATCCTTCTTAGATTGGGCAAACCTGCGTGGGAAGGGCATGCAAGAAGAAGAAGGGTTAGCAATAACCGAATTTGTTAAGTTAGAATGACTACCTTTTATTTCCGGTTTTGCCTTTGATGGTGAGGATGCCTTGGTTTCATCTTTGGACGTTGCAGGGTCCTTTTCAATACCCATCTTGGTGGGTTCTTGGTCTTCCTCAATCTCTATGCTCCCTTGGGCCTTCTTTGATTGCTTGGGTTGATCCACAAATGGTCTTCCACTCCTTGTAGTCACAACTGATGCATTCTCCACATTAGGATTAGGTATTGTGTTACTAGGGAGTTTTCCAGTTTCGTGGATCTTGCTCATGAAATCCACAACTTGACCCATTTGCTTCTTGAGCTCTGCAATGTCCTTGGTGTGGGTCTGTTGTCCTTGAATCAAAGCTAGAGTGGAATTTGTCAAGGCTTGTGTAGAGCTAGTCAAGGCTTCCAACGTTTTGTCATAGTGAGACATTGAAGGTCCAGAGTTCTGTGGAGGAGGCATGTAGGGCCTTTGATAAGATGATCCTTGGAATGAAGGCCCTTGTGGACGTTGGAAATTCCCACCAAGAGGATTCTGAACGTTGTCATTGTTGGTCCACTTGAAATTGGGATGGTCCCTCCATCCTGGGTTGTAAGTATTGGAGTAAGGGTCATGTCTAGGACGTTGAGGTCCTCCTTGATATCCTCCTTGATACCCTCCAATAGCATTCGCAGATTCCCATCCTCCATTCTCATTGAGTTGAGGGCACTGATCTGTAACATGCCCTTGCATAGAGCATACTCCACAAGCTATGGTTGCACTTGGTCCCTTGGAACTTACCACTTGGTTCATGAGGAGAGTAAGCTTATTCAGTTGGTCCTCAATGGCAGTATTCTTGCTTATCTCATGTACCCTACGAGTAGAGTGTCCTATCCCCTCATATTGTTGGGTGTTTAGGGCACGATTAGCTATAAGTTCCTTCCCAACTGCAGGTGACTTATCCACAAAAGCTCCTCCAGCTGCAGCATCCAACATTTGCCTTTCCAAAGGTAAGAGTCCTTCGTAGAAACATGTGAGTAGGGTCTCATCCTTCATCTGATGTTGAGGACATTGTGCAAGTAAGGAATTGAACCTCTCATAGTAAGCAGAATAGGACTCATCATGGGCTTGCTCAATTCCACTGAGCTTCTTCCTTAGTGTGATGACCTTTGAAGCTGGGAAGTATTTCTCTAAGAAGGCCTTTCTCATTGTCTCCCATGAAGTGATACGTCCTGCAGGAAGTTCATATAGCCAGTCCTTGGCTCTATCAGCTAGAGAGAACGGAAATGCTCTCATCTTCAGAAGATTCTCATCTGCCCCTTGTGGTTGCATGTTTGCACAAACAGATTGGAATTCTCGAATATGCTTGTTAGCATCCTCCATATTAAGGCCATGGAAGATAGGCAGCTTGTGCAATAGTCCACTTTTAAGCTCAAACTCTGCTTGTCTTCCAGCTGCAGGGGCAGGGTATACTATGCCTGAAGGAGGTCCTCCTTCAACAGTTGCTGTGGAGAGTTCCCTAATAGATGCCATTCTCTCTTCTTGGACTTCTTCAGGTGGTGGTGAAGGTGGTGGTGTAGAGTTGGACGAAATCACAGGTGAAGGTGAACGCGAAGGAGGAGATGGACTTGGTGTAGGTGATGTAGACTCCTCAGAACAGTAAGTCCTCTTCCCTTGCTCGTTGAATGTGTACTCTCTGTATGTTGAAGGAGAAGGACTTGTGAACTCAAGGAGTGAAGGACCCTTCAAACGAGTGAGCCTTGCTTCAATTTCCTTTATTTTGGAGGGTCCAAAAGGCTCGGTCATTCATAGGAATCCTGAACATTATTAAAATTTAACGAAATTAGTAAAGTATAAGGTAAACTAATTACAAATTAGTGGTTTATACATCAACTTCACTATTCACGAGTCACTATTCACAAGTTACTATTCACGACTTTACTATTTATGGTCTATACAAGTATAAAGAGAAGTATAAATTACAAAATATCCACAATCTTTTCACAAATAAACCACATAAGAAATTTATACAAGTATAAAATATACAAAACACACAATTTACAAGTGAAGGTTATGTTCAAGTATCTTATTATCTTTACAAAACAAAGTTAATATCTCAATTGATTATAAATTGTAAGTCGAGCCCAATAAAACCACTACTATTGGTGAGATACGATCTAGGGATGGTCGCCTAGACATAAGTCGCTTTCCTTTGTTTCAGAAGGCTAGATGGCCAGATTAAGAGGTAAGTGAGAGGGAGGACTCATTTTAGTGACACTACGGAGGCTACTCCCTCATTGAGGTTTAGGCCCCTATCGGCTACTCCCACATTGTGGTTTACGCACGGTCTATAGTATCTCTGAGATCCAATTTGAACCCATCACCCAGGGTCTCAACCTAAGACACCACCTATATGCCCCTTACTCAGCTTGAAAAGAACTCATGTGTTAGACAGTTCTCCAAATGCTAATAAAAGCCGCCCTCAACCTCATAAGACCTTAGAAAGGTACTAATGAAGGGTTAAGGCCAATATTAACAAAAGGGCCCTTATCTACTCATACGATTTTACACACTTATAACAATCAAGAATTTAACGATATTTATAATTAATTCTTTACATTTCTTTTGTAAAACAAGGTTTAACAAAACTATTACACAAGACAACAAACAAACGTCACAAAATTTTTTTCTTTTTCTTCTTTTCTCTTTTTTTTTTTTTCTTCTTTTTTTTTTTTTTTTTTTTTCTTTACGAAATTAGTTACAAATATCTCCATTGTTTCCTTTTCTTTACAATTATTTGCAACACTTAGGTACTGGAACAGGGAGTCTCGATGTGCAATGGGACTGAAACAGCTACCCTTCTCAAGACTATGTTTAATCCAATATACCTTAGTGAATCACAATATTTTCATTTGTTATATATATCATTGATTTCAAATTCAATTCCAAGCGGTAAATCAAGAGGACGTGCGGCCCAAGTATAGTCGTCTAGACACTAAGTCCCTCCTACATCCTTTGGGCAACCTTACTGAAATGGCCAGGTAGGGGAGGGCGACCACGAGAGGTAGAATCCATTTTGGCATGAGCCTCATTGAGGTTTAGGCCCATTTGCATGCACTTCTGAATTCAAGAACCTGTCATGAGCGTTGTCCCCTTCCTAGACACCATCCCACATAGGCTATACTTACTTGGATGAAAAAGGTCCTAAGTGTGAAGACAGTTCAATGAATGTTAATAAAGGCCGCCCTCAACCTTAAGGGACCTGGACTAGGTACCAATAAGGGGTTTAGGCCAATAATAATAAACACGACTTCACCTATTCCTTCTTTAATTTACAACCTACAATTAAAATTCGTATTCAACAATAAAAATAACAACCTAAGTAATTAATCTACAAATTTTCGACAATTACAAAATAATTAACAAGTAAATTTTTTTTTTTTTTCTTTTTTTTTTTCGGTCACAATATAAACAAAACAATTATTCACATATTCAACAAGTGATTTTTCAATCCCCGGCAACGGCGCCAAAAATTGATGTCGCTTTTGGGAAGCGACCAATTTAACCCTGAAATGTCATTAGTAGTATAGAATAAATAGGGATCGTTCTATTCCGGGGATTGAGGGTACACCTGTCATTATCAAACAATTAAACAATTAAAATTAAAACAAAGTATAATATTTACAAAAATATAACAAAATATATACATATTTACGAAAAAGGGGGGATTCTTGGTTTTTGGTTTTCTAATTTCGAAATTAAATCTAAGCTAACAAAACAATTAAAATGCAAAAACATAAAAATGCAAATGAAATGCATGAACAAAGATCAAATCGGAATTTATAATCAAAGTTAACTCAAGTTCATCATTGTTCTTCATAGTCATGCAAGAGGAATTGATCATGTGAAACGTTCTAAGCAAACAATTTCCCATATTTTACTTTCAACGCTAATTAACCTAAGTGAAAGCACCTAGATTAATCCTATCAAACATGCAATCAAACCCTAGAAAGCTAGTTAATCAAAACATGTTTAACGCATTAAGCATCTAGAAAGGCTATCAATTCAAATGTGCAACTTAGTATGAAAAAGTTCACCTAATTGCAATCTCCATTGATTAAATTTCGGTTTTTGTACAAAACCTTTACTACTTATTGATTCAAGAACACAAAACCAAAAAGTTGATTCATGTTCTCAAATTCGTAGCAACATTCACATAAAAACCCTAAATGTTTCGAACCATCCAAGATCATCATACAAACGATTTCTATCATGCAAATTTAATCAAACACTCACACAAAAGCAACCATAAATCGCAATATATGAATCTGAAAATTAACAATCAATCATAAAATTTCAGAAAACAAGACTTGTCCATACATATGTGTCAACTAAGGCAAACCAACGAAAATACAAACAAAGTTACAAGGATAATCGGATTACACCGTGATGAAGATGAGATGGATGAAGTGATGATGTGGTCTCTTGAATTTCGAAAGCAATCTTCAAGGTGGAGGATGGATGATGTTCACGGCTTGTCTTCTTCTTCCTTGGCCTTGCTTGCACTTCGTGGTTGCCCTAGAGGATGGAGAAGAGCACGGCTAGACTATAGAAATTTCTGAATTATTTTCTCAAAGTGTAAACGCAAAAGTGGGAACCCTTGACGTTGAGAGAAGAGAGGAATATATAGGGGACGGCCCCTAGGTCTCCATGCCGTCCAAAACCCTAGAAAAGCTCACGGCTATTGCTTGCTTCCTCCACATAATTTCCTCCAATGAGTTCTTGCCACATAAGCCCTATGAAGTGGTGCAACCAATCACAAAATTCCAATATTTATTCCCTAAATAATTCTTGCCGAAATACATAGATAATTTCTGATTTCTTTCACCAATTTCGGCAACAATATATTTAGAGAACAAAGGGGGACGAACCTAGACTCCTTTGAGAGCTTTTTGTGTTCAACAAATATTCTCTTTCCTTTAAAAGCTCCCTAAGAAATCTCCACGAAAACTCTTTATTTTTCTGATTTTTCCTCACGGCAAAACCCTAGCTTCTTTCTTCATTATCCTTGGCCGAATTCCTTAGGGTTTGCACGGCATTCCCTTGTTTTCCTCTTGGCTTGGACGGCTAGGAGTCTTCTAGGGTTTATCTCTTGATTTATTTCCATAAAAATAAACCTAGAAAATCTCCCTAGAAAATTCCTTTTTATTTCTGATTTTTGGACGCCTCTTCCTTGTTTCTCTCTTGCAAATTCACGGCAAAACATCTTTAAGGGTTAGGGTTTGCGTCACAAACCCTAGTGTCATGGGCTTTGATGGGCCTTGATCCAATTTGCCGAAATTCCCAAGAGTTCTTGGGCCCTCGTTGCTTCATCTTCAAGCCTTCTCATTTTCCAACGCAAAACACTTTATTTTTTTATTTCTTTTTCATGGTTGCGTTGGAAACTTGCTAGGGAAGCTTTCCTCCAATTCGTAGGATTTCCTGGTTGGACTAGGAAAGCTTATTTCTTCATTTCTGCTCAAATGTGTGGGCCGTTTTCTCTCATATTCGTTCGTCTTGATGTTCGCAAGCTCCTCTTTCCATTTGTGCGTTCATTTCCACTTTCTAGCTCGGAGGTCCTGAAAATAGAAACTATACTTAAAATAGAAACTTTCTAAAAAGATGAAAAATAGAAACTTTCCTAAACTGAAAAATGGAAACTTGCTAAAAATGAGAAATGAAAACTACAAAAATGGAAACTTTCTACAATAAGGAACTTTCCCAATCAAAGAATGGAAACTTTCCAAAACAGGGATTTTTCAAGGAAATGGCGCTGAAAAATGTAGGGAAATGCAGTTAAAACGTCGCATTAAAATGCTCCTATCAGTACATCAGAGAAAATGACAACGAAACAAGTTTAAAGACACATGAGAAGGATGTGAGACGTTGGAGATGACAAAGGTAAGGCACAAGGATTCAGAAATGAGCTGAAATGAAGAAATAGAGTATTCCTGGTCTGACTAGGAATCCCAGTCAAAGTAGAAATCCTGGTCTGACTAGGAAACCTGAGGGCACTAGGAGACCATGTGGCTTCAAGATGACTCAAAACTCGAGATTATTCTAGAATACTTGGAAATTTTCAGCAAAATGAAGAACCCTAGATATTATAGGGGTCTTGGAGGTAAAAAGAGTAATTTTTGGGGATAAATACAAGATTTTCAGTGAAAATAAAAGAAGATTCAAGAATGTGACGTTTTGAACTTATCTTGGAGAAATTCAAGGGATTACAACAAACAAAAAGGTTGAAAACAGGTCCAGATACATTCCTTGAGCTTGAGGAGATAAATTAGAAAATAATCATGTAATTAATGCAAAAATAATCTCCCTAGAATCAAGGTGCTAATTTGAAGGCCCCTATTCGTTGGATGACATGGGAAGGATGATGTGGAATTATCTGATTGGCTAATACTGTGTGTGTCACGCCCCTGATTTTTACAACAATAAAAATCGATATATATAATCCCATAATTATACATGCGTGAATATTCAGTCATCAATACAAATACCTGGAACATCTTTCCCTTAAAACAAGTACTTACTGATACACTGAATCATCCAAGATAACATACACTCGCTCCACAGAGTTATATATTATACAAATTTACGAATTTAATTGTCATCACAATAAAACGTAAGTGCTCCTCAGAGCTTACTGCATAGCGGAAGTCATATATTGGCAAAGCCAACAAAAATTGCTTCCTACCCGTTCTGCTGCCAACAAGCTCCTTCAGCTTCAGCCACGATTTTCCTGACCTGCAGGATTAGCCCCTACACCATTCACAATGGTGCACCGGGGTTGCCAAACAACAAACCCGGTAAGCTTCTTCAAGCTCGTATGAGTAACTCATGAACATCAATCAACAACTCACATCAATCTACTTAAGGAAACATGCAGCCATGAATCCTTCTAACATTCAATATCCTTTCCACAGAAAGGACAACATGAGTCACCACTATGACCATGCCTTATTTGCTAACTTAACCATCAAGTAGCAATTTAAGTCTCATCTAGACAATTAAAGAAGAATGCCATCGAAACTCTCCTTCAAGCTGCATACCTATGAGTCTCAAGCAACCTCGACCGTTACTCCCATAAGCTATCATGGCAGATAAACTAGAACTCTATTGAAATTGTAATCACTCGTCCTAACCAGGACATGATTACCTATTTCCTGCCTTGATCACCATCTGTGATCTATCACCATCTGTGATCTGTCACCATCTGTGACATATGATTTCAGACTCCGTCTAGTCATGAAATCAACCTCAAAGTCGCCATCTGCAACCTGTCACCATCTGTGACCTATAATCTTTAGACCCCATCTGGTCTCAGCTCAACCATTTATCACCATCTGTGACTCATGATCTTCAGACCTCATCTGGTCATGAAGTCAAACATCAAGGTTACCGTCTGCAACCTATTACTAGCTATGATCTATCACCATCTGTGACGTAAGATCTTCTTAGACCCTATCTGGTCTTAAGGTCAACGTTAAGTAAGTCGCATCTGACCTAAAAACGTTACAAGCACCTAGCTTCGGCTTTCCTAATCCTTGCTCACCATCTGTGACCCTTAGTACAAAGACCAATACATCTAAAATGAGTCACGCTTGACTCAAAATGTAATATCAATCTCAATACTTTTCAAACAATAGAAAACATCTTTTTCTATAAAATCGTTTCCTGAAAAGTCGCATTTAACAATAATATGAACACCATCATGCATATTATTATTCATCACAATCATTCACAAGGATATATATATTTCATCTAAATATATATATGTAGTCATTCGCTCAGGAATGCCTACTAATACCAACTATAGTTTGCAGAATTAACGCCAAAACAATAATGGTACTTCTGTTCATAAAGGTCCTTGTGAGATTTACTCACCTTGAACTCCTGCTGCGTCTTCAATACAGAACCGAACCAAAACTATCACCAACCACTCGTCTGAATACTTCGTCAAGTACCTAATCACATATGGTTCCAACTTAGTAATGATTCACATTTGATTTAAGTTCGAAACCCTGTTTTTGAACTAAAATCCCCAAAGTGGTGCCAATCGAGGCAAAACCACATCCGAGACCTCCCAAAGCCTTCGGAATACGTCCACGATCGATGTGACCAAACCACAAGTCGATCGAACGCTCGTATCTTCACGGATCGAATAAATTCACCGATCTGAAACGGCAAAAATCATAACAAATCCATACGAACTCCAAAATTTGCATATTATATATCGAAACGCTCGTATCGACGAGTAGAAGACATATAATACCAGAAACAGTCCCTTACATGGCCGGAACACCGCAGGAACGCCGCCACAGATGGTGGCGCACCGCTGCCGGCCAAAACTCAAAATCTCACAAAACTCCCAACATCAAAAAGCTTCATCTAAGCATGCTTGTGAACTTTCATAACTGGATCGAAGTCAGAAAACAAGCTTAAGGGATCGAAAACTACCTCACAAGCCGTGAACAGTGATCCAATCCGAGTTGATCGAATTTTCACGTAAACCGGTCGAAACAAACACCAAGGATCGACCAGGGAGCTTGTTCTGAACTCAACCCAAGAAAATCGAAGCCGCTCCGACGTCGGAACTGTGTTTTCCGGTCGGGTCCGAATTCTTCTATCTGCACCGCCTTGAACTGCCACCGAGACGGATAATCGCCGTAAGAGAACACCAGAGGGACGACCAGACGGAGGAGGCGACTCTGCTGGCCAAGTTTCACGGCCGGAGACCGCTGCAGTTGGCCGGAAAAGTCGGGTCGGATCGGCCGGGTTCGGGTCGGGTCAGGCGGAAAAAGCGGACGAGAGAGAAGAGAGAGAGGGTATGCGGCTTCCGAAAAAGGAAAATGAGGAAATGAATATATTTTCTGATTTTTCCTTTATATACTAAAACGGAAACTTCTTCCGATAGCCATAACTTCCTCATACGGACTCCGATTTATGCGTTCCGCATGTCCACGAACTCGTATCGACGCGCTCTACAACTTTCGTGAAGGAAAATTTCCGAGAATCCCAACATATAAAAAGTCAAACTTCACACGACCCCTAAACTGTGAAATTCAATTATTTATACGTACGAAAATCATTCCACTCCGTACGAAAATCTACGAATAAAGCATAATAACAATTATTCGTACAACTAGTCCATTATTAATTACCAAAATTACATAATGAAAATCCAGGTCATCACAGTGTGGATCAATCTTGAAGACTTGGAGACCAAGTTGTCATCCTCCTATAAATAGGAGCACCATTGGGACGTTTCATACACCACTTCACACACCACTTTTCCCATAATTCTAAACACCAAAAATTCTCTCCATTCTCTAGTCTTCAGAATCTCTGCGTCTCAACCAAGGAGGAGAAGAAGTCATGCAATACATCAAGATCCTAGCCGCCATCCACCCTTGTGTCATCCTTAGAAGATTGCTTGCTTTCAAGGATCTTCAAGTTCTTCGTCTCAAGGCTTTGTCATTCATCTTTCACAGTGTATTTCATACTTTCTTTTATTTTCCTTTGTTTGATTCGTAGAGTTATGAATTCTAGTTACCATATATGTTAAGGGCAAAGTTTAAAGCCCGTTTATATGTTTTGAAATAAAGTTGTGAATTCTATATGTTGATTTCTATGTTGCTTATGTGAGATTGCTTAATTGATTTTGGATTACAGAAAACTTTTGCATGTTTATGTTCTTTGGTGGCCAACTTAGGATATATCCAAGTAATTGGAGCTAGATTTAGGTTAACAATTCACCTAATAGTTTTGCGACCCTAAATCATAAGTAGTGAAGGCTTTGGACAAAAGTTGAAATAAATTGATGATACGTGCAAAAGCAATCGCCAATTTAAACCCTGAAAATGTCGAGCGTTAGTATAGGATAAGCAGGGATCGTTCAAGCCGGGGATTGAGGGTGCTAACATGTGAAAAATAAATCAAAGAAAGAATATACAAATATTTACGAAATTATAAGAACATTTACAAGTATAAGCATGCATAAATTTCGAACAACAAAAGAAACAACAAAGAGTTAGAGAGCAACACATACATGTTATACGAATTAGAGAGCAAGGAATGAGAGAACAACAAAATATACAAGTATATATAGACATAGATTTCGAAAGAAAGAGAGAATTTGAGTTAGAAAAGGTTATGGAAATCCTACTCCTATTTATACACAATTTACAAGTCCATATCACATTAGAAATCCATATACAATAAGAATTACTAGTTATATAAGGATTAGGAAGTCAAATACAAGTAGGAAACAAATTAGAAGCAAAGTCAAACTAGGACTCCTAAGTCAAAACTAACTCTAACTACTTTCCCTAAAATTTAGGAGGTAATCCCTAAAAAATAGGAGCACATAACAAACACATAACAAACTCCTAAAAAAACACTAAAACTAAAACAAACACATATTTACTATTCACGGAGACACTATTCACGAATTTAAAAACATTTTTTATTTTATTATCTAAGTTAACATGCTACCTAAAAATCTAAGTTAATTTTATTTATTTACACAAACAAGAAAGCATAAAGATGGGGGGGTTTTTTAAAGATTGAAAACATAAAATTTCCAGAAAATAATAAAATATTAAAACGTTTTATTTACATAGGTGGGAAAAGAAGAATCTTTGAAGAACAATTTTTCAAGAACAAATCAAGATCGACATATTCATGCATCCCTTAATCTTTATTAATTGCCAAGAACACCATCAACCAAGAAACAAAGATCAACGCAACCAATGTCCCTTATTTTACTTCCCTTTACTTAGTCAATTAAGCAACGCACTTAATCCAACTTATTTCGAAAACAAGTATCACACAATCAACGCAACTCATGATCTCATGCATTCGAATCATTAAGAACAAGTGAAAGTTTGGTCAATGAACATGCAAATCCAAGTACGTCCACGCGAGTCAATTCATCACATGCATAATCTGGTTTCGACTCAAAGCAAGCCTTTACTACTTATTTCGAATTAAGGTTCACAAAGCATCAACCCTAATTACTAGCAAGTTACATGCAAGTCATACTAATTGTTTGTCAGACTTAGAAAATCGTTGACATGTAATGAAGCATAAATCCAGATTATTATTCTTTAATTTCGGCAACTAAACAAGATCAAGAACACATAAACACATCAAATATGAAAAGAACCATCTAAATTGCATCCAAACATCAGAAAGTTACTCATGGTTTCGGTTTTACACAAAGAAAATCAAAACAGAAAAATACAACTACAAGAACACTAAACCGTAAAGAAAACATGATGAAGATGGTAAGAACAACCCTTAGACACGTCCCAAGGTCCAACGCAGATCCAAGGCGGCGGCACAAAGTGAAGATCACGGCAAGGATGGAGGATGGCACGGCTAGGAACTTGTAGAAGCGAAAACCTGAAACTCAAGAGCAAACCGGTGAGAAACGAAATTGTGGAGAATCAAGTTGTAACCCCTGAACATCTAATACACAAGGTATATATAGTAGAACGTCTCAAGGCACTCCCAATTCGTTTCTACTTGGTTTCTCTTAGTTCGTGTTGATTTAGGACTTCTTTGGCTCAAAACAGATTTCCGGCAGGATTGACCTCAGTCCACTAAAACGGCCATAACTTCCTCTAGAAAATAGCTATTGATGAACTGTAAAAATCTCTGGAAACTAGACATCCGTAGCTTTCCAACCATATAAAGATCATAATTTTATGAGCTCTGAGCGATTTTTGACACTCCGTTGAAGTTGACTGATCTGCACAGGCAGATTTCCGAATCTGTAATGGATTTGACTTTTTAGGCACAAGTTGAGTCCAATTCGGTTTTCCTTCACATCACATGCCTCTCACATGTCTTCCACGCCTATTCTGAAGTAGAAACGTCAAGAACTCCCTAGAACCTTCAAGAATCTCACGGCAATTCCAATCCTTACTCAACAAGAAGTCCAAATTCCATATTGCTTTGAAATCCGAATTCCTTGTGACTTCCTCTTCCATGTGCACGGCATATGATCTTCTTGAGACTTCTAGATGCTTCATGGACGTTCCATAGACTTCTCCTAGCTTCCACAGGTCTTCTAGTACGAGTAGGACTCCATATGCAAGTAGGTTTCCTAGTTGAATACTGGTTCCTTTTCCGAGATGCTTATACACTCTTCCGGAACCTTCTTGAGTAATCCTTATCCAACAGGGACTCCTTTTCACACTAGGATTCCTTATCTGAGTAGGATTGGGTTTCCTTGTCCAAGTAGAACTTCTAATTCCCGCGACTTAAGAGTTTGAATCCAAGTCAGCTTCTGATTCCTACTCCAACTAGGATTCCTTTTCCTAGTCAAACTGGGAGAACTTCCATTTCTTCATTTCTTTCCATTTCTGCGCCACTTGTGCTTCCTTAGCCATTTTTGGACCTTGAGACTCCATTTTCACCTGAAAAACACTAACTAAGTTAAATTGATCAAGATAAAGGAAATAACTTAGCAAAATATAGGGTTTAAACATTATAAACGTCGCATTTTATGCTCCTATCAATTGAGGAGGATTGCAAATAGATAAACTTTTTCATACTAGGTTGTGCACTTTGGTTGACATCCTTTCTTTATTCTTCATGTGTTGAATGTGTTCTTTAGTAGCTAGCTTTCTAGACTATGATTATGCGTTCAATAGGATTAATTTAAGTGCTTTTACTTAGATTAATTATTCAATGAAAGTAAATTATGGGAAATCGTTTGCTTATTAACGTTTCACATCGTCAACTTCTTTCTTATGATATAGAAAATCAACTATATGAATTGTGATTAGATTTCATTCATATGATTGTGGTTTTAATCTTTGTTCCTTGCGTTCCACCCTTGTATATGTGTTTTAAGTTTTTATTTTTATTTATTTTAGTTTTTAATTTTATAATCCTAAAACCCCCTTATTTGTGTTTACTTGTATTTTCATTTTTTGTTTTATTTTTGTAAATAATTATTCATACTTTTTATTAATTCTTTATTTGTTTATGCAATTACAAGTGTACCCTCAATCCCCGACTTGAACGAACCCTATTTATTCTATACTGACAACTACATTTTGCAGGGTAAAATTGCGCGCTTACTTTTAGCATATCATTATGCAATTTAATTTGTAAACTTGTATAATGTAATATATGATTCTAAAGAACGAGTCTGTATTGACATTGTGTGCTCGCGTTATTTTGTTGCTTAGTTTAAATGAAAAATTTTCTAAGAATTTGGCGAATTGTTGAGTTATTGCGTTTCAAATTTGAATTTCTTTTATTCGAAATTTGGGGCGTGACATGATACGTGCAAAAGCATTCGACAATTTAAACCCTGAAAATGTTGAACGTTAGTATAGGATAGGCAGAGATCGTTCAAAACCGGGGATTGAGGGTGCTAACATGTGAGAAACAAATTAAAGAGAAGAATATACAAGTTTTTACGAAAATTAGAATTTTACAAGTTACAAGCATGCATAAAATTAGAATCAAGAGTTAGAGAGCAAGCATACATACATAGCACACGAAATTAGAAGACAAGAATGAGAAATCAATGAAAACAAACATATATATACTCACACAATTCGAAAGGAAGAAAGAATTTAGAAAAGGTTTTGGAAATCCTACTCCTATTTATACACAATTTACAAATCCATATCACATTAGAAATCCACCATACAATAAGAATTACTAGTTATATAAGGATTAGGAAGTCAAATACAAGTAGGAAACAAATTAGAAGCAAAGTCAAACTAGGACTCCTAAGTCAAAACTAACTCTAACTACTTTCCCTAAAAATTAGGAACCTATCCCTAAAATTAAGGAGACCCTAACAAACTCATAACAAACTCCTAAAAACCACCAAAACTAAAACAAACACATATTTACTATTCAACGAGACACTATTCACAAATTTAAAAAACATTTTTTATTATTATTTTTTATTTATTATATTTCTAAGTTAACATGCTACCTAAAAATCTAAGTTAATTTTATTTAATTACATAAACAAGAAAAAGTAAAGATGGGGGGTTTTTGAAGATTAAAATCGAAAATTTTCAGAAATTAAACAAAGAAATAGCCAAGCACTAAGTCAATTTATTTCGAAAAGTAGACATCACACAATCAAAGCAACTGCGTTGAAAATCCGTTTTCAAATCATTAAGTTCAAGAAAGAATTGATGAACATGCAAATCCAAGCACTCAAAGCAAGTCAATTCATCACATGCATAATCTGATTTCGACTCAAAGCAAGCATTTACTACTTATTTCTAATTAAGGTTCACAAAGCATCAACCCTAATTACTAGCAAGTTACATGCAAGTCATCCTAATTGTTTGTCAGACTTAGAAAATCGTTAACATGTAATGAAGCATAAAACCAGATTATTATTCTTTAATTTCGGCAATCAATAAAGATCAAGAACACATAAACACATCAAACATGAAAAGAACCATCTAAATTGCATCCAAAAATCAGTTTGTCACATCATAGTTTCGGTTTACACAACAGAAATTCCAAAGCAGAAATTCTAACTACAAGAAAGCCAAAACCGTAAAATACATGAGAAGATGATGGTGTGAACAACCCTTGATCACATCCCAAGGTCCAAAGCAGCTCCAAGGTGTCGCACAAGTGTTAATCATGGCTAGGAAGATGGATGGTTACGGCCTTGCTCCTTGAAAATTGCGAAAACCTAAAAACTAGAGAGAACAAGTGAGAATACGAAATTGTGGAGAAAATTGTTAACCTTGAAACGTCTAATACACAAGGTATTTATAGGAGGACGTCCCAAGGCTCTCCCAATCCGTTTCTACTTGACTTCTTTTAGTTTGTGTTGATTTAGGACTTCTTTCTCCCAAAACAGATTTCCGGCATGATTGACCTCAGTCCACTAAAACGGCTATAGATTCCTCTAGAAAATAGCTATTGAAGAACCGTAAAAATTTCTAGAAACTAGACATCCGTAGCTTTCCAACCATATAAAGATCATAATTTTCTGATCTCTGAGCTATTTTTGACACTCCGTTGAATTTGACTGACCTGCACAGGCAGATTTCCGAATCTGTAATGATTTCGACTTTTGAAGCACTAGCTGAGTCCAATTCGGTTTTTGAGTCATAGGATGCCCTTTCAACTGTCTAGGATGATTCTATATCTCTGAAATTATGGCTAAAAGAGGATCACAATATTGAGATGATTTTAAAATGGTATTCTTTGGTTAATTGAGATATATGAAAAATGTGTGCATGTGTAGTGGATATGGATTTCGTGACTTTGGTACAGAATATGAGCATGTTAAGATGAGTTTTGATTCATAAAAGCCCATGTGAGATATTTGAGCCATGTCCCTTTTTCTTGGAGTGATAAATGAAAAATATATTCTTACTTTCTTGGCGATATTTTGATGATCTCATTATTCTTCATTTGATTGACTGCTTGCCATAGATTAAGTTTGATGGACTAGAGAATGCTAGAATTCACTCTTGTACTTGTTGAGACTTTTATCAATACATGTCCCTGATTCTGGAAAGGATAGAGGCACCCTAGGAATTACCACCATTGCCAAATAAGCATGTGTCCCCTTTTGTGCCCGTCGTGGGACTCCCTTAGATAAACCCATTTGAGCCTACATTAAGCCTTTTCTTTCATCACCCTGAAAATCCTTAACCCCTGAAGCTTAGTATAGTTATAATCCTACCCTTTGTTCTAAGAACTTAGTGGAGATATCTTTTAGACTTATTACATGAGGGTGGCAAGGATGAAGATTGAGAAGAGTTGAAAGTTCAAGTGTGGGGGTAGACTTGTCCATGAGAAAAAAAATTATGTGAAAGCCGTGAAAAAGAAAAAAGAAAAAAAATGTACGGCTAGAAAAGAAAAAGAAAAAGAAAAAAAATATGTTTATGGATTTTAGTCCCCCATACTTGGTGAGTTTGGAGTTTGCTTTGAATTGAAGGCCCACTACAAAAAATTTGGTCTTTGTCCAGTTCACGAGAGTTCAATGGAAGTTTAGAATGAAGTTTGGGTCCAACAACAAGACATTAGGCCCTGTTATTTTACCTCTATTGGTGTGACGTTTTGTATGCCTTGGTGGATTTCTAGAAGTCTCTCTACATATACATGAGCTCTGCTAGGTTTTTAGGACACTTTGTTAAAATCCTTACCCTTTGTTTCTTAAAACCTTGAGCCTTGGCCCCATTACAACCCTTTATAAGACCTTTTTGATCCTTAAGATGGGACATCTTTTGATCTGTGAAGATGAGTTACAAGAGTTGAACCTATGGCTTGGGTCCATCCGTGCAAGTAGTTAATATCTTTCATGAGATCTTTGAAAAAAAAATTATGATATACATGTGCTTTCGTTTCTTATAATATGTGATATACTTGCTATCTTTCACATATACTTGAGTGTATAAGCTTTTAAGCATTGCCTTGATCTGAGAGAAGAAAGAGTGGATTTATCTTGTGAGGATATGAATCATACTTGTTTGAAACATGCTTAAGAAAACCCATCACCATTGTTACAACCAAGTCCTACTTGTGTATATGTAGATTATATGTTTGAATTAACTCCCGAATGCCTAAACATTGATTCTTGGTTGAGTGCTAATCTTGATGTTGTGAAAGTAAGAGATTTCTGAGACAAAATGTTGAACGGCAATAGAGTTTTCGTTTATTGTAGTGTTTGAGTCTTTCTTTCTTTAAGTTTTCGTTGAGTCCAAGTTGTGTTTTTGTTTTGATTTTGCTAAGGGACTAGCAAAAGTTAAGTGTGGGGGAAACTGATAGGAGCATTTTAATGCAACGTTTTAATTGTTATTTCCTCATATTTACTTAGTTATTTCCTTAAATAAATCCTTTTAGTTTAGGAAAGTTTCTATTTCTTAATTTTAGAAAGTTTCCATTTTAGTTTAGGAAAGTTTTCATCTCTTATTTTTAGAAAGTTTCTATTTTTGGTAATAGTTTCTATTTTCTAGGTACATTGGAATAAATGGAGCAGAAATGAGCTGAAAGGAAGAAATGGAGTTTTCCTGGTCCGACTAGGAATCCCAGTCAACGCAGGAATCCTGATGAGGCTTGGAAACCTGAAGGCATTAGGAGACAACATGATGACATGGGAGATATTTTGGGAGATTAAATCTGATTTTTGTATGGAAAATCAAGGAGATTATATGGAGAATATCAAGGGAGAATTTTAAGGAAGAAAAGATTCAAAACAAGTCCAGATTCGTTCCTTAATTCCCTCAAGATATGTTGGCTGAAATTAGAGAATAAAATTTGCAATTTTAATGTGAAAATCAAGAGAAAATCAAGGGGAGGACATTAATGATAAAGCCATGGAGAGATTTAAGGGAGAAAAGGTCCAAAATGAGTCCGGATACATTGTCTAGGTTCATGCCTAGATATTTGGCCGAAAATGGTGAATAAAATCAGATTAAATCTTGGGAAAATCAGTAATAATATATTTGGAAAGATTATGGATTGATTTTGGAGCTTTTTGATTAGTTGAGTGACATGGCAGAGCTGACGTGGCATTAATTCATTGGTTGGAGCTGTGTGGTGCAACCAGAAAATTCCTTAGAAATTAAATTCATGAAGCCTTGCATTCCCCTGATAGGAGCATTTTAATGCGACGTTTTAACTGCATTTCCCTACATTTCTTGCGTTATTTCCTTAATAAAACTCTGTTTAGGAAAGTTTCCATTCTTCGATTGGGAAAGTTCCTATTTGTAGAAAGTTTCTATTTTTGTAGTTTCTATTTTTCATTTTTAGAAAGTTTCCCATTTTCGGTTTAGGAAAGTTGTCATTTTTCATTTTAGGAAAGTTTCTATTTTTCTTACTAGTTTCTATTTTCAGGACCTCCGAGCTAAAAAGTGGAAATGAACTCATAAATTGAAAGAGGAGCTCGCGAACACCAAGGGGAGCAAAGATGAAGAACAATGAGCCACAGAAATGAGCAGAAATGAAGAAAAGAAGTTTTCCTGGTCCAACCAGGAAACCCTGCGAAAAGGAGGAAAGCTCACCAATGAAGTTTCCAACGTTACTATGAAAAAAGAAATGGAAAAATAAAGTGTTATGACGTTGGAAGATGACAAGGCTTGAATGAGAAGCAACAAGGCCCAAGAACTCTCAAGAATGAAGTGGATTTTCGGCAAATGGATCAAAGGCCCACAAAAGCCCATGCAACTAGGGTTTTTGACGCATGACTAAACCCTAAGGAGAGTTTGCCGTCCAAAATGAAGAGAGAAACAAGGAAGTGGCGTAAAAAAAAAAATCAGAAATATAAGGGAGATTTTCTAGGGAGATTTTCTAGGGCTATTTTTATGGAAATACATCAAGAGATAAACCCTAGGGGATCTTTTGCCGTCCAAGCCAAGAGGAAAAGAAGGAATTGCCGTGAATTAAAGAAGAAACCCTAGAAATTTCGGCAAGGTATCATCCTCTAGAGAGTTTTAAGGAAAGAGAAAAAGGTGGAGACCAAGAAAAGCTCAAAAGAAGTCTAGATACATTCCTATATTCCCTAAAGAGTTTTGGCCGAATTTAAAAGCATAAAATAAGAAAACATCTCTATATATTTTGGCAAGATTATTTAGGGAATTAATATTGGAATTTTGTGATTGGTTGGACCACCTCATAGGGCTTATGTGGCAAGCAAGCATTGGAGGAAATTATGTGGAGTTAGCAAGCAAATGCCGTGAGGTTTCTTAGGGTTTGCACATCTTGGAGAGCAAAGAGGCCGTCCCCTATATATTCTCCTCTTTTCTCAACGTCAAGGGTTCCCAATTTTTACGTTCTACACTTGAGAAAAAAATCAGAAAACTCTCTAGCTTAGCCGTGCTCTTCTCCATCCTCTAGGGCAACCACGAAGTTCAAGCAAGGCCAAGGAAGAAGAAGACAAGCCGTGAGCATCATCCATCACCATCCTTGAAGATTGCTTTCGAAATTCAAGAGACCATATCATCAATTCATTCATCTCACCTTCATCCACGGTGTAATCCGATTCTCCTTGTAACCTTTGCTTTGTATTTCGTTGGTTTTGCCTTAGTTGACATATATGTTTGAACAATTGTTGAATTCTGGAATTTTTATGATTAATTGATATTTTCATATTCATATATTGCGATTTATGGTTGCTTTTGTGTGAGTGTTTGATTAAATTTGCATGATAGAAATCTTTTGTATATTAATATTAAATGGTTCGAAACTTTTAGGGTTTTTATATGAATGGTGCTACGAATTTGAGAACATGAATCAACTTTTTGGTTTTGTGTTCTTAAATCAACAAGTAGTAAAGGTTTTGTGCAAAAACCGAATTTAATCAAAGAGGATTGCAATTAGGTGGACTTTTTCATACTAAGTTGCACACTTGAGTTGATAGCCTTTCTAGGTGCTTAATGCGTTAAATATGTGTAATTGACTAGCTTTCTAGGGCTTGAATGCATGTTTGATAGGATTAGTCTTTGTGCTTTCACTTAGATTAATTAGCATTGAAAGTAAAATATGGGAAATTGTTTGCTTTTAACGTTTCACATGATCAACTCCTCTTGCATGACTATGATGAACAATGTTAGAACTTGAATCGATTTTAATCATATATTTCAGTTTTGATCTTTGTTCTCTCATTCCATTTGTATTTTTATGTTTTTGCATTTTAATTATTTTGTTCACTTAGTATTTATTTTCGGAAAAAGAAAACCAAAAACAAAATCCCCCCCTATTTTCGTGAATAATGTTTATAATTGTGAATACCTTTGTGAATATTATACTTTGTTTTAATTTTAATTATTTGTTTGTCCTACATTGACAGGTGTACCCTCAATCCCCGGATTAGAACGATCCCTATTTACTTTATACTACTAATGACATTTCAGGGTTAAATTGTGCGCTTCCCAAAAGCGACATCATCCCCTATATAAACCCCCCCCTATGCTACACCACAAGACACACCTCTTCATTCAGAAAATAATTCCAAACATAAAACCTCTCTCTCCCTCTCCATTCTCTAGTTACAAGTTCTGCGTCTTCAAGCAAGGAGAGGAAGAAGAAGAAGGAGCCATGAAGATCAACCTCCATTATCCACCTTGAAGACTTGCTTCCAAGATTCAAGAATCCAACGTTCAAGCTCTCCATCTCCATCTCCACTCACGGTGTACTTCATTCTTTTTCCTTGTAATCATTTTTGGTTTCCTTGTTTGAATTCGTAGGAATTTGTTTCTAGTTAACAATAACGTTTAGGGCAAAGTTTAAGCCCAATTCTATGTTTAAATAAAGTTTTCAAATTCTATGATTGTGATTCTAAGTTGCTTATGTGAGTTTGTTCAATTGAATTTGCTTTACAGAAAACTTTTATATGTTTATGTTCTTTGGTGGCCAACTTAGGATATATGCATGTAATTGATGCTAGGTTTAGGTAAACAATTTAAATACGATTGGTGGCCAACTTAAATATGATTCCAAAATCAAACCTCTTAGGCCAACATCCCCATTTCCTTCTCCAATTCAACCCAAACTTGATCACTAACACCATTTCATTAATTCACAAGTTCTAGGGCAGATTCGAGATAAATCCGACGGTCGGATTCTCGTAAATCGATAGTCAAAACTCTTACTTTTTGAAAATTCATAATAAATTCAAAACATCACCAATCTTCACCAAACTTCATATACAAGCTCTACAACATTAATAGGATTTTATAGGCTAAAATTGAAGTCAGCAAGCAGCCCTAAGCGCCGCCATACGCCACCTACAGTGGCGGCGCCGACCACCTGCCACCACCTCCGATGGCCACCAAACTTTGGTAGTAGCACATTCTCAACACACACATTAATTTTCTCAACTGTGACAAAGTCAGAAAATGAGTACAAATACCTCAACAATTAAGGAGAAGGTTGAACCCGAGTGAACAGTAAAATCTTCTAATTATGCTTTCTTCCTCCACGCTTCGAATCGCTGCAAGAGGTTTGGAGAGCATGAAGAGTGGCTCAAGGCGCTTCTAATGGACCTGGGTTTGTGGCCGAAGGTGACCGGAAATCGGCGTTGACCATTTTGCTATAGTAAAAATGTTGGCTTCGATCTCCACATTTCCGGCCAAATCGCGGTAAACAACTCCCACATGCATGTTAAGGAGGAGGAGACGAGTCTATCTAGGCCAGCAGCTCGCCATTTGGTAGTCTGGAGGAGGAGATATGCTGGAGGGAAAGAGAGTTGCAGAGGAGAGAAAGATAGAAAACCACGGGAGGGAGAAGAGAGAAGGAAAAAGAAAACTTACTCGGCTCAACAGTAAAAAAATTCAAATATATACTTCTTACTATGAATAGTAACTTTCCTTTTTTGCTTATAACTTCCGCATACGAACTCCAATTTTTACGTACCACATATGCACGCGCTCGGTTTAACGTCCTCTACAAATTTCATGAAGAAAGTTTCCTCAAATTTTGACCCGAACGAAAAGTCAACTTTTTAGAGCCACTAAAAGTATCGAAACAAAGTAAAAGTGAAAGTAATTGTCGTTTATCGTCCAAATGACCAGTAAACTGGTAAATTGAGGTACGGGACATAACAATCTCCCCTCCTTATAAAAATTCGTCCTCGAAATTTTATACTGCTGAAGAGTACACAGTTACGCAAAAAGATAACACATCAATCCCACAACAGTGAGGATGGTAAGACACATGAAAGATGTGCCAAATTGCTCAAAACATGTAGAAATTAGCTTCACAACTATTCCAAGAGTTGACCGATTGGACAAGGAGATCAACCCTTAAAAGTAACAATTCTCATTCGATGCTGCCTGAATCTCGATACTTGTCTCTTCCTTGGTTCAAGCTTCCTTTTACAACCTCAAGTCATTACTTTAACAATCCATAGGGTCACCGACAATCCCAACTACTCAAGTAAATCACAACATGTTTATAGCTCAGGTGACACAAGGTATTGACATCACAAGCCATTCTATTGGAATAGAAGTATTCATAACCTTTGCATATAACTCATACGGTGAAGAACCATATCGTTCACCAACAACATTGTTATAAGGCATTGACCCCACACACAATACATTTTCAATTTACACAGGTGTTAATGGGAACCCAACATGATTAAAACACCACAACATGATCACAGAAACCCAACAAGTCCAAAACAAGTAATTCCCGTAGCTACCACAAAACAACACTTCCTTCCATCTGTTTGTATATAAATTTATGATCGAATATCGTTCACGTAAAGGTCCCACAATTGTCAAGCATAACAAAGGGTAGCCTCAGACAAACTCAAAAGTTCTTAATCAGGTAGGTTATGGAACCACTACACTTCCTTTTTGTTACTCAGATAACTGATTAGAACATTGATCACGCCTTGAAATGACATTCCCAGTCACAAGAAAACTCATTTGATAATTACCTCGTTGGCCACACTTATAGTTTCTCAAACTAGCAAATTAGCGTTGTCCCTCGAAAATTCCTATAATTATAATGTGGGGGAACACTCTTCTAAATTGACTGTGTCTCAGGGAATCTTCTATTTACTAATGTCCCAATCAAAATTGCTAAATTTCCTCACAAGTTAGTGTTTACTTAACGGTACACAACAAGTGCCACGTCGTTCGAAACCCGGTGCAAAGCAAGAACCGTAACTACTGCTCTACTCCAGCCCAAATACTCAAATCCAGTTAAGGCTACACTTCCTTAATAGTCATAAATAAAAAAAATCTGGTTGAATCCATATTGTTCTCGCTGGCCTCTAATTAATGCCACAAATGATAAATCTATTTCATATACCAATGTAATTCTCACCACCAGAATTACCACAATCCGTGTTATTAGATGCTTGACTAGAATTCTGATCAATCTTAAATAAAATAGTTTCCTTAGTTAGCTAGGAAAACTCTCTCTTATACTGCTTCACTAGCCCCATGCAGAACATCTCCAACCAACTGCCGACGTCACTTCATGACAATTCTACTACAAGTACGACATCAAGGATATGTTCCAAATCTCGTATCTAACAAATCCTCCAGCTAGAATATGGCCAATGACAGCAATCCCAACAAAATTCACAGCATCCCCTGTTGACTCAACATTTCAAAAAAAATATAGATATGCCCTCAAGCACTACCAAAAAGTCTTAGCCACTGTGAAGCAAAAATTTGCAAAAACTCTTTTGCTCAAAATAACCTGGAGAGAAAGTCGAATAAGAGCCCAAATAGAAAAGCTCAAAGTCAATTAATTAAACGAATAACACTTCATGTAACAAAGAAATGAAAATCTACTTCCCAAGACAGGAAAATAAGATATCACAGAAGAGCTCAGAAAATTATGATCTTTATATGGTTGGAAAGCTACGGATGTCTAGTTTCCAAAGCTTTTTACAGTTCGTCAATAGCTATTTTCTAGAGAAAGTTATAGCCGTTTTACTGAACTGAGGTCAATTCTGGCGAAAATCTGTTTTGAGCCAAAGAAGTCCTAGATCAACACAAACTAAGAGAAGTCAAGTAGAAACGAGTTGGGAGTACCTTGAGATGTCCTCCTATATTGATCGGAGTAATATTTTCTATGTTTTTATTATCATTTTCCCTACATTTTACTTAGTTATCCCTTTAATAATGTCATTTCTAACTTACTTTGTTATATTTAGGTAGAAATGAACTTCACACACAGGAAATAACCTAAAAAGATGCAGAAATGAGGAAATGGAGTTTTACTGGTCCAACTAGGAATCCCAGTCAATGCAGGAATCCTGATGAGGCTAGGAAACCTGAAGGCATTAGGAGACCACATGGCTTGAAGATGACATGGGAGAAATTATGGGATATTAAATCTGATTTTTGCATGGGAAATGATGGAGATAATGGGAAATCAAGGAGATTACGTTGAGAATATCAAGGGAGAATTTTAAGGAAGAAAAGATTCAAAACAAGTCCAGATTCGTTCCTTAATTCCCTCAAGATATGTTGGCTGAAATTAGAGAATAAAATCTGCAATTTTAATGTGAAAATCAAGAGAAAATCAAGGGGAGAACATTAAGGATAAAGCCATGGAGAGATTTAAGGGAGAAAAGGTCCAAAATGCATCCAGATACATTGTCTAGGTTCATGCCTAGATATTTGGCCGAAAATTGTGAATAAAATCAGATTGAATCATGGGAAAATCAGCAACAAAATATTAGGGATTGATTTTGGAGCTTTTTAATTGGTTGAGTGACATGGCAGAGCTGACGTGGCATTATTTGATTGGCTAATGCTGTGTGGATCAATCTTAAAGACTTGGAGACTAAGTTGTCATCCTCCTATAAATAGGAGCATCAACAATGACCATTGGACACATTCTTTCAGTAAAAATATCATCAAACCCTGAATCAAATACGCAATCCTCCCATTTTCTCTCTCAAAATTTCATCATCCTCTCTTCAAGTCAAGAAGCCGTGATCAAGCTCTATCAACATCATCTTGCCTCCACCACCTTTTAAGCTTTCTTGCGTTCTTGAGACCTTCAAAAGTGTAACCATGTCCTTTTCTAGTTTAATTTCGGTTTTCTTTTCTTGTAATTCAAAACAGATTTTTGTTTTGTTATTTTGGATTTTTCGAATTCTTGTTAGATTAAAGTTTGGATGTTAAAGATTGATTTCCAATAACCATGAAGCATGTTTTGTTTTAGGTTTTTCAGATTATAATTTTCAGTTTCATATATGTCATGATTGTTTGTTGATTTTGTGCTTCAATCCCACCTTTTATGTGATTATGTTCTTTGGTGCGCAACTTAGAATTATAAGCATGTAATTGCATCCAAATTAAGATATGCTAGCGTTCTAGATCTTAATTGCTAAGTGAAAAACCTATAATTCCTTAGGTAAATCAACAATGAGCTTTGCATGATAAGATTAGCGTCCTAACTTGTCGTCTTTGCTTAAATCAATCAAACTTCCACATGTTCTTAATGCGTTAATTGTGTTTTGTTGGGGAATTGATCACTCACTAGCTTTGCATGATTAATAGGGTTAATTATGGTGCGTTCATCTAGTTAATCTAATTAAGGGAAGTAATAAGAACTTATGCATGCGTTCATGGTTTGTTCTTGATTGATTTCTTTCTATGATATGTTTGATTCAAAATTATGTTTGATAATCTGCTTAATGTGTTAATGGTTGTTAATTATATCTCTACTTCCTCCATTCATCTGCTTCTACTTTGATTCAGATTTGTTTGATGACTTGTATAATATTTAGTAGTTAGATTTAGACACAAACTTTCGAAATCCCCTATTAATTCTTTGTAATTTTCGTAGATATTGTATTTCTATAATTAATATTCTTTTCTTGATGTATAAATGACGGGAGCACCCTCAATCCCCGGATAGAACGATCCCTACTTGCTATATACTAACAACTGTCAACAGGGTTAATTTTGAGAACTCATTTCGAGCTCATCAATTTTTGGCGCCGTTGCCGGGGATTGAAAAGTCTTTTTGCATTTGTTGCGTCAATATTGTATATATGTATATGTGAAATCGTAAAAAAAAAAGATTTTGTGTTTTTCGTTTGTGATAACGATTCAAGTTACACAAAACAAAAAGTTGATTTCATGTTCTTAAATCTAGCACCATTCATATCAAAACTCTAAGTGTTTCGAACCACATAAGATTAAAATACAAAAGATATCTATAAAGCAAATTTAATTCAACAAACTTACATAAGCAACTCTCGAATTACAATATAAGAATCCGAAAATCTCATTTAATCATAAAAATTTCAGAAATAATAATTTTGTTCAATCATGAATGTCAACTAAAACAAAACCAACGAAATTCAAAGCAAAGGTTACAAAGTAGAGGTCGAATTACACCGTGGATGGAAGATGAAGATGGGTGATTGACGTTGCGATCCTTGAAGCTTGAAAGCATCTTTGTGTTTATTTTTTTTGGATATATGGAGACCAAAAGGCCCAACAAAAGCAAAGAACAAATTACATCTCAGAATTTATAATCCTAATTCTAGGACTTTCACACAAGTCATCAAGCAAGCTAGGAATAACTTGTGGAGGGGGTTGGTCCATGAATTGAGCTCCAATCTTTGCATCGAAACCAGCTTTGGAGAGAATTTCGGCAACCTGATTTACTTCACGATAGATGTGCTTAAGATCATAGCTGTGCAATTGTCTTTGGAGAGCTTGGCAACAATCAATAATAGTTTTTAAGGGGTGCAAATCATCCACACCTTGCTGAACTAGGGAAACTAACACATGAGAATCACTTTCCACTAGAAGATGACGGCAATGGTGAGAGAGAGAGAGTCATTTGTAGTCCCAAAAGTAATCCCCAAGCTTCCGCTTGAAAGACAGAACCGCAACCAAGGTTAGCATAAAACCCAGAAAATCCAAGCACCAGTGAAATCTCTTAAGACACCACCAGCACCAATTTTCCCATTAAGATTTCTAGCACCATCAACATTTAATTTAAAGTAATGCTCAGGAGGTTTCTTCCACAACAAACTAACAGAAGTTTTACTGGACTGTTGCGGCTTGAAAGTATTAGCAGATTTCCATTCCCTGGTAGAATCAATAACAACTTTCCCAGGATTAAAAGGATAGTGAAACCCCTCATCAAACACCATTTTATTCCTCCACTTCCATATGTGCCAACATGTATACACAAATATTGAACACCATTGGAGATTACCATAACAGATTTTCTTGCATTGAGAATTAGCAAAGAACCACCCATACCAATCAAGCTGCATAGTCCTGGAAATAGAATCCAAGCATATAACACTATTCCAAATCATCTGGGCAACATGACAATCTCTAAGCAAATGTAAAATTGTCTCAGGTTGGTCATGGCAAACAGGACAAAAACAATTAGTAGTAATTCTTCGTTTAACTCTTTGAACATTGGTGAGGAGTTTACCGTGGCAGACCAGCCAAAAGAAATATTTCAATTTAGGGGGTATTGGTAACTTCTAGAGAAAAAACCAGGGAAAATCCATGATATTTTCTTCCTTAACCAAATAGAGGTAAGCTGATTTAACAGTAAAATGGCCATTACTTGTTCCTCCCAAATCATTTTGTATGGACCACAACCGTGAAAACCTGGAGGAATTCTAACAATTCTATTGACAATATCATCACAGAAGTGAAGTTTAAGGAAATTTATATCCCACTCACCATCATTCCAACAATCTTTGACTCTGAGACAATCATTGACACTAGCCCGACTCAGAGTATGTCGTAGAAGTGGTCCATCAGTAACCCACTTGTCATTCCAGAAATTGGCTGAACACCCATCATCAATTCTCCAAACTAAACCTTCCTTTAATAATCTGATTATACTCCTCCAAGTACTAGAACTTCTGGAAGAACAACCATTTTTAGAGTGCAACAGAGGAATATCTTTCACATATTTCTGATGTAAAACCATGCTCCATAATCCTTCATCGTTTTGAAACATCCTCCATCCCACCTTGGCAAGCATAGCTTGGTTCATGTGTCTAATATTCTTAATCCCCAATCCACCGAACCTCCTTGGTTTACAAACTAAATTCCAATTAGCAAGGTGAACCTTCCTACTGCCATCATTATCTCCCCAAAGAAAATCTCTGCTCATTTTCTCAATAGTGTCACAAACAGAAGCGGGAATCTTAACAGTCTGCATAGCATAAACAGGCATGGTAGAGATAACAGAATTAATTAGGGTTGTTCTTCCTGCAAGATTTAACAATTTACCTTTCCAACCAGCCAATCGACCCTGAACTTTATCGATGATGGAGGCAGAAGTGTGCTTGGTGACTCGAGAGTGCAGCAGAGGCATCCGCAAGTATTTGTCGAGGTTGGTAGTAAGAGCAGAACCACAAATGACACTTATATTTTTAGCAAGCATCTTATCAGTATTAGGAGAACAAAAAAGCACAGATTTATTGTAACTCACTTCTTCACCAGAGAGCTCACATAACAAATCAAGGCGCTTCTTTAAAACTCTAGCTTGATCACAAGTAGCTTCGGAGAATAATATCAAGTCATCTGCAAAAAATAAATGGGAGATAAGTGGACCAGATCCAGAAGCACGAACTGGTTTCCATTGTCCAACTTCCACAGTAGAAGTGATTAGGTGAGATAATTTTTCCATGCATAGAACAAAAAGATAGGGGGACAAAGGGTCACCTTGTCGGATACCCCTACTAGCTGTGAAGTTTTTTGACAATTCACTATTAACACAAACCTGGAAGCTAGTGGAAGAGACACAATCCATCACCAGTTTAACCACTTTATCAGGAAATGGAGCTTCAAAAAGAACAGAGGCTATGAAGCTCCAATTCAGTCGATCATAGGCCTTAGAAAGGCCTATTTTCCAGGCCAAGTAACCTTTTTTTACCATAAAAGTGCTGATATTTATGTAAAACCTCTTGAGCTATGATAATATTGTCTGAAATATGCCTACCAGGGACAAAGCTAACTTGGTTAGGGCTTATAAGATGTTTCAACGACGGTCTAATCCTAGCCACCAGAGCTTTGGATTTCACTTTATAAAGAGTGTTGCATAGACTGATGGGGCGAAACCAAGGCCATATCCTGTGGACTAGAAACCTTAGGCACAAGAGTAATTAGAGTATGGTTAAGCCCTATAGGAATTTTCCTAGAGTTAAAAGCTTGAGTTACAAAATCCAAAATCTCATCAGCACAGATATTCCAGTGATTTTGATAAAAATATGGCAGGGAAGCCATCTACACCAGGAGGTTTAAGACTCCCAATATTAAACAGAGCAGGAGCCTTAACTGGTGTAGATGGCTTAACTTCAGTATTTCAGGTATATGTGTAGATTTCAAATATGGCAGGGAAGCCATCTACACCAGCCGCTAATGGTTTCACTATGATTCTGGGTTCATTCCGGGAATCATCTCTTACAAAATTTCATGATTTTTGACTTGGAATTAGTTTAGTTTTCCATCACTGCAGCATTTGAAATTGCTCCCTCTTCTAGTGCTCTCCGCAACTTCAGTTTGCTGCTATTCCTCTAATGGCTGCTTATCAATCTCTTTTGAGGACTTAATCAATTTGGGTTGAGGTGGGTGTCGCGATGGAAGCGATGGGGTTGGGAGTGGGTGGCGATGAACGATAACCAAAGAAGAGACTCTGTCCCGTATTGTTTAGACTCCCAACATACTTTTAATAAAAAGAAAATTAGAAGAGTGAAAATAGAGGGGAAAAGCACATGAGCCGTTGGATGTGACTTTATACACGTGGCATGTCGGGGATTCAAAGCTTAGGAAGCTTAGGCTCCCATCAGATAAAAAGAAAAACCAGATGCTACTCTTTTGTCGCTTACGCTCTGGAGAAAAGAAGAGCAACTGATTTAGCGAATGAGAGTGTGCCACAGAGAGGTCATCATGTCGATCATGCTGAGGCATATTCTGAAACGAAACTCGAATTCGTACATTGGGCGGCTGGCTTCGGCTTCCGCGTCTGGACGGCTATTCTCGTGGAGGAGGAGGAGGACTTTCTGCAGTGAACCGCAGAGAGAGTCTATTCAATACGACGTCGTGATAGTTGGGGCGGGACCGGCTGGTTTATCGGCGGCGATTAGGTTCAAACAATTGTGCCGTGAAAATGATACTGATTTATCAGTCTGCGTTGTGGAGAAAGGAGCTGAAGTCGGTATGTTTCTTTTGCAATGCTTCAAATGCTTTTAGAAACAATTAGTCTTGTAATTGTTGTGATTTGTGATAGGTGCTCACATTATTTCTGGTAATGTCTTTGAACCCCGGGCTCTGGATGAACTTATCCCACAATGGAGACAGGAAGAGGTATCACTATTCTTTTCTTACTCTTCTATCTCTGCTAATTTTATTAGTTGGCAAGTTAGTTTGTAACTTTCTCTTAATTTATCTTAATACTTCTGCCAATCTGATTTGCAGTCACCCATCACCGTCCCTGTTTCTTCTGACAAGTTTTTGTTACTTACAAAGAATCATGCATTTTCGCTGCCTTGTCCTTTTAATAACAGAGGAAACTATGTCATAAGGTACTTGGAAATTGTGCTATTGGCCTGTACTATGATTTTAGTCTTCTCTTCTTAAGTTTGGCTGCAAGTCTCAACAATTGGCCAAGTGGCAGTAAGTTTAAAATTTTTCTACAAATACTATCAATGTTCTTTTTTTTTCTTCCATGCACAATCTTTTGTCAATTTTTTTTCTTTTACTGTTTACTATTATCTTTCCTGTATAATCTTTGTAATACCTTTGACTTAAGGTGTTGCTTATTAGTTATTAAACAAGCTGTTTGCTCTTGACCTTGTGATATAGTTTAAGTCAGTTAGTACGATGGATGGGAGTGAAGGCAGAAGAATTGGGAGTAGAAATATATCCAGGCTTTGCTGCTAGTGAGGTACTCCTGTTAATTTTCTCATGAGATTTTTCAGCTTACTGTTGAATATTTTTTGTTTGCAAGGATATTTGGTGGGATACTTCACAAATTATGTAATTGTTCAGATATTATATGATTCAAATGACACTGTTGTTGGCATTCGAACTAATGATATGGGAATATCCAAAGATGGTTCAAAGAAGGAAAATTTTCAACCTGGCATAGAATTGAAAGGCAAATCTCTCCCTCTCTCCCCCTCTCTCCCTCTCTCTCTTTCTTGTCCACGCACACACAGACTTGCACAGAATTATGCTCATGCACATGCCTATATGTACAACAAATATTTATGTTGTAAAAGTCCCTGCTTTGAGCATGCGTGGCTCTTGTGCTGCTACTAGAATGTAGTATTTGATTTGATTTTTTTATTTTTACTGAATTAACAGATTTGCCATTATGTGGTCCTCTGTCTTGTTGGACCTTTCACTCATAATTCCCCAAGAATGGAAAAAAGAATTTTTTTTCACTCCCTCTAGAAATAGCTATAAACTGGCTTATAAAACCATGGGACTGATATGCAGGGCGGGTCACACTTCTAGCTGAAGGGTGTCGAGGATCATTGTCAGAGGTAGAAACATTTCTCTTACATCAAGATGCTTTGTTGTTGTGGAACATTATGTGTTAATATTTGTCAGTCAGACCTAATTCTGATAGTAGTATCTCTGTTTATAACAGAAAATAATGGATAAATACAACTTGAGAGAGAAGGGGCATGCTCAGCATCAGACTTATGCTTTGGGAATCAAAGAGGTAGCATGTCATTAAAAAAAAAAAGAATAATGGAGAGAAATCCACATGCCGTTCCTTTTTTAGTACTTGAAAGATCTTCTATCTTTAATGACTTCAACACAGTAAAGGAAAGATTGTGGATTGTAATATAGGAGTGTGATTTTCAATACCCATATATAAAGAGGTATCTTACTTTAGACATCAGTTACTTTTTTATGGCTGTGTTGGTAAGCAGTTTCAGCTATATTTTATCTATTCTTTTGATGATTAAGCAAATAATGTACTCGTTAACTCCAGCAATCATACCAAAGCTATGATCTATACTATAAATATGTTTAAACACACACACACACACACATATTCTTTTCATATATCCATTATAAACCCGTTTTTCAGACTCTGGACTGAAACTTGGGCCTCCTACCAGACACTACAATCTTTAGGAAGCATAAAACTCTGCCATATAACTGGGTTGTACCTTGATGTGGTCCTAACTACAGATCACATGTGAGCAAACCACCACCACTGCAGTGAACCCTTGTTGGTAATAACAATAATTTTGATTGATAGTTTTCAAGCTCTGATGGCAGCCACCCCTTTTCTGAAAAGGTTATTATTTGTATTATATTCAGAATATCATATTATAGCATTGCTATGGGTTACTTATTTAAAGATGATTTTGTTATTTGCCAAGGTTGTTGGGCATTGTTAAAGATATGGTGTTTTCTTTCATTCTTTCTTACAAAGAAAAGAAATTGTTCCTCAAAGACGTACTAGTCTTATACGTAGCTGGTTTTTTAGAATTGTCATACCAGGTAGGTTTCTCTAGATTCTTTCTGGGTCTTTGAAGAGAAGAATCTCATGCGACAAGTACTTAACCTATTAATTTCGTGGTAAAAGATTTGTGTAGCTTTTCCCTAAGTTCTAACATCATTATGATATCAGGTTTGGGAAATTGATGAGAGAAAACACAAACCAGGTGCTGTGATTCACACGCTTGGTTGGCCCTTGGATCAGAAGACATATGGAGGTTCATTTCTGTACCACATGAAAGATAGACAGGTAGCCATGTTACATTTTTGATTCCTTAAATCTTGTTTCCTCTGCTACTTGGTAGAAAAAGGGTTCTCATATGGTAGAGCAATAACTAGTTCCTTGTTTGATTTTTCAGATTTCTATTGGCTTTGTGGTTGCTTTGAATTATCAAAACCCTTTCTTAAGTCCATATGAAGAATTCCAGGTGACTAAATCGTTGGTACCTCTGAATGATCTAAACTGTGATTTACACTTGGAGTATGCATCTCTCACAAAACTTTAAAGTCTTGCATAATGTGTCTGTACAAATTATTATTAATATTATTGTTGTTGTTGTCGTGTAATATTATTTGTTAAATGAGCAACTATTTGTACTCTCTAGGCAGACTGGTTCTTAATTTCTGTAATTCTTTTCCTTTCTTAAACTTGGTGAGGACTCAAAAGCTTACCGCTGTTATTAAGTAGATGGATTATATGATAATTAGTGGACTCTATTTTAATTGTTATTTTTCTCTCTTTAAGTCTTTAGTATGGTTACTTGGTTTTGATTGGCTGTTTAGTGAAAATGATTTCTCCCTGTAGATTCAGTCTTTTATCTAACGTCCACTGAGTAGAGTCTTACTAAGCTCACATTAATTTCTTTTCCTGCTGGTAGAAATTAAAGCATCATCCTGCAATCAAGCCACTGCTAGAGGGTGGGACTGTTCTTCAATATGGTGCTCGCACCTTGAATGAAGGTGGCTTTCAGGTAAATTAGTAATTCCTATTTCCTTGTTATACATACTGGTATGCAAACATCAAGGATGTAGACCAATGAAATGCATCGGTCTCAACTGAATTTCCTTGACATGGCTGCATCATGTACCCTTCTAAGCATCCTTTGTAACCAATCTGAAAATTTTACTGAAGATTAAAGGCAGAAGGAGTTAAGAACAAAATTTCCTAGATAATATACGTTAATCATAGTGATTTTATTGTAGATGCAGTTAAACGCATTCCAAGCAGAGGGAAATACGTTTCATCTTTTGAAATAATATGTAACATTAGACGTTCCATTTTTCATATTGTGGGCCTCCGTCCTCACCATATATTCAATGATTAGAAATGTTTAGTCTGTAGGCCCCTTTCAAGATTTATTCCTGCAAAAGATCTGCCAATTGGTGCTCAGCCCAGTGCTTTTTTGTATTTCTGATTTAGAGACCCGTAATGATGCCAGAAAATGAACGATAAGTGCTCCACTTTCTTTACATAATTGAAGCCTTCTCCCTCCACAAAACCCAAAAGATGTCACCATTGCTATAATTTTAATTGAGAGAATTGATAAAGAAACTAAATGCAGAATCCCCCACCCAACATTGTTCTCGAAATCTCTCTTTCTCCATTACTCACACCAAATGGAGTACACAGTGAAAGAATCTGCTGCTTTAGATTTGTCTATCCATGGACACCGTCTTTAGTCTTGTCATGAATTCAGAGTCCCACCATTTTTGTGCAACCCATTGAATAAGTGAATCCTTGACAAAAAGACCTTAATGCTTGAACTCCCCCAAGTGCTAGCCCTAAATAATTTGACTAGATGCCTGATGAGTAGTTCTGATGTATTATTCCAGCCTCAGGTTCTAGCAACATGACATATCAAGATAACTTTACTTCAGTATCTACCTGTAAAAGTCAGCCAAATTGGAAATCTTTGAGATATCTAACTGATTAAACAAGTAGACAAGCACAATATTTTCAATATCCGTATGGTATTATTATGGTAGCTGGCTAGATTATTTTTGAATTGGGCTGATTTTATGCCAAAGTGATCTCCGAGTGTTAGCCTGAAAATAAAATTGAAACGGGAATTCATGTTGTGTTCCATTTGCAATCCCTCAAATAGACAGAAAAGGATCACTATATAGCCTATTTTGTAATCCCTTTTCCCTGAAAGTATCTATCTGATTAAACAAGTAGACGAGCACAGTATTTTCATGGTATCATTATGATTAGCGGCTAGATTATTTCTTAATTTGGTTGATTTTATGTCAAAGTAATCTTTGAGTGGTGTCCTGAAAATAAATTGGAACGTGAATTCATTCTGTGTTCCATTTGCCGTCCTCAAATAGACAGAAAAGGATCATATAGCCCATTTTCCTTGAAAAATGAAATTTTATGGGCAATTGAAATCAAAGAAGTGCAAGTGTAAGATTGACTATTTGAGCGTATTAATAACAATATTGTATATATGTGTATTATGTACCAACTTTTTTCCTTGCTGTTCGCTGGTACATGTGTACAAATATCATACAAATATGATGCTAGTTAAATTTCAGTCTATCCCATATCCAGCTTTCCCTGGAGGAGCAGTTATTGGATGCTCTGCTGGCTTTTTAAATGTACCAAAAATTAAGGGAACACATACTGCAATGAAATCAGGTACATTCCACCAAGTCTTGTTGAATTGAAAATTTTGATCTTATTCACATTGTCTACCTATGTGGAAACGATTATGCGTGCTGAATAGTTGAGTTGTTTTTCTTTCAGAATATATAATTGATGGAAGACTTGTCAAATTACGCAATAATATTTGTTAATTTCTTCATCTTGTTCTGAGTGCCTCCACCACGTTGAAATAGAGAACAAATAAAATCTTAATCTACTTTTTTTTTTAATTTTTTTTTTCCTCTTCGATGTATCTAAAGTGATGTGATGATAAAGTAGCTTAAATTGAAAGACGTTTTGAAGAAGAGAAAATTAGAAGAGCAGCGTTGGATTGTCAGTCTTTTTGTCTGAGGATGGGATTTCTATGGTAGTTTTTCACAAATAGGGTTTCACTCTGAAGGTGATGGTGGAATTCTTTTTTAATGGCATTGTAAAAGCAGTCACAAACAAAAGTGTACTTATTTTGGTTCCAAAGAAGTACAAGTGTATAAAAGTATGGGATATCTGACCTATCAGCTTGGCGACAAGTTTATATAAGATTGTGGCAAGATGAAGCATCTAGCTGCAAGGGATTTAGAAGAGATCTTCTTGGAATTGGAGAAAGTAAGTAAAGCTGGAAGGTGCTTGTTTGTTTCACATGAGGGGATAGGTGCTGGATGCTTACTATCTTTGCAGTAATCCTGAATTCTCAATTGACGAGTTTAATGCATTCGAACAGAATTAAAATATGGCCGATGTGGAACTGCTTATAGGACACTTTGAATACTTCTGTGTTAATTGTAATATTAGTGCCTTACTTTGGGAATTGCTTTTAAAATTTGAGCATAACTAACCTACAACTTATAGGCATGCTAGCTGCAGAAGCATCGTTTGGTGTTCTTCATAAAGGCTCAAGTATGGAAAAATACTGGGATGCTTTAAGGAATTCATGGATATGGGAAGAATTATATAGAGCACGGAACTTCCGACCGGTGAGTAGAACTGTCCATTTGATTGCTTTTTTGTTTGTTTTCTTTTTGTCACTAGACTACTTATTTGTTAGTTCTCCACCACAGGTGTACTACTTTTATTGTTGTTATTTTGGGGATGTATATTATCTTACTGAGCCTGATAATAATTGATTACCCGATAACTGTTACTCACTAGCCACCTCTTGTTTGGATTGATTATATGATGAAATGACTTGGACGGACCCTATCAAAAATTTCCACACCAATTTAGGATTATAATCCATTCTAAAAGGAGATCCTAAATCCAACAGTAATTAGAAACAACATTGCACCCCTAAAAAAAAAAAAGAAACAACATTGCAAAGATGCACAGCGATATCTTCCGGTACCAGTTATAATTTTAAAGGATCAAGACAAATAAATAAGCAATCAACAAAGAGCGTGCAAGATCTGTTGACGCGGGCACTATACCTGTTCATTTCAATCCACTAGAAAAGAAAGCAATACATAACAGATCAGTTCTTACCCATCTCACTAGACGTATTTCATGAACTCTTGCTACTTTATCACATCAACTGATTTACAATTGTCTTCTAAGAAGTGTCACAAGATTTCTCTCCCTTGTTAATGCCCTCGAGGCATGACCTCAATTCATATAAATAAATTACTGTCACTAACCTTTCGTATGATCTTGTTATTTCAGGCATTTGAGTATGGACTTATTCCTGGCTTGGCCATAAGTGCGTTAGAACAGTGAGATCTCATTGCTGTCTATCATGTTGACTGATTACTCTGTTTTCTCCTTATCCAATTTGCATGTTGATATCTCACTCATCAATATTTTCTGCTTACCAGCTACATAATGAAAGGGAGAGCTGCCTTAACGCTGAAGCATGGAAAACCTGATAATGAAGCAACAAATGTGAGCAATATTGTGCAAAACATGAACTAAACTGACATGCATTGGAAGTGAATGAAATTTTTGTTGTGAATTTGGCTCGTTGATATGCCTAAGTTGATTAGGATTTAAGGCAAAACCAGATGGGTAAATGAAGATTAGTGCGCACAGGAATTCTTCTAGTATCCTAATGGGTTTTAGAATAGGAAGAGTTATTCCTATTGATTTAGACCTGGAAAGTAAGTTCTATTCTAGTTAGGAATAGGAAAGCTAGCTCTCTTTCCTTGTTCTAATAGTTTTAGGAATCCTAATGTGACATGTTTGTAACCAGCACCTATAATCTATAAATAGGGCTGCAGGGAGGTCACATAATGTGTCCTCAGATTAGAGAAGAGATCAAAGAGATATCTCAGAGAGTTCTCAGTTAACATACAAACACAGGGGCAGGGAGAGCCAAGGGTGATAGAGAGATCTAGCAAAGAGGTTGGGGATTGGCATAGGGATTTCAATAAGTACTTGTAATCAAGTTGTTATTCTCCATAGTGCTAGTGATTCACAAGAGAGATCACATAGAGGACGTAGGCAAAGTTTTTGTCGAACCTCTATAAAATTCTGTGTTCGTGTGCTGTGGTTTTCTTGCTGTGATATTTTGTGTCATCATCCTATTACTGTTTGCAGTCATAAGTCTATAAAGAGAAACAAGGTTCTGGGTAAAAGGTGCATATTTTCTACAATTTTAAATATGGGGTTCGATTTGGTTGACACTGTAAAAGGTAATCACATCTAAGGGGGAATATGAAGGTAGGACCAGGTCCTCCTTGGTAAATATTATGACTTAATTGAATTGAAGTCCCACCAGGGAGTCAAATTTTCTCGCAATTAGTTCATAGTAGTGAGGGTTAGTTAATCTCAAAATGATGTTGCTTTGTGGCCAAGTAATTTCACGAATTGGGATATGATGATAATATCTCAATGTGCATATCATGATAAAGTACATGCATGCTTTGTAACAAAACCATTGATTAAAATTTTAATATATAGTTGTTTCTTCTATTCCTTCTTGATGTTACTTTTATGGGACCAATTGAAATTTTTATTCCACCAGTCTTTAAATTACACTAAATACCTCATTTTCTATAATGCTGCTCTAAAGCTTTTTCATGAGTCATGAACAACAGTCTTTATAATCTTCTGCTTGAAGTTTAACACATTGATAAACATTTTGACATGGGCTTCAATTTTTGCTGAAGTTACCAATTCTGGAAGGCATCCATTAGAACCTTTGGTTATTGTTTTCGTCCAATCACAACCCTGGAATAAGTTTTGTTTGGACTATAATATATTACTTGTGATGACCTTATTTAGCTGCGAAGAATGAACTGATTTGTGCACCCTTATATGTGCAGGTTGCAGAGTTCCACTGTCCAATTAAATATCCAAAGCCAGATGGGGTTTTATCTTTTGATATTCCAACCTCCCTACACAGGTTTTTAAAAATTGGGTCTTTTGTTCTGTATTCTTGTTTGTCTTAATTAAAGATTGCAATTGAACAGGTTGTTGTGAATCGGTCAATATGTGATGTCGAAAACCAAAATAAGCATAGCACACCAAGAGAAACAACCACAGAGATACGAATACAAGAACATATTTAAGGTGGTTCAGCAAAACTTTAGTTTGCGTTCACCGGGCACAAAAACAGTCTTCCACTATATTTATAATGGGTACACAATCATACCGAGTCTCTAACAGACTTAAACCAGAAAGAATAAGAAAACAAGGATTCTTTTCTCTTCCCATCTCTCTCTTCTTTATCCTCTCTCGGTTTCTAACTCTGAGAATGGAATACACTTAGCTCTCCGTCTCTGTGATGCAAAACCAATAGCAGAACCCCTCCTTATATAGCAATAAGGATATTAGCTTTCTTCACTAATTATGAAACCCATTCTTATTGGTGGTAGGCAACCTTCCCCTTCACTGTAACCGACAAGGATTACAGGTAATCCTACATCAGTAAGGATATTTTTTCCTTAATGGAACTCCATTCACCAGTAGGAATCCAAAACTTACTGGGTAAACAATTCTCATACCCTAAGACAATTGTCTTAGGATAAACTCATGAGTTGAAAACCCAACAATCTCCCTCTCATACTTTAAGACAGTTGTTTTAGGAAAGACTCATGGGCTGAAAACCCAACAATCTCCCCCTCCAGACCATGAGGGAGGAATACCAATGTGATTCCATTACTGGTAGTCCGCCCGAGCTGACTTGATGCAGAAATTCATGTTTGGAGCTTGTAGCTCCCAGATCGAACAACTCATCACCATGTCCCTCCTGGTGAAACAACTCTTGACCATCTTCTTCCCGGTCAGAAAAACAATCATTGGAATTGGAAATTAGTGATTTATTTTCCAAAACATCTTTCTTCCTTATAAGGCCCTGGTTATGGCGCCATATGTGCGAAGAAGTATCACCCATCACACTCAAGTCATCTCTGCGTACCATGCTATGTATCTCGTACACGGAACGACAAAGCTTTCCTTTAGCAACATCCAACGAGCCGTTTGCAAGCTTCCACTTTTCATCACCTATATATGGTGGAAACCTCGTCTATCAAGAGAACTTGCAGACATTATGTTGACACTGGAAACCTCGTCTATCAAGAGAACTTGCAGACATTATGTTGACACTCAAATAAGAAACATGCCTCACACCTCGTCTATCAAGAGAACTTGCAGACATTATGTTGACACTCAAATCAGAAACATGCCTCACATCCTTCAATGTCATATGGTAACCAAGATTAGTCTCGATGCGAATATCTCCCATTCCCGAAATCTTGGAGTAGCTTATATTGCCCATATTTAACATCCTAAAGTGCTTGCTTTGTATGTAGAAAAAAGCTCCAAGTTGGAAGTAACCTGACTACTTGCACCAGTATCCACGCACCGATCGTGACCTTGTCACTAACATACACACATTGTTGAACAGTTAGAAGCCCCCCTGAGATGGCTGTAATTCCTGTATCTCCGTTATTTGGGTAATTACCTTGCTTTTTGTCCTGTTTCCACTTTCAACATTCATGTGGCCCATATTGCCACAATAGTGACACTTTCCACTAAACTCTCATCTTGAATTCTTGTCCTTACCCTCTGTGACATAGAGCCTTTCATGTCCATTGTCTATGCCCACAACTTTTCTTCTGGTTTCTTCATTAAGCATGTTATCCTTAACGGTATCCATAGACAGTACACCGTCAGACAGAGAATTGCTTACAGTCACCATGAAAGTTTCCCTATTTCATCCGGTTTGTGTGGGTGAGTTTAATCATTGTGCTATTTGTTCCTTCCATTATGACAACACCGAACCTGCCGAACCAAACCTTGAATTCCCAGACGAGCCTGGGCTTTAATACCACTTGTTGTGAATAAGTCAATATGTGATGTCGAAAACTTAAATAAGCACAGCACACTAAAAGAAACGACCACAGAGATACGAACTCAATAACACAATTTAAGGTGGTTCAGCAAAACTTTTGCCTACGTCTATCGGGCAAAAAAACAGTCCTCCACTATATTATTTATAATGGGTACGCAATCATACCAAGCCTCTAACAAACTTGATGAACAACCAAAAAGAATTAAGAAAACAAGGACTCTCGCTTCTCTTCCTATCTCTCTCTTCATTGGCCTCTCTCACTATTTAACTCTGAGAATGGAATACACTTTTCTCTCCATTTCTGTGATGCAAAACCAAGAGCAGAATCCCTCCTTATGCTATAAGGATATCAGCTTTCTTCACCGATTAGGAAACCCATTCCTATTGGTGGTAGGCAATTATGCCTTCCCCTTCTCTGTAACCGACAAGGAATCCTACATCAGTAAGGATATTTTTTCCTTATTGGAACTCCATTCATCAGTAAGAATCCAAAATTTACTAGGTAAACAGTTCTCATACTCTAGACAATTGTCTTAGGAAAGACTCATGGGCTGGATTCCCAACACAGGTTAGAGAGGTAGCATTTGCCAACATATGTTGTAGAGTAGGGTTTTTATCAACCTATTTCACCTTCTTCAGTACTTAGTCTGTGAAAATAAAAGCAGAATGCGGCCTTTTAAGAACCGTAAAGTCAGCAATCATCAAATGATTTGAATCCTTTATTGATGAAGTAATGAACAATGAGGAAGAGCCCAGTGTATTCCTTTACTGAAAGAAAGTTGTCTGCTTATTATAGAGCTCACTCCCCTCTCCATGTCCCCTTCCATGTCTTTGTAGTGAGGTGTTATTGAGCAGATAAGTTTGGCGAGAGATCATCCATAGGCAAGACAGTACGGAGGAGTCACTGAGCACCCACCCACTTTTCTGTGGGAATCTGTAGACTTGTTCTCTTATTCATGAGATTTTTCACTTGCTTAGGTTTTCCTCTTGGCTTTCTCAAAGTGATCATTATGAAGAAATGTTGGTTGTAGCCCCATTAGATTGGGAATAGCATATAGATGTAATATAGCTGTTGCTGCTGTTTTGCTTCATCCTCTGCAATTCAAGCCCTTGGATCTTTAGTTGACCCAGAAAGGTGTATCTCTTAGAAGCTCTCATACAGTTACGTTTTGTCCTGCCTCTACATGGGGTTACAACAGGTCAAGGGATTTACCATATTTCAACAGAAATAGTTTGGTTGGACATACCTCCATAAATTTGACACATTCAATTAAGGGACAAAAATACAAGTACCTCAGTGTGGTTTAAGTCAGATAAAGACTCGAGAAATAAAGATTTGCTGGGCTGAGAGTGTAGCTTTGTTTGAAGCCAAATTCTGTCCTCAAGTTTCAAGAAAAGAATAGAGAATCCAAACATGATTTGGATTACCTATAATGGAGTAGCTTAAATAAGTTGGGTTTTTGTGGGCACTTTTAAATTGGGCATTAGTGGTGTTTTTTTGTTTTTTGTTTTTAGTCAATGGGTATTAGTGGTTTAAGTTGGGTATATTTGTGGCTTTTAATTTGCGTATCACCTATTGATCTTAGAGGACTAGCGATAAAAGGCTTAAATTTTTTTGACTGCGTAGATTATGCGGTGTATGTGGGACACTTTTGAGCATATATATGTATCAGGGACACTTATTGGCACTGATCATTCCACATTAGCAGACCTGAAGTATAAGATGAACTCACAAACTATATTTTTCCTTGTCATAATCAAATAATGGTTTAATTATATTTGGTTGCCCTAGTCTTTAGTGGACTTTCCCTAGTGGATGTTTCAGTGTGCAGAGACTCCTACTTTGTTTGATTCTTCTATAGACTTTGCTCTAGTAAATTGTTGATCTTAATACATTGCAATTTTAAAGGAGCAATACAAATCATGAGCATGACCAACCAGCTCACCTTCGGTTGAAGGACCCGAAGAAGCCTGAACTTGTCAACTTGCCAGTGTATGCTAGTCCTGAGTCACGATATTGTCCTGCACGTGTTTACGAGTAATGCCCAGTCTATTATTGATTTCATTTGACTGTCTGTAAATTAATTATTTCTGATTCTTATAAACTTTTAAATTTTAGGTATAACCCTGATGAAACGGGTCAGTTGAAGTTGCAGATCAACGCTCAGAATTGCTTACATTGCAAGGTAATTTTAAAAGATAGTGGGAGCTAGTTTTTAAGTATGTCAGAAGTCGAAAACATGCACATTCGAGGGTGGAAAACTCTTTTACTAGACTCAAGGATGGAGCTGAATAGTTTGTGTCCTTAGTACTACCAAGGACGGAGCTGAATAGTTCGTGTCCTTAGTACTACCAAGATTTTCTCTCGTCTTTCTAATTTTTCTCTCTTTAATTTTGTTATTTATGCATATGGCATGCACCTCTCCAAGTGCAACAAACCATACTAGTAGGGTTACTGCATCCAATAAATGGCACCTATGTTGCATGATTTAGAAGAAGGAAAAGAAAACATGGTATTTAAAAACAACTTTTGGTTTCTTCCATTGTCTCCGGTTGTCCATCAAATGCCATCTTTTATGCGTCTCTTTATCTTGTGCTCCTGTCTCTGTAGAAATAGTAACCATCTGTAACCGATCAAATTCTGCTTGTGACAACCCTCTCACATGACTATAGCACATAGGAGGTTGGTTGTGAGAGGACCCTGCTTGCAATGGTTGAAGCCAAAATTTTAACTGCTCTAATATGCAAATTCTTTCTTTGATCTTCTGAAATTTTGAGGATATTGAAAGCCATGGTGGTAAACTACGAACTCTTTATACCCAAATATGCAAATTCTTTCTTTGATATTCTGAAAATTTGAGGATGTTGAAAGCCATAGTGGTAAACTATGAACTCTTTTTATACCCAAAAAAAGAAAAAAAGAAAAAAAAGAAAAAGGGCCACAAAGCTAAACTAAACTATGAACTCTTGAGTCATCTGTTTGTAACGACTTCATCTGTTTGTAACAATTTGAGGATGTTTCAGGCTTGCGATATCAAAGACCCTAAGCAAAACATACAGTGGACTGCGCCAGAAGGAGGTGGTGGTCCAGGCTATTCAATAATGTAGAAGAAGCACTGTTTTTGTAAATTTTTTCACTTTCTACAAAACAATCAAGGGGTCATGATTCATACAGTTTGTTGTGGAATTTACAATTTTCTTACTTCTGGTCCCATATAAATAGAATCAAATGCATCACGTTTTTGCAGTTTATAGATTTTATATTATTTCTATGTGAAATAATCAGTGGATACATTAGGTGTGGTCAAACTATAGAAACAAAGAAACATGATCTGCTGCAGAGCATCTATTAGTGCAAACCAGTCGATTTCAGTTCATAACACCGTTGACTTCATCCGACTTGCTAGCCAATTCCAGTCGCCATATGTAGAAACTATTATCAGTTACATGGTTTGGGAACAAACCATATCCTGTCAATATTTGGTTGTTTGAGCGATAGCCTCTCTGTTTATTTTTTGTTTCAATAGTAACAGTAACTTCATTGATTATGCATACAAAAATGTATATATTCATTGATTAGTTAATAGTATTGCAAAGGAACCTACCCATTAGCTTCTAAAATTAAGCTCCCTACACGTAGTATTTAATTAGCATGCTTCTAAAAATCCTAAAATTAAGCCATACAAGCTAGGTTTTTATTTATTTATTTAATTTTTTTTATGACAAAAATAAATACAAGAAACTAAAAAACAAAACTTTTCCCAGGTGATCCAAATGGAACGTTGGGGACACAAAAAACCATGCAGAATTATTTTGAGATTTATGAGCCAATGGAGCTAGATGATTCGTCACAAAATTTGCCTCTCAATAAATATGTCGAAACATAATGAAATTAAACTGATGAGCCAATCGCCTTATATCTGCATGAGAATCTAAATGAAACCTCACATCTTCCTTGAATGCAGTCAATTAGTAACTTAGAATCACTTTCAACCAAAATATTAGCATATTGGTGAAGTAATGTAGTATGTAAACCATCCCTTAATGCAGTTGCTTATGCAACAAGAGCATTAGTGGCAAGGGCGGAGCCACATAAGAGATTATATATATATATATATGCTTTCATAATTAACACCAAGTGTTGTCATGTTGTAGTAGTAGAGTGATCGGAGTAATATTTTCTATGTTTTTAGTATCATTTTCCCTACATTTTACTTAGTTATCCCTTTAACAATGTCATTTCTAACTTACTTTGTTGTATTTACGTAGAAATGAACTTCAAACACAGGAAATGAGCTAAAAAGATGCAGAAATGAGGAAATGGAGTTTTCCTAGTCCAACTAGGAATCACAGTCAACCCATGAATCCTGATGAGGCTAGGAAACCTGAAGGCATTAGGAGACCACATGGCTTGAAGATGACGTGGGAGATATTATGGGAGATTAAATCTGATTTTTGCATGGGAAATGATGGAGATAATGTGAAAATCAAGGAGATTACGTTGAGAAAATCTTGGGAGAGTTTCATGGGATTGTGCAACAAGAAAAGGCTCAAAACAAGTCCAGATTCATTCCTTAATTCCCTCAAGATATGTTGGTTGAAATTAGAGAATAAAATTTGCAATGTGAAAATCAAGAGAAAATCAAGGGGAGAACATTAAGGATAAAGCCATGGAGAGATTTAAGGGAGAAAAGGTCCAAAATGAGTCCGGATACATTGTCTAGGTTCATGCCTAGATATTTGGCCGAAAATTGTGAATAAAATCAGATTAAATCATGGGAAAATCAGCAACAAAATATTAGGGATTGATTTTGGAGCTTTTTAATTGGTTGGATGACATAGCAGAGCTGACGTGGCGTTATTTGATTGGCTAATGCTGTTTGGATCATTCTTGAAGACTTGGAGACTAAGTTGCCATTCTCCTATAAATAGGAGCATCAACAACGACCATTGGACACATTCTCTGACTCAAAATATCATCAAACCCTGAATCAAATACGCAATCCTCCCCTTTTCTCTCTCAAAATTTCATCATCCTCTCTTCAAGTCAAGAAGCCGTGATCAAGCTCCATCAACATCTCCTTGCCGTGGTCCTCATCTTGCCTCCACCACCTTTGAAGCTTTCTTGCGTTCTTGAGATCTTCAAAAGTGTAACTGATAGGAGCATTTTAATGCGACGTTTTAACTGCATTTCCCTACATTTTCTGCGTTATTTCCTTAATAAAACCCTGTTTAGGAAAGTTTCCATTCTTCGATTGGAAAAGTTTCTATTTGTAGAAAGTTTCTATTTTGTAGTTTCTATTTTTCATTTTTAGAAAGTTTCCCATTTTAGTTTAGGAAAGTTTCCGTTTTTCATTTTAGGAAAGTTTCTATTTTTGGTAACAGTTTCTATTTTCAGGACTTTGGAATAAATGAGCTGAAATGAGCTCACAAATGGAGAGAGAAGCTAGCCAACGTTGGAGGGAGACAAGATGAAGTACAAAGGGAAGCACAAATGAGCAGAAATGAAGAAATGGAGCTTTCCTGGTCCAACCAGGAAACCCTGTCCAGAAAAGGAAAGCTTGCCAAAACAAAACTCTTGAGCCAACCAAGAAAGGAAAGCAGAAAAATGAAGTGTCATGGCATTGAAAGAAGCTTCTTGAAGACATTAGAAGATGACATGGCTTGAAGGTGACGCACAAAGGCCCAAGAACTCTCAAGAGGTTATGGATTTCGGCAAATGGATAAAGGCCCATGGAAATTAGGGTTTGTGACACATGAGAGATATTTTTGGAGAATATATATGTTTGCCGTAAAATACAAAGAGGAAAAGGAGGAGGCAACATGAAAATCTGAAAATATAATTGAAGATTTTGATTGGAGGATTTCAAGGAGAGATTTTCTTGGGAGACTTTTATGGAAATAAATATTGTTGGAGGAATAATTTTGTGTGATTGCCAACGTGAAAATCAGAAATAATCAAGGAGATGATGCCAAGAGAGATTCAAGGGAGATTTTATGGAAGGAAAATATGTGTGCACCAAGGAAAAGCTCAAAACGTGGCTAGGTGCATCCCTAAATTCCCTAAAGGAATGTTAGCTGAAATTCATGAAGAAAATCAGAATAATTTCAAGGAAATTCGGCAATTAAATATTAGGGAGGTATTTTAGAGAATTTTGATTGGTGGGAACACATCACAAGCTTACTTGGCATCATACCATTGGTTGGACTACATCACAAAGCTTATTTGGCGAATTCTCATTGGTGGTAGCTATGTGGAAATTTCTGATTGCTTTGTGAACCCTAGCCGTGCTCCTATAAATACTCCCCTCTTTGACGTTGAGAAGGTCCTCTCCCATACAATTTACACTTTAGAAAAAAATCAGAAAACTCTCTCTAGCTTAGCCGTGCTCTTCTCCATCCTCTAGGGCAACCACGAAGTGCAAGCAAGGCCAAGGAAGAAGAAGACAAGCCGTGAACACCATCCATCCTCCACCTTGAAGATTGCTTTCGAAATTCAAGAGACCACCTCATCACTTCATTCATCTCATCTTCATCACGGTGTAATCCGATTCTCCTTGTAACCTTTGCTTTGTATTTTCGTTGGTTTTGCCTTAGTTGACACACATGTTTGAACAATTATTAATTCTGGAATTTTATGATTAGTTGTTAATTTTCAGATTCATATATTGCGATTTATGGTTGCTTTTGTGTGAGTGTTTGATTAAATTTGCATGATAGATAACTTTTGTATTTTAATCTTATGTGGTTGCAAACACTTAGGGTTTTAATATAATTGGTGCTAGGTCTAAGAACATGGAATCGACTTTTCGTTTTGTGTAAACTGAATCAATGTAGTAAAGGTTTTGTACAAAAACCGAATTTAATCAAAGAGAATTGCAATTAGGTGGACTTTTCCATACTAAGTTGTACACTTGAGTTGATAGCCTTTCTAGATGCTTAATGCGTTAAACATGACATGATTGACTAGCTTTCTAGGGTTTGATTGCATGTTTGATAGAATTAATCTAGGTGCTTTCGCTTAGGTTAATTAGCATTGAAAGTAAAATATGGGAAATTGTTTGCTTTGAACGTGATCAACTCCTCTTGCATGACTATGATGAACAATGATGAACTTGAATTGATTTTAATTATATGTTTCAGTTTGATCTTTGTTCTTGCATTCCATTTGTATTTTTATGTTTTTGCATTTTAATTATTTTGTTAGCTTAGCTTTTATTTTCGAAAATAGAAAACCAAAAAAACCAAAAATCCCCCCTTTTTCGTAAATATGTATATACTTTGTTATATTTTGTAAATATTATACTTTGTTTTAATTTTAATTGTTTAATTGTTTGACAATGACAGGTGTACCCTCAATCCCCGGAATAGAACGATCCCTACTTACTTATACTACTAATGACATTTCAGGGTTAAATTATGCGCCTCCCAAAAGGCGCATCAATTTTTGGATGTCCCTTTCCAGTTTAATTTCGGTTTTCTTTTCTTGTAATTCAAAATAGATTTTTGTTTTGTTATTTTGGATGTTTCGAATTCTTGTTAGATTAAAGTTTGGATGTTAAAGATTGATTTCCAATAACCATGAAGCATGTTTTGTTTTAGGTTTTTCAAATTATAATTTTTCAGTTTCCTATAGTGTATGATTGTTTGTTGATTTTGTGCTTCAATCCCACCCTTTTGTGATTATGTTTTTGGTGCACAACTAGAATTATAAGCATGTATTGCATCCAAATTAAGATATGCTAGCGTTCTAGATCTTAATTGCTAAGTGGAAAACCTATAATCCTTAGGTAAATCAACAATGAGCTTTGCATGATAAGATTAGCGTTCTAACTTGTCTTCTTTGCTTAAATCAATCAAACTTCCACATGTTCTTAATGCGTTAATTGTGTTTTGTTGGGGAATTGATCACTCCTACTTTGCATAATTAATAGGGTTAATTATGGTGCGTTCATCTAGTTAATCTAATTAAGGGAAGTAATAAGAACTTATGCATGCGTTCATGGTTTATTTCTTGATTGATTTCTTTCTATGATATGTTTGATTCGAAATTATGTTTGATAATCTGCTTAATGTGTTAATGGTTGTTAATTATATCTCTACTTCCTCCATTCATCTACTTCTACTTTGATTCAGATTTGTTTGATGACTTGTATAATATTTAGTAGTTAGATTTAGACACAAACTTTCGAAATCCCCTCTTAATTCTTTGTAATTTTCGTAGATATTGTATTTTTATAATTAATATTCTTTTCTTGACGTATAAATGACAAGTGCACCCTCAATCCCCGGATAGAACGATCCCTACTTGCTATATACTAACAACTGTCAACATGGTTAATTTTGAGAACTCATTTCGAGCTCATCAATTTTTGGCGCCGTTGTCGGGGATTGAAAAGTCTTTTTGCATTTGTTGCGTCAATATTGTATATATGTATATGTGAAATAGTAAAAAAAGATTTTGTGTTTTTCGTTTGTGAATAATTTTTGGTAGGGATAAGAGTTTTATTATAAGTTTGAAATTAATTTTGGAAATAGGTGAAGTCTCTTTTGTTAATATTGGCCTAAACCCTTTAAGGGCACCTAGTTCAGGTCCCTTAAGGTTGAGGGCGGCCTTTATTAACACTTGTTGAACTGTGTTCACACTTATGACTTTTCTTATCTTAGTAAATATAGCCTATGTGAGGTGGTGTCTAGAAAGGGGGCAACGTCCATAACAGGTTTTGAATTCAGAAGTGCATACAATTGGGCCTAAACCACTATGTGGGAGTAGCTCAAGCCAAAATGAATTATGCCTCTTGTGTTCGTCCTCCCCCACCTGGCCATTTCAGTAAGGTTGCCCAAAAGATTTGAATGGAAGTTTGTGTCTAGGCGACTATACTTGGGCCACACGTTCCAATCTTGATTTTGGATTTATAATCGAATTTTTATTCTTGCTAAACATTGGAAGAAACTAAAAATACACATGTAAAATTGTAAAGTTTTATACCCCACAAAATACTTGTAATTTCGTGTGATACATATAATACTATACTTGTATTTTCTATTAATTTTACTTTACTAACTTATTCTTTGAATTCCAGGAAAATCAAATGGTTGAAGGAACCTAGTCTATTAAGGACCTTGTGTCCTCAAATGTGCCTGGTGGGCTTTGAAGACGTTGAACATGTCCATGGATGATGCTGGAGTGTTGAGGAAGCTCGAAATGATTGAGTTGGAAGAGTTGAGGAATGATGCTTATGAGAGTTCACGGATCTACAAGGAGAAAACTAAGGCTTATCATGATAAGATGCTTCGTGGCAAGACCTTTGTTGTGGGACAAAAAGTCCTATTGTTTCATTCTCGACTTAAACTCTTTCCTGGTAAACTTAAATCTCGTTGGATTGGACATTTTATTGTTACTCACGTTTTTCCTCATGGTGCTATAAAGATTAGAAGTGAGACAACTGGCAACGAGTTTAAGGTGAATGGCCATCGTTTGAAGCCATATTATGAGGCGTTTAGGGAGACAACTGTGGAGGAAGAGGACCTCCACATTGCGCCACGTCTTATGGATTAAGAAGAAACCTCCGTCTCCTGAAAGACGTTAAACTCAAGCGCTGCTTGGGAGGCAACCCAATTCAGAAAAGTAGCTGTGGAGGAGATCATCAACGCAGATTTGCTCTCTTTAACTCTATCTCCCCTATTTCGATTTTTCTGCTTGTATCTTTGTTCTTTGCGTTTTTGGTTTTTGATTTTAGGATTTCTTGTGTTAATCATTCCATTGACATGATAATTGTTTCATTGCATGGTTTAACTTGCTTTACATTGAGGGCAATGTATGATCTAAGTGTGGGGGGAAGGATTAATGCTCGTAGTTAGTTTTTGTGGTCATAAATAAAAACAAAATAAAAAAATCAGAAAAATCGGGAAAAAAAAAAATTCGTTAACTTTGTTTTAGTGTTTTCGTTTTAGGTTTTGTTTTTTGTGTCTTGTGTGTTTGATTGTGAGTCAATTTGAATTTTGGGTTAATATCTTTTTCATCGTAGGCGTATCCAATGGAATGTGGTGTCTAAGGTCTAGTTTGGATATGAGAAGTGCTGACAAAGGGTCTCGTCCCCTGTCAATCAAGTGAGCTGAGCTCCGCCAAAATCATTCCTCTCTTCACCTGGTCACATGTCAAAGGAATTACCGAAAGGAGAAGAGAAAATACCCTAAGTCCAAAACGCTTTTGTCTTGCTTTTTGCGTCATTATTGTTTTTGTTTTTGCTTTTTGAGTCTTAGGTTGCCCTTTCAACTGTCTAGGATGATTTTATATCTCTGAAATTAAGGCTAAAAGATGATCACAAGATTGAGATAATGTTTGATGATATTCTCTGATTAATTATGACTTATGAAAGGCATATGAATGTGTAGTAGATATGGTGCAATGTTAACTTTGGTACAGATTTATGAACATGTTGAAGATGAGTTTGATTCAAAATAACCCTTGTCAGCTTTTGCGCTTATGTGCTTTTTCGTTGATGAGTGATAAATAAAATATATTTTTGAATTTCTTGGCGATGCTTAGTTGATCTCATTATCTTTCATTTGATGGATTACATGTCATAGCTCTTTAATGGACTAGAGAAAGCTAGAATTCACTTTTGTGCTTATCGAAGCTTTTATCAATACATACCCCTGATTCTGGAAAGGATAAAGGCAACTTAGGATTCTTACCACCATAGCCAAATCAGCCTATGTCCCCAATTGTGCCCGTCGTGGGACCCCCTTAGATAAACCCCTTTGAGCCTACATTGAGCCTTTTCATTCATCACCCTAAATATCCTTAAGCTTTAAGGTATAGTTACATCCTTACCCTTTGTTCTAAAGACTTAGTGGAGCTAATTTTGAGACTTTGCAAAGGAAGAAGGCGTCAAGATTGAAGATTGAGAAGATGTGAAAGCTCAAGTGTGGGGGTAGACTTGTCCATGAGAAAATTATGTATGTATGCCGTAAAAGAGAAAAGAAAAAAGAAGAAGAAAAAAATGTTAAGTTTTATGGATTTTTAGTCCCCTATACTTTGTGGATTTGGAGTTTGTTTTGAAGTGCAGGCCCATTCAAGAAAAATTTGGTCTTTGTCCTATTTCACAATTGTTCGAAGGAAGGTTAGAATGAAGCAAGGGCCTAACACAATGACATTCGGCCCTCAATAAAGACACACAAGAAGTTCAACGTTGCAAGATGCTTTGGTGAGTACATGAAGACGTCTCAATGATGTCGCTCATAGCAAGCGCATAATTTAACCCTAAAATATCATTAGTAGCATAAGCAAGTAGGGATCGATCTAATCCGGGGATTGAGGTAAACCTGTCAATGTAGGACAATTAAACAATTAATAAAAACACAGAGTAAATTATTTACAAAAATAAAACAAAGTATATACATATTTACGAAAAGGAGGGGGGGGGGGGGGGGTTTTTGATTTGGATTTCAAAAATTAACCTAAGTAAAGAAACAAGTAAAACACAAAACACAACTATACGAATGGAATGAGAGAACAAAGATCAAAAACCGAAAAACAAAACTATGATTAAAATCGATTCAAACCCTAGTATTATTCCATCTAAGTCATGAGAAAAGAGTTGATCATGTGAAACGTTAGAAAGCAAACAATTCCCTATTTTAACTTTCAACGCTAATTAATCTAAGTGGAAGCACAAAGACTAATCCATAAACATGTAATCAAGCCCTAGAAAGCTAGTCAATCATACACATTCAACGCATTAAACACCTAGAAAGGCTATCAACTCAAGTGTGCAACTTAGTATGAAAAGTCCACCTAATTGCATCATTTTTAATTAAATTCGGTTTTTGCACAAAACCTTTACTACTTTTCGATTCAAGAAAAAAAACCAAAAAGTTGATTCATGTTCTTAAATTGTAGCACCATTCATACAAAAACCCTAAGTGTTTCGAACCCATAAGATTAAAATACGAAAGATATCTATAAAGCAAATTTAATTAAACAAACTCACATAAGCAACCTTCGAATTACAATAATAGAATCTGAAAATTTCATTCAATCATAAAAAATTCCAGAAATAATACTTTGTTCAAACACATATGTCAACTAGTTCATAACCAACGAAATTCAAAGCAAAGGTTACAAAGGAGAATCTGATTACACCGTGGATGAAGATGATGTTGTGATCTCTTGGATGGATGATGATGCTCACGGCTTCTCTTCTTCTTCTTTGGCCTTGCTTGAACTCGTGGAGATGACTAGAGGATGGAGAAAGGAGAGAACAAACTCACGGTAGCACTAGGTATTTTCTGATTTTTTTCCTAAAATTTCAACGTCAAAAGAGAGGAACCCCCAACGTCTTCATTAAGGGAGTGTATATAGGAGCTCGGCCTCCTTGCTCTCCAAGCCGTGTAATCTTCTTTAATTCCCACGGAATTAACATGATAATTCCACATATTTTCCTCCAATGCAAGCTTGCCACATAAGCCCTATGAAGTGGTCCAACCAATCACGTAATTCTCTAGAATATCTCCCTATTATTTAGTTGCCGAAATACCTTGATAATATTCTGATTTTCTACTTCAATTTCGGCCAAACTTCCTTTTGAACTTCTAGGAATGAACCTAGACGTCTTTGAGAGCTTTTTGTGTCAACACATATTTTCTTTCCTTTTATTTCTCCCTTGAATCTCTCCTTGCGTTATCTTTGCTTGGTTGGCACTTGCTTCCTCTTTTCTCTCTTATTTCTCACGGCATAGTCACAAAATAACTCTCCAAGAATATTATCCTTCCATAAAAAATCTCCACCGAAATCCTCTTCTTTTAGATTTATTTTCCACGCCAACTCTTGTTTATCTCTTAGTATTGGACGGCAACTCTCTCTCTTCAAACGGCACACTAGGGTTTAACTCAACTCTATCTCTTTGACGTCACAAAAAACCCTAGTTACATGGGCTTTATCCACTTTTTTGGCCGAAAGTCCATCTTTTGATAATTCTTGGGAGTTCTTGGGCCTCCATGCGCCACCTTTATGCCATGTCTTCTAGAGTCTTCAAGAAGCTTCTCTCATGCCATGTCACTTCATTAATCGAGCTCCATTCTTGGTTGGCTCAAGAGTCTTGTTTTGGCAAGCTTTCCTTTTCTGGACAGGGTTTCCTGGTTGGACCAAAACGCTTCATTTTCTTCATTTCTGCTCATTTGCTTCCCTTTGTACTTCATCTTGTCTCCCTCCAACGTTGGCTAGCTTCTCTTTCCATTTGTGAGCTCATTTCCGCTCATTTATTCAAAGTCCTGAAAATAGAAACTGTTTACCAAAAATAGAAACTTTCCTAAAATGAAAAACGGAAACTTTCCTAAAACTAAAATGGGAAACTTTCTAAAAATGAGAAATAGAAACTACAAAACGGAATTTTCTAAACATTAGGAACTTTCCCAATCAAAGAGTGGAAACTTTCCTAAACAGGGTTTTATAAGGAAATAACGCAAGAAATGTAAGGAAAAGCAAGTAAAACGTCGCATAAAAATGCTCCTATCACTCAATGCTTCAATGAAGGCACTACTTTGTTTTTAGGACACCTTTGTGATTTCCTTATCCCTTCCTTTCTTTTTAACCCTAAACCTTAGCCCCATTACAACCCTTATATAAGACCTCTTTGATCCTTAAGATGGGGTAGCCTTTGATCTGTGGAGATGAGTTATGACTGTTGAACTTATGGCTTAGGTTCATTTATGCATGTGATTGGTATCCTTCATGAGATCTTTTGAAAAAAAAAAATGATATATGTGCTTTTCTTTCTTATATGTGAGCTATTTGTTGAAAAAAAAAATGTCATCTCTCACATATACTTGAGTGAATAAGAAGCTTTTAAGCATGACCCTTGATTTCTGAGAGAAGAAAGAGTGCTATATCCTTGAGAGGTGAATCATTACTTGTTTGATGCATGTTGAGCTCCAACCATCACCATTGTTACTCCCAACTCTTACATGCTTATATGTGGATTATGTTTTGTAATTAATTTTCGAATATCTTGACGATGTGATTCTTGGTTAAGTGTTTTTGATGCGGCTGAAATAGCCTCACAATTTAACCCTGCAAAATGTAGTTGTCAGTATAGGATAAGCAGGGATCGTTCAGTCCGGGGATTGTAGGGTACACCTACACAAAAAGGTCAATTAACAAATAAAAGACTAAAATGAGGGGTTTTTGAATTTGGTTTCTAATCTACTTAAAATAAAAACAAAACAAATAAAATTATCTACAATGATCGACTTCCGTAACCTAGACCACTACCACTCGAAAATTATTAAATGTAAAAACAGAAAATTCATTTCAACATGCTATAAAAACGTGCCCATCTTAAATGCTAGATAAGAGCCCAAATGAAAAGCTGTCACGGTCCACTCCATTTATCTGATCCGGTCTTCGAATCAACTCACACGTGCAAATTAACCATTACACATAGCAATTAACACGTAATTTCCAGAATCTTATTTTTACCACTTTTTAGAACTAATTACTACTTGTTTAACTCAGCGCCTTAACAAATAACAATTACTCTTGGCAAATTAAGCAAACACACAAGAACTCTCACCGTTATTCTAGCATGCAAACTTATTAACCTAACTCTGAAAATTACCCAAACACGTTGATAGGAGCATTTTAATGCGACGCTTTAACTGCATTTCCCTACATTTTCTGCGTTATTTCCTTAATAAAACTCTGTTTAGGAAAGTTTCCATTCTTCGATTGGGAAAGTTCCTATTTGTAGAAAGTTTCCATTTTTGGTAGTTTCTATTTGTCCTTCTTAGAAAGTTTCTTATTTCTAAAATGCTCCTATCAAATTCCCCCACACTTAGCTTTTGCTAGTCCCTTAGCAAAATCACACTAAGACACACACTAAGACTCAACGAAAATTTAAAGACTCTATAAATACTATGACTCTATTGCCCTTCAACTTTTTGTCTCAGCAATCTCTTACTTTCACAACACCAAGATTAGCACTCAACCAAGAATCAATGTTTAAGCATTCGAGAGTTAATTAAAACATATAATCCGCACACACACAAGTAGGACTTGGTTGTAACAATGGTGATGGGGTTAAGCTCAGCATGCTTCAGACAAGTATGATTCAAATCTCACAAAGTATATCCATTCTTTCTTCTCTCAGATCATGGCAATGCTTAAAAGCTTATAATCACTCACACGTAAAAGGGCACAAGATTGTAACATGCATCATAAAAGAATTCTTGAAATTAACTCAATAATAAACTGAAAATCTCAAAATATTAACAAAAATTTGAAAATTTCATGTCTCCAATTACATAACTCGCAAATCCAAACACACAAAACCGAAACAAAAATTATAAGTAGAGTCATAGTTACACTTTGAAGCTTTCCTCAGCGGCTTAGCAATAAGGTGATGAACTGAACTTGTCTCTGCTATGGTGGTGGAGCGTCCTTGACTCAACGCCGAAGAGCTTCGTAGATTAATGGATGGATGGTGGTCACGGTCTTGTAGGAGATGGAGGTTTGAGGAGTAAATTGGGCAGTCTCGGAATGGTTTTTGGCCAGGAAGTGATAGGCAATGAATTATCTTGGCTGGGAAGTGATGCAAATTCAGTTCTAGACGTTGCCTATTTATAGGGGAGCATTGGTTGGCTTTTCCAGCTGAAACGTCTCCTTTATGGCCTTAACTCCTCTCATAATGGGGCAATTCTTTTAATTTCCAAGCTGAAACGTCTTTATCTTATTTATTTTCAGCTGAAACATCTTTCTCTTTTATTCCTCAACTGAAAACGTCTTTTCTCCTATTTATTTTCCAGCTGAAACGTCTTTCTCTTTTATTCCTCAACTGAAAACGTCTTTTCTCCATTATTTCCCTTCTTCATTGCTTGGTCAAATATCTTAATGCTTTATTTTATGACTCCATCATTGCTGTTTCCAAGAGTTCCACCAGGCAAGGTTTCCTACAACAAGCAGGAAAATATCAGAATTTTCTAGAGAAAATAAAGGGAATTAAAATGTTAAAGACCGCAAAAACAGTTGACAGTTAGGAATCCTGATCCAGCTAGGATTTTTCATGAATTTTACTTTTTCCACCTATTTCTCTCCAAACACTCTACAAGACTCTGAAAACGACTCAATGACTCAAAACACGAAACTTAAGGGAGAAACAAGGCTACACTAGAGCATATACTCATTAATATCGTCGCACATTGTGCTCCTATCAACTACCCCACACTTAGCTTTTGCTAGTCCCTTAGCAAAAATACAAAACAAAACAATGACTCAAAAAAAAAAAAACAAGTAAATGACTCTACTTCCCCTAACTGTTGTCTCAGAGACTCCAAACTCATGGCTTTCACGTTAAACACTTAATCAAAATTGCATAGATAATTCCATGGTTAATAAACCTGTGACATTCATATGACTAAGCAAGATATGGAGAACTTAAGTTATACAGTGAATGATAGCATGTTTCGAACAAGTCCAATACAAACTCACAGCGCATACTCTCGATTTTTCTTTCAGAAATGGCTATGCTTAAAAGCTTCACTCTCAAGTATATGCAAGAGAATAAATTGTAAGGCAACAAACAACTTGCATATTTCATCAATAAACGCATTTTGTGAAGAATTTATTAAAGACCTCATGAAATGACTAAGTGCACAAATGGACCTAAACCATAAGCTCGACTGCGTACCTGACTCCACTAACCAAAGACTTCCCATCTCAAGGATCAAGTCAGCACTTAAAACAGATTGTAATGGGGCTAAGCTAGGGTTTTCGAAATGAAGATTAAGGATACAAAAATCCTAAGGACCTAGCAGAGCATAAAAGGACCACCTTATGTCATCATTTTTGCAGACCAAATATCATTGTTTTGGCCCAAACCTTCACTCTAACCAACATGGGAATGGACAAAGGCATAACTTTCAACTTTGAGCCTTCTACAAATTTGAAAGTCCAAAACCACACTACAACAATTTCCTAAGAGTTTTCTTTTCAATTTTTCTTCTCTTTTGCCACGTTTCTTTCTTTCTTTCTTTTTTTCATTTTCATTTTCTTTCTTCTTTTTTTATGGCAATTTTTTTTCTTTCTTTTTATTTTTATTTATTTTTATTTTTTTTTTATTTTCACCACCCCACACTTGTCTTTCATCGTCACCCCTACATACTATGTCATGCTCTACTAAGTCCCTAAGACAAGGGTAGAGATATCCTGTACTAAGCTCATGGTAGGGTAGTGAGGGTGATGAAACAAAGGTTTTAAACGTAGGCTCAAAGGGGTTCATTCTAAGGAGTCCCACGACGGGCACAATTGGGGACACATGCTTGTTTGGCTTTGGTGGTTACCCTAATGCCTTCTATCCTATCCAGGATCAGTGCATATTATGGCATACAAGTTTTGACAGTCACAACAGCCGAGTTCTAGTACTCTCTAGTCCATTAAAATCTATGGCACATGATCATTGGATTTTCAAAGAATGATGAGGTTTTGCAAATACAGCCATGAAATTTTGAATTTATCAATAAGCACTCGAAAAGAAAGTATTTTAGCTCAACAGCTCACTTAGGGTCAAATGAATCAGACTTAATCCTAGCATGCTTAATGAACCAAGTTACAATCCTATCTCAAATCTTCATACAAGTATCACAATGTCAATTAACCACATAATTCAATTAAGTCCTATTTCGATTGTGAAAACCTTCAGCCATGAATTCAGAGACATGTTCATCCTAGACGTTAGGGGCATCATAAGACTCACGCAAACAAAAAAAAAACTCTAAAACCAACATTTTTTGGTTTTTTTATTTATTATTATTTATTTATTTTTTTAACTGAAAATATTCTGAAATAAAGGTGTAAACCCACCCCACACTTAGAATCTACATTGTTCTCAATGTAGGCAAAAAATATGGTATATAGACCCAAAATATGGGGGGCTACGAAAATAAGAGAATGGTAAAATAAACAAACAAACAAAGACACAAGTACAATTCAACCTAAGCAAGTGAAGGGATAGAAATTTCAAACTCTCGTTGATGGCTCCTTCACAGCTTCGGTTGAAATGGGTTGCCTCCCATCCAGCGCTTAATATTTATAGCCTTCAGCCTGGACTCTTCTCCTTGTTCACACGTGCTCGGTCAAGTGTTAGTAACATATACAAGGTTAGGAATACAAATGATGCGGCTAAAATAGCCTCACAATTTAACCCTGCAAAATGTAGTTGTGAGTATAGGATAAGCAGGGATCGTTCAGTCCGGGGATTGTAGGGTACACCTAAACAAAAAGGTCAATTTAAATTAGTAATTAATAAAACAAGTATTAACAAGTATTTATCTACAAATTTACAATCATAAAAAGGGGGGATTCAACTTTTGGTTTCTAAATTCCTACGAAATAAAACAAAAAGATAAATATATACATGTGATCGACTTCTTCACACTCACATCAGAATTTCCAAACCATATCAACATGCATTGAATTATTTCAATCTAAACAACCTAAAATCGTGCCAACACTAAATATCAGAAATGAATTCGAAGTACAAGTCTGAAGAGATCGAGTACCACTTAAATTCTTCTTTAATCTCCTAAGTTAGGAAAAGTCCATAACTTGAAATATTTAATATAAAACATCACGTTAATACTGAAGAGCATCCGTCAACATTAAATATGAATCATTAAGTGCAATTAGAATTCTGAATTCAAACATGTATGCATCCATAAGAAGTTACAAATGCACAAACATGTAGCATATAATCTCGACCATTGTACATAGCCTTTACCACTTCAATTTATGCCCCAAAACGATTAGGTGAATTAGAACACAAATTTAGCTTTATTAACCTGCAGATTAACATAGTTATTCAACCAAAATCATATGCTTAAAGATATACAGGATGGCACAAAATTAGATTATAAAGATATCATAAACAACTCAAGAACATAAAGAAACAAATCTGAAAATTACTAACATAAACTCATTCACAACAAAAATCCAATTCCAATAATAAAGCTCATAAACGAAATCTGGAATTCAATACTAAAGAGTATGAAAACAGAAATAAGGGCCATGAATTACACTTTTTGATCTTCAAGGAAGCTTGGAGAACGTCAAGAGAACACAAGGCTTGGCCTTCAAGAACACGAACAGCCTTGGAGAAGTCCTAAAGCTCTTCACGACAAGAGGCTTTTTCTGAATATTTGGAGAGGGTTTTGGAGAGAAGAGAGCTAAGCTAATGAACTGAATTTTGTATGAAGAAGTGATGATTTTGGAGTAGAGAATGGCTGCTATTTATAGTGGAATTCTCATCTCTTGTGATGCAATCATAGCCAATCATCTTGAGGTGATTTCTCGTCCAAATTTGCTTGATCTTGTCCTGACAGAGTCTTGAATTTTCTGATCTCTTTTCCTCTTAATGACTCATTGTATATTCCTTGAATAGTGACCAGATACATCCCTTATTCCTCTCCTTTAAATTGCACTAATTTCTTCTTCCAATTGTGCACATAATAAACTCCTACAATCAAGAAAAATCAGAAATTAATTGGTGTTATAATCAATAGTAAATAAGATAATCAATAATAAATATTGATTATAAACACTCCTTTTTATCTCCTTTAATTTTCATGATTTATGTGCTTCATCTTATCATTCATGTTTCCTTGATTACATCACTCAAGAGTTCTTAATGGGATGGACTCTCTTTAAAACAAGAAAATCAGAAATTAGAACGTTTAAATGAAGAAAGTTTCCTAAAACAAAATAGGAAATATTTCCTAAAATGAAAGAGGAAAGTTTCTAAAATGACTTGTCCTTAATTTACGCTCATTTCTGCTCTTTTTCGCTTGTTTTCTCCATTTCCGTCCTTGAAGTACCTAAAAACATAAACTGTGTTATAATTATTAATTTTAAGAGAATAACTTAGCAAAATGAGGGAAAATATATATTAAAAATGTCACACTTTGTGCTGTTATCAACAAACATTATGTTTTTCCTACTTTCTAAGCTACGTTTACATTTACATACGTAGGTACTGGAACAGAGGACCTTATTTGTGCAATGGGACTATAGAACAACTACCTCGACAAGGTCATGTTTAATCCAATATACCTTAAGCATGTCACACATCAGTTTTTGTTATTTATTTATTTATTATAAACATAGTTAATATCTCAATTGATTCCAAGCTGTAAGTCGAGCCCAATAGAAACCACTACTATTGGTGAGATACGATATATGGATAGTCGCCCAGACATAAGTCTCTTTCCTTTGTTTCAGAAGGCAGAATGGCCAGATTAAGAGGTAAGTGAGAGGGAGGACTCATTTTAGTGATACTACGGAGGCTACTCCCTCATTGAGGTTTAGGCCCCTGTCGGCTACTCCCACATAGTGGTTTAGGCTCATTCTATAGTATCTCTGAGATCCAATTGAACCCATCACCCAGGGTCTCAACCTAAGACAACCATCCGTATGCGCCCTTACTCGCTGGGAAATTAATTATGTGTTAGACCGTTCTCCAAGTGCTAATAAAGGCCGCCCTCAACCTCAAGAGACCTTAGTAAGGTACTAATGAAGGGTTTAGGCCAATATTAACAAAATGACCCTTGTCTACTCATATGATTTTACACACTTACAACAATTAAGTGTTTAGCTAAATTCATAACCTAAGTATAAAAATCTAAGTGAAACACATACAATTTACAACATGCTAAAAAAAAAAAAAATCTAAGTGAAACACATTCAATTTACAATATGGTTAAAAAAAACTTCTACAAATTGTACAACAATGATAAAAGACATGCTTAATTTTGTAACACTCATAAAACTTAAACTAAATCACAATTAAAGCTTGGCCTAACCGAAATCGTAATTTGTCACCATTCCACAAGTGTAGTACAAAAATTAGCATGCATTCTATATACAACAAAATCGATGACACTTTAAGTGCAATGGATTTTAACAATCCCCTGCAACGGCGCCAAAAATTGATGCGGCTGAAATAGCCTCACAATTTAACCCTGCAAAATGTAGTTGTCAGTATAGGATAAGCAGGGATCGTTCAGTCCGGGGACTGTAGGGTACACCTACACAAAAAGGTCAATTAACAAATAAAAGACTAAAATGGGGGGTTTTTGAATTTGGTTTCTAATCTACTTAAAATAAAAACAAAACAAATAAAATTATCTACAATGATCGACTTCCGTAACCTAGACCACTACCACTCGGAAATTATTAAATGTAAAAACAGAAAATTCATTTCAACATGCTATAAAAACGTGCCCATCTTAAATGCTAGATAAGAGCCCAAATGAAAAGCTGTCACAGTCCACTCCATTTATCTGATCCGGTCTTCGAATCAACTCACACGTGCAAATTAACCATTACACATAGCAATTAACACGTAATTTCCAGAATCTTATTTTTACCACTCTTTAGAACTAATTACTACTTGTTTAACTCAGCGCCTTAACAAATAACAATTACTCTTGGCAAATTAAGCAAACACACAAGAACTCTCACCGTTATTCTAGCATGCAAACTTATTAACCTAACTCTGAAAATTACCCAAACACGTAAAAGGGCACAAGATTGTAACATGCATCATAAAAGAATTCTTGAAATTAACTCATAATAAACTGAAAATCTCAAAATATTAACAAAATATTCGAAAATTTCATGTCTCCAATTACATAACTCGCAAATCCAAACACACAAAACCGAAACAAAAATTATAAGTAGAGTCATAGTTACAGTTTGAAGCTTTCCTCAGCGGCTTAGCAAATGGAGTTTTCCTCATTTACTTCAAACACAGTAAATGAGCTAAAAAGATGCAGAAATGAGGAAATGGAGTTTTCCTAGTCCAACTAGGAATCACAGTCAACCCAGGAATCCTGATGAGGCTAGGAAACCTGAAGGCATTAGCAGACCACATGGCTTGAAGATGACATGGGAGATATTATGGGAGATTAAATCTGATTTTTGCATGGGAAAGGATGGAGATAATGTGAAAATCAAGGAGATTACGTTGAGAAAATCTTGGGAGAGTTTCATGGGATTGTGCAACAAGAAAATGCTCAAAACAAGTCCAGATTCATTCCTTAATTCCCTCAAGATATGTTGGCTGAAATTAGAGAATAAAATCTGCAATTTTAATGTGAAAATCAAGAGAAAATCAAGGGGAGAACATTAAGGATAAAGCCATGGAGAGATTTAAGGGAGAAAAGGTCCAAAATGAGTCCGGATACATTGTCTAGGTTCATGCCTAGATATTTGGCCGAAAATTGTGAATAAAATCAGATTAAATCATGGGAAAATCAGCAACAAAATATTAGGGATTGATTTTGGAGCTTTTTAATTGGTTGGATGACATAGCAGAGCTGACGTGGCGTTATCTGATTGGCTAATGCTGTGTGGATCATTCTTGAAGGCTTGGTGATACGCTCAAAGCAAGCATATAATTTAACCCTTTAAACATCATTAGTAGTATAAGCAAATAGGGATCGTTCTATTCCGGGGATTGAGGGTACACCTGTCAATGTAAGACAATTTAAACAATTAAGATAAAAACAAAGTATCATATTCACACATACAAACAATATTCACGAATTTGGGGGGGGGGGGGGGGGGTTTGGTTTTTGGTTTTTCGAAAATTAAAAACAAGAATAAAACTAAGTATAAACAAAAACACAAATACAAGAATGGCATGTAAGAAACAAAGATCAAAACCAAATTCATGATTAAATTCGAATTAACCTCACATTGTTCTTCCAAGTCATGTGAAAGGAGTTGATCATGTGAAACGTTAGAAAGCAAACGATTTCCCATATTTTACTTTTCAATGCTAATTAATCTAAGTGAAAGCACATAGACTAATCCTATCAACATGTAATCAAGCCCTAGAAAGCTAGTCATCATACATATTCAACGCATGAACACATAGAAAGGCTATCAACTCAAGTGTACAACTTAGTATGAATAAGTTCACCTAATTGCAATCCTTTTCAATTCGATTCTTGTCCAAAACCTTTACTACTTTCAATTTAAGTTCACAACACAAAAAGTTGAATCATGTTCTTAAATCTAGCACCATTCATATCAAAACCCTAAGTGTTTCGAACCACATAAGATTAAAATACAAAAGATATCTATAAAGCAAATTCAATCGAACAATCACACATAAGCAACTTTGGAATCACAACATATGAAACGAAATTCTTTATTCAACCATAAAATTTGAGATTATAAACATTGTTCAAACATAAACGTTAACTAGAACAACCTTTAACGAAATCAAACAAGGAGAATCAAAAGTGATTACAAGAAAGAAGGTTGAATTACACCGTGAATGGAGATGGTGATGAAGAACTCGAATGATGAACTGATGAAACTTGAAAGCAAGCTTCAATCTTCATGGCCTCAAGGTGGAATGATGGAGATGCTCACAGCTTGGTCTTGCTTCTTCCTTCCTTGCTTGAAAACGCAAAAGTAGAACTAGAGAATGGAGAGAGCTTTCGCGTATAAACTGATTTTCTGAATTAGGGAGTGTTTGAGACGTCTAGGGTAGAGAGTATATATAGGGGACGGCAATGCTTGGCCTCCAAGCCGTGGATTTTCTGTTTATTTTCCAAGGAATTAAATTAATAATTCCACATAGCTTCCACCAATGAGAAATTGCTAAGTAAGCCCTAGTGTGTCACCAATCACAAAACTCCAAGATGATTCCCTAATATATTCTTGCCGAAATTCCTTGAATATTTTCTGATTTTCTTCTTGTAATTCGGCCAAAATACCTTTAGGGTTTCTAGGAATGCATCTAGACGCCATTTGGTCTTTTTCTTGATGTCCACACTTTTTCTTTCCATAAACTCCACCCTAGAAAATCTCTTGGCGTAATCTTTTATTTTCTTCTTGATTTTCACGCCATCTTCCTCTCTTCCCTTTGTATTTTCACGGCAAACACTCCTAGGGTTTAGGTTTTGCGTCACAAACCCTAATTCCATGGGCTTTCATGGGCCTTGATCCATTTTGCCGAAAATCCAACTCAAATCCATAGAGTTCTTGGGCCACGTTGCTTCAACTTCAAGCCTTTTCTTCCTCCAACGTCAAGACACTTCATTTTTCCATTTCTTTTTCATGGTTGCGTTGGAAACTTGCTTGGGAAGCCTTCCTCCATTTCGCAGGGTTTCCTGGTTGGAACAGGAAAGCTTATTTCTTCATTTCTGCTCAATTGTGTGACCCTTTTCGTCTCATATTTGTTCGTCTTGATGTTCGCAAGCTCCTCTTTCCATTCGTGCGTTCATTTCCACTTTTTAGCTCGGAGGTCCTAAAAATAGAAACTATCACTAAAAATAGAAACTTTCTAAAAATGAAAAATAGAAACTTTCCTAAACTGAAAATGGAAACTTGCAAAAAATGAGAAATGGAAATTACAAAAATGGAAACTTTCTACAATAAGGAACTTTCCCAATCAAAGAATGGAAACTTTCCTAAACAGGGATTTTTCAAGGAAATGGCGCAGAAAATGTAGGGAAAAACAGTTAAAACGTCGCATTAAAATGCTCCTATCACTTGGAGACTAAGTTGCCATCCTCCTATAAATAGGAGCATCAACAACGACCATTGGACACATTCTCTCATTCAAAATATCATCAAACCCTGAATCAAATAAGCAATCCTCCCCTTTTCTCTCTCAAAATTCCATCATCCTCTCTCCAAGTCAAGAAGCCGTGATCAAGCTCCATCAACATCTCCTTGCCGTGGTCCTCATCTTGACTCCACCACCTTTGAAGCTTTCTTGCGTTCTTGAGATCTTCAAAAGTGTAACCATGTCCCTTTCCAGTTTAATTTCGGTTTTCTTTTCTTGTAATTCAAAACAGATTTTTGTTTTGTTATTTTGGATGTTTCGAATTCTTGTTAGATTAAAGTTTGGATGTTAAAGATTGATTTCCAATAACCATGAAGCATGTTTTGTTTTGATCAGATTATAATTTTCAGTTTCATATATGTCATGATTGTTTGTTGATTTTGTGCTTCAATCCCACCTTTTATGTGATTATGTTCTTTGGTGCGCAACTTAGAATTATAAGCATGTAATTGCATCCAAATTAAGATATGCTAGCGTTCTAGATCTTAATTTCTAAGTGGAAAACCTATAATTCCTTAGGTAAATCAACAATGAGCTTTGCATGATAAGATTAGCGTTCTAACTTGTCTTCTTTGCTTAAATCAATCAAACTTCCACATGTTCTTAATGCGTTAATTGTGTTTTGTTGGGAATTGATCACTCACTAGCTTTGCATAATTAATAGGGTTAATTATGGTGCGTTCATCTAGTTAATCTAATTAAGGGAAGTAATAAGAACTTATGCATGCGTTCATGGTTTGTTCTTGATTGATTTCTTTCTATGATATGTTTGATTCGAAATTATGTTTGATAATCTGCTTAATGTGTTAATGGTTGTTAATTATATCTCTACTTCCTCCATTCATCTACTTCTACTTTGATTCAGATTTGTTTGATGACTTGTATAATATTTAATAGTTAGATTCAGACACAAACTTTCGAAATCCCCTCTTAATTCTTTGTAATTTTCGTAGATATTGTATTTCTATAATTAATATTCTTTTCTTGACTTATAAATGACAAGAGCACCCTCAATCCCGGATAGAACGATCCCTACTTACTATATACTAACAACTGTCAACAGGGTTAATTTTGAGAACTCATTTCGAGCTCATCATAGAGGCACATATGTTCTATTAGGCTGGTACCTGGTTCGAATGCTGATAGGAGCATTTTAATGCGACGTTTGAAGTGTTATTTCCTCATATTTACTTAGTTATTTCCTTATATAAATCCTTCTTCTTTAGGAAAGTTTCTATTTTCAGTAACTTTAACAAAAGTTTCTATTTTTAGGTCTCATGGAGCAAACGAAGCTGAAATGAGCTCAAAAGAGAAAGAAAAGCTAGGACACATTGGAGAGGGCTAAGACAAGGCACTAGAGCTGCAAAAATGAGCTGAAACGAAGAAATGAAGTTTTCCTGGTCCAGCCAGGAAATCCTGACTCAACTAGGAAATCCTGTTCAGAAGAGGAAACTTTGCCAAAGCAAAAATCTTGAGCCAACCAGGAAGCATAATCGAAAATAATGAAGAAAAATGGCGTTAATAGAAGAGTCCTGGAGGCACTAGGAGACCTCATGGCTTGAAGAAGACATGAGGAGGCCCAAAAATCTTCTAGATTAATATGGATTTCGGCAAAATAAGAAGAGCGCAATTAATTTTGGGTAATTGATGGCCCTTTTGGGAAGCGCATAATTTAACCCTGAAATATCGTTAGTAGTATAAGCAAATAGGGATCGTTCTATTCCGGGGATTGAGGGTACACATGTCAATGTAGGACAAACAAACAATTAAAATTAAAACAAAGTATAATATTCACAAAGATATTCACAAGTATAAACATTATTTACGAAAAAGGGGGATTTTGTTTTTAGTTTTTCGAAAAATAAACTTAGTTAACAAAACAATTAAAATGCAAAAACATAAAAATACAAATGGAATGAGAGAACAAAGATCAAAACCGAAACTTATGAATAGAATCGTTTCAAACCCTAACATTGCTCATCAAAGTCATGCAAGAGGAGTTGATCATGTGAAACGTTAAAAGCAAACAATTTCCCATATTTTACTTTTCAATGCTAATTAATCTAAGTGAAAGCACAAAGACTAATCCTATCAAACTGCATTCAAGCCCTAGAAAGCTAGTCAATCATACATGTTCAACGCAAATAAGCATCTAGAAGGCTATCAACTCAAGTGTGCAACTTAGTATGAAAAGTCCACCTAATTGCAATCCTCTTTGATTAAATCAGATTTTTGCACAAAACCTTTACTACTTGTTGATTTAAGAACACAAAACCAAAAAGTTGATTGTTCTCAAATTCGTAGCACCATTCATATAAAAACCCTAAAAGTTTCGAACCATTTAAGATTAATATACAAAAGATTTCTATCAAGCAAATTTAATCAAACACTTACACAAAAGCAACCATAAATCGCAATATATGAATCTGAAATTATCAATTAATCATAAAAATTCCAGAAATAATACTTTGTTCATACATATATGTCAACTAGTTCATAACCAACGAAATTCAAAGCAAAGGTTACAAAGGAGAATCGGATTACACCGTGAGATGGAGATGAGATGGATGATTCACGTAGTGGTTTCTTGAATCTCGAAAGCAAGCTTCAAGGATGGTTGTGGATGATGGGTACACACGGCTTCTCTTCTTCTTCCTTTGGCCTTGCTTGAACTCGTGGAGATGACTAGAGGGTGGTAGAACTCACGGCTATGCTAGAGAGAGTTTTCTGATTTTTTTCTAAAGTGTAAAACACAAAGGAGGGGACCCCTTGACGTTGAGAAAGTGAGAGAATATATAGGGAACGGCCTCTTGGTCTCCAAGCCGTGCAAACCCTAAGAAACCTCACGGCATTTGCTTGCTAACTCCACATAATTTCCTCCAATGCTTGCTTGCCACATAAGCCCTATGAGGTGGTCCAACCAATCACAAAATTCCAATATTAATTCCCTAAATAATCTTGCCGAAATATATAGAGATATTTTCTGATTTTATGCTTTTAATTTCGGGCAAAACTCTTTAGGGAATTTAGGAATGTATCTAGACTTCTTTTGAGCTTTTCTTGATTTCCACCTTTTTCTCTTTCCTTAAAACTCTCTAGAGGATGACACCTTGCCGAAATCTCTAGGGTTTCTTCTTTAATTCACAGCAATTCCTTCTTTTCCTCTTGGCTTGGACGGCAAAAGATCTCCTAGGGTTTATCTCTTGATGTATTTCCATAAAAATAGCCCTAGAAAATCTCCTTAGAAAATCTCCCTTATATTTCTGATTTTTTGACGCCACTTCCTTGTTTCTCTCTTCATTTTGGACGGCAAACCCTCCTTAGGGTTTAGTCATGCGTCAAAAACCCTAGTTGCATGGGCTTTTGTGGGCCTTTGATCCATTTGCCGAAAATCCACTTCATTCTTGAGAGTTCTTGGGCCTTGTTGCTTCTCATTCAAGCCTTGTCATCTTCCAACGTCATAACACTTTATTTTTCCATTTCTTTTTCATAGTAACTTTGGAAACTTCATTGGTGAGCTTTCCTCCTTTTCGCAGGGTTTCCTGGTTGGACCAGGAAAACCTCTTTTCTTCATTTCTGCTCATTTCTGTGGCTCAGTGTTCTTCATCTTTGCTCCCCTTGGTGTTCGCAAGCTCCTCTTTCCATTTGTGAGTTAATTTCCACTTTTTAGCTCGGAGGTCCTGAAAATAGAAACTAGTAAGAAAAATAGAAACTTTCCTAAAATGAAAAATGGCAACTTTCCTAAACTGAAAATGGGAAACTTTCTAAAAATGAAAAATAGAAACTACCGAAAATGGAAACTTACTAAAAATGATAAATAGAAACTACAAAAATAGAAACTTTCTACAAATAGGAACTTTCCAAATCAAAGAATGAAAACTTTCCTAAACAGGGTTTTACTAAGGAAATAACGCAAGAAATGTAGGGAAAAACAAGTAAAACGTCGCATTAAAATGCTCCTATCATTGTTGGACGAAAAAAAATATTTTTGGGGGACTAAATCTTTATTTTTTCGTGAATTATCAAGAGAGAATCATGAAGATAACGTGAAAATCATCAAGGATATGACGTTGGGATATGCTTTGGAGAGTTTCAAGGAAGGGTGAAGTGTGTGCAATAAGATAAAGCTCAAAACAAGTCCAGATTCGATCCTAAATTCCCTCAAGATATTTTGGCCAAAAATGAAGAATAAAATCATATTAAATCTCTAGATATTTCGGCAAAAATATATTTAGAGGATTATGGACTTATTTTTGAAGCTTTTTGATTTGTTGGTTGATGCAACAAAGCTGACATGGCGCTATGTGATTGGTCGAAACTGTGTGGCAGTATTAGATAATTCTTTGGGAAAATAAAAAAATATTCATGAAGCTTGGAGAGTGCTTGGCCGTCCCCTATATATAGCCCCCTATACTAGACGTTTACACAACACATTCTCCCCTCAAAAAATTCCCAACGTCAGAAAGCTCTCTCTCCCTATCCATTCTCTGGTTACAAGTTCTGCGTTTTCAAGCAAGGAGAGGAAGAAGAAGAAGGAGCCGTGAAGATCCTAGCCTCCATCATCCACCTTGAAGCCGTGAAGCCTTGAAGACTTGCTTCCAAGATTCAAGATTCCAACGTTTCAAGCTCTCCATCTCCATCTCCATTCATGGTGTAATTCATTCTTTTTCCTTGTAACCTTTTGGTTTCCTTGTTTGATTTCGTATAAATTTGTTTCTAGTTAACATAAATGTTTAGGGAAAAGTTTAAGCCCAATTCTATGTTTAATGATGTGGCTAAAATAGCCTCACAATTTAACCCTGCAAAATGTAGTTGTTAGTATAGGATAAGCAGGGATCGTTCAGTCCAGGGATTGTAGGGTACACCTAAACAAAAAGGTCAATCTAAATTAGTAATTAATAAAACAAGTATTAACAAGTATTTATCTACAAATTTACAAAAGAAACAACCATAAAAATGGGGGATTCAACTTTTGGTTTCTAAGTTCCTACGAAATAAAACAAAAAGATAAATATATACATGTGATCGACTTCTTCACACTCAAATCAGAATTTCCAAACCATATCAACATGCAATGAATTATTTCAATCTAAACAACCTAAAATCGTGCCAACACTAAATATCAGAAATGAATTCGAAGTACAAGTCTGAAGAGATCGAATACCACTTTAATTCTTCTTTTGAATCTCCTAAGTTAGGAAAAGTCTATAACTTAAAATATTTCCTACAAAACATCACATTAATACTGAAGAGCATCCGTCAACATTAAATATGATTCGTATGAATGTGTTCTAGTTAACAACAATGTTTGAAAAAAGTTTAAATTCTGAAATTTTATGATTGAATGAAGATTTCGATTCTTCTTATTCTGATTCTAAGTTGCTTTTGTGAGTTTGTTCAATTAAATTTGCTTGATTGATATCTTTTATGTGTTTATCTTATTTGGTTCGAAACATCTAGGGTTGGCATGTAATTGGTGCTAGATTTAAGTTTATGATTCACCTAATAGTTTTGTGAACTTGAATTAAAAGTAGTAAAGGTTTTGGACAAGAATCGAATTTAATTGAAAAAGATTGCAATTAGATGAACTTATTCATACTAAGTTGTGCACTTAAGTTGATAACCTTTCTCTTGTTTATTGCGTTGAACATGTCTTGATTTGCTAGCTTTCCAGACTTTGATTGCATGTTTGATAGGATTGATCTATGTGCTTTCACTTAGATTAATTAGTAAAGGAAAGTAAAATATGGGAAATCGTTTGCTTCAAATGTTTCACATGATCAACTTCTTTCTCATGACTTGGAAGAATAATTGGAGGGTTGATTAGAATTTAATTATGGAATTGGTTTTGATCTTTGTTTCTTATGTTTCATTCTTGTATTTGTGTACAAGAGATTGAAGAAAGACTTGCTCGTTTGAAGAATCCTCTACAACTTGAGTACAGAAGACCCTCTCCTTTGAAATTTGAGGAATACATATTTAACCAGCAAGGGAAGAGGATTTTATAGTCTTCTGAAGAGTCCAACTCACCCTCACCTCAGATTATACCACCTCTTTCACCTTCACCAGCTTACTCACCACCCCTAGAAAAAGAGAACGAGGAAATGGCATCTATTAGGGAACTTTCCTCATCCGTGGTCCAAGGAGGGCTTCCTACCTCCATCACTTACCCCCCTGCTGTTGAAGGGAGGACTGCAAATTTTGAACTCAAGGGAGGGTTGCTCCACAAGATTCCTATCTTCCATGGACTCTCAATGGAAGACCCTAACAAGCACCTCAAGGAGTTTTTGCTAGTGTGTAGTAGTATGAACCCTCAAGGGGCAGATGAGGACATTTTGAAGTTAAGGGCATTCCCCTTCTCCTTGGCTGACAGAGCCAAAGATTGGTTATACGAGCTACCTTATGGGACCTGATAGGAGCATTTTATTGCGACATTTTAAATGTTATTTCCTCATATTTACTTAGTTATTTCCTTAAATAAATCCTTCTTGTTTAGGAAAGTTTCCATCTTTAGATAGTAATTTTAATAAAAGTTTCTATTTTCTAGGTACCTTGGAATAAATGGAGCTGAAATGAAGAAATGGAGTTTTTCTGGTCCGACTAGGAATCCCAGTCAATGCAGGAATCCTGATGAGGCTAGGAAACCTGAAGGCATTAGGAGACCACATGATGACGTGGGAGATATTTTGGGAGATTAAATCTGATTTTTGCATGGAAAATCAAGGAGATTACGTGGAGAATATAAAGGGAGAATTTTAAGGAAGAAAAGATTCAAAACAAGTCCAGATTCCTTCCTCAATTCCCTCAAGATATGTTGGCTGAAATTAGAGAATAAAATCTGCAATTTTAATATGAAAATCAAGAGAAAATCAAGGGGAGGACATTAAGGATAAAGCCATGGAGAGATTTAAGGGAGAAAAGGTCCAAAACAAGTCCAGATTCATTCCTATTTCCACTCAAGATTATTTTGGCCGAAAATTAAGAGAAAAATCAGATAAAATCTTGGGAAATCAGCAATAATATATTTGGAAAGATTATGGAATTATTTTGGAGCTTTTTAATTGGTTGAGTGACATGGCAGAGCTGTGTGGTGCAACCAGAAAATTCCTTGGAAATTTAATTAATGAAGCCTTGCCTTCCCCTATATAAACCATCCTATGCTACACCATCACCATAACACAACACACCTCTTCATTCAGAAAATTCTCTCCATAATGTCAAGCTTTCTCTCCATCATCTAGTTTCAAGTCTCTGCGTCTTCAAGCAAAGAGAAGGAGAGAAGAAGAAGCCATGAAGCCTCCTAGCCGCCATCATCCACCTTGTGTCGTGAAGCTTTGGAGCCTTGCTTTCAAGATCCAAGACCAACGTCTCAAGATTTCCACCATTCATCCTTCATGGTGTAATTCTATCTTATTCCTTGTAACCTTTTTGGTTTTCTTTGTTTTGATTTCGTATGAACTTGATTTCTAGTTGACATAAACGTTAAGGGAAAAGTTTAAAGCCCTTTTATATGTTTTAAAATAAATTTGTGATTTTTATATGTTGATTTATATGTTGCTTATGTGAGATTTGCTTGATTGATGTTGGATTATAGAAAACTTTTGCATGTTTATGTTCTTTGGTGGCCAACTTAGGCTATATGCATGTAATTGGAGCTAGTTTAAGTAGTGAAGCCTTTGGACAAAAGTCGAAATCAATTAAGGATGATTGCAAATAGGTGAACTTATTCATAACTAGGTTGTGCACTTTGGTTGACATCCTTTCTTTGTTCTTCATGCATTGAATATGTTCTTGAGTAGTTAGCTTTCAAGACTATGATTGCATGTTCAATATGATTGATTTAGGTGCTTTCACTTAGATTAATTATTCAAGGAAAGTAAACAATGGGAAATCGTTTGCTTTCTAACGTTTCACATGGTCAACTTCTTTCTCATGACATAGATAATCAACTATAGGAATTGTGATTGGATTTCATTCATATGGTCAGGTGTTGATTTTTGTTCCTTGCGTTCCACCCGTGTATATAAATGTTTTTACATTTTCTTTATGTTTTATTTATTTTAATTTTTAATTTTATAATTCATAAACCCCCCTTTTTGTGTTTACTTGTATATATTTGCATTCTTTGTTTTATTTTTGTAAATAATACTTTATACTTATTTTAATTCTTTAGTTGTTTTTGCAATTACAGGTGTACCCTCAATCCCAGGTTAGAACGATTCCAATGAAGCGGCTAAAATAGCCTCACAATTTAACCCTGCAAAATGTAGTTGTTAGTATAGGATAAGCAGGGATCGTTCAGTCCGGGGATTGTAGGGTACACCTAAACAAAAAGGTCAATTTAAATTAGTAATTAATAAAACAAGTATTAACAAGTAAAAAGGGGGGATTAAAATTTTGGTTTCTAAGTTCCTACGAAATAAAACAAAAAGATAAATATATACATGTGATCGACTTCTTCACACTCAAATCAGAATTTCCAAACCATATCAACATGCATTGAATTATTTCAATCTAAACAACCTAAAATCGTGCCAACACTAAATATCAGAAATGAATTCGAAGTACAAGTCTGAAGAGATCGAGTACCACTTTAATTCTTCTTTTGAATCTCCCAAGTTAGGAAAAGTCCGTAACTTAAAATATTTCATATAAATGATGCGGCTGAAATAGCCTCACAATTTAACCCTGCAAAATGTAGTTGTTAGTATAGGATAAGCAGGGATCGTTCAGTCCGGGGATTGTAGGGTACACCTACACAAAAAGGTCAATTAACAAATAAACGAATAAAATGGGGGTTTTTGAATTTGGTTTCTAATCTACTTAAAATAAAAACAAAACAAATAAAACTATATACAATGATCGACTTCCCTAACCTAGACCAATACCACTCGGAAATTACTAAGTGTAAAAACAGAAAATTCATTTCAACATGCTACAAAAATGTGCCCACCTTAAATGCCTAGATAAGAGCCAAAATGAAAAGCCTCAGCGGATCAATCCATTTATCTGATTCGTTCTAATGTAGGCTTGGATCGGAAAAGTCCTTACCAAGCCTAATACTACTAATTTTTGAAAACACTCAGCGTAATTCTCTTAACTAGTAGTATTATCTAACCCTCGAATCAACTCACACGTGCAAATTAACCATTACACATAGAATTTAACACGTAATTTCCAGAATCGTTTAATCATTAAAGCATGATTTTTACCACCCGTTAGAACTAATTACTACTTATTTAACTCAGCGTCTTAACAAATTACAATTACTCTTGGCAAATTAAGCAAACACACAAGAACTCTCACCGTTATTCTAGCATGCAAACTTATTAACCTAACTCTGAAAATTACCTAAACACGTAAAAGGGCACAAGATTGTAACATGCATCATAAAAGAATTCTCGAAATTAACTCAATAATAAACTGAAAATCTCAAAAATATTAAGAAAAATATTCTGAAAATTTCATGTCTCCAATTACACAACTCACAAATTGAAACACACAAAACCGAAACAAAAATTATAAGTAGAGTCATAGTTACACTTTGAAGCTTTCCTCAGCGGCTTAGCAACAAGGTGATGAACTTGTCTCTGCTCTATGGTGGTGGAGCGTCCTTGACTCAGCGCCTAAGAGCTTCGTAGATGATGGATGGATGGTGGTCACGGTCTTGTAGGAGATGGAGGTTTGAGGAGTGAATTGGGCAGTCTTGGAATGGTTTTTGGCCAGGAAGTGATCTTGGCTGGGAAGTGATCTTGGTTGGGAAGTGATGCGAATTCTATTCTGGACATTGCCTATTTATAGGGGAGCATTGGTTGGCTTTCCCAACTGAAACGTCTCCTTTATGGCCTTAACTCCTCTCATAATGGGGCAATTCCTTTAATTTCCGAGCTGAAACGTCTTTCTCTTATTTATTTTTCAGCTGAAACATCTTTCTCTTTTATTCCTCACTGAAAAACGTCTTTTTCCTTTATTCTCTAGCTGAAAACGTTTTTCTCCTTTATTCTCCAGCTGAAAACGTTTTTCTCCTTTATTTCCCTTCTTCATTGCTTGGTCAAATATCTTAAATACTTTATTTTATGACTCCATCATTGCTGATTCCAAGAGTTCCACCAGGCAAGGTTTCCTACAACAAGCAGGAGAATATCAGAATTTTCTAGAGAAAATAAAGGGAATTAAAATAATGTAAAGACCGCAAAAACAGTTGACAGTTAGGAATCTTGATCCAGCTAGGATGTTTCATGAATTTTACTTTTTCCACCTATTTCACTCCAAACACTCTACAAGACTCTGAAAACGACTCAATGACTCAAAACACGAAACTTAAGGGAGAAACAAGGCTAAAATGGGGCACATATTCAATAATATCATCACACTTTTTGGTTCTATCAAGCCTGGACTTTTCTCCTTGTTCACACGTGCTCATTCCTTGGGTTAGGCACCGTGTTACTTGGTAGCTTCCCTGTTTCAGCAATCTGTCCCATGAAATCCACCACTTGGCCCATTAGATTCTTGAGCTCCGCAATATGCTTTGAATGGGTCGCCTGTCCTTCAATCAAAGCTTGAGTAGCCGTGTTAAGTTGTTGTTGCCCCAAAGCAAGGGACTTCAATAGTTCATCATAATTAGGGGCACTCAAAGTATTAGAGACAGGAGGTGGAGGGACAGAATTGGGAATACCAAAATTTTGAGGTACCTGAGGCCTCAAAAACAAACCTGGTGCGCGCTGAGAATTCTGACCTGGGCCTTGAGGTGGTCTCAAGGTGTTATCATTTGATGTCGCTTTTGGGAAGCGCACAATTTAACCCTGAAATGTCATTAGTAGTATAAAGTAAATAGGGATCGTTCTAATCCGGGGATTGAGGGTACACCTGTCAATGTAGGACAAACAAACAATTAAAATTAAAACAAAGTATAATATTCACAAAGGTATTCACAATTATAAACATTATTTACGAAAATAAGGGGGGATTTTGTTTTTGGTTTTCTTTTTCCGAAATTAAATACTAAGTTAACTAAATAATTGAAATGCAAAAACATAAAAATACAAATGGAATGTGGGAACAAGGATCAAAGTCAAAACTCATGATTAAAATTGATTCAAGTTCATCATTGTTCATCATAGTCATGCAAGAGGAGTTGATCATGTGAAACGTTCAAGCAAACAATTTCCCATATTTACTTTCAATGCAAATTAATCTAAGTGAAAGCACATAGACTAATCCTATCAAGCATGCATTCAAGCCCTAGAAAGCTAGTCAATCATACATGTTTAACGCAATAAGCACCAAGAAAGGCTATCAACTCAAATGTGCAACTTAGTATGAAAAAGTCCACCTAATTGCAATCTTCTTTGATTAAATTCGGTTTTTGTACAAAACCTTTACTACTTATTGATTCAAGAACACAAAACCAAAAAGTTGATTCATGTTCTCAAATTCGTAGCATCATTCACATAAAAACCCTAAATGTTTCGAACCATTCAAGATTATCATACAAAAGATTTCTATCATGCAAATTTAATCAAACACTCACACAAAAGCAACCATAAATCGCAATATATGAATCTGAAAATTAACAATTAATCATAAAATTTCAGAAAACAACACTTGTTCATACATATGTGTCAACTAAGGCAAAACCAACGAAAATACAAGCAAAGGTTACAAGGAGAATCGGATTACACCGTGATGAAGATGAGATGAATGAAGTGATGAGTGGTCTCTTGAATTTCGAAAGCAATCTTCAAGGATGGTGATGGATGATGTGCACGGCTTGTCTTCTTCTTCCTTGGCCTTGCTTGAACTTCGTGGTTGCCCTAGAGGATGGAGAAGAGCACGGCTAGGCTAGAGAGAGTTTTCTGATTTTTTTCTCAAGTGTAGAATGTAAAGAATTGGAACCCCTTGACGTTGAGAAGAGGGGAGAATATATAGGGGACGGCCCCTAGGTCTCCAAGCCGTCCAAAACCCTAGAAAAGCTCACGGCAATTGCTTGCTTCCTCCACGTAATTTCCTCCAATGAATTCTTGCCACATAAGCCCTATGAGGTGGTGCAACCAATCACAAAATTCCAATACTAATTCCCTAAATAATTCTTGCCGAAATATATAGATAATTTCTGATTTTCTACACCAATTTCGGCAACAATATATTTAGAGATTATAGGGGGATGAATCTAGACTCCTTTTAGAGCTTTTTGTGTTCAACACATATTCTCTTTCCATTAAAAGATCCCTAAGAAATCTCCACGAAATCTCTTTTATTTCTGTTTTTCCTCACCGCAAAACCCTAATTTCTCTCTTCATTATCTCTTGGCCGAGTTTGCACGGCAATCCCTCCTTTTTCTCTTGGCTTGGACGGCTAGGAGTCTTCTAGGGCTTATCTCTTGATTTATTTCCATAAAAATAATCCAAGAAAATCTCCCTAGAAAATCTCCTTTTAATTTCTGATTTTTGGACGCCACCTCCTTGTTTCTCTCTCCCTTTTGGAAGACAAAACTCCCCTAGGGTTTATTCTTGCGTCATAAACCCTAGTTGCATGGGCTTCAACGTCACAACACTTTATTTTTCCATTTCCTTTTCATAGTAACGTTGGAAACTTCATTGGTGAGCTTTTCTCCCTTTCGCAGGGTTTCCTGGTTGGACCAGGAAAACTTCTTTTCCTCATTTCTGCTCATTTCTGTGGCTCATTGTTCTTCATCTTTGCTCCCCTTGGTGTTCGCAAGCTCCTCTTTCCATTTATGAGTTCATTTCCACTTTCTAGCTCGGAGGTCCTGAAAATAGAAACTAGTAAGAAAAATAGAAACTTTCCTAAAATGAAAAATGGCAACTTTCCTAAACTGAAAATGGAAAACTTTCTAAAAATGAAAAATAGAAACTACCGAAAATGGAAACTTACTAAAAATGATAAATAGAAACTATAAAAATAGAAACTTTCTACAAATAGGAACTTTCCCAATCAAAGAATGGAAACTTTCCTAAACAGGGTTTTAATAAGGAAATAACGCAAGAAATGTAGGGAAATACAGTTAAAACGTCGCATTAAAATGCTCCTATCATCATTGTTGGCCCAACGAAAGTTGGGGTGGTCTCTGAGCCCAGGATTGTATGTATTGGAGTAAGGGTTGTACCTCGGGCCTCCTTGACCTCCTTGATACCCTAGGGCGTTAACAGATTCCCAACAGATTCCCATCCTTCTGAAGAGGCAAGCTGGGGACATTTATCTGTGGGGTGCCCTTGAGTCGAGCACATCCCACACACTTGAGCCATTGCTCTTCCTCCATTAACGTTTAAGACTTGAGACAGCAAAGTAGACATCTTGTTGACCTTGTCTTCAAGAGCAGAGTTAGTGGACACCTCATGTACCCTCTGTTGAGAGGCAAGTACCCCATCATATTGTTGATAGTTTAGCGCACGATTAGTAAGTAGCACCTTGGCATCAGCAGGTGTCTTATCCATAAAGGATCCTCCAGCAGCAGCATCTAACATACCACTCTCATTAGCGGTGAGTCCTTCATAAAAATAGGTAAGGAGGGACCCCTCACTCATCCCATGGTTAGGGCATGATGCTACAAGGCTCTTAAACCTGTCCCAATAATTGCAGAAATTCTCCTCATGTCCTTGCGTGATTCCACTAATCTGCTTCCTCAAAACAGTGACCTTTGAGGCAGGAAAGTACTTCGTAAGGAACTCGCTCTTCATTCGATCCCAAGTGTTGATAGTCCCAGCAGGCAGCTCAAATAGCCAAGTCTTGGCCTTGTCCTCCAAAGTAAAGGGGAATGCCTTCATCTTCAAGATATTGATATCAGCTCCTTTAGGGCACATACTCCCACAGACAAACTCGAACTCCTTGAGATGCTTGTTGGTGTCTTCACTACTCATCCCATGAAACTTGGGTAGGTGATGCAGAAACCCACTCTTTAACTCAAAATCATCATTAAGCCCCTCTCCTGGTTCTGGATAGGCAATGCATAAGGGCGCAGCACCCCCACTGTAGGATTAGACAGTTGCCTAATAGTCTCAGCCATTGGTGCCTGTACTTGCTCAACACAGGCGTGCTCTTCCTCTTCTGTGTCTGCAACGTCCTCTTCAGTGACCTCCTCTCTTCCTCTTCAAAGACTTGTTGTTCTCCTTCTTCAGAATGGTCAGGTTTGTTGATCTCCTCGGTTGATCTAGTTGAGGAGTTATAACCTGAATAGCTAGAGTCCTGAGAATCCCTCCTTTCTAGAGGAAGGCGGTCTGAAAAAGTGAGCTCTGCCCGTTGCCTAGCACTTTCCAATTTTTCTGTGATGCCCCGGAAATTTGTAATTATTTTCCGAGGAATTTCCGGAATCTAATTTATGGTTGTTGGACGGTTTCGTGGCTCGTGGATGGAGCGGAAGTGTTTCGGACGAATTAATTATTGAAAAGTATGACTTTAGGGGGGGTTCAAGGTTGACTTTTGATGCGTTGGGATTCTCTGAAAACTTCCTTCACGAAAGTTGTAGAGCGCGTCGATACGAGTTCGTGGATATGTGGAACGCGGAAATCGGAATTCGTATGAGAAAGTTATGGTCATTGGAAGAAGTTTCCATTTTAGTATATAAAGGGAAAATCAGAAATTTATTTCATTTTTCACTTCCCTTTCCCGGAAACCCTTTCTTCTCTCTCTCTTCTCTCTCGGTCGATACCTTCGGTATCGAAGATTTCTGTCTGACCCGACCCGAAACCAGTCGACCCGACCCGACTTTTCCGGCGGACTGCGGCTATCTCCGGCGACCAAACTTTCCAGACAGGTTCGCCTCCTTGGTCTGGTGGTCTCTGTGGTGTTCTCTAGTGCCGATTCTCGGTGGTAGCGGCGGTAGAAGGCGGTGCAGGTTGGTGTTTTCGGACCCGGCCGGAAAACACAACTCCGGCGACTTCATGGCTTCAATGATTCCTTGGTTGAGCTCATGATGCCGCTTTTGGGAGCGACATAATTTAACCCTGAAATGTCATTAGTAGTATAAGTAAGTAGGGATCGTTCTATTCCGGGGATTGAGGGTACACCTGTCATTGTAGGACAAACAATTAAACAATTAAAATTAAAACAAAGTATAATATTCACAAAGATATAACAAATTATATACATATTTACGAAAAGGGGGGATTTTTGATTTTGGTTTTCTATTTTCGAAAATAAAAGCTAAGCTAATAAAACAATTAAAATGCAAAAACATAGAAATACAAATGGGATGTGAGAACAAGGATCAAAGTCGAAACTCATGATTAAAATTGATTCAAGTTCATCATTGTTCATCATAGTCATGCAAGAGGAGTTGATCATGTGAAACGTTCAAAGCAAACAATTTCCCATATTTTACTTTCAATGCTAATTAACCTAAGCGAAAGCACCTAGATTAATCCTATCAAACATGCAATCAAACCCTAGAAAGCTAGTCAATCATGTCATGTTTAACGCATTAAGCACCTAGAAAGGCTATCAACTCAAATGTGCAACTTAGTATGAAAAAGTCCACCTAATTGCAATCTTCTTTGATTAAATTCGGTTTTTGTACAATACCTTTACTACTTATTGATTCAAGAACACAAAACCAAAAAGTTGATTCATGTCCTTAAATTCGTAGCACCAATTATATCAAAACCCTAAGTGTTTGCAACCACATAAGATTAAAATACAAAAGTTATCTATCATGCAAATTTAATCAAACACTCACACAAAAGCAACCATAAATCGCAATATATGAATCTGAAAATTAACAATTTATCATAAAATTTCAGAAAACAATACTTGTTCAAACATATGTGTCAACTAAGGCATAACCAACGAAAATTACAAAGCAAAGGTTACAAGGAGAATCGGATTACACCGTGATGAAGATGAGATGAATGAAGTGATGAATGGTCTCTTGAATTTCGAAAGCAATCTTCAAGGATGGTGATGGATGATGTGCACGGCTTGACCTCTTCTTCCTTGGCCTTGCTTGAACTTCGTGGTTGTTGAACTTCGTGGTTGCCCTAGAGGATGGAGAAGAGCACGGCTAAGCTAGAGAGAGTTTTCTGATTTTTTTCTCAAAGTGTAAACGCAAAAGTGGGAACTAGGAACTCCTTGACGTTGTGGAAGGGGAAGAATATATAGGAGCACGGCCTCTAGGTGTTCAATCCGTCCAAAACCCTAGAGAAACTCACGGCAATAGCTTGCTTCCTCCACATAATTTCCTCCAATGGTTTTGTGCCACGTAAGCCCTATGAGGTGGTGCAACCAATCACAAAATTCCAGAATTAATTCCCTAAATAATCTTGCCGAAATAAAGAGATAAATTCTGATTTTAAGCTTCCCAATTCGGCCAAAATTCTTTAGGGAATGTAGGAATGTATCTAGACTTCATTTGAGCTTTTCTTGGTCTCCACCTTTATCTTCTTTCCATAAAAATCTCTAGGGAAAAATTTCTTGCCGAAATATCTAGGGTTTCATCTTTAATTCACGGATCCTTCCTTCTTTTCCCCTTGGTTGACGGCAAAAGATATTCTAGGGTTTATCTCTTGATGTATTTCCATAAAAATAACCCTAGAAAATCTCCCTAGAAAATCTCCTTTTAATTTCTGATTTTTGGACGCCACCTCCTTGATTCTCTCTCCAATTGGACGGCAAAACTCCCCTAGGGTTTATTCATGCGTCACAAAACCCTAATTGTATGGGCTTTACGGGCCTTTAATCCAATTGCCGAAAATCCAACAAGTCTTGAGAGTTCTTTGGCCTCCATGCGTCACTTTTATGCCATGTCATCTTCCAACGTCACAACACTTTATTTTTCCATTTCTTTTTCATAGTAACGTTGGAAACTTCATTGGTGGGCTTTCCTCCCTTTCGCAGGGTTTCCTGGTTGGATCTTTTCTTCATTTCTGCTCATTTCTGTGGCTCATTGTTCTTCATCTTTTGCTCCCCTTGGTGTTCGCAAGCTCCTCTCTCCATTTATGAGTTCATTTCCACTTTTTAGCTCGGGGGTCCTGAAAATAGAAACGAGTAAGAAAAATAGAAACTTTCCTAAAATGAAAAATGACAACTTTCCTAAACTAAAAATGGGAAACTTTCTAAAAATGAAAAATAGAAACTACTGAAATAGAAACTTTCTACAAATAGGAACTTTCCCAATCAAAGAATGGAAACTTTCCTAAACAGGGTTTTATTAAGGAAATAACGCAGAAAATGTAGGGAAAAACAAGTAAAACGTCGCATTAAAATGCTCCTATCAGCTCAGAATAGCCTCGCCGATCGATCCTTGGTGGTTGTTTGGATCGATTCACGTGAAACTTCGATCAACTCAGTTGGGATTACTGTTCACGGCTTGTGAGGTAGTTTTCGATCCCTTAGACTTGTTTTCTGACTTCGATCCAGTTATGAAAGTTCACAAGCATGCTTAGATGAAGCTTTTTGATGTTGGGAGTTTTGTGAAATAATGAGTTTTTGGCCGGCGGCGGTGCACCACCGTCTGTGGTGGCGTTCCGGCGGTGTTCCGGCCATTTAAGGAACTATTTTTGGTATTATATATGTTCTACTCGTTGATACGAGCGTTTTGATATATAATATGAAAATTTTGGAGTTCGTATGGAATTGTTATGATTTTTGCAATTTCATACCGATCGATTTATTCGATCCGTGAGGATTCAAGCGTCCGATCGACTTGTGGTTTGGTCACATCGATCGTGGACGTATTCCGAAGACTTTGGGAGGTCTCGGATGTGGTTTTGCCTCGATTGGCGCCACTTTGGGGATTTTAGTTCAAAACAGGGGTTTCGAACTTTAATCAAATGTGAATCGTTACTGATTTAAGATCATTGGTGATTAGGTGCTTTTAAAGGTGAATTGGACGAGTTGTTGCTGATAGTGTTGGTTCGGTTCTGTATAGAAGACGCAGCGGGAGTTTCGAGGTGAGTAATCTCACGAAGTTCATATCACGAACGGGTTCACCATACTGTTTTGAGAATTATTTAGTTAATTGCAAACTATAGTTGGTATTAGTAGGCATTCCTGAGCGGATGACTACATATAGATATATATTTATGTGAAATATATATGTTTTGGTGGTTTGTGGATTTATGAAAACAATATGCATGAAATGATGCTTTTTATTGTTTTTGGGGTGTGGCTTTTCGGAAAACAAATTGTGGGAAATGGTATTTCTATTGTTTTGAAAAGTGTTTGATGATTGAGAGTCACAGGTTGTGATATCTCCTTTTGGGTTGATTTAATGTTTTGATCCGACGACCGGTGGTCTGAGGATTTGAGAGTCACAGGTTGTGATTTCTCCTTTTGATTTGATTTGACGTTTTGATCTGAGGGTCAGGTTGGCCTAAGGATCCGGGGTTGCAGGTTGCATCCTCATGGCAATATTATATCGTAAGATTGAACCTTGGCCGGGTGACAGGTTACGATTCAGTTAGAGCTCTAGTCTGTCTGCCATCGTACTTCAGGGATCTAAGTAGGTTACTTAAGATTCCTGGGTACATGTTTTATCCAGGTTGGATCGAGTTATCATATTCTATTTGTTAGGTTAACGATAGGTATGATTGATTTGTGTTGATGTTTTGTCCAGGTTGGACCTAATTATTGTTTTATCCAGGTTGGATCGATTTATCATATTTGAATTGTTAGGTTAACGATTTATATGATTTTATCACGGTCTGACTTTCGTCGTTTCTTTTGGGAAAAGAGTATTGTTTTTGGAAGCATGGTATGTTTTCCTTATTCACGGGTTGAAAGGTTTTCCTCGTTTTTGGCGTGAGTTGTGCATGTGTGTTTGAGTTACTCATACGGGCTTGCAAAAGCTTACCGGGTTTGTTGTGTGGCAACCCGGTGCACCATTCCAACGGTGTAGGGGTTAATCCTGCAGGTTAGGATAATCGAGGTTGAGGCAGCGAGCTAGCAGCTTTACGGTAGGAAGCCAATTTTGTGACTTTACCGTTATTTGGACTTCCGTTGTAGTGAGCTCTGAGGAGCATTTACGTTTATCTTGTTGTTGACAATTTTTCGTAAGCTTGTGTAATATATAACTCTTTGGAGCGAGTGTATATTAACTTTGAGGGTTCAGGGCATCAATATGTGTGTAAGTTTAAGGGAAAAAGATTTCAGGTATTTTGTATTGATGACTGGACGTTCACGCATATAATATATAATTATGGGTTATATATATCGATTTTCATGTGTGTAAAATCTGGGGCGTGCATTTCGAAGAGCTCCTTAGTCTTCAGAGACAGTGACATTCATGGACCTTAAGACCAAATCAAGTGTTAGTACATATACATGGTTCGAAATACAAACATTATGTCCCTTTCCTGCTTTTTAAGTTACTTTTATATTTACATACTTAGGTACTGGAACAGAGGACCTCTCGTTTTGTGCAATGGGACTACAGAACAGCTACCCCGACAAAGTTGTTTAATCCAATATACCTTAAGCAGGTCACACATCATTTTTTTTATTATTTATTATAAACATAGTTAATATCTTAATTGATTCCAAGTTGTAAGTCGAGCCCAATAGAAACCGCTACTATTGGTGAGATACGATATAGGGATAGTCGCCCAGACATAAGTCTCTTTCCTTTGTTTCAGAAGGCCGAATGGCCAGATTAAGAGGTAAGTGAGAGGGAGGACTCATTTTAGTGATACTACGGAGGCTACTCCCTCATTGAGGTTTAGGCCCCTATCGGCTACTCCCACATAGTGGTTTAGGCTCATTCTATAGTATCTCTCTGAGATCCAATTGAACCCATCACCCAGGGTCTCAACCTAAGACACCATCCGTATGCACCCCTTACTCAGCTGGGAAATTAACTTATGTGTTAGACCGTTCTCCAAGTGCTAATAAAGGCCGCCCTCAACCTTAAGAGACCTGAGCAAGGTACTAATGAAGGGTTTAGGCCAATATTAACAAAAGGGCCCTTGTCTACTCATACGATTTTACACACTTACAACAATTAAGTATTTAGCTAAATTCATAACCTAAGTATATTAATCTAAGTGAAACACATACAATTTACAACATGCAAAAAAAAACTCATTCTACAATTTACAATATACAATTTACAAAATGCTGGAAAAAAAAAATCTAAGTAAAACACATACAATTTACAATATGCTTAAAAAAACAACTTCTACAAATTGTACAACAATGATAAAAGACATGCTTAATTTCGTAACACTCATAAAACTTAAACTAAATCACAATTAAAGCTTGGCCTAACCGAAATTGCAATTTGTCACCATTCCACAAGTGTAGTACAATAATTAGCATGCATTCTATATACAACAAAATCGATGACACTTTAAGTGCAAGGGATTTAAACAATTCCCCCAACGGCGCCAAAAATTGATCGGCTGAAATAGCCACACAATTTAACCCTGCAAATGTAGTTGTCAGTATAGGATAAGCAGGGATCGTTCAGTCCGGGGATTGTAGGGTACACCTACACAAAAAAGGTCAATTAACAAATAAACGAAAAATGGGGGTTTTTGAATTTGGTTTCTAATCTACTTAAAATAAAAACAAAACAAATAAAATTATATACAATGATCGACTTCCCTAACCTTGACCAATACCACTAAGAAATTACTAAGTGTAAAAACAGAAAATCCATTTCAACATGCTACAAAAATGTGCCCATCTTAAATGCCTAGATAAGAGCTCAAATGAAAAGCCTCAGCAGATCAATCCATTTATCTGATTTGTTCTAATGTAGGCATGGATCGGAAAAGTCCTTACCAAGCCTAATACTACTAATTTTCGAAAACACTCAGCGTAATTCTCTTAACTAGTAGTATTATCTAACCCTCGATTCAACTCACACGTGCAAATTAACCATTAGACATAGAATTTAACACGTAATAGAATTTAACACGTAATTTCCAGAATCATTTAATCATTAAAGCATGATTTTTCCACCGTTAGAACCAATTACTACTTGTTTAACTCAGCGTCTTAACAAATAACAATTACTCTTGGCAAATTAAGAAAACACACAAGAACTCTCACCGTTATTCTAGCATACAAACTTATTAACCTAACTCTGAAAAACCTAAACACGTAAAAGGGCACAAGATTGTAACATGCATCATAAAAAATTCTCGAAATTAACTCAATAATAAACTGAAAATCTCATAAATATTAATAAAAATATTCTGAAAATTTCATGTCTCCAATTACACAACTCGCAAATTGAAACACAAAAACCGAAACAAAATTATAATAGAGTCATAGTTACACTTTGAAGCTTTCCTCAGCGGCTTAGCAACAAGGTGATGAACTTGTCTCTGCTATGGTGGTGGAGCGTCCTTGACTCAGCGCCTTAGAGCTTTGTAGATTGATGGATGGATGGTGTCACGGTCTTGTAGGAGATGGAGGTTTGAGGAGTGAATTGGGCAGTCTTGGAATGGTTTTTGGCCAGGAAGTGATCTTGGCTGGGAAGTGATGCAAATTCAGTTCTGGACATTGCCTATTTATAGGGGAGCATTGGTTGGTTTTCCCAACTGAAACGTCTCCTTTATGGCCTTAACTCCTCTCATAATGGGGCAATTCCTTTAATTTCCAAGCTGAAACGTCTTTCTCTTATTTATTTTTCCAGCTGAAACATCTTTTTCTTTTATTCCTCAACTGAAAACGTCTTTTCTCCTTTATTCTTCAGCTGAAAACGTCTTTCTCCTTTATTTCCCTTCTTCATTGCTTGGTCAAATGTCTTAAATACTTTATTTTATGACTTCATCATTCTGTTTCTAAGAGTGCCACCAGGCAAGGTTTCCTACAACAAGCAGGAGAATATCATAATTTTCTAGAGAAAATAAAGGGAATTAAAATGTAAAGACCGCAAAAATAGTTGACAGTTAGGAATCCTGATCCAGCTAGGATTTTTCATGAATTTTACTTTTTTCGCCTATTTCACTCCAAACACTCTACAAGACTCTTAAAATGACTTAATGACTCAAAACACTAAACTAAGGGAGAAATAAGGCTAAAATGAGGCACATAATTAATAATATTGTCACACTTTTTTGCTCCTATCAATAAAACATCACGTTAATACTAAAGAGCATCCGTCAACATTAAATATGAATCATTAAGTGCAGTTAGAATTCTGAAACCAAACATGTATGCATCCATAAGAAGTTACAAACGCAAATACATGTAGCATATAATCTCGACCATTGTACATAGCCTTTACCACTTCAATTTATGCACCAAAACGATTAGGTGAATCATAACACAAATTTGGCTTTATTACCCTGCAAATTAACATAGTTATTCAACCAAAATCATATGCTTAAAAATATAAAGGATGGCACAAAATCAGATTGTAAAGATATCATAAACAAATCAAGAACATAAAGAAACAAATCTGAAAATTACTAACATAAACTCATTCTCAACAAAAATCCAATTCCAATAACAAAGTTCATAATCAAAATCTGAAATTCAATACTAAAGAGTACGAAAACAGAAAAAAGGGCCATGAATTACACTTTTTGATCTTCAAGGAAGTGATACGCTCAAAGCAAGCATATAATTTAACCCTGAAATATCGTTAGTAGTATAAGCAAATAGGGATCGTTCTATTCCGGGGATTGAGGGTACACCTGTCAATGTAAGACACTTAAAACAATTAAAATAAAACAAAGTATAATATTCACACATATAAACACTATTCACGAATTTAAGGGGGTTTTAGGTTTTTGGTTTTTTTTTTTCGAAATTTAAAGAATTAAAACTAAGTATAAACAAAAACACAAATACAAGAATGAAATGTAAGAAACAAAGATTAAAACCGATTTCATGATTAAATTCGAATACAACCCTACATTGTTCTTCCAAGTCATGTGAAAGGAGTGATCATGTGAAACATTCGAAAGCAAACGATTTCCATATTTTACTTTTCATTGCTAATTAATCTAAGTGAAAGCACAAAGACTAATCCTATCAAACATGTAATCAAACCCTAGAAAGCTAGTCAATCATACATGTTCAACGCAAGAAGTTCAAGGAAAGGCTATCAACTCAAGTGTACAACTTAGTATGAATAAGTCCACCTAATGCAATCCTCTTCAATTGAATTCGATTTTTGTCCAAAACCTTTACTACTTTCGATTCAAGTTACACAAAACAAAAAGTTGATTTCATGTTCTTAAATCTAGCACCACTCATACATAAATCCTAAAAGTTTCGAACCAATTAAGATTAACATACAAGAGATATCTATAAAGCAAATTCAATCAAACAATCACACATAAGCAACGTTGGACTCACAACATAGAAATCGCAAATCCTTTATTCAATCATAAAATTTCAGATTATAAACCTTGTTCAAACATCAATGTTAACTAGAACAATATCCAACGAAATCAAACAAGGAGAATCAAAAGTGATTACAAGAAAGAAGGTTGAATTACACCGTGAATGGAGAGATGAATGAATGATTCGAATGATGAACTAATGAAACTTGAAAGCAAGCTTCAAAGTGCACGGCTTCAAGGTGGAATGGATGATGATGCTCACGGCTTAATCTTGCTTCTTCCTTCCTTGCTTCAAAACGCCAAAAGTTGCACTAGAGAATGGAGAGAGTTTCCGCGCGTAGAGAGAATTTTCTGAATTGTGTAGTGGTGGTGTGAGACGTCTAGGGTGCTTCTATTTTCTGAATTTTCTGCAATGCTTGGTCTCCAAGCCGTGAATTTCTGGTTTATTTTCCAAGGAATTAAATTAATAATTCCCCATGCCTTCCACCAATGAGAATTTGCCAAATAAGCCCTAGTATGTCATCCAACCAATCATAAAGCTTCAAGAAGATACCCTAATATATTCTTGCCGAAATCCCTTGTACATTTTCTGATTTTCTTCTTGTATTTTCGGCCAAGACATGCTTAGGGTTTCTAGGAATGAATTCTTTCCATAAACTTCGCCCTAGAAAATCTCTTGTGTAATCTTTTATTCTCCCTTTGATTTTCACGCCACCTTCTCTTCTCTCCTTTGGTTTTCACGGCAAAACAACCCTAGGGTTAGGGTTATGCGTCACAAACCCTAATGTCATGGGCTTTGATGGGCCTTGATCCACTTTGCCGAAAATCCATAGAGTTCTTGGGCCTCGTTGCTTCATCTTCAAGCCTTTTTACTTTCCAATGCAAAACACATTCTTTTTCCATTTCTTTTTCATGGTTGCGTTGGAAACTTGCTAGGGAAGCCTTCCTCCATTTCGCAGGGTTTCCTAATTGGATTAAGAAAGCTTGTTTCTTCATTTCTGCTTAATTTTGTGGCCCTTTTTCTCTCAAATTCGTTCGTCTTGATGTTCGCAAGCTCCTCTCTCCATTCGTGCGTTCATTTCCACTTTTTAGCTCAGAGGTCCTGAAAATAGAAACTATACTCAAAATAGAAACTTTCTAAAAAATGAAAATAGAAACTTACTAAAAATGAAAAATAGAAACTTTCCTAAATTGAAAATGGTAACTTGCCAGAAATGAGAAATGAAACTACGAAAATGGAAACTTTCTACAATAAGGAACTTTCCCAATCAAAGAATGGAAACTTTCCCAAACAGGGATTTTTCAAGGAAATGGCGCAGAAAAATGTAGGGAAATGCAGTTAAAACGTCGCATTAAAATGCTCCTATCAGGAAGCTTGGAGAACGTTAAGAGAACACAAGGCTTGGCCTTCAAGAACACGAACAGCCTTGGAGAAGTCCTAAAGCTCTTCACGACAAGAGGCTTTTTCTGAATATTTGGAGAGAGTTTTGGAGAGAAGAGAGCTAAGCTAATGAACTGAATTTTGTATGAAGAAGTGATGATTTTGGAGTAGAGAATGGCTGCTATTTATAGTGGAATTCTCATCTCTTGTGATGCAATCATGGCCAATCATCTTGAGGTGATTTCTCCTCCAAATTTGCTTGATTTTCTCATGACAAAGTCTTGATTTTTCTGATCTCTTTTCCCCTTAATGACTCATTGTATATTCCTCGAATAGTGACCAGATACATCCCTTATTTCTCTCCTTTAAATTGCACTAATTGTGCACATAATAAACTCCTACAATCAAGAAAAATCAGAATTTAATTAGTGTAGAATCAATAGAAAATAAGATAATCAAGAATAAATATTTATTATAAACACTCCCTTTTATCTCCTTGAATTCTTCCTGATTTTTCATTTAAGTTTTCCTTGAATTCATCACTCAAGAGTTCTTAATTTGATGGACTCTCTTTAAAACAAGAAAATCAGAAATTAGAACGTTTAAAAGAAGAAAGTTTCCTACAACAAAATAGGAAATATTTCCTAAAATGAAAGAGGAAAGTTTCTAAAATGACTTGTCCTTAATTTACGCTCATTTCTGCTCTTTTTCGCCTGTTTTCTCCATTTCCGTTCTTGAAGTACCTAAAAACATAAACTGTGTTATAATTATTAATTTTCAGAGAATAACTTAGCAAAATGAGGGAAAATACATATAAAAAATATCACACTTTGTGCTCTTATCAAATTCCCCCACACTTAGCTTTTGCTAGTCCCTTAGCAAAATCAAAACAAAAGACTCAACCAAAATAAACAATTCACAACTAGACTCTACACAAGTGACAAACAAAGACTATACTGCCCTTAACATTTGTCTCTAAAATCCTTATTCTCATGGCATCAAAATTAGCACTTAATCAAGAATCAATATTTAGATATTCGAGAGTTAATTGAAGCATATAATCCACATATAAATAAGTAGGACCTGGTTGTAACAATGGTGATGGGTGGAGCTCAGCATGTTTCAGACAAGTATGATTCATATCCTCACAATGTATATCCACTCCTTCTTCTCTCAGATTTATGGCAATGCTTAAAAGCTTATAATCACTCAATTATATGTGAGAGAAAATATTTTGAGGCAATCATGATAGGAGCATTTTAATGCAACGGTTTAATAATTATTTCCTCATATTTTACTTAGTTATTTCCTTAAATAAATAAATTTTAATTTAGTTTTTATTTTCTAGGTACATTGGAATAAATGGAGAAGAAATTAGCTGAATTGAAGAAATAGAGTTTTCCTGGTCCAACTAGGAATCACAGTCAACGCAGGAATCCTGATGAGGCTAGGAAACCTGAAGGCATTAGGAGACAACATGATGACGTGGGAGATATTTTGGGAGACTAAATCTGATTTTTGCATGGAAAATCAAGGAGATTACGTGGAGAATATCAAGGGAGAATTTCAAGGAAGAAAAGGTTCAAAACAAGTCCAGATTCGTTCCTTAATTCCCTCAAGATATGTTGGCTGAAATTAGAGAATAAAATCTGCAATTTTAATGTGAAAATCAAGAGAAAATCAAGGGGAGGATGTTAGGGATAAAGCCATGGAGAGATTTAAGGGAAGAAAGGTCCAAAATGCATCCAGATACATTGTCTAGGTTCATGCCTAGATATTTGGCCGAAAATTAAGAGAAAAATCAGAAATAATCTTGGGAAATCAGCAACAATATTAGGGATTGATTTTGGAGCTTTTTGATTGGTTGGATGACACACAGAGCTGCTTGGGCGCTACGTGATTGGGAAAACTTGGCCATTCCCCTATATAAACCCCCTATGCTAGACGTTTAAACACCATCACACAACAACATCACACCACAACACACCTCTTCATTCAGAAAAATTCTCTCTATCCTCTAAAGCAAGCCACGGGATTCAAGCAAGGCCGAAGCAAGAGAAGAAGGAGCCGTGACCTTTTCCTCCACCATCCACCATTGAAGACTTGCTTTCAAGCTTCAAGGATCGCAACGTCAATCACCCATCCTCATCTTCCATCCACGGTGTAATTCGACCTCTACTTTGTAACCTTTGCTTTGAATTTCGTTGGTTTTGTTTTAGTTGACATTCATGATTGAACAAAATTATTATTTCTGGAATTTTTATGATTAAATGCGAATTTCGATTCTTATATTGTAATTCGAGAGTTGCTTATGTGAGTTTGTTTAATTAAATTTGCTTTATAGATATCTTTTGTATTTTAATCTTATGTGGTTCGAAACACTTAGGGTTTTGATATGAATGGTGCTAGATTTAAGAACATGAAATCAACTTTTTGTTTTGTGTAACTTGAATCGAAGTAGTAAAGGTTTTGGACAAAACTGAATTTAATTAAAGAGGATTGCAATTAGGTGGACTTTTTCATACTAAGTTGCACACTTGAGTTGATAGCCTTTCCATGTGTTTCATCCGTTAAACATGTCATGATTGACTAGCTTTCTAGGGCTTGATTACATGTTTGATAGGATTAATCTTTGTGCTTTCACTTAGGTTAATTAGCATTGAAAAGTAAAAAATGGGAAATTATTTGCTTTCGAATATTTCACATGATCAACTCCTTTCTCATGACTTAGATGAACAATATTAGGGTTTAATCGAATTTGATCATAGTTTCGGTTTTGATCTTTGTTCTCTCATTCCACCCGTGTATACATGTTTTTACATTTTCTTTATTTTATTTATTTTAGTTTATAATTTAATAATCCTAAAACCCCCCTTTTGTGTTCATTTGTATATATTTTTATTCTTTGTTTTATTTTTGTAAATAATACTTTTCACTTTTATTAATTTATTTTTGCAATTACAGGTGTACCCTCAATCCCCGGAATAGAACGATCCCTACTTATTCTATACTAACGATGACATTTCAGGGTTAAATTATGCGCTTGCTTTCAGGTGCATCAAATCAAATAGTTCACATATATAAGAAACGAAAAGCACTTTGTGAATATAATTTTTCAAGATCTCATGAAAGATATCAACTACTTGCACGAATGAACCCAAGCCATAGGTTCAACTCTTATAACTCATCTCCACAGATCAAAGACTGTCCCATCTTAAGGATAAAAAAGGACTTTAAAGGGTTGAAATGGGGCTAAGGTTCAAGGTTTTAAGAAACAAAGGTTAAGGAATGTCAAAGTATCCTAAAAACCTAGTAGAGCTCATGTAGATGTAGAGAGACTTCTAGAAATCCGCCAAGGCATACAAAACGTCACATCCATAGAGGCAAAATAAAAGGGCCTATTATCTTCATGTTCGGCACAAACTTCGCTCTAAACTTCCCTTGAACTCTCGTGAACTGGACAAAGACCAAATTTTTCAATAGCTGGCCTTCAATTCAAAACAATCTCCAAATTCACCAAGTATGGGGGACTAAAATCCATATGCATATATATTTTTTTCTTTCTTTTTCTTTTCTAGCCGTACACATATTTTTTTTCTTTCATTTCTTTTTCACGGCTTCCACATTTTTTTCTTATGGACAAGTCTACCCCCCCACACTTGAACTTTTACCTCTTCTAAATCTTCATCTTTGCAACCCTCATGTAGTAAGTCTTAAAAGATAGCTATACCAAGTTTTTATAATAAAGGGTAGGATTGTAACTATACTAAGGTTAAGGGTTAAGGATTTTAAGGGTGATGAAAGAAAAGGCTCAATGTAGGCTCAAAGTGGTTTATCTAAGGGGGTCCCACGACGGGCACAAATATGGAAACAGGTTAATTTGTCTATGGGGGTGATTCCTATGGTGCCTCTATCCTTTCCAGAATCAGGGACATGTATTGATAAAAGTCTCAACAAGCACAAGAGTGAATTCTAGCATTCTCTAGTCCATCAAACTTAATCTATGGCAAGTAATCAATCAAATGAAAGATAATGAGATCATCAAAATATTGCCAAGAAAATAAGAATATATATCTTTTTATCACTCCAAGAAAAAGGGACATGGGCTCAAATATCTCACATGGGCTTTTATGAATTAAAACTCATCTTAACATGCTCATATTCTGTACCAAGGTTACGAAATCCATATCTACAACACATGCATATGCTTTACATATATCTCAATTAACCAAGGAATATCATTTAAAATCATCTCAATATTGTGACCCTCTTTTAGCCATAATTTCAGAGATATTGAATCATCCTAGACAGTTAAGGGCATTCTAAGACTCAAAGCTAAAACAAAAGAGTAATACTGACGCCAAAAAGGTTTGGGACTAGGGTTATTTCCTTTCTCCTTTCGGTAACTCCTTTGGAACATGACCAGGTAAAGAGGGGACCGATTTTGGCAAAGCTCAGCTCACTTGTTTGACAGGGGACGGGACCCTTTGTCAGCACTTCTCGGATCCAAACTAGTCCTTAGACATCACATCCCATCAGATGCGCCTACTTTGAAGAAAGTATTTCACCCAAAAATCATTTTGACTCAATAAATAAAAGCAACGAAATTTTTTTAATTTTTGACATTTTTCGATTTTTTTGTATTTTCAATATATATGACACAAAACAAAACTACAAATCCCTTCCCCCACACTTAAATATTGCATTGTTCTCAATGTGATCAATCATAAGCATGCAATGGAATAGTTAAGCATATATGAATGGAATTTATGAAAATAAATACGAAAACAAAGGAGCAAAAACAAAAATAAAAGACACAAGTACAATTCAACCTAAACAAGTGAAGGGATAGAAATGTCAAACTCTCGTTGATGGCTCCTCCACAGCTTCGGTTGAAATGGGTTGCCTCCCATGCAGCGCTTAATATTTATAGTCCTTCAGCTTGGACTCTTCTCCTTGCTCACACACCTATTTTTTTTTTTTTTTTTTGAGTTAATTTTCTTTATTTTTTATTTTTACACACTTAAAACAATTAAGTATTTTACGAAATTCAAAACAACCTAAGTATATTAATCTAAGTGAAACACATACAAGTTACAACATGCTAAAAAAAAAACTTCTACAAATTGCACAATAATTATAAAATACATGCTTAATTTGGTAACACTCATAAAACTTAAACTAAATCACAATTATAGTTTGGCCTAGCATAAATTGCAATTTGTCACCATTCCACAAGTGCAGTACAAAAATTTAGCATGCATTCCATATAAATACAAAATTAATGACACTTTAAATGTTAGAGATTTTTACAATCCCTGGCAACGGCGCCAAAAATTGATGCGGCTAAAATACACCTAAACAAAAAGGTCAATTTAAATTAGTAATTAAAGTCGTTGTAGTATAATGGTAAGTATTTCCGCCTGTCACACGGGTGACCCGGGTTCGATCCCCGGCAACGGCGCCAAAAATTGATGCGGCTAAAATAGCCTCACAATTTAACCCTGCAAAATGTAGTTGTTAGCATAGGATAAGCAGGGATCGTTCAGTCGGGGGATTGTAGGGTACACCTAAACAAAAGGTCAATTTAAATTAGTAATTAATAAAACAAGTATTAACAAGTATTTATCTACAAATTTACAATCATAAAAAGGGGGGATTCAACTTTTGGTTTCTAAGTTCCTACGAAATAAAACAAAAAGAAAAATATATACATGTGATCGACTTCTTCACACTCAAATCAGAATTTCAAACCATATCAACATGCATTGAATTATTTCAATCTAAACAACCTAAAATCGTGCCAACACTAAATATCAGAAATGAATTCGAAGTACAAGTCTGAAGAGATCGAGGACCCACTTTAATTCTTCTTTAATCTCCTAAGTTAGGAAAAGTCCATAATTTAAAATATTTCATATAAAACATCACGTTAATACTGAAGAGCATCCGTCAACATTAAATATGAATCATTAAGTGCAGTTAGAATTCTGAATCCAAGCATGTATGCATCCATAAGAAGTTACAAACGCAAAGACATGTAGCATATAATCTCGACCATTGTACATAGCCTTTACCACTTCAATTTATGCCCCAAAACAATTAGGTGAATCAGAACACAAATTTGGCTTTATTAACCTGCAGATTAACATAGTTATTCAACCAAAATCATATGCTTGAAAATATAAAGGATGGCACAAAATCAGATTGTAAAGATATCATAAACAAATCAAGAACATAAAGAAACAAATCTGAAAATTACTAACATAAACTCATTCTCAACAAATCCAATTCCAATAACAAAGTTCATAATCAAATCTGAAATTCAATACTAAAGAGTACGAAAACAGAAATAAGGGCCATGAATTACACTTTTGATCTTCAAGGAAGCTTGGAGAACAGAAGAGAACACAAGGCTTGGCCTTCAAGAACACGAACAGCCTTGGAGAAGTCCTAAAGCTTCACGACAAGAGGCTTTTTCTGAATATTTGGAGAGAGTTTTTGGAGAGAAGAGAGCTAAGCTAATGAACTGAATTTTGTATGAAAGTGATGATTTTGGAGTAGAGAATGGCTACTTTATAGTGGAATTCTCATCTCTTGTGATGCAATCATGGCCAATCATCTTGAGGTGATTTCTCCTCCAAATTGCTTGATTTTTTTCATGACAAAGTCTTAATTTTCTGATCTCTTTCCCCTTAATGACTCATTGTATATTCCTCGAATAGTGACCAGATACATCCCTTATTCCTCTCATTTTGTAAGACCTCAGAAATTTGTTATTAATTCCTAAATGTTTCCTAGGATTAATAAAGTATTCGTTTGTATGATTTCGTGGTTCGAGGGTGGAGTGGAATTATTTTTGGACGAATAATAATTCGAAGTGCACGTTTTAGGGGGTTCACAAAGTTTGACTTTTTATACGTTTAGATTCTGTGAAAACGTCCTTCACGAAAGTTGTAGAGCGCGTAGATACCAGTTCGTGGACATGTGGAACGCGAAAATCGGAGTTCGTATGAATAAGTTATGGCATTGGAAAAAGTTTCCATTTTGGTTAAATAGCAAAAAAATCCAAAAAAATCAGAATTTCTGTTTTTGGAAAGTTTTTCTCTCTCCTCTCTCCCAAGCCCAGTTTCGCCCCCTTCCCTTCGTCGGACGATTTCTTCACCGTCCGGCCACCAATCGCCGCGATTCCAAGGGAAATCCTGCTCTCCTCAGTCCCCTTTACACGTCTGTGGTGGTGATTTGTCTTGGGAAGCACCGTTCACGGCGGTACAAGGCCGAGAAGTTGCACGGTGGAGCTGTAAATCGCCTCAAATCGCCGGCCTTGGTTCTCCCAGCTCCGGCCACTATAGTTCGAGTTCTTTGAGGGCTTTCCTAGCCCAGAGGAAGTAGAAGCTACACCCAAGAAGGCTTGCAGCGATTTGATCTGTGGTGATCGAATTTTGGAGTTTTTGAAACTAGGGTTTTTCGAATCCTTTGGCTTGCGAGGGAAAATTCTACTTTTTTTCTCATAATCTGTTTATGGTGTAGTTATGAAAGTTTCAATTGGAGTAAAGATGAAGAACTTTCATGTTGGAAGTTTTGTCAAATTTTGACTTTGGTTTGGTGGCAGTGCCGCCACTGTGGTGGTGGTTTCTGGAGGCTTCCGGCCTCCTCTGGGGCAGTTTCTGCTCCTCAGTGCGATCTACTCGTCGATACGAGTATTTCGATATATAGTTTGTAATTTTTGGAAATCGTATGTTTCCAAGTTTTAGGGTTTTCGGTTCGATCGGTTTTCTATCCGTGAGGATTCGGCTGTCCGATCGACTTGTAGTTTTGATTTTGTGATCGTAGAAGTGTTCCAAAGACGTTGGATGGTCTCGGTGATAGGAGCATTTTAATGCGACGTTTTAACTACATTTCCCTACATTTCTCTGCGCCATTTCCTTGAAAACCCCTTGTTTTGGAAAGTTTCCATTCTTTGATTGGGAAAGTTCCTTATTGTAGAAAGTTTCCATTTTTGTAGTTTTCATTTCTCATTTCTAGCAAGTTGCCATTTTCGGTTTAGGAAAGTTTCTAATTTTCACTTTTAGTAAGTTTCTATTTTCATTTTTAGAAAGTTTCTATTTTGAGTATAGTTTCTATTTTCAGGACCTCCGAGCTAAAAAGTGGAAATGAACGCACAAATGGAAAGAGGAGCTTGTGTACATCAAGACGAACGAATTTGAGAGAAAAAGGGCCACAGAATTGAGCAGAAATGAAGAAACAAGCTTTCCTAATCCAATTAGGAAACCCTGCGAAGTGGAGGAAGGCTTCCCTAGCAAGTTTCCAACGCAACCATGAAAAAGAAATGGAAAAATAATGTGTTTTGCGTCGGAAAGTGAGAAGGCTTGAAGATGAAGCAACGAAGCCCAAGAACTCTATGGAATTTAAGCAAAATGGATCAAGGCCCATCAAAGCCCATGACATTAGGGTTTGTGACTCATAACCCTAACCCTAGGGTTGTTTTGCCGTGAAAACCAAAGGAGAGAAGAGAAGGTGGCGTGAAAATCAAATGGAGAATAAAAGATTACGCAAGAGATCTTCTAGGGTGAAGTTTATGGAAAGAATTCATTCCTAGAAACCCTAAGCATGTCTTGGCCGAAAATACAAGAAGAAATTCAGAAAATATACAAGGGATTTCGGCAAGAATATATTAGGGTATCTTCTTGGAGCTTTATGATTGGTTGCATGACATACTAGGGCTTATTTGGCAAATTCTCATTGGTGGAAGGCATGTGGAATTATTAATTTAATTCCTTGGAAAATAAATCAGAAATTCACGGCTTGGAGACCAAGCATTGCCGTTCCCTATATATAGAAGCACCCTAGACGTCTCAAGAGACCACTACACAATTCAGAAAATTCTCTCTACACGCGGAAGCTCTCTCCATTCTCTAGTGCAACCTTTGACGTTTTCAAGCAAGGAAGGAAGAAGCAAGACTAGGCCGTGAGCATCATCATCCATTCCACCTTGAAGTCGTGTACTTTGAAGCTTGCTTTCAAGTTTCATTAGTTCATCATTCGAATCATTCATCCATCTCTCCATTCACGGTGTAATTCAACCTTGTTTCTTGTAATCACTTTTGATTCTCCTTGTTTGATTTCGTTGGATATTGTTCTAGTTAACATTGATGTTTGAACAAGGTTTATAATCTGAAATTTTATGATTAAATAAAGGATTTGCGATTTCTATGTTGTGATTCCAAAGTTGCTTATGTGTGATTGTTTGATTGAATTGCTTTATAGATATCTCTTGTATGTTAATCTTAATTGGTTCGAAACTTTTAGGGTTTTGTAGTGGTGCTAGGTTTAAGAACATGAAATCAACTTTTTGTTTTGTGTAGCTTGAATCGAAAGTAGTAAAGGTTTTGGACAAAAATTGAATTCAATTGAAGAGGATTGCAATTAGGTGAACTTATTCATACTAAGTTGTACACTTGAGTTGATAGCCTTTCCTTGAACTTCTTGCGTTGAACATGTATGATTGACTAGCTTTCTAGGGTTTGATTACATGTTTGATAGGATTAGTCTATGTGCTTTCACTTAGATTAATTAGCAATGAAAACTAAAATATGGGAAATCGTTTGCTTTCGAATGTTTCACATGATCAACTCCTTTCACATGACTTGGAAGAACAATGTAGGGTTGCATTCGAATTTAATCATGAAATCAGTTTTAATCTTTGTTTCTCACATGTCATTCTTGTATTTGTGTTTTTGTTTCTACTTAGTTTTAATTCTTTTAATTTTCGAAAAACCAAAAATCTGAAACCCCCCTAATTTCTTGAATAGTGTTTATATGTGTGAATATTATACTTTGTTTTATTTTAATTGTTTAAATTGTCCTACATTGACAGGTGTACCCTCAATCCCCGGAATAGAACGATCCCTATTTGCTTATACTACTAATGATATTTAAAGGGTTAAATTATATGCTTGCTTTGAGCGTATCAATTTTTGGCGCCGTTGCCGGGGATTGAAAAATCACTTGTTGAATTGTGAATAATTGTTGGATATATTGTTGTTTTTCGTAAATAGCTTATACTTGTTAATATTGTGTTCGAAATTTATAGTTAAATACTTAGGTTGTTATTTATATTATTGAATACGAGTTTTATTGTGAGTTGTAAATTAAAGAGGAATAGGTGAAGTCGTGTTTATTAATATTGACCTAAACCCCTTATTGGTACCTAGTTCAGGTCCCTTAAGGTTGAGGGCGGTCTTTATTAATATTCATTGAACTGTCTTCACACCTAGGACCTTTTTCATCTAAGTAAGTATAGCCTATGTGGGATGGTGTCTAGGAAGGGGACAACGTCCATAACGGGTTTGGATCCAGAAGTGCTTACAAATGGGCCTAAACCACATTGTGGGAGTAGCTCATGCCAAAATGGATTCTACCTCTTGTGTTCGCCCTCCCCTACCTGGCCATTTCAGTAAGGTTGCGCAAAGGATGTAAGAGGGACTTTGTGTCTAGACTACTATACTTGGGCCGCACGTCCTCTTGATTTACCACTTGGGATTCAATTCGAGATCAATGATATGTATAACAAACGAAACTGTTGTGACACATTAAGGTATATTGGATTAAACATAGTCTTGAAAAGGGTAGCTGTTTCAGTCCCATTGCACATCGAGACTCCCTGTTCCCGTACCTAAGTGTTGAAATACTTGTAAATAAAAGAAAAGAAAAGAAATAAATGTATATGATTTTCGTGAATAGTGAAAATATGGTTTATGGAAGTGTGAATTTTATTATAAGTTTTTGACCATAATGGAATAGGTGAAGGACTTTGTCTTTAACATTAGTCTTGCACCCTTCTCTTTCATGTGGCGCACCTTAGTAGCATAGGGTGTCTAGGTTGATTGGATACGAGAAGTGCTGGCAAAGGGTCTCGTCCCCTGCTAAACAAATGAGCTGAGCTCCGCCAAAATCGTTCCTTTGCTACCTGGCTCTGTGTGAAAAGAGTTACCAAAAGATTGAGGAGGGCGACTAGTATTAAAGATCGAGCCCTTGGGCCGTACGTCTAAACTTTGGTTAAGGGCTTACAATGAGATTCACGCTTTTATTAACTATAACTAAACTTGTATAAACTTTTATATATATATATATATATGATGTTTTATTCTTGTGAAAATTGTGTATATTATATTTCTCTTTATACTTGTATAAATTGTGACTAATACACTCGTGAATAGTAAGTCGTGAATAGTGAAATCGTGAATAGTAACATTTTTGTACTTGTATTTATTTCACTATACAATTTACTAACTTCTTTAAATTTTGATGATGTTCAGGAGTTCTATGAATGACCGAGCCTTCTAGACCCTCTACAATCAAAGAAATTGAAGCAAGGCTTGCTCGTTTGAAGAATCCTCAACAACTTGAGTACAGTAGCCCTTCTCCTTTGACATTCAAGAATTACACACTTAACGATCAAGGGCAGAGGCTATTTCCTTCTGAGGGGTCTGTATCACCTAGTGTTTCATCCAACTCACTTACACCTCAGAATTCACCTCCTTGTTCACCAAGAGAAAACGTTAGGATGGCCTCTATCAGAGAACTCTCTTCATCTGTGGTTCAAGAAGGACTTCCTACAAGCATTGTGTACCCTGCCCCTGCTGCAGGGAAGACGGCTGACTTTGAGTTGAAGAGTGGATTGCTTCATAGGCTTCCAACGTTCCATGGCCTCAATATGGAGGACGCCAACAAGCATCTTAGGGAGTTTCAATCCGTGTGTATCAACATGTTACCACAAGGAGCGGATGAGAATATCCTCAAGATGAAGGCATTTCCCTTCTCTCTAGCTGACCGTGCAAAAGATTGGCTCTATGAACTGCCTTCTGGACGAATTACTTCATGGAACACTATGATGAAGGCATTCTTAGAGAAGTACTTTCCAGCTTCAAAGATCATCACACTCCGGAAGAAGATAAGTGGAATTAAGCAAGCTCAAGATGAATCTTATTCCGCTTATTATGAGAGGTTTTCATCCTTGATTGCACAATGTCTTCAACATTAGATGAAGGAAGAAACCTTGCTAACTTGTTTCTATGAAGGTCTCCTACCCTTGGAACGTGATATGCTAGATGCTGCAGCTGGGGGAGCCTTTGTAGACAAGTCACCTGCTGAAGGGCGAGCTATGATTGAGAATAGAGCAAAGAACGCCCAACAGTATGAGGGTGTGGGCCTCACAACTAGAAAGGTGAGTGAGATAGGCACTTCGGTCATCGAGGATAGATTGAATAAACTCACCCTTCTCATGGATCAAGTTGTGAGTGCCAAGGGAATATTGCAAGCTTGTGGAGTATGTTCTATGCAAGGGCATGTGACTGATCAATGCCCTCAGTTATCAGAGAGTGGAGGATGGGAATCATTGAACGCCATTGGAGGCTACCAAGGGAATCATGGGGGTCCACCACGTCCAAGATATGATCCGTACTCGAATACCTATAATCCTGGATGGAGGGATCACCCTAACTTCAAGTGGACAAATAATGAGAACACTCAGAATCCCCTAGGAGGAAATTTCCAACGTCCTCAAGGGCCATCATTTCAAGGGAAATCTTTTCAAGGACCTCAAGGACCACCATTCCAAAGGCCCTACATGCAAAATCAACATGCTTCAGGGAGTTCAAATCAGAGCGTTAACTATGACAAGATGTTTGAAGCTCTCACTAGTTCTACTTAAGCTTTGGTTCAAGGACAACAGACCCACACCAAAGACATTGCAGACCTCAAGAACCAAATGTGCCAAGTTGTGGATTTTATGAGCAAGATTCATGAGACTGGGAAGCTCCCTAGTAACACCATACGAAATCCAAAGGGTAATGTGGAGAATGCATCTTTGGTGACTACTAGGAGTGGAAGGGTGTTTGTGGATCAACCTAAAAAAGCCAAGGAGGCTCAAGTGAACATTGAAGTTGAGGAGGAACAAGAAGCCACCAAGAAGAGCCTTGAAAAAGACCCTGCAACGTCCAAGGAAGAGACTAGGACGTCTTCACCTTCTAGAGCAAAACCGAAACCTAAAGGTAATGATTCTAACTTGAATACTTCGGTTATTGCTAACCCTTCTTTGTCTTGTATGCCCTTTCCACGCAGATTTGCTAAATCGAAGAAGGATGAAAGTGACCAAGCTATCTTGGAAACTTTCAAGAAGGTGCAAGTAAATCTACCCCTCCTTGAGGCTATCAAGCAAGTGCCTAGGTATGCTAAGTTCTTGAAAGAGCTTTGTACCTTAAGGAGGAGAAAAGGTGAGAAAGAGGTAGTAAAGGTAAGTGAGAATGTATCTGCCTTGATTCAGAGGAAACTACCCCATAAATGCAAAGACCCTGGAAGTTTTACTATTCCATGCACTATTGGTAACTCTAGGTTTGAGAACGCTATGTTAGACTTAGGGGCTTCTGTGAACGTCATGCCTTACTCTGTTTATGAAACCCTAGGTCTAGGTGAGCTTAAATCTAATAATGTTATCATTCAGTTAGCTGACAGGTCTAATGCATATCCTAGAGGTTTGTTGGAAGATGTTCTTGTGCAAGTTAATCATCTTTTCTTTCCAGCTGACTTCTATGTATTAGAGATGGAGGACTCTCCTGTGAGTTCAACACCATTACTTTTGGGTCGCCCTTTCCTAAGGACGGCCAAGACTAAGATTGATGTATATGATGGTTCTCTCACCATGGAGTTTGATGGTGACGTTATTGGCTTCAACATATTTGAAGCCATGAGGTATCCTATTGATGTGCATGACTGTTTTTCTATTGATATTCTTGATGATCTTGCACAGGAAGTATTTGAGATAATGAATGATGATACCTTGGCCACCACACTTGAACAAGGAGTGGGCTACACCAAGGATGGCGTCACACTCCATGAGGATATGCTCAAGGAAACATGTGAGGACGAAATCATTGCTAATGTGTCCTTCCTTGAAGCATCATCCTTTGTAGGTAAGTCTCCTCTACCCTTGTCCATTCAGTTATCTACTAATAAGACTTTACCTTCAGTGGTTCAGGCACTAGAACTTGAACTTAAACCTTTGCCAAACCACTTGAAGTATGTCTACTTAGGAGACAAGGAGACTTTACCAGTAATTGTGTCCTCCTCTCTTACTTCGTCTCAAGAGGAGAGATTGGTGGAAATGCTGAAGCAACACAAGACCGCCATAGGATGGACATTGGCGGATATCAAGGGAATAAGCCCTACTACTTGCGTCCATAGGATACTTCTTGAGGAGGGGACAAAACCCACTAGAGAGGCTCAACGTCGTCTCAACCCTATGATGGAAGTTGTGAGAAGGAGGTCATCAAACTCCTAGATTGTGGCGTCATCTACCCCATTTCAGACTCCAATGGGTGCTCCGGTTCAGGTTGTGCCTAAGAAGTCCGGAGTGACTGTTGTGAAGAATGCTGAAACAACTGGTGCCCCAAAGGACGTGACTGGCCACAGAGTTTGCATTGACTATAGGAAGCTCAACGCAACAACAAGGAAAGATCACTTTCCTCTTCCATTCATTGATCAAATGCTTGAGCGACTAGCTGGACATGATTACTACTGCTTCCTAGATGGCTACTCAGGTTACAATCAGATTGCCATAGACAATGAAGACCAAGAGAAGACGACATTCACTTGTCCCTTTGGAACTTTTGCTTATCGTCGTATGCCTTTTGGACTATGCAACGCCCCAGGAACTTTTCAAGGTGTATGGTAAGTATCTTTTCAGATTATATTGAGAAATCATAGAGGTATTCATGGATGACTTTCTGTTTTTGGAAAAAGCTTTGATGATTGTCTTAATAATCTAGAAATTATCTTAAAGCGTTGTGTGGAAACTAACCTTGTGCTAAATTGGGAAAAGTGTCATTTTATGGTTAGACAAGGTATAGTTCTAGGGCATATTGTCTCTTCTAGGGGAATTGAAGTTGATAAAGCTAAGGTAGACCTTGTGCGTTACTTACCCTCTCTCACTTCTGTGAGAGAGGTTCGATCTTTTCTTGGCCATGCAGGGTTTTACAGAAGATTTCAAGGATTTCTCCAAGATTTCGAGACCTCTATGCCTTCTCCAAAAGGATGTGGCGTTTGTGTTTGACAAGGAGTGTCAAGAGGCTTTTGACAAGCTCAAGGAACTATTGACGTCGCCCCTATCATGCTACCTCCGGATTGGTCCTTGCCTGATAGGACCAAAAAGTGTGACAATATTATTGAATATGTGCCCCATTTTAGCATTGTTTCTCCCTTAAGTTTCGTGTTTTGAGTCAGTGAGTCGTTTTCAGAGTCTTGTTGAGTGTTTGGAGTGAAATAGGCGAAAAAAGTAAATATTTTTCTTTATCGAAAAATCTAGCAGATCAGATTCCATATATGTCACAATTTTGACCTAAATTTTTAATTCCGCATTAGGTTTCTCTAAAAATTTGATGCGCCGAAAGCAAGCGCATAATTTAACCCTGAAATGTCTTAGTAGTATATATAATAGGGATCGTTCTATTCCGGGGATTGAGGGTACACCTGTCATTGTAACAAAAAACAATTAAAATTAAAACAAAGTATAATATTTACACATATAAACATATTCACGAAAAGGGGGGATTTTAGTTTTTGGTTTTCTATTGAAAATAAAACTAAGCTAAAAAATAATTAAAATGCAAAAACATAAAAATACAAATGGAATGATAGAACAAGATCAAACGAAACTCATAATTAAAATAATTCAAGTTCATCATTGTTCATCATAGTCATGCAAGAGGAGTTGATCATGTGAAACGTTCAAAGCAAACAATTTCCCATATTTTACTTTCAATGCTAATTAACCTAAGTGAAAGCACCTAGATTAATCCTATCAAACATGCAATCAAACCCTAGAAAGCTAGTCAATCATGTCATGTTTAACGCATTAAGCACTAGAAAGGCTATCAACTCAAGTGTCAACTTAGTATGAAAAGTCCACCTAATTGCAATCTTCTTTGATTAAATTCGGTTTTTGTACAAAACCTTTACTACTTTGATTCAAGACACAAAACAAAAAGTTGATTCATGTTCTTAACCTAGCACCAATTATATAAAACCCTAAGTGTTTGCAACCACATAAGATTAAAATACAAAAGTTATCTATCATGCAAATTTAATCAAACACTCACACAAAAGCAACCATAAATCACAATATGAATCTGAAAATTAACAATTAATCATAAAATTTCAGAAAAACAATTGTTCAAACATAGTGTCAACTAGGCAAACCAACGAAAATTACAAAGCAAAGGTTACAAGGAGAATCGGATTACACCGTATGAAGATGAGATGAATGAAGTGATGAATGGTCTCTTGAATTTCGAAAGCAATCTTCAAGTGGTGGATGGATGATGTGCACGGCTATCTTCTTTCCTTGGCCTTGCTTGAACTTCGTGGTTGCCCTAGAGGATGGAGAAGAACACGGCTAACTAGAGAGATTTTCTGATTTTTTTCTAAAGTGTAAACGTAAAAGGGGAGAGCTTGACGTTGAGAGAGGAGAATATATAGGAGGCCTCTGGTCTCCAAGCCGTAAACCTCATGGAATTAATCTCAATAATTCCACATAATTTCCTCCAATAATATTTGCCAAATAAGCCCTATGAGGTGGTTGCAACCAATCACAAATTCCATTAATTCCCTAATATATCTTGCCGAAATCTTGAATATATTTCTGATTTTTCTTGTATAATTTCGGCCAAATCCTTTAGGAATTAGGAATGAATCTAGACTCCTTTTGAGCTTTTTTGGTTTCCACCTTTTTNAAAAGCAATCGCCAATTTAAACCCTGAAAATGTCGAGCGTTAGTATAGGATAAGCAGGGATCGTTCAAAACCGGGGATTGAGGGTGCTAACATGTGAGAAATAAATCAAAGAGAAGAGAATATACAAGTTCACGAAATCATTAGATACAAGTATAAACATGCTTAAATTTTCGAAACAACAAAGAAGAGAAGTCTACATACATTCACATGAATTAGAGAGCAAGGAATGAGAAAACAACAAAATATACAAGTATATATAGACATAGATTTCGAAAGAAAGAAAGAAAACCAAGTTAGAATGGGTTTAGAAATCCTACTCCTACTTAAATACATTGTACAAATCCATATCACATTAGAAATCCATATACAACAAAGATTACTAGTTATATACTAATTAGAATTACTTAATTATTAAGAAAACAAATTATTGACCAAGTCAAACACAAATACTAAGTCAAAACTAACTCTAACTACTTTCCCTAAAATTTAGGAGCTAATCCCTAAAAAATAGGAGCACATAACAAACTCCTAAAAACCACCAAATTAATTCCTAGAAAACACTAACACATATTTACTATTCACGGAGACACTATTCACGAATTAAAAACATTTTTTTAATAATTTTTTTTTTATTAACTAGGTTAACATGCTACCTAAAAATCTAAGTTAATTTTATTTATTTACACAAACAAGAAAACATAAAGATTGGGGGTTTTTGAAGATTGAAAACATAAATTTTCAGAAATTAATAAAGAACAAAAACGTTTATTTACATAGGTGGGAAAAGAAGAATTTTCGAAGAACAATTTTTCAAGAACTAATCAAGAACAATCCATTCATGCAATCTTTAATCTTTTAGTTACCATGGAACGATATCAACCAAGAAACAAAGTTACAAGCGCCCAATGTCCCTTATATGACTTCCCTTTACACAATTGAGTAGAACAAGCGCCTAAACAATATACTTCGAAGACAAGTATCACACAATCAAAGCAACTCATGATCTCATGCATTCGAATCATTAAGAACAAGTGAAAGTTTAGTCGATAAACATGCAAATTCAAGTACTCAAAGCAAGTCTTTTCATTACATGCATAATCTGATCTCGACCTTTGTACAAAGCCTTTACTACTTTAACGAATTAGGATCAACAAGCATTCACCTAATTACTAGCTCCAATTACATGCAATCATTCTATGTTGCGCACCAAAGAACAAGAACACATAAAAGTTTTCCATAAAACAAAACCAGATTATCATTCCATATTTCGGCAACCAACAAAGATCAAACACACATAAACCAATCAATCATTGCAAAGAACATCAAAATTGCATCCAAAAATCAGATTGTCAACTCATGGTTTCGGTTTTACACTTAAAAGAATCAAAACAGAAAATTACAACTACAAGCATACTAAACCGTGAAGAAAACATAGGGAAGGTGGTAAGAACAACCCTTGATCATGTCCCAAAGACCCAAAGCAGCTCCAAGGTGGTGGCACAAGGTGAAGATCACGGCAAAGATGGAGGATGGCACGGCTAGGAACTTGAAGTAGCGAAAACCTGAAACTCAAGAGCAAACCGGTGAGAAATTGAATTTGTGGAGAAAAAGTGTAACCCCTGGTCGTCTAATACACAAGGTATATATAGGAGGACGTCCCAAGGCTCTCCCAATTCGTTTCTACTTGGTTTCTCTTAGTTCGTGTTGATTTAGGACTTCTTTCTCACAAAACAGATTTCCGGCAGGATTGACCTCAGTCCACTAAAACGGCCATAACTTCCTCTAGAAAATAGCTATTGATGAACCGTAAAAAGCTCTAGAAACTAGACATCCGTAGATTTCCAACCATACAAAGATCATAATTTTCTGAGCTCTGAGAGATTTTTCACACTCCGTTGAAGTTGACTTATCTGCACAGGCAGATTTCCGAATCTGTAATGGATTTGACTTTTGAAGCACAAGTTGAGTCCAATTCGGTTTTCCTTCACATCACATGCCTCTCACATGCCTTCCACGCCTATTCTGAAGTAGAAACGTCAAGAACCTTCAAGAATCTTCAAGATTATCACGGCAATTCAATCCTTACTCAACAAGAAGTCCAAATTCCACATTGCTTTGTAATTCGAATTCTTTGAGACTTCCTCTTCCATGTGCAAGGCATATGACCTTCTTGAGACTTCTAGACGCTTCATGGACATTCCATAGACTTCTCCTAGCTTCCACAGGTCTCCAAGTATGAGTAGAACTCCATATGCAAGTAGGTTTCCTAGTTGAATACAAACTTCTTTTCTGCGATTCTTCTACACTCTTCCGGAACCTTCTTGAGTAATCCTTATCCAACAGGGACTCCTTGTCACACTAGGATTCCTTATCTGAGTAGAATTGGGTTTCCTTGTCCAAGTAGAACTTCTAATTTCCGCGACTTAAGAGTTTGAATCCAAGTCAGCTTCTGATTCCTACTCCAACTAGGATTCCTTTTCCTAGTCAAACTGGGAGAACTTCCATTTCTTCATTCCTTCTCATTTCTGCGCCACTTGTGCCTTCCTTAGCCATTTTTGGACTTTGAGACTCCATTTTCACCTGTAAAACACTAACTAAGTTAAATTGATCAAGATAAAGGAAATAACTTAGCAAAATATAGGGTTTAAACATTATAAACGTCGCATTTTATGCTCCTATCAATAACAGTTACTACCCAGTGGTTTAGGTCCAAAATCAATTCAGTCCCTAGACTTCTAATTTCATCAAAAACACCCATGCACTTTCAATTTTGATCTAATAGGTCCAATTCGTTAATATTCTGTTATGAGTTCAAGTTATAGTTGGATTATTTGTTAAAAAAATTATTTATTTTATAGTAGGACTCACTCCTAAATTGACTATGCAGGCCACCTCGACACCACATAATAAAACATAGGCCATATATAAGCCACGTTAACAAGTTAAATAACTTCAATTATTGGAAAACTAACAAATTGGACCTATTATATCAAAATTGAAAGTGCAGGGGTGTTGGATGAAATTAGAAGTTCAGGGACTGAATTGATTTTGGACCCAAACTACAGGGTAGTAATCAGTATTTAACCCAAAATAAAATGTCTTGCTTTGGGTTTCTGGGTAGGGAAACCATGGATCTAACATGAGAAGGTGAAGAAATCCAAATTGGAATTGTAATTAGAATCGGAAGAAAGAGAGAGGGAGTGGATGATGGTGTGGTGGACGAAGGAGAGATTGTGGGAGATGGAGTGGAGGAGCGCTTCATGAGGACGATGGAGTTGGCGGAGTAAATGAGGTCTGTCACCCAGAAGTCGCCATCGCCGCCGCGAGTTAGAGGGTCGAGTCCGTTCACGGTGATGGGGAAGAGCAGATGCAAAGTGGTGAGGATCGAGGCGGTTCCGGTGTGAAATTAAGGAGAGTCCTCTTCTCCTACCTCTGTGTTGATTGCTTGCTTTGGGTTGATTAGACTGAAATAGTAAGAAGCTTCGGGAAGGTGGTCAATGCCAGCGACAGAGACGAATAGCGACTCTATTTCTCGAGATGCGGCAGCGTGACAAAGACAAGGAGAAAGTGGAACTTTCTGCTACTTCCAAGCAAGAACCGCAGCGAGCTAGATACTGCTCCTCCGCTTGCTACGATGGCATTTTGGGTTGTTAAAAGCTTCGGTCTTTTGTTACTCCCAGTTAGATTGTTTTGGTGTTGATTTTGATGATGGTTTTGTGCACAGTGAGCGAGTTCATGTTTTGTGCACAGGGGCCAAGCTATTAATTTAAAGATTCAAAGACTCAACCTTTTCTTTATTTGTTTATCTCCAATTTCATCCATGCTATCAATTCAGTTTTCTAGGTCAGGAAACCATGGATCGAAGATTAGAACTTTGAGAGAGAGAAAGATAGAAAGTGAGAGAGAAGAAGAGGAATGAAGGAAGAAGAGAGAGAAAAATTGGGTCGACCTGGTTGGAAGCTGGGGCGTGGTTACGAGGCAGGGCTCGGCCAGAAGAAGCTAGGGCGGTTGACAGCAACTTGGCTTGGAGGAATGGTAGCTACAGCTTATCTGGGCTTTTGGGCAGTAGGTGAAGGCAGAGCTGAGGTTGTAGAGAGAGAGAGAGAGAGTTAGTGAAACTACCAAACTACCCTTCACAAAATTAAATAATGACATGAGGTTAACGGAGTCATTGACGGTGTGTACCAAAAGCGGGTCGAGATTTATAGTTCAAGTACCAAAGTGAAATTAGTGTAAAGTTAGGAATGTTAATTCACAGTGACCTTTAGTTCAGTTACTGTTTGAAAAATTCTCCCTAAAACAAAAATGGAATAGAGTCGAAACAGATCCTAATGTCTTGACTACTACAGCGTCACAATGTATTTATTTATTTTAGAAAATATATAATTTCATTCATTTATCCATGGCCAGAAGGCATGTAGATCAAATGCTATCTTACACCAAAATCGTAAAAGGTATAAGCTACCAAGCAAAGGACAGGTGACCCTCACTGCTAACACATTCGCTCATTTAAAGCCTAATCATATGAACACAAGTCCAAACTATCGAAATCCTTGTAAAAGAAACCCTAGCCGCCTAGAGACCTCAATTGGTGTTCAACTAGTGAAGCAAACTTAAATAGCAGGAGACCATATTCATATGCTAGAATGAGAGACACTAAATAGTGTAATCGAACCAACATCCTGCATAAATTCTCCAAGGTCCCAAATCCAAGCCCATAGAGAACTCTGACCCAATAGAAAATTGAATTGGACCCCACAATAACCCAAACTTTTGAAAGCCAAATCTGACATGGGCACCTAGCGCTGGACACCCAGAGATGGCCGTCATCGGTCAGCCACCTATAGCTTCAACTGTACCCAACAAAGCCACTAGCCTCCCTGGATGAAGGATCCGATCAGCCAAGCCATCGACTCTGGGTCCCAAATCTAGATCTTCCATAGGGCTAGTGAGAACCGCATCACACTGATCGGAAAACCCAAGAACAGGAATCCCACATTCAGTGCTTGAGCACAACCATCGCCACCGTCCTTCTGCACCCACAACAGCCACAACATTTGCCACCACAGCAAGATTCAGGTTCCTGTGCCTCCATCGAAAATCTTCCAATCCCTATAAGAAATGAGACACCGCTCCAACCCGATTTCGGGTCTCCTTACCCAGCCTAAAAGATGTCCCTGCCGTGGTCACCGCCAGGAACTAACCCATTCCAAACAGCCTGTAATCCGCCCCTCCCCAAAACGAGGAAAAAGCCGGTCAAAAGGCAGCAGCAATCGTAGAGTAGGTGGAGGCAACAATGTCCTCCCTGGAAGCCGCACCAAGGGGGCGGCGCTAGGGTTCTCCGAGGAAAGGCTCTTGACTCTCATTATGACTCCTAATGACAATTAATTGCCTCTACAGCGTCACAATGTAATAGCATCTCCCAAATGAAAAATATTTTTAGAAGTGTTTCTTCCTTTTAATACTACATAGTAGTACATACCGTTGTCAATGAGTGGCCTCTAGAACACACCGTCAGCCATGATTTCATGACGTCCAATTATCTGCCGGATCAACACGCAACTAGCTAGGCGCTAGCCCATCATAAATGACAGTAAGCTTACACTTACTAATTGAAGTGTTCCATTTTATTTATCTAATAAGGTGATTAATTAACAGAGAACCCAATCCTTGCTGCACAAGTAAACCAGTCGTATATTTCAGCTAGCTAAAACATACATGCATAAAATGACTTTTTCTCCGTAGTGGCCTTCAAGTAACCCTCAAACTGATGCCTTGATATGTGCAAAAGCATTCGCCAATTTAAACCCTGAAAAGAATCATCATTAGTATAGAATAAGCAGGGATCGTTCAAACTGGGGATTGAGGGTACAAACATGTGAAACGAAATCAAAGAATAAGAATATACAAGTTACACGAAATTTTACAAGTTTACAAGAACAACATGCAGAGAATTTCGAACAACAAAGAATTAGAGAGAACACATACATGTATCACATGAAATTAGAGAGCAAAGAATGAGAAAGCAATGAAAACTAACACATATATACTCACATAATTCGAAACAAAGAAAGAATTTAAGTTAGAAAAGGTTATTGAAATCCTACTTCTATTTATATACATTTTACATGTCATAGTTATAATAGAGATCCACATACAACAAGGATTACTAGCTACTTCTACACTACTTAAGATTACTTAATCTACAACAAAACAAATTCTAAACCAAGTCAAACAAGGAATACAAGTTTAAAACTAACTCTAACTACGTTTCCTAAAAATAAGGAACCAATCCCTAAAAAATAGGAGCACACCCTAAAAATTAGGAAACTCTAACAAACTCCTAAAAAACACCAAAACAAATCGTAGAAAATATTATACATGAAATACTATTCACGGATGCACTATTTATGAATTTTAAAATATATTTTCAGATTATTAACTTAATTATTTACGTGAACATGCATCCTAAAAATCCTAAAATCAATTTTATTTATTTACAAATATACAAGAACATTAAGAACATTTTTTCTCTTTTTTAAAAAAGATGATCAAAGGGTTTCACTTCTGCCCCTATGGTGACTCGAACCCATGACTTTGTATATAGGTAGTGGGTGCTCTAATAAAAGGGGGTTTTTGAAGATTAAAATCGTAAATTTCAGAAAACAAATAAAAGAATAAAACGTTTTCTATACAAAGGTGGGAAAAGAAGAATTTTTGGAAAACAATTTATCAAGAACCATTCAAGATCAATCCATTCATGCAATCTCTTATCTTATTAGTTACCATGAAACATTATTAACCAAGAAACAAAGATCAACACAACCAATGCCCCTTATTTTACTTCCCTTTACACAATTGATTAAGCAACACACTCAAACAATATATTTCGAAGACAAGTATCACACAATCAACGCAATTTGTAATCTCATGCATTCGAATCATTAAGAACAAGTGAAAGTTTAGTCAATAAACATGCAAATTCAAGTACTCAACGCAAGCCTTTTCATTACATGCATAATCTAATTTCGACCATTGTCCAAAGCCTTTACTACTCAAGTGAATTAGGGTTACAACGCATAAACCTAATTACTAGCTCCAATTACATGGAATCATCCTAAGTTTCAAACGAAAGAACAAGAACACATAAAAGTTTTCCATAAAACAAAATCAGATTATCATTCCATATATTCGGCAACTAACAAGAATCAAAGACACATAAACACATCAATCATTGAAAAGAACATCAAAATCAAATCCAAAAATCAGATTACATACTCGTGGTTTTGGTTTTACACGAAAGAAAATCAAAACAGAAATTCTATCTACAAGAACACTAAACCGTGAAGAATACATGGAAGAGGTGGTATGAACAACCTTTAGTTATGTCCCTAAGATCCAACGCAGATCCAAGGTGGTGGCACAAGGTGAAGATCATGTCAAGGATGGAGGATGGCACGGCTAGGAACTTGAATATGCGAAAACCTGAAAAACTCAAGAGCACAAGTGAGAATCGAAATTGTGGAAAAAGTTGTAACCTTGAGATGTCAAATACACTAGGTATATATAGGAGGATGTTTGAAAGCACTCCCAATTCGTTTCTACTTGACTTCTCCAAGTTCTTATTGATTTAGGACTTCTTTGACACAAAACAGATTTCCAGTAAAATTGACCTTAGTACACTAAATAGGCCATAACTTCTTCTGTAAAATAGATATCAATAAACCGTAAAAATATCTGTAAAATAGACATCCGTATCTTTCCAACCATATAAAGATCATAATTTTCTGTGCTCTGAGATATTTTTGACACTCCATTGAAGTTGACTGATCTGCACAAGCAGTTTTCCGAATCTGTAATGGATTTGACTTTTAAAGCATAACTTGTGTCCAATTAGATTTTCCTTGCCATCACATGTCTCTCACATGTCTTCCACGCCTATTTTGAAGATGAAACGTCAAGAACTCCGTAGAACCTTCAAGAATATCATGGCAATTCCAATCCAAACTCAACTAGAAATCCAAACTCCATATTGCTTTGAAATCCGACTTCCTTGAGACTTCCTCCTCATGTGCACAGCATATGATGATTCAAGAGACTTCTAGATGCTTCATGAACATTCCAATGACTTCTCCTAGCTTCCACAGGTCTCCTAGTATGAGTAGAACTCCATATGCAAGTAGGTTTCCTAGTCAAATACTGCTTCCTTTTTCGAGATGCTTCTACCCTCTTTCGGAACCTTCTTGAGTAATCCTTATCCAACAGGGACTCCTTGTCACACTAGGATTCCTTATCTGAGTAGAATTGGGTTTCCTTGTCCAAGTAAAACTTCTAATTTCCTCGACTTAAGAGTTTGAGTCCAAGTCAGCTTCTGATTCCTACTCCAACTGGGATTCTTTTTCCAAGTCAAACTGGGAGAACTTCCATTTCTTTCCATTTCTACGCCACTTGTGCCTTCCCTAGCCATTTTTGGATTTTGAGACTCCATTTAACCTGTAAAACACTAACTAAGTTAAATTGGTCAAGTTAAGGAAATAACTTAGCAAAATATAGGGTTTAAACATTATAAACGTCGCATTTCATGCTTCTATCATGCCTCAATCTTAGTCTTCGATCCATCATTTCCTATATAAATGCTAGTGAAAATTGAACCAAGTTAGGTTGAAATTATGGCAGCGAAGCATCATCCGAAGTTGGTAATGTGCCGAAAGCAACCAGGAATAGCGATTGGAAGGTTGTACAAAAAATATGATGGTATGTGTGTGTTGTGAGTGCAACTATGGATCGTTCCAACTTCCGAGGGCAGTGTGTCATTTGTGGAGGGGTTGGAATTTCTGATGCTTATTACTATAAAGAGTGTAATCAGCTAGAGAATAATAGAGATGGTGTCCTAAAATTGTGAATCTAGAAACTGTAAGAACATATCTGTTCTATGAATGCAAAAAATATGGTTTAAAAAAAATAACATGACGTGAACGTTCTTAGCTAGTGTTCAATAAATATTATGTACAAAAAGTGAAATTAAGCTGACTGATACAAGGAACTAATGTGTAAGGTTCGAATTAGATGAAAATTACTATTGTTTTTGTTTTTTGTTTTTGTTTTTAGACATGATTAAGTATCGGGAAAAAGTTAGAAAATAAATTTCTCCGCATTATAGAAAAAGGAAAAATATGTACGTGTTCAAGTAAATCCCTATTTGTGTGTCTAACCCAAACCCTAGGTTACTTGACCTAGTGGTAATAGGGTTTAATTAGAAAGATCTAGATATTCCTATTCAATGTATGATTACCTTTCCTTGTATGATTCGGATTCTATGCATTATAACTCTCTATATAACGAGGTCCCTATTATCAATGAGAATACACAACAATTTCCGTTTCTTTACAACATGTTATCAACAAGAGCACCAACCCTAGCCTTAAAAACCAAAACCCTAAAAACCGAAAAATTCTTCACCTGATTAGCCTCGCCGGCGCTACCACTACCCCCGTAGCCCCGACATCGCAACTCAACGCTATCCCTACTAGGTTAGCCTCGCTGCCCCTGCAGCGCCCACAAGCCATGCTTGCCTTTTCCCCAGCGAACACTCGCCTTTCCCCGCGGACGCTCGCCTCCCCCCCCCTGAACACTCGCCTGCCCTCACACACGCTCGTTCGCTGCCCTCGCTATAGCTCGCCTTCCCCGCAGCAACTTCACCTCCAGCCACCAGTTTTCCGGCGACCTTTTCCCGACAATTTTTCAAGGTACACTTTTCTAAAAGTTCCTGTTTTGAAGTTTTTATTCTTTTTCTCTTCTTTTCTCGGGGACTTGCAACATCCCTTCTTCTACCTCTCTTTCTTCTTCATAGGGGAGACCAAAAGCCGAACTGTGGGGGTTCTTGTAGGGTCCTCCAACTTAGAGTTTTTTGAGATAAAATGATCGACCACATACATCATTGTTTTGATCTAATCCAACCCCTCTTGGAATAGTGATACGTGCAAAAGCATTCACCAATTTAAACCCTGAAAAATGTCAAACGTTAGTATAGAGTAAGTAGGGATCGTTCAAGCCGGGATTGAGGGTACTACATGCAACAAACGAAATCAAAGAATCAAGAATACACATTCACACGAAAATTCACAAGTTTATACAAAGTTTACAAGTACAAGCATGCATAAAATTTTGAAACAACAAAGAACTAGAGAGAGAAACATACATTCTACACGAAATTAGAGAGCAAGGAATAAGAAAGCAACGAAATTACAACCTATATATATATACTCTAATTCGAAACAAAGAGAAGAATACAACATAGAATGGGTTTTAGAAATCCTAATCCTACTTATATACATTTTACAAGTCTTAGTCACATTAGAAATCCACAAACAACAAGGATTACTAGTTCTATACTAATTAGGAATCCGAATACACATAGGAAGCAAATTCTAATCCAAGTCAAACAAGGAATCCATGTACAAAACTAATTCTAACTACTTTTCCTAAAAAACACCAAGAGAATCCCTAAAATTTAGCAATCCCTAAAAAACAGAAAACAAATTCCTAAAAACCACCAAAACAATTCCTACAAAACACTAAGGTAATTTTTGGCCAATAATTAATTCCTAAGCTATTATTAGTGATAGGAGCATTTTAATGCGACGTTTTACTTGTTTTTCCCTACATTTTCTGCGTTATTTCCTTAATAAAACCCTGTTTAGGAAAGTTTCCATTCTTTGATTGGGAAAGTTCCTATTTGTAGAAAGTTTCCATTTTTGTAGTTTCTATTTATCATTTTGAGTAAGTTTCCATTTTCAGTAGTTTCTATTTTTCATTTTTAAAAAGTTTCCCATTTTCAGTTTAGGAAAGTTGCCATTTTTCATTTTAGGAAAGTTTCTATTTTTCTTACTAGTTTCTATTTTCAGGACCTCCGAGCTAGAAAGTGGAAATGAACTCACAAATGGAAAGAGGAGCTTGCGATCACCAAGGGGAGCAAAGATGAAGAACAATGAGCCACAGAAATGAGCAGAAATGAAGAAAAGATGTTTTCCTGGTCCAACCAGGAAACCCTGCGGAAAGGAGGAAAGCCCACCAATGAAGTTTCCAACGTTACTATGAAAAAGAAATGGAAAAATAAAGTGTTGTGACGTTGGAAGATGACATGGCATAGAAGTGACGCATGAGGCCCAAAAACTCTCAAGACTTGTTGGATTTTCGGCTAATTGGATAAAAGCCCACCAAAGCCCATGGAACTAGGGTTTATGACGCAAACCCTAGCCCTAAAGATGTGTTTGCCGTGAATTTGCAAGAGAGAAACAAGGAGATAGCGTCCAAGAAAATCAGAAATTAAAAGGAGATTTTCTAGGGCTATTTTTATGGAAATAAATCAAGAGAAAAACCCTAGAGTCTTCTTGCCGTCCAATACCAAGAGAAAAGCAAGGAATTGCCGTGCAAAATAAAGAAGAAACCCTAGAGAATTCGGCAAAGATATTATCTAGAGAGTTTTAAGGAAAGAAGATATGTGTGGTGACCAAGAAAAGCTCAAAAGGAGTCTAGATTCATCCCTAGAATTCCTAAAGGAAGATTGGCCGAAATTAAACAAGAAAAATCAGAAATTATCTCTTTATTTTCGGCAAGGATTATTTAGGGAATTAATTCTGGAATTTGTGATTGGTTGCACCACCTCATAGGGCTTATGTGGCACAAAACCATTGGAGGAAATTATGTGGAGGAAGCAAGCTATTGCCGTGAGTTTCTCTAGGGTTTTGGACGGATTGGACACCTAGAGGCCGTGCTCCTATATATTCTTCCCCTCTCTCAACGTCAAGAGTTGCTAGTTCCCACTTTTGCGTTTACACTTTGAGAAAAAAATCAGAAAATCCTTCTAGCTTAGCCGTGTTCTTCTCCATCCTCTAGGGCAACCATGAAGTGCAAGCAAGGCCAAGGAAGAAGAAGACAAGCCGTGCATACCATTCACCCTCCACCTTGAAGATTGCTTTCGAAATTCAAGAGACCACATCATCACTTCATTCATCTCATCTTCATCACGGTGTAATCCGATTTTCCTTGTACCTTTGCTTTGTAATTTTCGTTGGTTTGCCTTAGTTGACACATATGTATGAACAAGTTTTGTTTTCTGAAATTTTATGATTAATTGTTAATTTTCAGATTCATATATTGCGATTTATGGTTGCTTTTGTGTGAGTGTTTGATTAAATTTGCATGATAGATAACTTTTGTATTTTAATCTTATGTGGTTGCAAACACTTAGGGTTTTGATATAATTGGTGCTACGAATTTAAGAACATGAATCAACTTTTTGGTTTTGTGTTCTTGAATCAATAAGTAGTAAAGGTTTTGTACAAAAACCGAATTTAATCAAAGAAGATTGCAATTGGGTGGACTTTTTCATACTAAGTTGCACATTTGAGTTGATAGCCTTTCTAGGTGCTTAATGCGTTAAACATGACATGATTGACTAGCTTTCTAGGGTTTGATTGCATGTTTGATAGGATTAATCTAGGTGCTTTCGCTTAGGTTAATTAGCATTGAAAGTAAAATATGGGAAATTGTTTGCTTTGAACGTTTCACATGATCAACTCCTCTTGCATGACTATGATGAACAATGATGAACTTGAATCAATTTTAATCATGAGTTTCGACTTTAATCCTTGTTCTCACATCCCATTTGTATTTTTATGTTTTTGCATTTTAATTGTTTTGTTAGCTTAGATTTTATTTTCTAAAATAGAAAACCAAAAACCAAAATCCCCCCTTTTTCGTAAATATGTATATATTTTGTTATATTTTTGTAAATATTATACTTTGTTTTAATTTTAATTGTTTAATTGTTTGACAATGACAGGTGTACCCTCAATCCCCGGAATAGAACGATCCCTACTTACTATATACTACTAACGACATTTCAGGGTTAAATTGTGCGCTCGCTTCGAGCGACACCAATTTTTGGCGCCGTTGCCGGGGGTTGAAAAATCATTTGTCATATTGTGAATATATGTGTTTTGTTTATATGTGTGTTCGAAAAAAAAGAAAAAAAAAAATATTTACTTGTTAATTATTGTGTAATTGTCGAAAATTGGTAGATTAATTACTTAGGTTGTTATTTTTATTATTGAATACGAATTTTAATTGTAGGTTGTAAATTAAAGAAGGAATAGGTAAAGTCGTGTTTATTAATATTGGCCTAAACCCCTTATTGGTACCTAGTCCAGGTCCCTTAAGGTTGAGGGCGGCCTTTATTAACATTCATTGAACTGTCTTCACACTTAGGACCTTTTTTCATCCAAGTAAGTATAGCCTATGTGGGATGGTGTCTAGGAAGGGGACAACGCTCATGACAGGTTCTTGAATCCAGAAGTGCATGCAAATGGGCCTAAACCACAATGTGGGAGTAGCTCATGCCAAAATGGATTCTACCTCTTGTGGTCGCCCTCCCCTACCTGGCCATTTCAGTAAGGTTGCCCAAAGGATGTAGGAGGGACTTTGTGTCTAGACGACTATACTTGGGCCGTACGTCCTCTTGATTTACCACTTGGAATTGAATTTGAAATCAATGATATATATAACAAATGAAAATATTGTGATTCACTAAGGTATATTGGATTAAACATAGTCTTGAAAAGGGTAGCTGTTTCAGTCCCATTGCACATCGAGACTCCCTGTTCCGTACCTAAGTGTTGAAAATAATTGTAAAGAAAAGGAAATAATAGAGATTTTTGTACTTAATTTCGTAAAAAAAAAAAAAAAAAAAAAAAAAAAAAAAAAAAAAGAAAAGAAGAAAAAGAAAAAAAATTTGTGACGTTTGGTTGTTGTCTTGTTTGAAAGTTTTTGTAAAATGTGTCTAATCTTGTTAAACAAAGGAAATGTAAAGAATTAATTATAAATGTCGTTAAATTCTTGATTGTTATAAGTGTGTAAAATCGTATGAGTAGATAAGGGCCCTTTTGTTAATATTGGCCTTAACCCTTCATTAGTGCCTTTCTAAGGTCTTATGAGGTTGAGGGCGGCTTTTATTAGCATTTGGAGAACTGTCTAACACATGAGTTCTTTTCAAGCTGAGTAAGGGGCATATAGGTGGTGTCTTAGGTTGAGACCCTGGGTGATGGGTTCAAATTGGATCTCAGAGATACTATAGACCGTGCGTAAACCACAATGTGGGAGTAGCCGATAGGGGCCTAAACCTCAATGAGGGAGTAGCCTCCGTAGTGTCACTTAAATGAGTCCTCCCTCTCACTTACCTCTTAATCTGGCCATCTAGCCTTCTGAAACAAAGGAAAGTGACTTATGTCTAGGCGACTATCCCTAGATCGTAGCTCACCAATAGTAGTGGTTTCTATTGGGCTCGACTTACAACTTGTAATCAATTAAGATATTAACTTTATTTGTAAAGATAATAAGATACTTGAACATAATTACCTCCACTTGTAAATTGTGTGTTTTGTACATTCTATACTTGTATAAATTTCTTACGTGGTTTATTTGTGAAGTTTGTGAATATTTTGTAATTTATACTTTTCTTTATACTAGTGAAATCGTAAATAGTAAAGTCATGAATAGTAACTTGTGAATAGTGACTCGTAAATAGTAAAGTTGATGTATAAACCACTAATTTGTAATTAGTTTACTTTATACTTTACTAACTTCTTTGAATTCTGATGATGTTCAGGATTCCTATGAATGACCGAGCCTTTTGGACCCTCCAAAATAAAAGAAATTGAAGCAAGACTCGCTCGTTTGAAGGGTCCTTCACTCCTTGAGTTCACAAGTCCTTCTCCTTCAACATACAGAGAGTACACATTTAACGAGCAAGGGAAGAGGACTTACTGTTCTGAGGAGTCTACATCACCTACACCATCTCCATCTCCTCCTTCACGTTCACCTTCACCTGTGGTTTCCTCCAACTCTACACCACCACCTTCACCACCACCTGAAGAAGTCCAAGAAGAGAGAATGGCATCTATTAGGGAACTCTCCACAGCAACTGTTGAAGGAGGACCCCCTACGGGCATAGTATACCCTGCCCCTGCAGCTGGAAGACAAGCAGAGTTTGAGCTTAAGAGTGGATTGTTGCACAAGCTCCCTATTTTTCATGGCCTTAATATGGAGGATGCTAACAAGCATATCAGAGAATTTCAGTCTGTTTGTACAAACATGCAACCACAAGGAGCTGATGAAAACATTCTGAAGATGAAGGCATTTCCATTCTCCTTAGCTGACAGAGCCAAAGATTGGCTATATGAGATTCCTGCTGGACGTATTACATCATGGGAAACAATGAGGAAGGCCTTCTTGGAAAAATACTTCCCAGCTTCAAGGTCATCACACTCAGGAAGAAGCTCAGTGGAATTGAGCAAGCCCATGATGAGTCCTATTCTGCTTACTATGAGAGGTTCAACTCCCTACTTGCACAATGCCCTCAACATCAGATGAAGGATGAGACCCTACTTACATGCTTCTACGAAGGACTCTTACCCTTGGAAAGGCAAATGCTTGATGCTGCAGCTGGAGGAGCTTTTGTGGATAAGTCACCTGCGGTTGGGAAGGAACTTATAGCAAATCGTGCCCTAAACTCCCAACAGTATGAGGGTGTGAGACAAACCACTCGTAGGGTAAATGAGGTGAGCACTAGTCCTGCCATTGCGGATCAATTGAGCAAACTCACCCTTCTTGTGAACAAGGTGGCGACTACTCAAGGCCATGGAGGACCCTCTGCTTGTGGGGTATGCTCTACCCAAGGACATCCTACTGATCAATGTCCTCAACTAAGTGAGAATGGTGGTTGGGAGTCTGTGAATGCCATAGGAGGCTATCAAGGGAACCAAGGGGGTCCCCAACGTCCAAGGTATGATCCATATTCGAATACCTATAACCCTGGATGGAGGGACCACCCCAACTTCAAGTGGACCAACAATGAAAATGGTCAGAACCCTCTTGGTGGCAGTTTCCAACGTCCTCAAGGACCTCCTTATCAAAGACCTTACATGCCTCCTCAACAAAACGTAGGGAATCCCTACTCTCACTATGATAAGACGATAGAGGCATTGACTAATTCCACTCAAGCATTGACTAATGCCACACAGACTTTGCTTCAAGGACAACAGACCCACACTAAGGACATTGCTGAGCTCAAGAAGCAAATGGGACAAGTGGTGGACTTCATGACCAAGTTTCATGAAACTGGTAAGCTTCCAAGCAACACAATTCCAAACCCAAATGGAGGCTTTGAAGGTCAACCCAACTGAGGACAAGAGGAAACCACGTCTAGGCTGAGAAGACGTTAAAACCAAGCGCTACTTGGGAGGCAACCCATGCAAATCAGATTTGCTTTCTTTATCCTTATCTTTTATTTTTCGTTTTTGCTTATTTGTTTTAGTAGTTATTTTCGTAAATTTCTACCCTACATGCTTATTTATTTCATTGCATGCTTATTCTTGATTACATTGAGGACAATGCAATATTTAAGTGTGGGGGAAGGGATTTACACTTTTGTTTTGAGTCATATTTTGAGTCATATATTGAAAAATACAAAAAAATTGAAAAATGTCAAAAAGTCAAAAAAATTTCGTTGCTTTTGTTTTTGTTTTGAGTCTTAGGATGCCCTTTCAACTGTCTAGGATGATTCTATATCTCTGAAATCATGATTAAAAGAGGATCACAAGATTGAGATGATTTTTAAAATGGTATTCTTTGGTTAATTGAGATATATGAAAAATATGTGCCTTGTAGTGGATATGGATTTCGAAACTTTGGTACAGAATATAAAGCATGTTAAGATGAGTTTTGATTCATGTAAACCCATGTGAGATATTTGAGCCCATGTCCCTTTTTCTTGGAGTGAAATGAAAAATATACTCTTATTTTCTTGGCTATATTTTGATGATCTCATCATTCTTCATTTGATTGATTGCTTGCCATAGATTAAGTTTGATGGACTAGAGAATGCTAGAATTCACTCTTGTGCTTGTTGAGACGTTATATCAATACATGGCCCTGATTCTGGAAGGGATAGAGGCACCCTAGGAATTACCACCATTGCCATATAAACTTGTGTCCCTATTTGTGCCCGTCGTGGGACTCCCCTAGATAAGCCCCTTTGAGCCTACATTGAGCCTTTTTATTTATCACCCTTAAAACCCTTAACCATGAAGCTTAGTATAGTTACAACCCTACCCTTTGTTCTAAGAACTTAGTTGAGCTATCTTTTGAGACATACTACATGGGTTTGGTGCTAAGGATGAAGATTGAGAAGAGGTGAAAGTTCAAGTGTGGGGGTAGACTTGTCCATAAAGAAAAGAAAAATATATGTGAAAGCCGTGAAAAATGAAAGAAAAGAAAATTGTGTACGGCTAGAAAAGAAAAGTTTATGGATTTTAGTCCCCCATGCTTAGTGATTTTGGCGTTTACTTTAAACTGAAGGCCCACTACAGAAAAATTTGGCCTTTGTCCATTTCACTATAGTTCAAGGGAAGTTTACAATGAAGATTGGGCCCAACATGAAGACATTAGGCCCCTTTTATGTTACCTCTAGGGAAAGTGACGTTTTTGCAATGCCTTGGTGGATTTCTTGAGGTCTCTACATCTACATGTGCTCTACTAGGTTTTTAGGACACTTTGATAAATCCTTACCCTTCATTTCTTAAAACCCTGAGCCTTGGCCCCATTACAACCTTTAAGAAGACCTTCTTGATCCTTAAGATGGGACAGCCTTGATGTGGAGATGAGTTACAAGAGTTGAACCTATGGCTTGGGTCCATCTGTGCAAGTAATTGATATCCTTCATGAGATCTTTAAAGAAAATTATACATGTGCTTTCGTTTCTTACATATGTGATACTTTGTTTATCTTTCACATATACTTGAGTGTATAAGCTTTTAAGCATTGCCTTGAATTCTGAGAAAAGAAAGAGTGGATATACCTTGTGAGGATTGAGTCAAACTTGTTCGAAACATGCTTAACAGAAATCATCACCATTGTTACAACCAAGTCCTACTTGTGTATGTGTAAATTATATGTTTCAATTAACTCTCGAATGCCTAACATTGAATTTTGGTTAAGTGCTAATCTTGGTGTTATGAAAGTAAGAGATTGCTGAGACAAATAGTTGAAGGGCAATAGAGTCATTGTTTTTGTAGAGTCTTTAATTTCTGTTGAGTCTTAGTGTGATTTTGCTAAGGGACTAGCAAAAGCTAAGTGTGGGGGAATTTGATAGGAGCATTTTAATGCGACGTTTTACTTGTTTTTCCCTACATTTTCTGCGTTATTTCCTTAATAAAATCCTGTTTAGGAAAGTTTCCATTCTTTGATTGGGAAAGTTCCTATTTGTAGAAAGTTTCTATTTTTGTAGTTTCTATTTATCATTTTGAGTAAGTTTCCATTTTCAGTAGTTTCTATTTTTCATTTTTAGAAAGTTTCCCATTTTCAGTTTAGGAAAGTTGCCATTTTTCATTTTAGGAAAGTTTCTATTTTTCTTACTAGTTTCTATTTTCAGGACCTCCGAGCTAGAAAGTGGAAATGAACTCACAAATGGAAAGAGGAGCTTGCGATCACCAAGGGGAGCAAAGATGAAGAACAATGAGCCACAGAAATGAGCAGAAATGAAGAAAAGATGTTTTCCTGGTCCAACCAGGAAACCCTGCGGAAAGGAGGAAAGCCCACCAATGAAGTTTCCAACGTTACTATGAAAAAGAAATGGAAAAATAAAGTGTTGTGACGTTGGAAGATGACATGGCATAGAAGTGACGCATGAAGGCCCAAAAACTCTCAAGACTTGTTGGATTTTCGGCTAATTGGATAAAAGCCCACCAAAGCCCATGGAACTAGGGTTTATGACGCAAACCCTAGCCCTAAAGATGTGTTTGCCGTGAATTTGCAAGAGAGAAACAAGGAGATAGCGTCCAAGAAAATCAGAAATTAAATGGAGATTTTCTAGGGCTATTTTTATGGAAATAAATCAAGAGAAAAACCCTAGAGTCTTCTTGCCGTCCAATACCAAGAGAAAAGCAAGGAATTGCCGTGCAAAATAAAGAAGAAACCCTAGAGAATTCGGCAAAGATATTATCTAGAGAGTTTTAAGGAAAGAAGATATGTGTGGTGACCAAGAAAAGCTCAAAAGGAGTCTAGATTCATCCCTAGAATTCCTAAAGGAAGATTGGCCGAAATTAAACAAGAAAAATCAGAAATTATCTCTTTATTTTCGGCAAGGATTATTTAGGGAATTAATTCTGGAATTTGTGATTGGTTGCACCACCTCATAGGGCTTATGTGGCACAAAACCATTGGAGGAAATTATGTGGAGGAAGCAAGCTATTGCCGTGAGTTTCTCTAGGGTTTTGGACGGATTGGACACCTAGAGGCCGTGCTCCTATATATTCTTCCCCTCTCTCAACGTCAAGAGTTGCTAGTTCCCACTTTTGCGTTTACACTTTGAGAAAAAAAATCAGAAAATCCTTCTAGCTTAGCCGTGTTCTTCTCCATCCTCTAGGGCAACCACGAAGTGCAAGCAAGGCCAAGGAAGAAGAAGACAAGCCGTGCATACCATTCACCCTCCACCTTGAAGATTGCTTTCGAAATTCAAGAGACCACATCATCACTTCATTCATCTCATCTTCATCACGGTGTAATCCGATTTTCCTTGTACCTTTGCTTTGTAATTTTCGTTGGTTTGCCTTAGTTGACACATATGTATGAACAAGTTTTGTTTTCTGAAATTTTATGATTAATTGTTAATTTTCAGATTCATATATTGCGATTTATGGTTGCTTTTGTGTGAGTGTTTGATTAAATTTGCATGATAGATAACTTTTGTATTTTAATCTTATGTGGTTGCAAACACTTAGGGTTTTGATATAATTGGTGCTACGAATTTAAGAACATGAATCAACTTTTTGGTTTTGTGTTCTTGAATCAATAAGTAGTAAAGGTTTTGTACAAAAACCGAATTTAATCAAAGAAGATTGCAATTAGGTGGACTTTTTCATACTAAGTTGCACATTTGAGTTGATAGCCTTTCTAGGTGCTTAATGCGTTAAACATGACATGATTGACTAGCTTTCTAGGGTTTGATTGCATGTTTGATAGGATTAATCTAGGTGCTTTCGCTTAGGTTAATTAGCATTGAAAGTAAAATATGGGAAATTGTTTGCTTTGAACGTTTCACATGATCAACTCCTCTTGCATGACTATGATGAACAATGATGAACTTGAATCAATTTTAATCATGAGTTTCGACTTTGATCCTTGTTCTCACATCCCATTTGTATTTTTATGTTTTTGCATTTTAATTGTTTTGTTAGCTTAGATTTTATTTTCTAAAATAGAAAACCAAAAACCAGAAATCCCCCCTTTTTCGTAAATATGTATATATTTTGTTATATTTTTGTAAATATTATACTTTGTTTTAATTTTAATTGTTTAATTGTTTGACAATGACAGGTGTACCCTCAATCCCCGGAATAGAACGATCCCTACTTACTATATACTACTAACGACATTTCAGGGTTAAATTATGCCGCTTCCCAAAAGCGACATCAATTAGTTACCATGGAACGTTATCAACCAAGAAACAAAGATCAAAGGAAACAATGTCCCTTATTTTACTTTCCTTTACACAATTGATCAAGCAACGCACTCAAACAATATATTTTGAAGACAAGTATCACACAATCAATGCAATTTGTAATCTCATATTTTCGAATCATTAAGAACAAGTGAAAGTTTAGTCAATAAACATGCAAATCCAAGTACTCAACGCAAGTCAATTCAATGCATGCATAATCTGATTCCGACTTATGTCCTAAGCCTTTACTACTTAATTGAATTAGGATTACAATGCATAATATAATTACTAGCTCCAATTACATGCAATCATTCTACGTTTCGAACCAAAGAACAAGAACACATAAAAGATTTCAATCAAACAAAATCATATCATCTTTCCATAGATTAGGCAACTAACAAGACTTAAAGACACATAAATGAATCAAGCATTGAAACGAACATCGAAATTGAATCCAAAAATCAGATTACATATTCATGGTTTCGGTTTTACACAAAGAAAATCAAAAGCAAAATTTCTATCTAAAAGAACACTAAACCGTGAAAAAAACATATGGAAGTTGGTATGAACAACCCTTAGTCACGTCCCAAAGATCCAAAACAGCTCCAAGGTGGTGGCACAAGGTGGAATTCACGGCAAAGGTGGAGGATGGCATGGCTAGGAACTTGAAGATGTGAAAACCTGAAAACTCAAGAGCACAAGTGAGAAATTGAAATTGTGGAGAAAAGAATGTTAACCTGGAGACCTCAAATACACAAGGTATTTATAGGAGGACATCCCAAAGCTCTTCCAATCTGTTTGTATTTGAATTCTCTTAGTTCGTGTTGATTTAAGACTTCGTTGACACAAAATAGATTTCCGGCAGAAATGACCTCAGTGTACTAAATCGGCCATAACTTCTTCTAGAAAATATATCTCGATGAACAGTAAAAAGCTCTAGAAACTAGACATCCGTAGCTTTCCAACCATATAAAGATAATAATTTCCAAGCTCTGAGCTATTTTTGGCTCTCTAATGACGTTGACTGATCTGCACAGGCAGATTTCTGAATCTGTAATGGATTTGACTTTAAAGCATAACTTGTGTCCAATTAGGATTTCTTTGCCGTCACATGCCTCTCACATGTCCTCCACACCTTTGTTGAAGAGTTGACATCAAGAATCTTCAAGAACCTTCAAGAAACGCACGGAAAAATCCAAACTCAAACTCGACTAGAAATTCAAACTCCACATTGCTTTGAAATCCGAATTCCTTGTGACTTCCTCCAAGTGTGTGCGGCATGTGATGATTCAAGAGACTTCTAGATGCTTCATGGACATTCCAAGGTGTCTCCTAGATTCCACAGGTCTCCTAGTACAAGTAGAACTCTACATGCAATCAGGTTTCCTAGTCAAATACTGCTTCCTTTTGCAGAAATATTCTGGACTCTTCCGGAACCTTCTTGAGTAATCCTTATCCAACAGGATCTCCTTGTCATACTAGGATTCCTTATCTGAGTAGAATTGGGTTTCCTTGTCCAAGTGGAACTCCTTGTCCAAGTCAGCTTCAGACTCCTTCTCCAACTGGGATTCCTTTTCCTAGTCAAACTGGGAGAACATCCATTTCTTCATTTCCTTTCATTTCTGCGCCACTTGTGCCTTCCTTAGTCATTTTTGGACTTAGAGACTCCATTTTACTTGTAAAACACTAACTAAGTTAAATTAATCAAGTTAAAGGAAATAACTTAGTAAAATATAGGGTTTAAACATTATAAAAATCGCATTTTATGCTCCTATCAAATAGAATTTCTTGGAAGCGATTACGCTCAGAAATTTTTAATTTCTTGGAAGCAACTACGCTCAGAAATTTTTATTGTTTTCGTGGTAGCCTATTTCGCTCCGAAGCTAACCCTATTTTCTTGTTATTTTTCAGGATGAGTAACCTGAACAAGTTGAGCTTCGCTCCATTAGACATAACAGGCGCAGGATTCCACAAGTGTGTCCGTGATGTGTGCCAGCATCTTAAGGCTGATGGGATCCTGAGTATGATCCAAGAGCCAAGTCAGGACGTGCTTACTCCTCAACAAGCTGCTACTTTTGAAGCAAATAGAGCTATGAGAGAGGCGAATGAAGCTAAAGCCATCATTCTCATGACAAGGCACATGGATGACGCACTCTAGAATGAGAACCTAATAAGAAAGACCCAAGAAAACTGTCACGCCCCTGATTTTTACAACCATAAAAATCGATATATATAATCCCATAATTATACATGCGTGAATATTCAGTCATCAATACAAATACCTGGAACATCTTTCCCTTAAAACAAGTACTTACTGATACACTGAATCATCCAAGATAACATACACTCGCTCCACAGAGTTATATATTATACAAATTTACGAATTTAATTGTCATCACAATAAAACGTAAATGCTCCTCAGAGCTTACTGCATAGCGGAAGTCATATATTGGCAAAGCCAACAAAAATTGCTTCCTACCCATTCTGCTGCCAACAAGCTCCTTCAGCTTCAGCCACGATTTTCCTGACCTGCAGGATTAGCCCCTACACCATTCACAATGGTGCACCGGGGTTGCCAAACAACAAACCCGGTAAGCTTCTTCAAGCTCGTATGAGTAACTCATGAACATCAATCAACAACTCACATCAATCTACTTAAGGAAACATGCAGCCATGAATCCTTCTAACATTCAATATCCTTTCCACAGAAAGGACAACATGAGTCACCGCTATGACCATGTCCTATTTGCTAACTTAACCATCAAGTAGCAATTCAAGTCTCATCTAGACAATTAAAGAAGAATGCCATCTGAACTCTCCTTTAAGCTGCGTACCTATGAGTCTCAAGCAACCTCGACCGTTACTCTCATAAGCTATCATGGCAGATAAACTAGAACTCTATTGGAATTGTAATCACTCGTCCTACCAAGGACGTGATTACCTACTTCCTGCCTTGATCACCATCTGTGATCTATCACCATCTGTGACATATGATTTCAGACTCCGTCTAGTCAGGAAATCAACATCAAGGTCGCCATCTGCAACCTGTCACCATCTGTGACCTATAATCTTTAGACCCATCTGGTCTCAGCTCAACCATTGATCACCATCTGTCACCATCTGTGACTCATGATCTTCAGACCCCATCTGGTCATGATGTCAAACATCAAGGTTACCGTCTGCAACCTGTTACTATCTATGATTTATCACCATCTGTGACATAAGACCTTCTTAGACCCTATCTGGCCTTAAGGTCAACGTTAAGTAAGTCGCATCTGACCTAAAAACGTTACAACTATCAAGGTTATCTCTGCTCACCATCTGTGACGCATGATCTTCAGACCTCATCTGGTCACGAAATCAAACATCAAGGTTACCGTCTGCAACCTGTCACTATCTGTGATCTATCACCATCTGTGACGTAAGATCTTCTTAGACCCTATCTGGTCTTAAGGTCAACGTTAAGTAAGTCGCATCTGACCTAAAAACGTTACAAGCACCTAGCTTCGGCTTTCCTAATCCTTGCTCACCATCTGTGACCCTTGGTACGAAGACCAATACATCTAAAATGAGTCACGCTTGACTCAAAATGTAGCATCAAGCTCAATACTTTTCAAACAATAGAAAACATCTTTTTCTATAATATCGTTTCCTGAAAAGTTGCATTCAACAATAATATGAACACCATCATGCATATTATTATTCATCACAATCATTCACAAGGATATATATATTTCATCTAAATATATATATGTAGTCATTCGCTCAGGAATGCCTACTAATACCAACTATAGTTTGCAGTTAAATAATTAACGCCAAAACAATAATGGTACTTATGTTCATAAAGGTCCTTGTGAGATTTACTCACCTCGAACTCCTGCTGCGTCTTCAATACAGAACCGAACCAAAACTATCACCAACCACTCGTCTGAATACTTCGTCAAGTACCTAATCACATATGGTTCCAACTTAGTAATGATTCACATTTGATTTAAGTTCGAAACCCCTGTTTTTGAACTAAAATCCCCAAAGTGGTGCCAATCGAGGCAAAACCACATCCGAGACCTCCCAAAGCCTTCGGAATACGTCCACGATTGATGTGACCAAACCACAAGTCGATCGGACGCTCGTATCTTCACGGATCGAATAAATTCACCGATATGAAACGGCAAAAATCATAACAAATCCATACGAACTCCAAAATTTGCATATTATATATCGAAACGCTCGTATCGACGAGTAGAAGACATATAATACCAGAAACAGTCCCTTACATGGCCGGAACACCGCAGGAACGCCGCCACAGACGGTGGCGCACCGCTGCCGGCCAAAACTCAAAATCTCACAAAACTCCCAACATCAAAAAGCTTCATCTAAGCATGCTTGTGAACTTTCATAACTGGATCGAAGTCAGAAAACAAGCTTAAGGGATCGAAAACTACCTCACAAGCCGTGAACAGTGATCCAATCCGAGTTGATCGAGTTTTCACGTAAACCGGTCGAAACAAACACCAAGGATCGACCAGTGAGCTTGTTCTGAACTCAACCCAAGAAAATCGAAGCCACGCCGACGTCGGAACCGTGTTTTCCGGTCGGGTCCGATTTCTCCAGTCTGCACCGCCTTGAACTGCCACTGAGACGGAGAATCGCCGTAAGAGAACACCAGAGGGACGACCAGACGGAGGAGGCGACCCTGCTGGCCAAGTTTCACGGCCGGAGACCGCCGCAGTCGGCCGGAAAAGTCGGGTCGGATCTGCCGGGTTCGGGTCGGGTCAGGCGGAAAACTTCGATACTGAGGGAGCAGACGAGAGAGAAGAGAGAGAGGGTATTATTTCCGGAAACGGAAATGAGGAAAAATGAAAGTATTTTCTGATTTTTCCTATATATACCAAAATGGAAACTTCTTTCCATAGCCATAACTTCCTCATACGAACTCCGATTTACGCGTTCCGCATGTCCACGAACTCGTATCGACGCGCTCTACAACTTTCGTGAAGGAAATTTTCCGAGAATCCCAACATATAAAAAGTCAAACTTCACACGACCCCTAAACTGTGAAATTCAATTATTTATACGTACGAAAATCATTCCACTCCATACAAAATCTACGAATAAAGCATAATAACAATTATTCGTACAACTATTCCATTATTAATTACCAAAATTACATAATGAAAATCCAGGTCATCACAAAAACTATGGGTAGAACTCGAGCAGCGTTTTGGCAACTTCCGTGATTCCCTGCTTCCAGGCTTAGAAGTGAGATGGTATAACCTTTGCTTCTGTGATTTCAAGTCTGTACTTGACTACAATTCGGAAGCACTTCGTATAAAGTCTTTGATGGAATTATGTGGGCAGAAAATCACTAATATGATGTTGATTGAGAAGACTCTCTCTACCTTCCCCATCTCTGCATTGATGGTAGCTAAGAACTATCAGATTGATGTCAATGCTAGATGCATCACAAGATTTCATGAGCTTATTGGTGCCATGAACGTGGCTGAAAAGCATGATAACATACATGTGAAGAACTATAACTCTAGACCTGTGGGATCCAAGTCAATTCCGGAGTCTAATTATAGCCGCGCCCCTAAGAGAGGTCGCAAGGAGCGAAACCCTAAGGAGAGGGATAATTCTCGCCCTAAAGAGGAAGGAAACCACCAAGATAGGCGTGCACGGAACCGTGGTGGTAAAAGTGTGAAGAGAGAGAGAGGCCAAGCCACCGATTATGGTGGTGACGCCACCAAGGAAAGAAACCGTCCCCAAAACGTTTCTAAAGAGCCTCGATCAAGGGAACCTGATCATGAAGATGCTTGTCTTAGATGTGGACTACCTGGACATTGGGCAAGGGCATGTAAAGCATCCCAGAATGTCGCAAATGCATACAAGATGTATCGTGAAGCAAGGGAGGCAAATTACATGGAACAAGAACATCAAGATGGCGATCTAGATCTAAGGGTGGAAGACTTCAAGGATCAAGACCCAGAAACTGGCGATTTTGATTAAGTCTTTTTATTTTCCAAGAGATGTTGGCAATTGCCATATTATTTTTGTAGTAGATGCCAATGGTTTAATCTTTCTTCAAAGTAGGTATACTCAATAAAAATGTAATGTCTAGGAAGGTTTTGAGGTTAGTGGTACTTAAGAGAACCTTGCTCCACCGACATCTCTCTACTCACTTGGTCACATTTGCGTTGGAATTACCGAAAGAAGTTAGACGACTACCATTGTTTTGCATTAGCTAGTTTTTGGATTAGATTTTCTCTAGTGAAAGAGACAATGATGTAATCCGGTTGGCTTATTAATAAAAGTTGAGTTCTTTTCCTTATGACTCCTTTTTAATTACGAGCTTTTCTTTTAGGAATGGATTCTGGAGAACTACAATGTCTTGCGGATAGTGTGACTAAGCACACCATTCTACACCATAGGCAATTATTCTTAGAGATATTGCCTACACATTCCTCTGTGACTACGATGGCTGGGACATCAGGTTTAGTTCAAGGACATGGAATGACCCAATTCCTATTGCCAAATGGCACCTTGATTAAAGTCGTAGAAGCTCTTTATGATCCTAAGGGAAATCGAACCTTATTGAGCTTTAAAGATATAAGAGCCAATAGATTCCATGCGGAAACGCATACTGAGAAAGGAAAAGAGTTCCTTTACATTACCTCTAATGATTGAAGTGCATCTTAGAGAAGCTTATGTGTTAATCTAGTGGACTTTATGTCACTCCAATTTCAACCAATTGAATCCAATAATGTCATAAGAGACGATCTCTTGGATTCAGACACATATTGGCTTTGGCATGACCGATTAGGACATCCTGCTCGTGATATGATGATCTGTATACTAAAGACTTCACACGGACATCCATTCTTCAGAGTGAGAAGAAGCAAGAATCGAAAATTGATTCCTGGACTTAGCAAGACCGCAACAATCGCAGCCTCTGGTGCTGCTACTATCCTGGGCCGCCATAGGGCCTCCCAAGTCCCTTGTGACAACGCCATGGATGCTCCTCCCCATGGCCATGACGCCATGGATGATTCTTCCCATGCCCAAGATGCCATGGATCCCAGTTTCTATGGTTCTAACACTGATGGGTGATGTAGTCACACATTTTGCTTCTAATAGTGCTACAGACACTCAGGCCTAACCAAAATCCTCATTGGTTGCTTCTAAGGCCCCTCGCTCATTTTACAAAGCCTGTTCATTCGGGAAATTAGGACCGAGACCGTCCAATGCAAAGGATCCCAAAATACTCATTCCGTTCTTACAAAAAATCCAAGGGGATATCTGTGGACCAATTCAACTATCATGCGGACCTTTTAAATATTTTATGGTATTGGTTGATGCGTCGACACACTGGTCACATGTCGCGCTGTTGTCCACTCGAAATGCTGCTTATACTAAACTCCTTGCTCTGATTATCCATTTACGGGCTCACTACCCTGGCCATCCTATTAAGTCAATTCGACTAGATATTGCTGGGGAGTTTACATCGAAAATATTCGATGACTATTGTATGTCATTGAGGATTGATGTAGAGCATCCAGTTCCCCATGTTCATACCCAAAATGGTCTCCAGAAGCCGCTATCAAACGACTACAGATGATAGCACAGACATTGGTTATGCGCACCAATCTCCCTGTTTCTACTTGGGGATATGCAATATTGCATGCAGCGACGCTAATTCATCTACGACCCACTGCAACCCAATCTTACTTTGCGTTACAGCTAGTGACTGGGTACGAGCCTAATATCTCGCACTTATGCATTTTTGGGTGTGCCATTTATGTGCCTATTACGGCGCCACAGCGTACTAAGATGGGTCATCAACGACGAATGGGCATCTACGTTGGCTATGAATCTCCAACCATCGTCCGCTATCTTGAACCCTTGACAGGCGATCTCTTTACCGCTAGATTTGCAGATTGTTACTTTGATAGGAGCATTTTAATGCGATGTTTTAATAGTTATTTCCTCATATTTTACTTAGTTATTTCCTTAAACAAATTAGTTTTAATGTAGTTTCTATTTTTAGGTGCACTGGAGCAAATTGAGAAGAAATGAGCTTAAAGGCACATGAGAAGCAAGGCAACGTTGGAAATGATAGAGGAAAGGCACGAGGGCTGCAGAAATGAGCTAAAATGAAGAAATGAAGTTTTCCTAGTCCAGCCAAGAAATCCTGGTCCTACTAGGAAACCTACTCCTGCCAAGAAAAGGAATCCTAATGACACAAGGAGTCCCAGTTGAACTAGGAAAGCAAAAGAAGATTTCAGAAGGTTCAAGAACATTTCGTGTGAAGAGTCTTCGTTGGATTAGGAGTCCTGATGACAATAGGATACCTGGGTGGTGTAGGAGAGCTCAAGAACAAGCTCAAAACGTCATCTACAAAGGTGACATGGATTGAGAGTTATTTTTGGCAAGAAAAGATGGTTAAAAATCAGATTTTGTGTCCGTATTAGACACAAACTGATTTTGGCCGAATTTCAAGAATATATATGGATAATGACATCTCAATTAAATCCTAAATGCATCTAGACATGATTATGGCCAAAGGGAGACTTCGATAGATAAGGAAGGAGACTTTCAAAGGATTGTAACAAGCAGAAATGTTGAAAACAGGTCTAGATACATTCCTTGATGTCCACATTCATTCTTGGCTTAAATTAAGGAGATAAATTAGAAAATACTCATGTAATTAATGCAAAAATAATCTCCCTTAATTCAAGGTGTTATTTTGGAGGTTTCTCATTGGTTGGATGACACAAGAATGCTTACGTAGATTTATCTGATTGGTTGGAGCTATGTGGCGTAAGCAGATAATTCCTAGAAACTAAAAGAAGAATCCAGAAGGCTTGGACATCCTCCTATAAATAGGAGCATCATTAGCACCACTTCACACACCACTTCTCCCATAATTCTACACACCAAAAATTCTCTCCATTCTCTAGTCTTTAGAAGCTCTGCGTCTCAACCAAGGAGGAGAAGAAGTCATGCAATATATCAAGATCCTAGCCGCCATCCACCCTTGTGTCATCCCTAGAAGATTGATTGCTTTCAAGGATCTCCAAGTTCTTCGTCTCAAGGCTTGGTCATGGTGTATTTCATACTTTCTTTTGTTTTCCTTTGCTTGATTCATAGGGTTATGAATTATAGTTAACATGACGTTAAGGGCAAAGTTTAAAGCCCGTATATATGTTTTGAAATAAAGTTGTGATTTCTATATGTTGATTTCTATGTTGCTTATGTGAGATTGCTTGATTGATTTTAGATTACAGAAAACTTTTATATGTATGTATTCTTTGGTGGCCAACTTAGGATATATGCATGTAATTGAAGCTAGATTTAGGTAAACAATTCACCTAATAGTTTTGTGAACATATTTCATAAGTAGTAAAGGCTTTAGACAAAAGTCGAAATCAATTAAGGAGGATTGCAAATAGATGAACTTTTTTATACTAGGTTGTGCACTTTGGTTGACATCCTTTCTTTGTTCTTAATGCGTTGAATGTGTTCTTGATGAGCTAGCTTTCTACACTATGATTGCATGTTCAATAGGTTTAATTTAGGTGCTTTCACTTAGATTAAATATTCAAGGAAAGTAAAATATGGGAAATCGTTTGCTTATTAACGTTTCACATGGTCAACTTCTTTCTCATGACATAGATAATCAACTATAGGAATTGTGATCGGATTTCATGCATACGATTGTGGTTTTGATCTTTGTTCCTTGCGTTCCACCCTTGTACATGTGTTTTTACATTTTCTTTATTTTAATTTTTGATTTAATAATCCTAAACACCCCTTATTTGTGTTTACTTGTATATATTTCTATTCTTTGTTTTATTTTTGTAAATAATATTTTTTACTTTTATTAATTCTTTATTTGTTTTTGCAATTACAGGTGTACCCTCAATCCCCGGCAAGAATGATATCTACTTATTTTATACAAACAACAACATTTTGCAGGGTTAAATTGCGCGCTTGCTTTTAGCGTGTCAATTTTTGGTGCCGTTGCCGGGGGCTCGAACTCGGGTCACCAGCGTGACAAGCGGGAATACTTACCACTATACTACAACGACATTGCTTTGATGAGATAGTTTTCCCATCGTTAGGAGAAGACAAGAACACAGATGTTGGACAAGAACACAGATGTTTAACAAGAACGACAGGAATTGTCGTGGTCTGTCCCCACTATGTCTCATCTCGATCCCCGTACCGCACAGTCCAAACTTGAAGTGCGAAGAATAATCGAGCTCCAGAGCATAGCAGATACTCTGCCTGATGAGTTTTTTGATGTTGCCAAAGTGACGAGATCACACATATCTACTACAAACGTGCCTGCAAGGATTGATGTCCCGAATACTGGACATAACGCCACTCTTGTGACACCAAGAGATGGCGCCATTGCCCAGAATGGAAATGATGTAGTGTCTATGGTTGCAGGTCCAGCGAGGAAGCGTGGTAGACCAATCTGTTCGAAGGATACTCGCCCTAGAAAGAAAGCGAATGAGGCACATACAAATCCTTTGATCATCGATACTCAAAATCCGTCCCATGAGAATGTTTCGGATTATGGTTCTGTCCAAGAGACATCATTGGGGGATGCCTCAATGTTAGAACCTATCCCTGAGAACGTAGAGATCTTTGTAAATTACACTAGTGTACATGGGACGTGGGAAAGAAGCTCCATCATCGTTGATGATGTATTTGCGTACTCTGTAGCGCGTGAGATTATTGAGACTGATGACATCTAACCATGCTCCGTTGATGAATGCCAACGTAGAGCCAATTGGCCAAAATAGAAAGATGCGATCCAGGTAGAACTTGATTCTCTAGCGAAAAGAAAGGTATTTGGAAAAGTTGTGCCAATACCGCCCAACACCAAACCAATTGGTCATACATGGGTATTTGTTAGAAAGCGTAATGAGAGAAACGAGATCGTAAGGTACAAAGCTCGCCTTGTGGCGCAAGGCTTCTCACAACGCCCCAGAATCGACTACGAAGAGACTTATTCTCCCGTAATGGACGTCATAACGTTCCGCTACCTTGTCAGTTTGGTAGTTTCCGAAAAACTGAACATGCAGCTTACGGATGTGGTTACTAAGCATCTATATGGGGATCTAGATACAGAAATATACATGAAGGTCCCAGATGGACTTCAATTACCTAAATCAAGTGGCTCTAAACCACGGAGCGTATTTGCTATTAGATTGAAAAGCTCACTATATGGATTGAAACAATCCGGACGGATGTGGTATAACCGTCTAAGTGACTACTTGATTGGTAAGGGATATGTCAACAATGAACTATGCCCATATGTGTTCATAAAAAGGACAAGTTCTGGATTCGCAATAGTAGCAGTTTATGTCGATGACATGAACATAATTGGCACCCTTAAAGAGTTAAGGGAAACCGCTGAACACTTGAAATCTGAGTTTGAGATGAAAGATTTTAGGAAAGCACGGTTTTGCCTCGGTTTGGAACTTGAGCACCGTAGAGATGGTATCCTGATTCATCAATCAGCTTATACCCAAAAGATGCGTAGGCGTTTCAATACTGACAAGATTAAGCCTTCAAGCACCCCAATGGTCGTCCGTAGTCTTGATCCAAAGAAGGATCCATTCTGTCCAAAAGATGACGATGAAGAAGTGCTAGAGGCAAAAGTGCCTTACCTAAGTGCAATAGGCGCATTATTGACTTAGCACAATGCACGCGACTGGACATCTCATTCGCTGTGAACTTGTTAGTTAGATATAGCTTTGCGCCAACACGACACCATTGGACTAGTGTTAAAAATATCTTTCGATACCTAAGTGGTACGATCGATATGGGATTGTTCTATCCCTACAGAGAGACAATGGATTCGGACCCATTAAGTGCCAGGGACGCCACACATGGTGGACTGCATTCCCTCTCCCCATCCCAAAACAATATAAGTGTTTTGGAAGGTTTTGCTGATGCCGGGTAACTCTCTGACCCACACAAAGGTCGTTCCCAAACTGGCTATGTATTTACCATGGGAAAGACTGCGATATCGTGGAGGTCTACAAAGCAGACCTTAGTCGCTACTTCTTCGAATCATGTAGAGATTATTTCTCTTCACGAAGCAGTTCATGAATGTATATGGCTTCGATCCATAGTTACGCATGTTTGAAGCAATTGTGGTTTGAAGTCTACCATAGATGAGCCAACAAGCATTTATGAGGATAATGCTGCTTGCATTGAACAAATGAAGCAAGGCTACATCAAAGGCGACAACACCAATCATATATCGCCCAAGTTCTTCTACAATCAGCAACAATAGAAGCTCCTCAAGATCAAGGTACGTAAACCAGGTTCGATCTGAGGAAAATGTAGCAGACTTGTTTACTAAGTCATCGCCCAGATTCACGTTTGAGAAACATGTGGCAAGAATTGGCTTGCGAAAATTATCTGAACTCTCATGATCGTAGTCATCAAGGGGAGATGTCTACATATAAAATCTTGAAACGTGAAGGGTGTGTTGTGCTCTTTTTCCCCTTCGATAGAGGTTATTTTTGTCTCACTGGGCTTTTGTCACTCGGCAAGATTTTTAGCGAGGCAACGAGAGAAGCACAACGTTTGGGCGACCTAGTGGTAATATGGTTTAATTAGAAGGATCTAGATATTCCTATTCAATGTATGATTACCTTTCCTTGTATGATTCAGATTCTATGCATTGTAACCCTCTATATAAAGAGGCTCCTATTATCAATAAGAATTGCTATTATCAATGAGAATACAAAACAATTTCCTCTCAATTTCCGTTTCTCTACAACAGTACGCTAATTTAAAGGATTTATAATTTAGATTGTATTATTGATGCAGTTTATTATTATTTTTCATGTAATATATGGCCCTAGCTAGTTGCTAACAAACTAACTAGCAAATTAAGTAGCTAGCAAGTAAGGTTGTCACCAGGGGCAACACCAAGTTGGTTACAATAATCAATGTAGTAGTCGACGCGTTTCTGTACAGTAGCAGGGTTTCCACCATCGCATTCGAGCGCACCGTTAATGGCTCGGATAGTTTCCCCGAATCCTTCAGCAATGACCGGCCGAACATTGTTCATCCAGTACCATAGTGCAGTCTTAAAAGCAATAAGTGGGTCATTGGCCACGCTTTCAGGGACGTTTAGTCCGTCAAACCCAATACTCTCTCCGGCCGGGCCGTAATTGTAGTTCCACGATAGTTGGATGGGTCCCCGGCCGTAATAACCTTTGTTCGGGTTGCACGGATACTCCGTGTTAGTCTCGTCGCAGTAGTCTTTTGATGCTCCGTCTATCTCTTCTATGTAGCAAAAATCTGAACCACCACCGTACATATTACTATGTTAATTTACCACGTACTACCTTTTTCTTTCTGAATTTAGAAAAAAAGAATAAAAGAAAAGTGACTTACGTCCAGTCTCATGGGTGACGTGGGCAAAGAAGGCAGCAATCTCCCGTTTAGAATCATCAAGGGAACCAATCTTACCAAACTGATCATACAACTCGAGAGCATCAAGGAACGTTGCCCGAGAATAAAAGTCCTTCCCGGCGCAGCTTGCTTCCGCTTGATCAATTATCCCGTTGAAGAATGTCGGGGTCACGATGTCGGCCACCGGAACATCACTGGTACTGGGAGGTAGAGGCGCCGTGTTGCAGGGCCCCGCTTGGCATCCCGTCCCGCAGTAGTCATCGCCTGTGCCGCAGTAACCGTATCGGCTGCAGCACAGGTCTGCAGCACAACTACAATTTTGACCCTCTACTACATGTACACTTAGGACTAGCACCAGAGCTATTCCAGCCATAATGACAAGCTGCTGCTTCAGCATGTGTTTCAGTATTGCATAAGAGAATGCAGGTGAACCCATGTTGATTTTCGTGGTAGTTAAGAGCCAAGGAGAATGAAAAAGAGGGGTGACTGGGTATTTGCAGATGAAATGAGGTCGAGAGTTGGTTGGTTATTTATAGTGGAATGTTTATTGTTTATGATGGAATAGGTGGGATAGCTAGTAAAAGCTTTGAAATTAAGTGGCCGTGGGGACTAGTACGTACCTACAAAGAACTTTAATTTTCTAGAAGTAGTGGATGGAAGTGGTAAAAGGGTGGACTTTGACTTGTGCCAATTATTCATTTTCTCCATCCATCTGCTCTGGACTTTTGATCCAGCCTCCATGGACGTCAAACCAATAACATAAGGTGTGAACGGTATAAATTACATGTAAGTGTCAAACATATAAAAAGGGACAACATTGTAGCCTCCTTTGCAAATCGGTAATCAAATGTGGAAGTGACACAACTGAAACGACCACGAACGCACGCCAAGAGATGGAGGACCAAAGCATATACCTCATTTTCAATTGCTCGGTAGAAACAGTGCCACTCTCGACTACACGGCCGCTTTAATTAGTCTACAAGTTCTCATGAAATTTCCTAGTTGGAAATTTCATCTGCAAGGATGTTTTCGACTAATGTAGTGGGAATAAATGAATGTCGCAAACACAACCCAGTAACAATGCAAGTAATAAGACTTCTGGAATTAAAGTGCAAGTAATAAAACCCACCGCAAGCTGATCTTGGTATCATATTCAGTCGCCCACTACAACACAAACATGGATTAGTGTCTCTTCCGTTTCCTCCTTTAAAAATCCTTCCTTGAAAAGTTTAATTGGTTTCAGGCATCTTTTTTGAGGATTTTCAATGATTGAACCACAATATTCAGCCTATCTAACTCTATCACAGCGGAAACACCACAAATTCATTTAGTCCAATAAAACATCCTAAGACTTTACATGGTCCCTGATGAACTGTTCCACCTCAGCTATCTCGCCTATAATACCCGCAGCTTCTGCGACTGTAACTTTGTTCCGACACTGAGTGAATGAAAATGGTTCACCAAGTACCCCAAGAGTACAGTCATTTGCAATATCAGCTGTCGATATTGCACTTCTTGATGCCCGTAATTTGTCACTGTAAAATGTTAGAAGACAAACATGTCGGGCAACAATGTACAATTAAATAAATAAATAATTCATAAACAGAATAACTATATATCCACAAAGCAGTCTACAGTGAGCCAGGAGCAATTGACAACTTGAAAAAAATAAACAAAGCAAAATCTTGGATTGGACAAGCCAAGGATCATAAATAGAAAACCACACAAACAAAGACACTGCTATTATCATAATTCTCTAAAATATGAAAGAACATCTTCACAAAAATTGAATATAGGAATAAAACATCAAGTGGTAAGTGCACAAGTACTTAACTAAATAACTAGGAATATCCCATCAAATCATTCTCAAAAACATTCCATAAAACTACAATAAGTTATCATACAAAAGGTAACAATGCTTAATTTTGTTTTCTTTTTCTTTTTATAAGAATTCAAATCTTACATTTCCTTCTCCAATTGTTTTCGAATGAACTCCTTGCTATGTGCTGTTACTTTGTCTGTCTTGTTGCAAAGAATAAGAATGGGAATTTTCTTCTTCACCTCACTTGCCTTGGTCAAAAGATCGTACAGGTACCTGTTGCAATTAAAGTAGCAAGAATTTTTCATCACTTGCTCGTTGTACAATCAGGCTGGCACCCTTAATCATGAAAAAGAGGTGCCAGGATAAGGCAAGAAAAATAGTCACTTTTAAAGTATCTAAATATAGCTCAGATGGGAAGCAGGGAAATTTTACTCTGAAGCAGCACGCAAGTTTGGTAAGAATTCCAAAGCATCCACCACAAAAACTATACCAGCTGCTTGAGGCAGGAACTCATCTAGTTTGGGTCTGAGACGAGAATGTCCAGGAACATCAACAAGATGTACAGGCTTTAACTTTCCATTCTGTCAGGAGAAGACAAACAAAAGCATAGAACATGTTAAAGTCCGCCAAGTTGATCACAAAAACAACATCAAAAACCAAAGGAATGAATGTTTCTTAAGAAGACAGAAGGTGGCAATGTCTTACACAAAACTAAAGTGACTAGATAAGTTAGATCTGAAAAAGATACATATAAGCACATGAGGAATTTATACCTTTGATTTTTCAGAATTGAGCACAAAAGTTCCCTCATTTGGTTCCATTGATGTCACAGTACCTTGGTGAGCAGACCCATCCCATAGCTGGAACATGAACCCGACCATGTCAGAGACATCAAATCAACATATTTCAATGAATAGTTTAAGAAAGCCAGAATAGAGAAAAAAACATAAGCTAATAAAAAAGTCATTGAAAATTTTTACCCAGATATTGCTTATTTTTTAAGCAATAAAAAGAATCTTACTGAAAACAGGGATGAAACTTGACTTGACGAGATGATAAAAATATGAAAGGCTGAAATATAAGATGTATGATAAGCAAAGGACAAACATTGAAGATGAGAAATAAGACAAGACTGGTGCCCATATGACAACCAATTAGTAAAAAGCTTGGAAAATCTTTTTAACTTCTTAATTCACCCAACCAAAATAACAAGAAAGCCATATAACATAAATGTATTTTGTTTGCATTACTTATCACGGGCTACACATGGCATTAGTGACCAAAAAACAAAATGGCATTAGCGGCGTAGAAAATTCAATTAACTGGTGAGTCTGATATGGAACTATGCAATATGTTTAAGAAGAACAATAGCCAGTAAGGTCCGTGCTTACTTGATAGAAAAGAACAGTCTTTCCACTCCCGCTAAGCCCACTCAGCAATATGGTATTAGCTTTTTGGCGTTTAAACAACCTACCTACATCACAAAAGCTATAACGAATAAATATCAATCTTGGAAGTATTTGAAAAATAAGATAACAAAATCAAGTGGATACACACCTAATAAGAGTAAAACTGAGGTTACTAGCAAGATGGCAAGAGCAGCACAGATCTGAGTAGGCGGAACCTGCTGAATGTACTCATGTGCTTGAAACCATAATGGATCTGCCTGTTTCTTCCATTGTCGCAATGGTTGAGATAACCATTGCTATGCCCGTTTCTTCCATTCTTCGAATCCTTCCATTTTCTCATGGGAATTTAAGAGACTTCGAGTTTAAGTCACAGTGAACCTTGGCCTCTTAACTGAAATTGAGACCCTTTGGGACGTTTCAAGAACAAACGGAACTCAATTAGGAAAATCACCATAAGGAGAGACAAAGACAGGGTATTAGGAACTCAGATTGAAGATTTGGCATTTGAATATGAGAGATAAGATTAGGGCAATTTATTCAGTGAACAGGAAGAAGAATGTGAAGCACCAGATATAGTTAACAAAAGCCTACAAAAGAATTAACTTCCTTACATGTTCACCTGCCACACGGGCCATGAGAAAAATTATTTCATTGATTATTTCTCAACTTATTCAAACTGTAATTGCGACTAGGGGTAAGATTCATGAATAACTGTACAAATGGTCTCAAATTACATCTTCGAGTGTTATTTTTCATTGGTTTCTGTTATGACAGTGCTGCGGAATGTCATTACACAGAAAGTAAATAAATCACCAATCCAGCATATCACACCTACTATTAATCTTGTAATAACAAAGAACAACTTTTGATGCATAATTCAGGTTCAATCCACTATTGAAAAAGTAGTTGAATCACATCCAAAGAGTAAATATTAAAGCCACACAAAAAGCTGTGTGCATTATCAAGGAGACCTGCATAGCAGTACAACATGAAAATATTTGTGGAAAGCAATAAACAAGGTGAAAAGTTCCCTTCAATTCCAGCTCGTGAATCACAACACCCATTTTCCCACAGATCATAACCCTAAAATTCGCCCTTCTAAGACTTTAAACACAATACCCCAATTGAAAGTAGTTCAAAAATGACTCCTCAATTATGTTTCAATTGAGGAGTCATTTTTGAACTACACCACAGGTTTGAACTACCTGAATCCCATCCCAAAACATCAAATTCACAAATTAAATTGCAAAAGCTAACAATAGCTTTGTGTGTGTTCTCGGGGGGGGGGGGGGGGGGGGGGGGGGGGGTGGCACGGGTGTGAATTTCAGGTTCAGAGTATCATATCAATGCACATACTGAAAAATCTCAGGTTCATGTAGCAAAATAGCGTCGCTCACAAATTGAATTGTTTTCAGATAAATGTTCTTCGGCATACATGATACGACGCCCAACAGCCTGATTTGCATCAGATGTTTAGCATATACGAGACACATTTTGGCAGTGAGAATGAGAAGTATTCAACACATGACTTGAAGCTCCTATAGGACATAATTGTGTCGTTGAGATCTGCTCCGAGTTAAACCAGCAAAGCACAACCTCTTGAACCAAAACGTAAAACAAAGGCCTTGGTATATATTTTAAGAGTAATGAAATCTCTGTGTTGGTCCAAATCTTAACTGTCCATCTAAAGCAGTAAATGAAACAAACTCAAGAGTAAAATTACTGATTCACAAAATAGAAAGAGCAAGAGAATTACATGAAGCAGAAACACAGGCCAAAGCTAAAGCAAACAGCATTGGAAATTTCACACTAGTAGTCCAGTAATGCTTGGTCCCAAAATTTGAAAGAATCACGAAAAATGAAGATTTTATCAAATCTGAAAACTTACCCTGCACTGCAGAATTCCAAGAGTCAAGAGACTGGTGATGCTGCAGCGACTCGGTCCTGAAGAAAGAAAGAGACTAGCAAGTGATTTTGCCGCCAGGTTTTTTATTCTTTTCGGGGTTCACATTAAAGGTAGGACTAAAACGACGTGATTCTGGCCGTGTGAAGAAACAAAAAGAAGAAAATTAAAATTAAGAGAAAAAGAATATCATATTGAATGATAGGCAGGCAATCAAATCAAATCATATTGACACTGGAATCATTAAGGTCTGGAACATATAATATGAAAGGTTCATAGAAATTAAAACATCATGCACAAAGGTTCACTGCAAACCAGAAGGTCCATAGTTTAATGATAAAGGGTCTAGAGCATCAAAGGCATACACAAAATAACATCAGGACCATGTCATTATAAACATTCATCTTCCAGATCCATAACTCTACTAGCCACAACTTGAGTTTCAAAGATAAAAAAAATAAAAATAAAAAAAGGTAAATTCATTCTGTTCACCCAAACACAATATCACCTGCTTCAGCTCCAAAACACAAGAGGAACACTAATTGAGGCCCTTCTTATAATGAAAATTATGAGCAGAGGAAGCATAAATATTACTGAAACCCATTAACACCATTTTCAGCTCTTATTTCAAATCGCTTTTTCTCCTCTTTCCAAACCCAAATGTACAGTAACAGAGCTCAATTAGAGCACAATATCATACAAACCAAAATAGAATGTTGAAAAGCAAATCAATTAGAGCACAAGTTAATTCGAATTTGATTTTCAAAAATAAAAATTGTGGGATATTGGATAAAATTTGGGTACCCACCGGTTTACCCATGCCCATGAGTAAATTACCCAATACCCGTAAATTGATTCCCTATGGGAATGCCCATACCAATGCCATCCCTTAGGCCTTATTAAAAAGCTTGCGGATCAAGTTGGCAGATGAAGGCCCGCCGACCCGGCTCTTAAAAGCCCATAAACTATTACATATTATATATATATATATATATATATATATGTATGTATGTATGTTGATATGCTCATATTTTCTTAATTCTTATATTTCTATGCCTCTTTCTCTTGGTATATATGTTTAGTTCTCCTTATTTATGGTTCATTTACGTTAGTTTAGTGTCTTTGTAGACTTGTAGGTGTGTTTTTCAAAGAAAGAAGAAAAGAAGCTAAGCTAAGCTAACTAACACAGAAACTGTTGTGCAGAATACCTAACTTTGCTTAATTACTGGGAATTGCTCAGATGGAATTAGGAGTTGTACGCTATATTCACGGAAAGCCCCATGTGTCTAGTTTATGAGGAATTTTACGGTTTGCGATTCCGACTTTTTTAGGAGTTATGGCAATTTAAGTGAAAAAAGTTCAGCTTGGACGAGAATCTACAACATCTTTTACAATATGCACGGAAAACCCCATCTAGAAGGCCCAACACATATATTTGCAAATCTTCAATATGTCACATCATCATTATTGAAGATCCAGGACTTTTAGACATGTTTATATATGTGTGTGTTTATATATATATATATATATATATATGTTATATGTATGTGTGTGTGTCTTTGTGTGAGTGTGAATTTGTTGTAATTTGGTTTATGGTGAAATTGGAAGTTCTCATACTTCTATATAGAATATGTGTATATATATTCTAGTATTCTCTACATGTCATGACAACGGTTGACCGATTCGATTGGATTCGAAAATATGGTGAAATTAGCTAAATTTTTTTACCACACTCATAATTTATTATAATAGTCTCATCCAATGGTCAGTTTTCCATTTTATTTGAATTGATAGAGGTTGCCCTTTGGAGTGTATAATATATAAATATAGGTTTATAAGAGTAACTAAGTTTGACCTAGTTGATCGAATTCGAAACGAGAACCAAATTGGCTGGATTTTCTAACCCACCATAAAACATTACAATCTCTCCATCAAGCGGTTGGTTTCTCCGAATTCATTTTCCACTTTATGGTTGCTTTAGAATGAACCTCAACAATTTAAATGCAATATACAAGTCATACAACTTTAGGAGGCAAATTAATATAGGCCAACATCTTTGTAATTAAAATTAAAATTTTTATCTTATGTCCACACACATCCGTCGATGAAATATTTATAGACGTGATGTGAAAAAATAAGCACGTTTCGTGGTCGTCATGCCATCGGTCAACCAATAAAACATACAAGTGACGATGGTTGACCAATTCGATCGGATTCGAAAATATGGTAAAATTGGCTAATTTTTTTTACACCACTCATAATTTATTATAATAATCTAATCCAACGGTCGGTTTTCCCATTTTATTTAAGTTGATAGAGGTTTCTCTTTGGAGTGTATGATATATAAATATAAGTTTATAAAAAATATTATCTTTAAAGATTTATTTGTAAAAAAGCCTGCAAGGCCAGGCCCGAAAAGCCCGTGAGGCCCGCATTAAATGGATGGGCTTGGATCCTTCAATTTACAATAAAGCCCGTCCCGGCCCGGCCCGCTACTATTTAAAAATGGAGTAAGGCCCGGCCCAAGCCCGCTACCAATGGGCCAGGCTCGGCCCGTTGATGAGGCCTACCATCCCTAGACCGAAGACTAGTGAGTGATTCTGCTAGCTATTTATTCTTTTTGAAAGTTACACATAAGTGTTATTTTGAAACTTTAAATAGTTAGTGCCTATATGGCTAAAAAAGACATTCAAAAATAGCATTATATGTAATTGGCCCTTCTTCTTTTTGGGGTTCACATTAAAGGTCGGACTACGACGTTCAGTCCATGTAAAGAAACAAAAAAGAAAATTAATAAAAAGAAAAAAAAAACCAACTCTCTCCGAGTTTTGTTCATCTCTTTGTATCATCATGGTGGTGATCGTCTCGTCGTCATTCCTCTCAAACTCAGGTATGCTGCTACTCATGGATTTTTGTTGAATACATTTAGAAACACTCATAAATGTTATTTTCCTGTAAATTTCGACTATAGATTATTCTTCATAAATGTTATTTTCCTCAGTCACTGATTGACGAAGTGTACAAGGCCAAATACTATCCCAACCATTCTTTTTGGGATGCAGAACTTGGACATGCCCCATCCTTTTTATGGAGGAGCATATTAGAAAGTCGACCTGTCTTGGCTGCTGGTATTCAGTGGAAAGTGGGGACCGAGGAACATGTGAATGTATGGAAGCACAATTGGATTCCTGACTGTCCTCGTTACCTCATTCACCAGCCACCTCATACTACCATCAGTAAGGTAGCAGATTTAATTAATGAGGAAACACGAAGCTGGACTCAAGGTGTTGTATAGGCTGCCTTTCTACCTGAAGTAGCTACAAAAATTCTCAGTATTCCATTAAGCAGAATTGCAGGGGAAGATTGCTATAGATGGAGGCCACAGAAGAATGTAAAGTATACTATCAAGTCTGCATATTGGATTGCTCGACAGCAGGTTATGGGAGAGTTCCTAACTTCTACCTCATCTGGCAATTCAGATGAGGTTCTATGAAAGAAAATGTGGAACACAAAGGTTCCTGGGAAAGTGAAAATTTGTATCTAGAGGGCTGCAAACAATATATTGCCTACTCGAGAAAGCTTGGGTCACAAAGGATATAAATGGCCCCTTCAATTGTTTGCTATGTAGTGAAGCTTTGGAAACCAATAGTCATGTGTTTTGTCACTGTCCTCTGGTGCAAGAAGCTACTGGAGTAGCACATACTCCAGTTGATAGTTGTTTGTCTGGCAGTTTCAAAGAGTGGCTTTTGCATCAGAGCCACCATCTAAATAGAGAAAATTGGGAGAAGCTACTTATGCTACCATGAGCTCTATGGAAAAACAGAAACAATAAACTATGGAACGATACCCTCAAAAGTGCACAAGAGATTGTTGTTGCCACTTTCACTTGGTATGAACAATTCCTACAAGTGCAGAAGATACAGCCGCAAGACAAAGCAGCCAAACCAGGTAAATATTGGACTCCACCATCAAGTCAACAGCTCAAAATCAATGTTGATGGAGCTTTCTTGCCTTTTAAAGATATTGGAGGCATTGGTGGAGTGATTAGAAGAAGTGATGGTTCTTTTGTTGCTGCTTTTCAAAGTGTGTACAGCATGTTTCATCTCCAAAGCAGGTGGAGCTGCTAGCAATCCGAGAGGGCATTGATTTTCTATGACAAGAGATTGGAGAAGAAGATTTTGACCTCAATGAAAATGCCTTGAAAGTGATTGCCAGGTTGCAATACAAGAGATTGGAGAAGAAGATTTTGACCTCAATGAAAATGCCAATTTGTTGATGGATATACATCAGTGCAGGAAGTTTGTGCACAATATGAAATTCTCTTTTGCTCCTAGAACTGCCAATATAGTGGCACCCAAGTTAGCAGCCATTGCTTATGAATTCAATACTACTCAAGTATGGATAGACCAAGCTCCAGAAAGCATTCTGGATGCTTTAGCTTTTGATTGTAATCGTTAAACTTAATCAATAAAGCTCACGATGTTTTACTCAAAAATAAATAAATAACCGTTATTTTCCTGCAAATTTTACATGAGTATGAAAAAATGATATCTATTTTGGTAATTAGACTATGACAAAGTTATGTTACAGTCTCTAATAAGGACTTTTAATATATAAGAATTCAATAAAAACTTTCAAATCAACGAATGAATGAATGAATGAAATTGTAATTGACATTTATTTGTGTTGATTTAAAAATCTTTATTAAATCCTCATTTAACGTCATCCCACCAGCATATTTCCTTTATTACAATGGAGTGCTCATCTAATGTCAATGGTCCATCAAACATACCAAAAACCAACACGTACAGTGTTATCACAAAATGATAACATTTTGGCCATAGGGTTGTGTGTATATAATCTCGAGTTTGTCAGAAATACAGTGAAATTAGATGAGTAAAAATTAGAGAGCAATATTACATAATACTATTATGTCACTTGAAATGAATCTAATCTATCCTTCATCTATCCATGCTGTTTGACATAATACTATAGAAAGGTAAAACCAGCAGTTACTGATATAAAAGCACGAAGGTACTAGATGCAACTGTCTGTCCGAGAAACTTTGACCAGTTGGATTCCATGACCCTCCCTAAAGGTATTAGATGAAACCGTCTAAGGGGCTTTGATCATTGAGTAAGAACATACATGAGCGACTCCCTATTTCAACATAAGAGATGCACCAGTGTCCTCCAACGATTCAAGGGACTCCTTCAGAAGTGCCTGTGCTTCTTCTCTCCTCCTAAGCAAGAAAGTCAAACAATGGTCACAAATAATTTCGTTACATTAAATCCACATGGCAGTTTGTTAAAGCATAGTCACAGTCCCAGTCGTTTAAAGGATTTTATCATCACTTTCCAAACAACAGGAAATCTTTCAAATAAATATTACAACAACCAAATTTTCAATCTGTCGGTGGCTCCATATAATGACAGGAAAACTTTCAAGAAAAAAGTTTGTTAAAGAAACATGAAACCTGTCGACACCAACCCAAATGACACCTTGAGATCAATAAGCAAAGTTTTGAAGTAGGGCAGGTTGAAAACAGACTGTGGGGAACAAAAATAAGTGTATGCAAAAGGATTTATCACACCACCAGCTACAAGTAGACCTTAAAGCAAACAACAAATAGGCAGGTTCCAGTTTTCATTTTTATGGTAATCAGACACCACTAAGCCCAAAGAATGATTAAAAATATGTTTGCAAAACTTTAAGCAACCTTTACTATCTTACTCTATCAAGAAGGTCACAGAAGCTATACCCTTCATGTAAAGTCCTAACTGGCAAAACAATTATCTTTTAAATTGTTTAAAAATAAAGTAGAATATTTCAGTGTCAAATGCGCATTAAGCTTGTCAGTAATTGTTGAAAGCTACCTCTTTATATCCTCAACAGCTTGTTTACGTCGTTTAATCTGAAGTTCTAGAATGTGAATTAGTGTTGCCCTAGCCTGCATGGTAAAGACATAACAATATAAAGCAGTCCCTTATAACAATCCAACAGCTCATGCTATAAGACCCAATATATCTTACCTGATGGGGCCGCAATGAGTTCAGAAGATGCTGCAAGTTCTTGAATATAAGAGATATTTCTTCCACTCTCCTTGCATATTGTGATGGTCTCTCCACGAGAATATCAGCAAGTTCCAAAATGTGCAGCTGCAATTCTCTGTTAAGGGACCTCAGTTCCTTCTTAAAATCTGAAACATAGTACAACTTTTGTCAGAGTGGAACAGCACATAAAAAAAAATTAATGATGAAAACATATAAAACTAGAATAAAGTACTATCATGAATGCACATACATATAAAATTATCTCAAAGTACTATCATGAGTGCACATACATATAAAACTAGAACAAACACCAACAGTACAAACTTGCAGTTCCTAATTTCCTGTTCGTTTTTTGCAGAGAATTATCTCAAATAATAATTCTAACTAAGCCAGACAAAATTACTATAGCAATACCCCCAAGTAGTCAAGAAATTCAGACATTCCCCAGAAATTCCTAAATTCTGGTAATCATAGTTTGGCCATCAATACCAGATCTATCAGGACAACAATAGCTACAATGAATGCATACATTCCCAAAGGCTAGAAAAATAGGTTAATAAGTTGGAGATGTGAATGAAACACTTCCTAAAGGTTGCAACTTCTCTCGCCTTTACATTCAATAGTTCCTGCCAAGAATTTTCTACATATGTAACATATTTGAACACCTCTCAGCCTCGTAACACAAGTGAAGATTCCCAACATGGTATCTATGTCCTAGCTTACCAGAGAAGAGTCTCATTAACTTTTTTTATTAAATATACTAATTACCTAATTCCACTGACCCAAAGGAGAAACTGCTATAAAGGTGATTGAATCAAGATGTTCAAATCAATTCCTACATATCAAAGATAATTTTTTTTTTCACAGGACACAAACACTAAACTAGTGTGAACTACTTGTCCACACTGAATGTACACTAAAGCTTTTGTCTTAATAAATATTCTTTCTTCTCAAACAAAACAATAAAACAAAGTAATGAAAGAAAGAAAAAGAGAACGATTAAACTAGCCTGGAGGTAGACGTACCAATATTTGGGCCTTTTGGGTACAGTTGACGCACTCCCTGTTCTTCCAAGCTTGGAAGCACGTCATCTGTCTATATAAAATAAATATGAAATTTTGTTAAAAATAAATTACAAGGAAATAGAGATCAAATCAGACATTGATAACATTAACACAATAATCTACAAGAATAAGCTTATTTTGTTAAAGGATAATACAAAACTCAATAGTCAAAAGTCAAAACCTGCAACTTCAATATTACTTCTCCAAACAATAAACTAAACAATATGTATAGTTATGACAATACTTATGGTATCCAAAGATTAAGCAACAAAGCAACTTTCAGATATCAAATTTACAACCTGTATATAAATGTGGAGAAAAAGGTAAAGTATAGGAAAAGCTTACGGTGTAATTAGCACCATAGCAAATGTATGTCCCTTCAATTGGTGGCGGCGGCTCAGGAGCGGATTTGGGATCTTGCAAGTAATCTTTGTATAGCTTATAATACGGTGGTGGAGGTGGGTAGGTCGCTGTAGCCATTTCAAGAACCTTGCTGCCAAACCTAACATCAACCAAAGGAACAAAACATTAAGTTAAACTTGAATGGACGGATACAGAAATTTTACAGGGCAAAAATACTGATCTCAAACAAGAAATTTCACCTAAAACTCACAAAACCCTAAAAGTGAGTAAGCCGTCAATATTTAAGCTAATTAATTAATAAACCGGGAGTATACTGAAAAATCTCAGGTTCAGGTAGCAAAATTGCCTCTCACAAATTGAATTGTTTTGAGATAAATATTTTTCGGCATACATGATACGACGCCCAACAGCCTGATTTGCATCAGGAGTTTAGCATATACGAGACACCATTTGGCAGTGAGAATGAGAAGTATTCAACACATGACTTCAAGCTCCTATAGGACATAATTGTGTTGCTGAGATCTACTCCGAGTTAAACCAGCAAAGCACAACTTGAACCAAAACATAAAACAACTGCTTTGGTATGTATTTTAAGAGTAATGAAATCTCAGTGTTGATCCAAATCTTAACTGTCTATCTAAAGCAGTACATGAAACAAACTCAAGAGGAAAATTACTGCTTCACAAAATAGAAAGAGCAAGAGCAGAAACACAGCCCAAATCTAAAGCAAACAGTGAAAGGGTTGTCTGTAAATCTATTGGAAATTTCACACTAGTAGTCCCGTAATGCTTGGTCCCAAAATTCGAAAAAGAATCACGAAAAATGAAGATTTTATCAAATCTGAAAACTTATCCTGCACTGCAGAATTCCAAGAGTCAAGAGACTGGTGATGCCCAGTGGCGGATCCAGGATTACAACATTGGTGATGGTTGAACTTCACAAAGGAAAAAAAAATTGCGAGGCTTTAATTTGAGAAATTATTTTCAAAATCTAAACATATCATCTCCTCTCAATGATCACTAAAATTTTCTCACAAACTAAACAGAATAGAGTAATTAAACATCGAAACACAACTATGTTTTCTGAAGAAATTAAGCCACTGATGAAAGTAAACCAAACCAAATTGGTGATCCAAAACAATGTGTTGATCAGCAATGTTACCAATAGATTACCAATTCAAATTGCTCCATACAACCAAGACGAATAGAAAACCATTCACTCAATACGATCAATTTTGAGCCTCAATTCATGATTACACTAGATGAAAGTCTTCAAATGACTACAGAAACCTCTCACGGATCAAAACAACAAAAGCCAATTCAAACCCAAAAACCTCAAAGAACCAAAAGCTCCAATGTTTCAGAAAACCACAAGCTCACATTCACGAACCCAACATCCATACAAGCTCTACACAAAGAGCAAGACAAGAGCTTCAAAAACAATCCCCAACCAATAGTAAAGGAACAATAAAAGGACAAAAGCATCTGAATAAGAACCAAACCTGAACAGAGAATATAGGTAAACCTGATGCTTGCTTACAGAAATAGAGACAAAGAGGGCCCCTTGAACACTGTGAAAAAGAGAAAGTAACCCAGCAATTTATTCACCTGATTTGAAATCATTAAATCAATAACCCCCAGCAATTTAGTAAATCTGAAATTGCAACCCAGTATGATACTTACACAGTTAAGAGAGGAAGAACTGAAGAAGAAGAAGACTATGCGGCTGCGAAAATGCGAGGAGTGAATGCGGCTCAGAGAGTCAGAGTCGGGAGGAAGAGAGAGAATAGTGAGTGATTTTGCTGCCGGTGTTTTTTCTTTTTCCTTTTTCTTTTCGGGGTTCACACGAAGACGACGTCGTTCTGTCCGTGTAAGAATAAAAAGAGAAAAAACCAACCCTACCAGAACTCTCTAGGAGATCTCTCTGTATCATCGCGGTGGTGATTGTCTCGTCGTCATTCCCCCTCAGCCTCAGCCTCAGCCTCAGTGCCTCAGGTATGCGACTTGATGGTTTGCCCTAAAACAAAAGAAAAGAAAGAATTTTGAATCTTTTGTTTTTGTTGGTTCTAAGGATTAATTTCAAAAAGATGAAGAGCGCAGCTCAGCCGGCCCAGATTCCGACGAGCTTCGGCAACGAGCTTAGAGCCTGCCTCCGTTGCCGCCTCGTCAAGACCTACGATCAGGTTCGCCTTCTCCTTCTTATTCATTGATTTTAGGGTTTTTCCAATAAAATCACAAACGACGAATAAAAATAATTGAAATGCAGTTCAGAGAAAACGGATGCGAGAACTGCCCCTTCTTCAAGATGGATGAAGATAGCGACCTGGTCAACGAAGGCACTACTCCCAATTTCAATGGCATCATTTCAGTCATGGATCCTGACAAGAGCTGGGCTGCTAAGTGGCTTCGAATTTGTATGTCTATGTCTTCTTTTTTATTTATTTACTATATGGCTATATGCTTTGTTTGTCTTGTCAAATTTCTCAATCTTTAGTTTCTTTATCATTCTATTCTACAATTTCTGCTTGGTTGAACCGTTTGCTCACTCAACTTAACTTGGCATTTGATTCACTCTGTTGGATTTATTGGTTTCTGCAGCGAGGTTTGTTCCTGGTTGCTACACTCTTGCAGTTTCAGAGGCTCTTTCTGAGGATTTGCAGGTAACACAATTAATTGCTATCTTATGCTTGTTAATTGTTATTGTTTAAATTAAACAAACCCAAAAAATTTTCTATCAAGACCTTCTCTGTACTTTGTATGTAGTACATTTTATCTGTGGTGGGTTTTTAGTTGCAATACTTATCCAACAGCTAGTTAGCTAGCTACCTTTTCTTTTGAACAATTCCTCGAGTAAACTGTCTGCCATACAACACATTAAGAACAACTAGTTCAAGGGCATGGAACTGGGTTTACTGTCCACTCAGATATGACTGGTATCTGTAATGTATGCTAGGCATGCATGACTCAAATCGTAATACCCGAAAAAATGCTGATGTTGGGAAACTTTTTCTTTCATTTGTCAATCTGTCAGTCGTGCAGCATATCTAGTTGTTCGTTTAGGTATGTGATGGTCCCCTATTTAGCATAAAAAGCATTGGTATCTCATTATTCTGATTTTATTTTGGAATACTATGAAATGCTTCCTATTCCTGGAATGATCGAATTCTGAGTAATGCTGACATCCATAGGCTGACCATAGAAACAGGATTGCACCCTTAGTTGGTTAACAAACCAACAACACAACCCCCCTCCCTCCTCCTCTCCCTCTTCCCTCTCTCTGGTAAAAGGAGCAGGAAACCAAACAACAATTGCTGTCATTGATGAAATACATGTGCGATTGTGTTCCCTTGACTCAGAAAGTAAGAAACCCTTCTTGGGCAGTAAATTGTCCACTAGTTTGAATATCAATCATGTTAATTTATCACTTCTGCAAATAGACTGAACCAACTAGTCAGGTTATTACCCTGATCAGCAGCAGCGGAGGCACGTAGGGACGAGTGGGGACAGTGGCCCCCAGTGATTTTAAATTTTTGTTGAACCGGTCTCCGTTTTGCCCCCACAATCAATATCCAAATACTTGTTCTCCTTCTTCCTCCTCCTTCCTCCGATCTAATTCCCTCTGCGTGCTGGCTTTTCTGGTATCCCTTGCTTAAGTGACCCCTTGATTTGGATTCTGCATCCACTGATCCACACCTCCATCTACGTCTCATATTTTGGTTCCTCTTCACCTGTGCCTTCCACATAACTACTGAATCGATGTGTTGCAACAAAGGTTTTCACATCTTAAAGGAGAAGCAGAAATCGTGTATAGAGCTTACTGATACTAAGATCTTTTGGGTTGCTTCGGTTGTTAAATGGACCTGATTGAAAAATTAGAACTTTCATTTGCATCTTCCTTTCCCTGATCTACCCCTCTGTACTTTTTGCGATCGTTTCTATACCACTTCTATGGTAAGCAAGATGCAAATTTTTCCAATAACTATCGCCCAAGACTCCAAATTGAAGACGAGAACTGAAAAGATTCAGCTTTTACTGAGTGTTGGAAAATGGCAGCAATGAAAGATGTAGATTTTCATTCTACAAGTAAGCTTTTGTTCTCTTTTGATCGAAGCAGATGGGTGTCTTGCAACCATATTGTTAATATGCAGCTTCATCATTATGATCAGACAAATGGTTTTCGGAGGAGAGGGAGAGATGATACCATCATTAATAGAAAGATGAAGAAACTTCATTTTTGCTCTGATAATAAGTTATACTTTTATTATTGTAGTTGGATCAGATGGTTTCGGTTTGCTCATTAGCTTGATTCCTCAGATAATCTACTTCCGGTTGTCTAGGATATTAATTATTTGGTTGCTTTATTCTCAATTCATGTACTAGATGAAAATTGATCAATCTATTTGGTATAAGATGTACCGATTGAAGTTTTGTTTCATTAATCGAAGTTTTTCTTGTAGTCGTTTATTTTTTTTCCGCCCCCATGTCAATAAGTTTCTGCCTTCGCCACTGCTGATCAGTGTGGATTCCATGCTAAAGTTTGCTTGCATGAGGAAGGAAGCAGGTTAGGTTACATTAATGGCAGCTAGAGTTTCATTTCAAAAGGATAGTGTGGCAATAAAGAGAAGTAAGTTGGGCTGTGACTTTTGGGTGGAGAGGGTGGGTGCGAGAGATATCTAATTCCATAGACGCGTATTGCTGTAGGTCCTGTATCGTCTTTGGCTAGCACACCATTATAATGGATGGCCAAGAATTTGAATTTCAGTATAAATTTGTGGCAAGCAGGACTGAGGGATATTCAATATATTGCCTTCTTGCCGCCGTGTTTAATATCCCATCAGATATCATCGGCATTGGAGCTTAAAAAGAGCATCTGCAGACATTTTTGGAATGTTTCCATGTGATATGCTTGATTGATTGGATTTTCTGACTCTGTAGAGTGAGCTTTCACATATTGGAACTGTTGAAGTTATAGCACTGTTGGTTTTTTCCTTCTTTTTTCTTTTGTTTTCCAGTTCGTGTTCTTCAATCAATTACATTTTGTCTGAGCTGATTTCTTGAATTTGGTCATCTTTTTGCAGAATATATGTGAAGATGAGCATGTGCAATATGTACCACCAAAACGTGTATGAGTGTTGCCTAATGATCAGACTTGCAAAAAGAATGCCTTTGAGACTAGAAGTAGATTAACTTGTTATGGAAACAGCTGGTTGTTGGAGGTGAATGTTCTGTTGGAATGAAGGCTAAATTCGGACGCTTGTGATGTAGTGAATCTGTTTTGTTTTGTGTGTTATGTAGCCGCTTGTGAATGTTGTTTGAGACAGAGTAGTAGTTTATCTGTGTTCTCATCTTTTTCTGTGTGTTTCAAAATCTACAGCAAACAATGGAAAATATATTGCAAACTACTGGTTTTCGTTCAATCACTTTGAGCATCAAATCATCTATAAAAGAATCTATAGTCATAATGAAAAGAAAAAAAAAATTGGTCATTTTGGTCATTCAACTATGACTTGATTAACATTTTGGTCACTCTATTTTTGAAAACATCACTGCAGTCACTTAAGTTTAGATTTATTATAGGGAGAATTTTTCAAACAATATCTGAACTAAAGATAATTGTGAATTAAAGTGCCTCACTTTACACTAACTATACTTTGGTATCTGGACTATAAAACTCGACTACATTTAAATACATGATGACTTTTCCATTACAAGGAAGCCAGCTGGCATATTTTCAGGGGTATAACAGTCCGTTCATGTTTTCTCACCTATTATTGTACATGTTGTCAGTTCATTCTCTTTCCCTCCAATACTTGAATCCCTCCTATACTTGAATCCCTCCTACATATCAATGCACCCCTTTAATTTTCCCTCCAAAAAACAAAGTAGTTGTTACTTTGTGTAATCAACCCTGGGATTGTTGACCATGGAAGTAGGATGCAATCTTGAGATGAAAATAAAATGATAAAAACTAGGAAACATTTCCATTCCCAACTGTGAAACCAATATATAATTACTTATGGCAATGACATTACTCAAAATCGAAACACCAATCTGTTACACGAAAGCTAATCAAAAGTATGGCATTTCAAAGTTAAAGCCCTATAAAAAAAAATAAAATAAAAAAAGGAAAAACAATGGATATGCCAACATAACAGAGTGTTTCACTTGCCAAGAAGGTTCAATTTGGTTTCACTACAAAACATAGTTTTCTGATCAATTACCTTCAAGGTCTCCATAGTCTCCTTTACACCTAGCTTTTTGGAACCTGAACAGTCTGATTGCTTTGAGAAGATGTTGCAATAAGCAAGGCTGATTTTCTTATCTTTGGCTTGATTATTCATGCCAGCATCTTGTACCTCTTGCCTGATGAAAATGGTCCAACTGATCCTCCTGTGACATTGCAGTAGTCTTGGAATGTAACACACAATTGAATAAGCATTCAAACATGAAAATAAAAGACATTTTAAGCTGACAGCATCAAAACTCATACACAATCATGGCCTACCTGACTGTTTGGTTGCACCACATTGTTGTTGCCTTGAGAAATCACAGAAATGTCACATTCACCTTCAACATCTGCATTGACTCTGAAATTGACATTAAGGTTCACATTGACATTGACATTCTCAGTACCCTGTTGATTGACGTGGTTCTGATTTGGGAAAACTAATGAAGCCTGAAAGTTTGATTCCTGGGTTGGCACTTGATCCTCAGCTGTAGGCACATCATTTTCAACATTAGCTTCTGCCACAGGTGGTTCAACATTTTCATTGGCACCCTGCAATGAGTTTCATTGCTCAACATTAGCAATTGAATCATACAATTGAACTCCCACAACTATTTATAAAATTCACAAAATTGTACCTGGTTTCTTCTTGCACAAGTTCTTTTGTTGTGTCATTTCTTTCCACATACCCTACACTCCATTTGAGTATAATGGCTCCTTGGCAATTTTTTCAATTCTAGGAGCTGGTGGCTCTTCACCTACATTTAAAATCAATTAGCTTGGTTAAAAAAGTAATAGATTGACCTGCAACTGAACTATCACAAAAGGGAAAATTACCTGGTTCCTTAGTCTACTTGGTCCTGGGTCTTCCTGGTTGCCTTCTATGTAGTGGTGGTGCAATAGATCTCTCTATAACTTCCCATTCAGCAGCTCCAGCAATTGGTTTTTGTACTGGCAATCCTTGTCCTTGGTAGGCTTAGAAGTATGAGCTTGCCTTGGCTAACCATCACTTGGCTGTGGCTTCCTAATCTGAATTCCTGCAGTTGGTCTTTGTACTCTTGGCCCATCACTATTCAAAATTTCTTGGCCCAGCCCTGTTGACATTCCTTGGCCCACCTCTGTTGCCATTACTTGACCTACTCCTGTTCACATTCCTTGGCACCTCACTTGGCCCATCAAATGGCTGGCTGCTTCCTCCTACATCTGGCCTAGGTCCAACACCAGAACTCGGCTGTTTCACTTGAGCAAAGTTGAAAACATCTTCCAAATTCACCTCTTCCTCGTCTACCACTACTTCCTCATCATCTGTCAAGGGCAGGTCCTCAATAAAGTGACCGAAATACTGCAAGTGATCAAGATCTCCATCGTTTCATTCCAACTCCCATGGTGTGAAATGTATCCTTGGAGCTAAACAAACCATATAGACATGCAAAACCTTCCTTCCAGCTAGAATGAACTGTAACATGTCAACTACATCTACATCGTTCACTATAGGCAAGTACCTAGTCTCTGTTTCAGAACTAGGTATTCTAAACCCATAAGCTATTGGGTCTTCGGTGTAACCCAAATCAAAAGACGAATAATTAAACCCAGTAAAGGCAACCTTATATGGGCCAACCCCATGCACATAAATTACTGGTTCACTTGTTCTATACTCTCTATTCATACCACTTTTACTATAGAATCTGCCTCCATGATGGATGGCAACAGTAAACACATCCATGCTTGCAATCATAAAACAACATTTATTCATCAACAGAGCACTTTTCCAATTTTATTCAATACTCCATCTAACATCACCTACTGCCCTAAATTGCTATCAACAACTATCACAAAACCATAAAAATCCCACCAACCCAGAAACATTAATAACAATAAATTCAAAATTCAATTCAAACCCTATTTCCCCAAATGGAGTTGCTGTTTAATTAAAAAGCCAGAGCGTGACAACAAGAAAACCATTGTATATGTACAGTACCCCAAAACCCTAGAAAGCCAAACTTTGACTTGCATAAACAAATCGATTCGGAAAACAGAAATAAAATGAATATGCGGAAGCTGTGCTGTTGACTATGCCTCGAATCCATAAAAAAATAAGAGAGAAATAATAGATAAATATAATTCAATCGAAAATCTCATTTTCGAAAATCTTCTAGAAATCTCAAAACCGAAGAATAAAAATATACTTAATTCCAAAAATCACACAGGAAAATAACTCATCTAAAATCATCCTAAATCATAAATTCAAATCCAAGCATCACAAACTCATATCCAAAAATCATGACGGAAATCCAATCAATAAACCAAATTATAATCTGAAACCAATTCATTTCCGAAATCAAAATTATAATCTCAAATCCATAATAAATAGCGAGATTAAATTACAAATCATAAATTCAAATAACAATCAATTATCAGAGATAAATCATCAAAAGCTTACGGTCAAACAATTGGTAAAACAAAATCTTTCCTGAAAGTCAACATCAAAATAAATCACAATTAGTTCTCCGAAATCATCATCGAAAGCAATTCACGAGATAAATCAAAATCAAATTCCGAGATCGAACCATATATTTAAATTGTAAACCAAAACCAAATAATATGCTCGATAAATGAATAAATCACTCATTCGGAAAATAATCACATGCATCATTTCAAATCAAAGGTCCACTCACATTATTTGGCTAACGTGACCGAGCGTATGGATCCTTGTCAAGTGATGGGTCGGTACCTCATCCTGTAGAAAATTATAATTCGTAAATGACAATTTAAAATTTAAATACAATTCTAAAACGAAACCAGAAAACCCCTCGCACAATTAATTCGTTGAGCATCCAAAATCACATAGGAATCAGCCCAAATTTCTAGATTGCACCAACTTAATTATTCTAACATCCTAATGAAAAATGAAGATGATCCAACGGTCGGATCTCCTCAAATCACAATTCCAAAATCTGAAACTTCGAAAATTCCGATCGATACCCAAACTTCTCCGAAATCTACAAAAAATCATATCTACAAGTCCTTAACAACAAGGTCAACCTAACAGACCAAAGTAGGCCTTTGAAAATAGCGAGATGCGCCACCCCACGCGCCACCAAAAGCGGATGCGCGTGGACCCCACGAGCTGCCGAGCCAACGCCCTAATTGGGTCACCAAACTTACATCAAGAAAAAGTGCAAGTCACATGCTTCACGTTCGCAACCCAGAAAAAGTACAGAAGTCGCTCACCTAGCCTCGAACAGGCATCGATGGCGGCGATTTTTTTTGCCTGATGAAGGCTCTGGACAACCTAGACGGCATAGCCATCAACGCGAAGGCGAAGGCGATCAGATTCTTAGTGATGCGCAACGAGCTCGCCTGAAACCATAGAAGCACCATCAAGGTCAACTTCGAACCCTTTATCGACAAGTCCAGCAGTAAGAAGAGGGTCGACATCATGACCTGGTTCCGTCCGACACGAGCAGCGCTTCCCGTCAGAGCTTGATGTAGCCCGAAGAAGCGACGTCTGCTCTTTTTCTGAATTGCAGACGTACACGGCTCTCCATATATATACACACACACGTAGAGACGCATGATTTTTAGTGCATGAAATGGTTGCAATGGTTCTTTATAGTTGTCCTTCTCAAATGGAAAATTGCATGCATGCTATAATTCTGTAGCCGTCCCCACACTCCCACGTTTGCGTATAAATTCTTTGATTCTTGTTTAATGTGGAAGTTTCCGCGCTGTTGATTAAAGTAGTATAGCTAGGCTGCTAAACTGATTTTCGTCTCCAGGACGGCATGGCCCATCGTCCCAACCAAGTTGAACCAAGTCGACCTTTAATTATTTTGGAGTATTCGTGGGGGCACAAACAAGAACATTCTTCATTGACTGAAACAGAAGACTCTCATTCTCCTCATGTCTGGTCCATAATTAATTGGGTGCAGCTGGGATTCCTTGGATACATGATTAAGAATGAAAATGAATCATGCATCTAGCATTACTCTTGTTTGATTACATTTCCAAAAACATGATCAACAATTCAACATGGCAATATATACTGTACTGCTTATTGCCTTCCTTAATTAGCTGGTTATTCTCAAGTCTGGGACTAGGAAAATACTTCTTTATTTTTTTAATAGAAACAAGTCTTTATAATGATCTGCCCCTTAAATGAGTGACCCAAAAAGTCATTATCTAGGTAATTTATACGATCCTAAATGCTGTACACCAAATACATATGCTGATTATAAATTTGACAATATAAGGTTATGACCTGACCAAGGAATTGTACTTTTATAAGAGAAGGTTAAATTTCCTAGGATCCACACTCTTGAATATGACCTGACCAAGGAATTGTACTTTTATAAGAGAATGTTAAATTTCCTAGGATCCACACTTGAATATGACCTGACCAAGGAATTGCACTTTTAGAAGAGGTTTTTTTTTTTTTTTTTTTTCGGTGGAGTAAGAGAGTGCTAAATTTCCTAGGATCCACACTCTTGAATATGACCTGATGACCAAGGAATTGTACTTTTATAAGAGAAGGTTAAATTTCCTAGGATCCACACTCTTGAATATGACCTGACCAAGGAATTGCACTTTTATACAAAAACTATTTGAGTTTTTAACCTTAGAAGTGGAATTGGGATTTGGTTTCTAATTGTTCAATATCATCATGTAAAAATAGTGGGTGCATATCACTAAAAGAGATCCTAAGAGATGTCTGGAATACGCAGGCTGCAAGTTACAACCCAGCGTTAACCGCATTGTTGGAGCAAGTATGGCCACCAGTTTTTCTGAGATGGGGCTATTTAGTAATTGCAGTAAGACGAAGCCGTTATCAGTAAAAACTTAGAGCCTTTATAGTAAAAATAGGAGGATTTTATGATATTTCCTACAAACCGACAAAAATCAGTCTTGTACTCGAGAATGGAATCTGCCTTTACCTTGTGATGGAGTAGCTTGTTCTGGTATTGAAGCATTCAGCTCATGTAGGCGTGAAGCAGAATAACTCAAGGATCTGATTATTCAGTTCATGTAGACGTGAAGCATTCAAGGCATTGATGAAACGGAGTCCGGCAAGACCATTTGCCGGTCGACGACTAGATGAAACGGCTCTACGTATTAAACTTGAACCAATCTGGGCTTTGAGTAGTTATAAACTTTGTGTTATTTGATAGGAGTATTTTAATGCGATGTTTTAATATTTATTTCCTCATATTTTTCTTAGTTATTTCCTTTACTTAATCATTTTTAATTTAGTTTCTATTTTCTAGTTACATTGGAATAAATGGAGCTGAAATGAGCTGAAATGAAGAAATGGAGTTTTCCTAGTCCAACTAAGAATCCCAGTCAACGCAGGAATCCTGATGAGGCTAGGAAACCTGAAGGCATTAGGAGACCACATGGCTTGAAGATGACGTGGGAGATATTATGGGAGATTAATTCTGATTTTTGCATGGGAAATGATGGAGATAATGTGAAAATCAAGGAGATTATGTTGAGAATATCAAGGGAGAGTTTCAAGGGATTGTGCAACAAGAAAATGCTCAAAACAAGTCCAGATTCGCTCCTTAATTCCCTCAAGATATGTTGGCTGAAATTAGAGACTAAAATCTGCAGTTTTAATGTGAAAATCAAGAGAAAATCAAGGGGAGGACATTAAGGATAAAGCCATGGAGAGATTTAAGGGAGAAAAGGTCCAAAACAAGTCCAGATTCATTCCTAATTTCACTCAAGAGCATTTTGGCAGAAAATTAAGAGAAAAATCAGATAAAATCTTGGGAAAATCAGCAATAATATATTTGGAAAGATTATAGACTTATTTTGGAGGCTTTTGATTGGCTGGATGACTCAACAGTGCTGACATGACATTCTATGATTGGTCGAAGCTGTGTGGCATGAATAGATAATTCTTTGGGAAATTAAAAAGAAGATTCATGAAGCTTGACCGTTCCCCTATATATACTCCCCTCTCTAGACGTTTTGAAGACCACACCACAACACACCTCTCTCTCTCAGTAAATAAACATCAGAAAAATTCTCTCCATTCTCTAGTCTTCAGAAGCTCTAGTCTCAACCAAGGAGGAAAAGAAGTCATGCAATACATCAAGATCCTATCCGCCATCCACCCTTAGGTCGTCCCTAGAAGATTGCTTGCTTTCAAGGATCTTCGAGTTCTTCGTCTCAAGGCTTTGTCATCCATCTTTCACGGTGTATTTCGTACTTTCTTTTATTTTCCTTTGTTTGATTTGTAGATTATGAATTCTACTTAACATGATGTTAAGGGCAAAGTTTAAAGCCTGTTTATATGTTTTGAAATAAAGTTACGATTTCTTTATGTTGATTGATATGTTGCTTATGTGAGATTGCTTGATTGATTTTGGATTATAGAAAACTTTTGTATGTATGTGTTCTTTGGTGGCCAACTTAGGATATATGCATGTAATTGAAGCTAGATTTAAGTAGTAAAGGCTTTGGACAAAAGTCGAAATCAATTCAGGAGGATTGCAAATATGTGAACTTATGCATAACTAGGTTGTGCACTTTGGTTTACATCCTTTTTCTTTGTTCTTAATGCGTTGAATGTGTTCTTGATTAGCTAGCTTTCTAGACTATGATTGCATGTTCAATAGGATTGATTGAGGTGCTTTCACTTAGATTAATTATTCAAGGAAAGTAAAAAATGGGAAATCGTTTGCTTTCTAACGTTTCACATGGTCAACTTCTTTCTCATGACATAGAAAATCAACTATAGGAATTGTGATTGGATTTCTTGCATATGATTGTGGTTTTGATCTTTATTCCTTGCATTCCACCCGTGTATATATGTTTTAACATTTTCTTTATTTTATTTATTTAATTTTTAATTTAATAATCTTAAAACCGTGTTTGTTTTATTTTTGTAAATAATACTTTATACTTATTTTAATTTTTTATTTGTTGTACAATGACAGGTGTACCCTCAATCCCCGGCTTGAACGATCCCTACTTATTCTATACTAACGATGACATCCTTATAAAGTTAAATTATGCGCTTGCTTTTAGCGTATCATTACTCTAAGTTTCATCTGGTAAAATGGGAATTTGGGATTCGAGTGATGCCAATTTTTCATATTCTAATTTTCTTTACTCCAATTCCCAGAAAAAGATTGGTAATAGATTCATGAATGGTGTCAACATCTAGTTGTTTGATGCTTAAATTATCATAATCTTGGAACCGTTATGCTATTAAATATAGAAATCTGAGTTCGAAGCAAATAAGAATATAATGGACCCAGTAGAACATTCAAATTATGATGAGTTAGAAACGAAGACTTAAGGGTTGAGGCATTTGATCGCTACATTCAATTAACTAAGCCAAGACAAATTGACTCAACCCACAATTTAGAGATGAAGGGGAATTGGAATGGCAAACCAAGCGCTTTGAATTTGAGGGAAATTACCTTACGAGGAGTAGATGAGTAACTGTGTCACGTGACAGAGGTTTCCCCAGTGAAAATCTATTTACCATGTTAACGTTCTCTGTCGTTTAGCGCCATTGAAATGTCCAAATCGACTCGGACGTTAACGTTTGTCCAGACTCTGCGCATTCCAGCCTCCTCCGTTACTTTGATAATGTGTAGAAACTATTTAATTTAACTTGTGGAACAATTTGTCACTTATTATAACAATAAAGTCCCTGCTATTTCGTTGACCAACGTACACCTAACGCATTGGAAAGCAAAAGATTAAAGCACCTTCCGGCGTAATTCCTATAGAGTTTGTAATCTAGAAGGGAAAAATTCTAATATGGACCAAGGTGTAGGTAGACCATAGGCAAAATGAAGGGCAAAATAGGGCATTTGGTGGCAAAATATCTGATTTTTTTGCCTAGGTGCAGGTGGACCTTGGTCCATGGAAGTCTCTTTGTCTAGAAGGCTCTTGCGAGGGACACTATTGGAAATAGAACGCGTACCCTTTTAAATAGAAAGGTCATAATCAATTATATTTTTATTCATATTTAATAGGATATAATTTCCAACACCACCCACCGGATAGCTTGCCTGCAAGGCTGCAACCCCTTGAAGAATACCATAGTTGATATCCATCCTAGTAATACTCTAGGTTAAGGTACATATACCAAGGGTGATAATAGGCAAGAGATCAGAATTGAATGAGTAGTATACATTTTAAACAGAAATGTTGTGGATCAATAGTGGATTTGTGGACGTTTGCAGAAAAAGAAAAGAGGGTCGTGAGGTTGGTAAACTAACTATAATAATCAATGGAATAATCTATCTATCTTTAATCTATCTTATTTGTAAATTGGAATCGAGACATACACCAAATTGTAGGTCGAACCTTTAAAAGTCTAAGTCAATCCTGAAACACAGAAATTTCAATAAACCAAATTGTAAGTTGTCCAGATCGACATGTGCCGGCCAATGACCATTTCTAATTAACTGGTACTCCATCGTCCATGCCATGCATATCTGCCTTATAAATACCCAATTCGACCATCATCTTAATTAGTTCTATACCTCATTCTATACACATATCAAAAGAGAGACCACAATTAAGATGGCTTTCCAAGTTACAATTAGGACGAAGTCCCTTTTCTTCACCATCCTAGGTTTAGCATTTGTAGCACAAATTGCAATAGCTCAAGACTGCGGGTGTGCCGCAGGCCTGTGTTGCAGCGAATTTGGTTACTGCGGCACCGGTGATGCCTACTGCGGCAACGGTTGTAAAGAAGGTCCTTGTACTACCACCCCCACACCGACACCAACTACTAACGGTGGCTCGGTGGCAGATATCGTAACCACTGACTTCTTCAACGGGATTATTAATCAGGCTGGTGCTGACTGTGCCGGAAAGAGCTTCTACACCAGACAGGCTTTTCTCGATGCCCTCGGCTCTTATGGTGATTTCGGTACCACCGGTTCCGCTGATGACAATAAGCGGGAAGTTGCAGCGCTGTTTGCTCATGTCACGCATGAGACGGGCCGTAAGTATATCATCATTTTCTCATCATCCATGTTGCTAGCATATCTTATAAATACAATTACTGCAAAACAAAATCACATCTGTACTTGGATAATTATACTCTAGTAGAAGAAGGTGAATTGTAGTCTACTGAATTAATACATATAGCATGCACTAATTATCACTATACATAATTCCATATGTACGTACTAATGAGAGCATTTTTTAATGATGGATGCAGATTTTTGCTACATAGAAGAGATAAAGAAGGACATCTACTGCGACACGAGTAAAACAGAGTACCCATGCAACCCCAACAAGCAGTACTACGGGCGTGGACCACTCCAGCTAACCTGGAACTACAATTACGGAGCTGCCGGAAATGCCATTGGCTTTGACGGCCTGAACTCCCCCGAAACGGTGGCTACAGACCCCGTGGTGGCGTTCAAAACGGGCTTGTGGTTTTGGATGACCAATGTGCACTCCGTTATAGGCCAAGGATTCGGAGCCACAACTCGAGCCATCAACGGTGACGTGGAATGTGATGGCAAAGCTCCGGACAAAGTTCAAGCTCGCGTCAACTATTATAATGACTACTGCACCCAACTCAATGTTTCTCCGGGTGACAATCTCTATTGCTAAACATGTTAACTAATTAATTGTGGAATAAATTAATAAAAGTGCAGCTAGCCTGAAAAAATATAACATCAATCTCTTCTCTCTCAAAAATGACATATATCATGCATGGTATAGCCATGAAAGGAGAGGACTACCTCCTATTCTGTAGTCCACGTATTCTTTTTTTATAAGATAATAAAATAAAGAGAGCCCGAATTGGTATGCTTGATTGAAATTAGAAATTTATTATTACTTTTTCTTTGTACACATGGGCCCAAATAGGCACGAAGAATGGATTCAATAGAAAAATATATAAGAAGTAAATGAAATTCAGCTCATTACTTGGATCAAAAGTGATGATATTCAGGTCGATTCTAATAGGGAATATGAAATATCGTAAGAGTGGTTCTAGTTAGACCTCCAAATTTGCTATTTGGACATCATATACTTAGTACACCTCTAATTTACTTTTTAGAATACTTGAAAAGCTAAGTAGACCTCCTTATTTTTACCAAAACACCCTTGAACATGAGATATAACAATTTGTTACTCTATTTTTTTTTTATCTCTCTTCAACCACGAGAATAAGAATGAATCAAAATCACATTATATTGCTCTCTTATGAGTAAGTCTCTCCTCCACAAAAATTAATCAGAGGGTTGGTTCTCAATCTTCATATGTTGTTGGAATCTCTTTGAATTTGCTAAAATAATGATTTCAAGGGTTTTTGGGTTAGAACATAGAGTAATAACTATATCATAATATTCAATTAATTTAGTTTTAAAAAATTCCAAATCAGATTATTTTGAATTAATTTTTGTATTAAATGATGAGCCATGTATAGAAATTATTATTTTTATTTAATTATTTTAGGTAAATTGTAAAACTATATAGGCAATATAAGGAAATTTTGAAGAAAAAAAAATAATTAATTGAATGTTATATTTGATTGGAGGAGGTAAGAAGAGTATTTATTTATTTATTTTTTTTTTTCATTTTTCTCTCTTTGTCCTTATTTGTCTTTTCATATAACTTGACAAAATCTATTAATAATTAAAAAAAGTTGGAGGTCAAAGTATCAAATTTGGAGGTCCAACTAGAATCACCCATATCGTAATGGGAAAAATTCATCTAAAAATAAGTTTATTATGCATTTATGTTCTATACATAAAGTTACAAATCATAAACTTTAGTACACGAACTTATAACCCAGAAAAATTATTTGTATATGATGTTAATAACCTCATCAGTCCATATGCCATTATCTATATAATGAAGGCTAGAATAGGACTTTTACCAAGAAAAGTTGAACCCCAATTCAAACCCAGAAAAGATGAACCTCAACCGAAACCCTAAAAACTCAAATCTCAATCTCCAATCTCTGGGTCAAAGCCTTCTCTTCTCGAACAACCACCACCTTCCCCAACCTCACCGATTTCCTCTCTAAATTCAGCCTCAAATCTCAAAAATTTGTACTTCATTTTATTTTAAATCACTAGTTTCATCACTACGTACCCCAACCAAAACAAACAAACTCCGCAAAATCGGGAAGTGCTAACATTTCTTGAACTCCCTTTTGTTCGAATCAATGGTATAAATCACCTCATTAACCCAATTTTCTGCTATCAAACTATCTGAATTAGACTTTATAAAGTAAGAAAATAGAAATCGAGGTGTCACGTCCCGAATTTTGAATAAAGAAAATTCAAATCCGAAACGTGATAACTCAACAAATTGCTAAAATGCTTAGAATTTTTTTTATTTAAACTAAGAAACAAAAAAATAAACTGAACCCACAAATGTCAATACCGACTCGTTCTCTAGAGTTAGATATTACATTACAACATGTTCACAAAAGCTCGGAAACATCAAAGTAAAATGTAAACGCTCTCTAGGAGCACATTACAAAACAATAGTAAAATAACAAAATAGGTTTTGAACCTAACACTGCTGCAACAACAATCCGCCGTCTCAACCCTAGTCACCCGCCCTGACCTACAAGAGTAACACCAACACAATGGAATAGTGCACCGGGTTGTAACTACAAACCTGGTAAGCTTTTTAAGCTCGTATGAGTAAACTCAACTAAAATAACTCAATATTCAACACATACTTATAATTTTCTCAATTTAAAAATAAATTAAAGCCACCAACAATTAAGTCCACCAAACACCCTTTCAACTCTAGTGAACAATCACACATTTCAAATATGAAACCCATGTCCCTCTTTGACAACAAAAGAAAGAATACACTCGAAACTCTCTTTTAAAAATGTGTACTCATGAGTCCTAATAACACAAGTTACTCCTATACTAGTACGTTGGCAAACAGACTAAACCTCTAACTGATCGTAACTACTTACCCGACCAAAGACATGGTTCCCGATATACTTGCCTCAGTCATAACTGTGACACCAGGTCTCCTCATATCAAAAAACATTTAAAAAGATTCTACATGACCCAAAATGTTACACCAAAACTCAAAGTACTCTTTCAACACAATATAAATCAACAATTGCATGATACATCACATTCCCGAAAAGAGTAATTTCTAAAAAAAAAAAAAAAACATGAATAAAATCACAATTATTATACTTATCACAATGCTACACCATCAAGATATATATATTTCGGGTAAATACACAAACACACACATGTAATCATCCACTCAACAATGTCACTAATACCAACTAGCAGTCCACAATCGCAAAACTCGAGAAAATCATTTTTTATAATGAAACCTCATTTTAACTTACCTATGAACTGTAGACGATCAAGTTCGTATAATTTAAAATAAATATTTATTTCCAGAAAATAATTTCGCGATTAAACTGAAACAATAAAGGGAACTCTGTTCATAAATGAACCTCGTGAGATTTACTCAACTATATATCCCATTGCGTCATCTCTCACAGCCGAGATAAAGTACAGAACACTCTCCGTCAATCACCTAAGTAAAATAAGGTCTCAACTTTGTACACGATTAACGAAAGCGGTTACAGTACGTTCGAACCCAGCACTTGAACAAAAATCGAAGATTTCGTAAATCAAGATAAGACTTCCTCCTCTTCTAGGATTAATTTCTCACAATTATACGACAATCTAACAGTCGGATCCTTATGGATCGCAAATCGAGTAAACTGAAACGATGCTAAACCTAACATGCTTCAAACGATCACAACATGACCCTATAACATATCAACACGCTTGTATCAATGAGTAGGACACAACAAAGAAATAGAAGCATAAAACCTGCCACTGGCAACCTCTAAACTTGGTCATGAAACTTATGCCAAAAACAAGCCCAACAACTTTCATAACTACAATGAAGTCTAGAAACGAAAGGATTTGCAGGAATTTACCTTGAAAGTTCAAGAATTTGGAAAAAACCCTAAAATCCGATTTTGTTAGGTTCTTCTTTCTCGTTGCAAATTGATTCAAGCTACTTGGAGGGATTGATGTACGTTTCAAGGGCTTCAAAACCTGACCGGTGGCGCAGCTAGAGGCGGCTGAAAAGTGGAGAACTCACAACAGATCCGAAATAGCGCAGCCACCATGCTTTCTGCCTTATTATATCATCCAGGAGGCTATTCGCCTTGCACCACCACAGATTGAAAGAGAAGGAAGATGCGGTTCGAATGGGACCGATGGCGATTGGTGGCCAGATGGCAGAGATATGGCCGAAAAAAGAAATTGGGTCTAGTTGGCGGTTGAGAGAGAGAGAGAGAGAGAAGGATCGGGGTTTTCGGTTTTGGAAACCTGGGTTTTTTTTTATATGTTTCTAATTTTTTTTCTATTTATACTAAATTTGCAAAAAAAAAGTATTTAACTTCCGTTGACCGTAACTTTTTCATACGAACACCGATTTTCGCATCCTGCATGTTCATGAACTAGTATCGACGCGCTCTACTATTTATGTGAAGGAAGTTTTCACAAAATCGTAAATTCAACCCTTGGAGCGAAGAGTTCTGAGCAATTTATTCGTTCAAAATAATTTCTATTTCACAATTAACATAAGAACAAGGCACCAAAACAATAATTTATACTAACTAGACTTTATTAATCTCGAGAAAATTATAAGAAATTAATATGAAAATCCAGGTCATTACACGAGGTAAGCATCGTCTTTGGGGTGGAGCACGATGGTGATGGCCGATGGTGGTTGTAGGTAGGAGAAGGATTTCCGGTATGGCGAATGAGTCAAAGTGGAGAATGATGGAGAGTAACAGTTATGGAGAGAAGAGAAAATGAGGGTGCGTAAGATTGAAAAGAAGTAGTGAATGATATGAATCAGGAAGTCGCATTAAGCTAGCCTCCACCAGGATGATCATCAATGCCATAAACTCTGGCAGCCTCTTGAAAGCGTTTACAAGAAGACTGAAGCAGTTAGAAAGGGATTAATATTGGATCCTCAGTATACATTGCGGAATTTCAGCCATGTATGTACCAAAATGCTTCATTTTGAAGAGCAAACTGTGAAAGAGAGTGCTACAAAAGTTAAAGAGATTTGTTAGTTTGAATAACAAATATATATGCTTCATGATTAGAGATTGCAGAGAGATCAACCACTCAAAAGAATGAAAAGAGTACAAGAAGTATATTCGAGAGTTATCCCATTCATGATGGATTCAATCCTACTTAATTCTAATTATAGAAGAATATGGAAGGATTGTAACTGACATCTACAATTAGAGTGTAGTAATAACATAACTGAAAACCTTCCATATCCTTCCATATTCCTTATCGTTCTTCACGTGGTTCTATAGGTTCATGCTTCAACCAACAATAGTCGTTCCAGAATCGTGGGCCTGGTCAGTACCTCATACGCGACCACCGTCCATCACCGACTTCTCCAAGGATTTTGGGGCCTCCTCCCATCTCTTGTCCACCTGTGCAATGCTGGAATTGTCGTCAATATGGTCATATTTACTCGAAGTGCCCCTAAGCACGTATGTTTAACAGCATGCATGTTGCTTTCTCTTTTGATCCAAATTGGTATCTTGATTCAGGCGCTAACAACCATATGAATCATGCTGCATGCTCCTTCAATTCGTCTACCAATCACTCACCTACTGATCAAGTTGTTGTTGGTAATGGTGATACTCTTCCCATCACTCACTCTAATATTGTTTCCTTTTCCTCTGGATCTTTTACCTTTTGCTTCTCTGATGTTCTTCAGGTTCTTCTATTCGTAAAAATCTCTTGTCTTCATAGTTTACTAATGATTTTCTTGTCAATATTACCTTCTTTCCTTGGGGATATGTTATCTGTGACTTATGGTTCCTTTTCCTATGTTTCCTTGGGGATATGTTATAATGTGGGCCTCGTGGGCTTTTTCGGGCCAGGCCGGGCCTGGCTAAGCCTTGCGGGCTTTTTCGGGGTGAGTCTTACGGGCTTTATTTACAAATAAATCTTTAAAGATAATATTTTTTATAAACTTATATTTATATATCATACACTCCAAAGAGAAACCTCTATCAACTTAAATAAAATAGAAAAACCGACCGTTGGATGAGATTATTATAATAAATTATGAGTGTGGTAAAAAATTTAGCTAATTTCACCATATTTTCGAATCTGATCGAATTGGTCAACCGTCGTTACTTGTATGTTTTCTTGGTTGACCGATGGCATGACGACAGCGAAACGTGCTTATTTTTTCACATCATGTGTGTAAATATTTCATCGATGGATGTGTGTGGATATAAGATAAAAATTTCAATTTTAATTGCAAAGATGTTGGCCTATATCAATTTGCCTCCTAAAGTCGTATGACTTGTATATTGCGTTTAAATTGTTAAAGTTCATTCTAAAGCAACCATGAAGTGGAAAATGAATTTAGAGAAATCAACCGCTCAATTGAGAGATTGTAATGTTTTATGGTGATTGTAAAAAATTCAGCTAATTTGATTCTCGTTTCGAATTCGATCAATTAGGTCAAATTTAGTTACTCTTATAAACCTATATCTATATATCATACACTCCAAAGAGCAACCCCTACCAATTCAAAGAAAATGGAAAAATGGACCGTTGGATGACATTATTACAATAAATTATGAGTGTGGTAAAAAATTTAGTCAATTTCACCATATTTTCGAATCCGATCGAATTGGTCAACCGTTGTCACTTGTATGTTTTCTTGGTTGACCGACGGCATGACGACCGCGAAACGTGCTTATTTTTTCACATCACGTCTGTAAATATTTCATCGATGGATGTGCGTGGACATAAGATAAAAATTTCAATTTTTATTACAAAGATGTTGGCCTATATTAATTTGCCTCCTAAAATTGTATGACTTGTATATTGCATTTAAATTGTTGAGGTTCATTCTAAAGCAACCATGAAGTGAAAAATGAATTTAGAGAATTCAACCGCTCGATTGAGAGATTGTAATGTTTTATGGTGATTGTAAAAAATTCAGCTAATTTGATTCTCGTTTCGAATTCGATTAACTAGGTTAAATGTAGTTACTCTTATAAACCTATATCTATATATCATACACTCTAAAAAGCAACCCCTATCAATTCAAATAAAATGGAAAAATGGACAGTTGGATGACATTATTACAATAAATTATGAGTATGGTAAAAAATTTAGCCAATTTCACCATATTTTCGAATCCGATCGAATTGGTCAACCGTCGTCACTTGTATGTTTTCTTGGTTGACCAATGGCATGACAACCGCGAAACGTGCTTATTTTTTCACATCACGTTTGTAAATATTCCATCGATGGATGTGTGTGGACATGTGATAAAAAAAATTTATTTTAATTACAAACACATTGGTCTATACCAATTTTCCTCCTAAAGTTGTATGACTTATGCATTACATTTAAATTGTTGTGGTTCATTCTAAAGCAACCATGAAGTGGAAAATGAATTCGGAGAAACCAACCGCTCGATGGAGAGATTGTAATGTTTTATGGTGGTTGTAGAAAATTCAGCCAATTTGGTTCTAGTTTCGAATTTGATCCGCTAGGTCAAACTTAGTTACTCTTATAAACTTATATTTATATATCATATACTCCAAAGAGCAACCCCTATCAATTCAAACAAAATGAAAAAACCTACGGTTGGATGAGTTTATTACAATAAATTATGAGTGTGGTAAAAAATTTAGCCAATTTCACCATATTTTCGAATCCGATCGAATTGGTCAACCGATATGTAGAATATATATATGCACTAATGCACATATTCTATATAGAAGTATAAGAACTTCCACACACACACACACACACACACACACACACATATATATATATATATATATACAGCGCTTCTCCGGTGCGGACGTCCGCACTTTTTGCTTAGGTGCGGATTTCCGGTTTTGACCCACTTTCCGATCACATTTTCACATCTTAGCCGTTCAGTTTTTAGGCCATAATGTATAGATCACCTCTACAAAATTTCAGCCAATTTGGTGATCGTTAAGGCATCCAAAACTGCAATTTACCATTATAAATACGAACGGTTCCGGTTTCGACAGATTCTGTCCGTTCGTGTAAATTGCAATTTTGGATGCCTTAACGATCATCAAATTGGCTGAAATTTTGCAGAGATGATCTATACATTAGGATCTAAAAACTGAACGGCTAAGATGTAAAAATGTGATCGGAAAGTGGGTCAAAACTGGAAATCCACACCTTTTTCTTCGGTGCGGATATCCGCACCTGAGCAAACTTATATATATATATATATATATATATATAAAATATTTTACGGGCTTTTACGGGCCGGGCTTAGCTGGCCTTTGGCTGGCCGGGCAGGGTTTTTGCTGGCTTTTGGCAGGCCGGCCCACTACCCACCGAGGCGGGCTTTTTAACAGGCCGGCGGGCCTCCATCGGCCCAGTTGATCCGCGGGCTTTTTGATGTGGCCTAGTAAGGCACACTTACTCTTGTTTCATTAGAAGATTTTTATTAAATAAGAAAATTGATCTGCAGCTCTAGTTATATGATCATAATATAATTGTTTCTTTGTGTTCTTGGTATTTAATAATTTTCGACTATGATACGTGCAAAAGCAATCGCCAATTTAAACCCTGAAAATGTCGAGCGTTAGTATAGGATAAGCAGGGATCGTTCAAAACCGGGGATTGAGGGTGCTAACATGTGAGAAACAAATTAAAGAAAAGAATATACAAATTCACACGAAATTATTAGATCATGTACAAGTTAAGTTAGAATTAAAATAGAAATCCATATACAACACAAATACAAACAACAAATCCTAATTAAACTCTAACTACACAAATTCATGTACAACACAAACACAAATTACTATTCACAAAAACACTATTCACGGAATTAAATTATATTTTCAGATTATTAACAAGTTATTCACAATTTACATGCATACTAAAAACCTAAAACCAATTTTATTTATTTACAAATATACAAGAACACAAAACATAAAAGATAGGGGGGTTTTAAAGATTGAAAACATAAATTTTCAGAAAACAATAAAAGAATGAAAATCGTTTTATTTACATAGGTGGGAAAAGAAGAATTTTTGGAAAACAATTTATCAAGAACAATTCAAGAACAACATATTCATGCATCCCTTAATCTTGTTAATTACCATGGAACGATATCAACCAAGAAACAAAGTTACAAGCGCCGAATGTCCCTTATATGACTTCCCTTTACACAGTTGATCAAGCAACGCACTTAATCCAACATATTTCAAATGCAGGTATCACACAATCGAAGCGACTCATAATCTCATGCATTCGAATCATTAAGAGCAAGTGAAAGTTTAGTCAATAAACATGCAAATTCAAGTACTCAACGCAAGTCTTTTCATTACATGCATAATCTGATCTCGACCTTTGTCCAAAGCCTTTACTACCATATTGAATTAGGGTCACAACGCATGAACCTAATTACTAGCTCCAATTACATGCAATCATCCTAAGCGTGCACTCAAAGAACAAAAACATGCAAAAGTTATCTATAAAACAAAATCAGATTATCAATCCATATTTCGGCAATCAACAAGCATCCAAGACACACAAACACATCAATCATCAAAAAGAACATCAAAATTGCATCCAAAAATCAGAAAGTTAACTCATGGTTTCGGTTTTACACAAAGAAAATCAAAACAGAAATTTCTATCTAACAAGTCATAAAACCAAGAAGAATACATATGAAAGGTGGTATGAACAACCCTTAGTTACGTCCCAAGGTCCAACGCAGATCCAAGGCGGCGGCACAAAGTGAAGATCACGGCAAAGGTGGAGGATGGCACGGCTAGGAACTTGTAGAAGTGAAAACCTGAAACTCAAGAGCAACCGGTGAGAAACGAAATTGTGGAGAATAATGTGTCCACCCCCTGAACGTCTAATACACAAGGTATATATAGTAGAACGTCCCAAGGCACTCCCAATTCGTTTCTACTTGGTTTCTCTTAGTTCGTGTTGATTTAGGACTTCTTTGGCTCAAAACAGATTTCCGGCAGGATTGACCTCAGTCCACTAAAACGGCCATAACTTCCTCTAGAAAATAGCTATTGATGAGCCGTAAAAAGCTCTGGAAACTAGACATCCGTAGCTTTCCAACCATATAAAGATCATAATTTTCTGAGCTCTGACCGATTTTTGACACTCCATTGAAGTTGACTGATCTGCACAGGCAGATTTCCGAATCTGTAATGGATTTGACTTTTGAAGCACAAGTTGAGTCCAATTCGGTTTTCCTTTGCATCACATGCCTCTCACATGTCTTCCACGCCTATTCTGAAGTAGAAACGTCAAGAACCTTCAAGAATCTTCAAGATCTCACGGCAATTCCAATCCTTACTCAACAAGAAGTCCAAATTCCATATTGCTTTGTAATTCGTATTCTTTGTTGCTTCCTCTTCCATGTGCACGGCATATGACCTTCTTGAGACGTCTAGATGCTTCCACAGGTCTCCTAGTATGAGTAGAACTCCATATGCAAGTAGGTTTCCTAGTTGAATACAAACTTCTTTTCTGCGATTCTTCTACACTCTTCCGGAACCTTCTTGAGTAATCCTTATCCAACAGGGACTCCTTATCACACTAGGATTCCTTATCTGAGTAGAATTGGGTTTCCTTGTCCAAGTAGGACTTCTAATTTCCGCGACTTAAGAGTTTGAATCCAAGTCAGCTTCTGATTCCTACTCCAACTAGGATTCCTTTTCCTAGTCAAACTGGGAGAACTTCCATTTCTGTATTTCTTTCCATTTCTGCGCCCTTTGTGCATTCCTTAGCCATTTTCGGACCTTGAGACTCCATTTTACCTGAAAAACACTAACTAAGTTAAATTGATCAAGATAAAGGAAATAACTTAGCAAAATATAGGGTTTAAACATTATAAACGTCGCATTTTATGCTCCTATCAAATACCCCCACACTTAGCTTTTGCTAGTCCCTTAGCAAAATCAACATAACAAACCAAAAAGACTACAACACAAAAACAAAGAAACTACGAAATATACTAAGTATGGCAAACGAAAATCAAAGACTCAAGACTCAAAACATACAAACGTAACACACAAAGAAGACTTAAACGAAAATCAAAACCAAAAACAAAGATCAAGACGTTGACAAACACAATGACCTCTAAGCCCTTTAACATATTGTCTCAGAAATCTCATACTTTCAAGTCACCAAGATTAGCACTTAACCAAGCATCACATCTTCAAGATATTCAAGAGCTAATTATAAATTATAATCCACATATAAGCATGTAAGACTTGGGGGTAAACAATGGTGGTGGGTTCTTTAACATATTTCAAACAAGTCATGATTCAAACCTCACAGGAATATATCACTCTTTCTTCTCTCAGATTCAAGGCTCATGCTTAAAAGCTTATCACTCAATTATATGTGAAAGATTACAAAGTAGATCACATATGCAAGAAACGAAAGCACATATATTATTTTTCATAGATCTCATGAAAGATATCAACCACTTGCACAGATGAACCCAAGCCATAAGTTCAACAGTCATAACTCATCTCCACAGATCAAAGGCTGTCCCATCTTAAGGATCAAAGAGGTCTTACAATTCAAGGTTGTAATGGGGCCAAGGCTTAAGGTTTAGAGAAACGAAGGGATAGGGAAATCACAAAGTATCCTAAAAACCTAGCAGAGCACTTGTTGATGTAGAGAGACTAAATTTTCGAATCCACCAAGCATAGAAAACGTCAAGTATCCTCCAAGCTTATAAAAGGGCCAAGTGCCATCATGTTGGGCCCAAACTTCATGCTAACCTTATTTTGAACAAGTGTGAATCAGACAAAGACCAAATTCTTCAACAATGGGCCTGCACTTCAAAGCATCTCCAAATCCACTAAGTATAGGGGACTAAAATCCATAAACATAAAACAATAACACACATTTTTTTTTCTTTAATTGCCGAAACATTCTTTTTTTCTCTTTTTTTTTTTTACGATTTCATTTTCTTTCTTTTTTTTTTCGGCAATACATACAAAAATTACATATGGACAAGTCTACCCCCACACTTGAACTTCTTCATGCCTTCAAAAGTCTTCCTTGACGCCAAAACTCCAAGCAAAGTCTCAAAAATATGCTCCACTAAGTCTTTAGAACAAAGGGTAAGGACATAACTACACTAGGGTTAAGGGTTAAGGAATTTTGAGGGTGATGAAAGAAAAGGCTCAATGTAGGCTCAAAATGGTTAAACTAGGGGAGTCCCACGACGGGCACAAATAGGGACACAGGCTATATTTGGCTATGGTTGTGAAAAGCCTAAGTAAGTACCTTTATCCTTTCCAGAATCAGGGACATGTATTGATAAAAGTTTCAACAAGCATAAAAGTGAATTCTAGCATTCTCTAGTCCATCAAACTTAATCTATGGCAAGTAATCAATCAAGATGAAAGAATAATGAGATCAACAAAATCATCGCCAAGAAAATAAGAGTATAATTCATTTTTTCATTAATCACTCACAAAGAAAGGGCACATGGCTCAAATTCTCACAAGGGTTATTATGAATCACAACTTATCTTCCACATGTTCATATTCTGTACCAAAGTTACGCATACACCATATCTACTACACATTCATATGCTTTTCATAAATCATAATTAACCAAAGAATATCATCAAATATTATCTCAATCTTGTGATCCTCTTTTAGCCTTAATTTTAGAGATATAAGCTCATCCTAGACAGTTAAAAGGGCATCCTAAGACTCAATCACACAACAAAATCAACAAACAAACAAAAAAAACAAAAAGATTTTTTTTTTTTTTTGAACAGTGACGATTTTTTTTTTATTATTACTAAAATGACGAAAATATTTAGATTTTTTTTTTTTTTTTTAAGACCACAAAACTAACTATCTAAAAACAAAGTGAGACGTTAAACCCTTCCCCCACACTTAAATCATGCATTGTCCTCAATGTATAAACAAGTATAAAGCATGCAAAGCATAAATCAAGCATGGCATAAGAGTTAACGCAAAAAATCCTAAAACAAAGAAAAATTATGAAAATAAAAGAGAAGGAAGAGTTCAAGAAAGCAAATCTGCGTTGATGACTCCTCCACAGCTACGGATGAAATGGGTTGCCTCCCATGCAGCGCTTAATGTTTAAAGTCTTTCAGCCTAGACTTGCACCTCCATTTATTCCAATATATACACATAACAAAACATCAAAAGTATGGATATATACAAGACTAACAAAATTTTATGTATATATTTACAAGTTTCACAATTTTTAAGTAGTTAACTCCAATAAGGAGTCGTGAATCAAGGTTTAGACACACGGCCCAAATATTCTAATTTTAATACAAGTCTCCCTTCCCTTTATCTTTTGGTTACTCTTTTCACACAGAGCCATGTAGTAGAGGAACGATTTTGGCGGAGCTCAGCTCACTTGATTAGCAGGGGACGAGACCCTTTGCTAGCACTTCTCGTATCCAATCAACCTAGACACCCTGTGCTAATAAAGTGTGCCTACTTTATAAAGAAAACTTTGACAAGTATTAACAAGAGAATATTTCACCTAGTCCATTATGACTCACAACTTCTTACCAAACCCAACTATTTTCGAAAATTGTCTAAGTATATTGACTCAATGAGACGTCATGAACTTTGTTTTGGACGTGCGGCCCAAGTCCTTGCCTATACACATAGTATTTTTCAAATCCTTTGGGCAACCTTACTGAAATGGCCAGGTGGGGGAGGACGAGCACGAGAGGTAGAACCCATTTTGGCACAAGCTACTCCCACATAGTGGTTTAGGCTCGTTTGATTGCACTTCTGGATTCAAAACCCGTCATGAACGTTGTCCCCTTTCTAGACACCATTCCACATAGGCTATACTTACTTAGATAAGAAAAAATTCTAAGTGCAAGACATTGTTCAATTGTTAATAAAAGCCGCCCTCAACCTTAAGAGACCTGTTTCAGGTACTAATAAGGGGTTTAGGCTAATATTAACAAAGGGACTTCACCTATTCCATCAAAATTCACGGCCCCTTACCAAATCAATACCTTAGTGGCGTTTTCATCACATGAAGACTTTTCAATCCCCGGCAACGGCGCCAAAAATTGATACGTGCAAAAGCAATCGCCAATTTAAACCCTGAAAATGTCGAGCGTTAGTATAGGATAAGCAGGGATCGTTCAAAACCGGGGATTGAGGGTGCTAACATGTGAGAAACAAATTAAAGAAAAGAATATACAAATTCACACGAAATTATTAGATCATGTACAAGTTAAGTTAGAATTAAAATAGAAATCCATATACAACACAAATACAAACAACAAATCCTAATTAAACTCTAACTACACAAATTCATGTACAACACAAACACAAATTACTATTCACAAAAACACTATTCACGGAATTAAATTATATTTTCAGATTATTAACAAGTTATTCACAATTTACATGCATACTAAAAACCTAAAACCAATTTTATTTATTTACAAATATACAAGAACACAAAACATAAAAGATAGGGGGGTTTTAAAGATTGAAAACATAAATTTTCAGAAAACAATAAAAGAATGAAAATCGTTTTATTTACATAGGTGGGAAAAGAAGAATTTTTGGAAAACAATTTATCAAGAACAATTCAAGAACAACATATTCATGCATCCCTTAATCTTGTTAATTACCATGGAACGATATCAACCAAGAAACAAAGTTACAAGCGCCGAATGTCCCTTATATGACTTCCCTTTACACAGTTGATCAAGCAACGCACTTAATCCAACATATTTCAAATGCAGGTATCACACAATCGAAGCGACTCATAATCTCATGCATTCGAATCATTAAGAGCAAGTGAAAGTTTAGTCAATAAACATGCAAATTCAAGTACTCAACGCAAGTCTTTTCATTACATGCATAATCTGATCTCGACCTTTGTCCAAAGCCTTTACTACCATATTGAATTAGGGTCACAACGCATGAACCTAATTACTAGCTCCAATTACATGCAATCATCCTAAGCGTGCACTCAAAGAACAAAAACATGCAAAAGTTATCTATAAAACAAAATCAGATTATCAATCCATGAATTCGGCAATCAACAAGCATCCAAGACACACAAACACATCAATCATAAAAAAGAACATCAAAATTGCATCCAAAAATCAGAAAGTTAACTCATGGTTTCAGTTTTACACAAAGAAAATCAAAACAGAAATTTCTACCTAACAAGTCATAAAACCGAGAAGAATACATATGAAAGGTGGTATGAACAACCCTTAGTTACGTCCCAAGGTCCAACGCAGATCCAAGGCGGCGGCACAAAGTGAAGATCATGGCAAAGATGGAGGATGGCACGGCTAGGAACTTGTAGAAGTGAAAACCTGAAACTCAAGAAAAAACCGGTGAGAAACGAAATTGTGGAGAATAATGTGTCCACCCCTGAACGTCTAATACACAAGGTATAAATAGTAGAACGTCTCAAGGCACTCCCAATTCGTTTCTACTTAGTTTCTCTTAGTTCGTGTTGATTTAGGACTTCTTTCTCCCAAAACAGATTTCCGGCAGGATTGACCTCAGTCCACTAAAACGGCCATAACTTCCTCTAGAAAATAGCTATTGATGAACCGTAAAAAGCTCTGGAAACTAGACATACGTAGCTTTCCAACCATATAAAGATCATAATTTTCTGAGCTCTGACCGATTTTTGACACTCCATTGAAGTTGACTGATCTGCACAGGCAGATTTCCGAATCTGTAATGGATTTGACTTTTGAAGCACAAGTTGAGTCCAATTCGGTTTTCCTTTGCATCACATGCCTCTCACATGTCTTCCACGCCTATTCTGAAGTAGAAACGTCAAGAACCTTCAAGAATCTTCAAGATCTCACGGCAATTCCAATCCTTACTCAACAAGAAGTCCAAATTCCATATTGCTTTGTAATTCGTATTCTTTGTTGCTTCCTCTTCCATGTGCACGGCATATGACCTTCTTGAGACGTCTAGATGCTTCCACAGGTCTCCTAGTATGAGTAGAACTCCATATGCAAGTAGGTTTCCTAGTTGAATACAAACTTCTTTTCTGCGATTCTTCTACACTCTTCCGGAACCTTCTTGAGTAATCCTTATCCAACAGGGACTCCTTATCACACTAGGATTCCTTATCTGAGTAGAATTGGGTTTCCTTGTCCAAGTAGGACTTCTAATTTCCGCGACTTAAGAGTTTGAATCCAAGTCAGCTTCTGATTCCTACTCCAACTAGGATTCCTTTTCCTAGTCAAACTGGGAGAACTTCCATTTCTGTATTTCTTTCCATTTCTGCGCCCTTTGTGCATTCCTTAGCCATTTTCGGACCTTGAGACTCCATTTTACCTGAAAAACACTAACTAAGTTAAATTGATCAAGATAAAGGAAATAACTTAGCAAAATATAGGGTTTAAACATTATAAACGTCGCATTTTATGCTCCTATCAAATACCCCCACACTTAGCTTTTGCTAGTCCCTTAGCAAAATCAACATAACAAACCAAAAAGACTACAACACAAAAACAAAGAAACTACGAAATATACTAAGTATGGCAAACGAAAATCAAAGACTCAAGACTCAAAACATACAAACGTAACACACAAAGAAGACTTAAACGAAAATCAAAACCAAAAACAAAGATCAAGACGTTGACAAACACAATGACCTCTAAGCCCTTTAACATATTGTCTCAGAAATCTCATACTTTCAAGTCACCAAGATTAGCACTTAACCAAGCATCACATCTTCAAGATATTCAAGAGCTAATTATAAATTATAATCCACATATAAGCATGTAAGACTTGGGGGTAAACAATGGTGGTGGGTTCTTTAACATATTTCAAACAAGTCATGATTCAAACCTCACAGGAATATATCACTCTTTCTTCTCTCAGATTCAAGGCTCATGCTTAAAAGCTTATCACTCAATTATATGTGAAAGATTACAAAGTAGATCACATATGCAAGAAACGAAAGCACATATATTATTTTTCATAGATCTCATGAAAGATATCAACCACTTGCACAGATGAACCCAAGCCATAAGTTCAACAGTCATAACTCATCTCCACAGATCAAAGGCTGTCCCATCTTAAGGATCAAAGAGGTCTTACAATTCAAGGTTGTAATGGGGCCAAGGCTTAAGGTTTAGAGAAACGAAGGGATAGGGAAATCACAAAGTATCCTAAAAACCTAGCAGAGCACTTGTTGATGTAGAGAGACTAAATTTTCGAATCCACCAAGCATAGAAAACGTCAAGTATCCTCCAAGCTTATAAAAGGGCCAAGTGCCATCATGTTGGGCCCAAACTTCATGCTAACCTTATTTTGAACAAGTGTGAATCAGACAAAGACCAAATTCTTCAACAATGGGCCTGCACTTCAAAGCATCTCCAAATCCACTAAGTATAGGGGACTAAAATCCATAAACATAAAACAATAACACACATTTTTTTTTCTTTAATTGCCGAAACATTCTTTTTTTCTCTTTTTTTTTTTTACGATTTCATTTTCTTTCTTTTTTTTTTCGGCAATACATACAAAAATTACATATGGACAAGTCTACCCCCACACTTGAACTTCTTCATGCCTTCAAAAGTCTTCCTTGACGCCAAAACTCCAAGCAAAGTCTCAAAAATATGCTCCACTAAGTCTTTAGAACAAAGGGTAAGGACATAACTACACTAGGGTTAAGGGTTAAGGAATTTTGAGGGTGATGAAAGAAAAGGCTCAATGTAGGCTCAAAATGGTTAAACTAGGGGAGTCCCACGACGGGCACAAATAGGGACACAGGCTATATTTGGCTATGGTTGTGAAAAGCCTAAGTAAGTACCTTTATCCTTTCCAGAATCAGGGACATGTATTGATAAAAGTTTCAACAAGCATAAAAGTGAATTCTAGCATTCTCTAGTCCATCAAACTTAATCTATGGCAAGTAATCAATCAAGATGAAAGAATAATGAGATCAACAAAATCATCGCCAAGAAAATAAGAGTATAATTCATTTTTTCATTAATCACTCACAAAGAAAGGGCACATGGCTCAAATTCTCACAAGGGTTATTATGAATCACAACTTATCTTCCACATGTTCATATTCTGTACCAAAGTTACGCATACACCATATCTACTACACATTCATATGCTTTTCATAAATCATAATTAACCAAAGAATATCATCAAATATTATCTCAATCTTGTGATCCTCTTTTAGCCTTAATTTTAGAGATATAAGCTCATCCTAGACAGTTAAAAGGGCATCCTAAGACTCAATCACACAACAAAATCAACAAACAAACAAAAAAAACAAAAAGATTTTTTTTTTTTTTTTGAACAGTGACGATTTTTTTTTTATTATTACTAAAATGACGAAAATATTTAGATTTTTTTTTTTTTTTTTTAAGACCACAAAACTAACTATCTAAAAACAAAGTGAGACGTTAAACCCTTCCCCCACACTTAAATCATGCATTGTCCTCAATGTATAAACAAGTATAAAGCATGCAAAGCATAAATCAAGCATGGCATAAGAGTTAACGCAAAAAATCCTAAAACAAAGAAAAATTATGAAAATAAAAGAGAAGGAAGAGTTCAAGAAAGCAAATCTGCGTTGATGACTCCTCCACAGCTACGGATGAAATGGGTTGCCTCCCATGCAGCGCTTAATGTTTAAAGTCTTTCAGCCTAGACTTGCACCTCCATTTATTCCAATATATACACATAACAAAACATCAAAAGTATGGATATATACAAGACTAACAAAATTTTATGTATATATTTACAAGTTTCACAATTTTTAAGTAGTTAACTCCAATAAGGAGTCGTGAATCAAGGTTTAGACACACGGCCCAAATATTCTAATTTTAATACAAGTCTCCCTTCCCTTTATCTTTTGGTTACTCTTTTCACACAGAGCCATGTAGTAGAGGAACGATTTTGGCGGAGCTCAGCTCACTTGATTAGCAGGGGACGAGACCCTTTGCTAGCACTTCTCGTATCCAATCAACCTAGACACCCTGTGCTAATAAAGTGTGCCTACTTTATAAAGAAAACTTTGACAAGTATTAACAAGAGAATATTTCACCTAGTCCATTATGACTCACAACTTCTTACCAAACCCAACTATTTTCGAAAATTGTCTAAGTATATTGACTCAATGAGACGTCATGAACTTTGTTTTGGACGTGCGGCCCAAGTCCTTGCCTATACACATAGTATTTTTCAAATCCTTTGGGCAACCTTACTGAAATGGCCAGGTGGGGGAGGACGAGCACGAGAGGTAGAACCCATTTTGGCACAAGCTACTCCCACATAGTGGTTTAGGCTCGTTTGATTGCACTTCTGGATTCAAAACCCGTCATGAACGTTGTCCCCTTTCTAGACACCATTCCACATAGGCTATACTTACTTAGATAAGAAAAAATTCTAAGTGCAAGACATTGTTCAATTGTTAATAAAAGCCGCCCTCAACCTTAAGAGACCTGTTTCAGGTACTAATAAGGGGTTTAGGCTAATATTAACAAAGGGACTTCACCTATTCCATCAAAATTCACGGCCCCTTACCAAATCAATACCTTAGTGGCGTTTTCATCACATGAAGACTTTTCAATCCCCGGCAACGGCGCCAAAAATTGATACGTGCAAAAGCAATCGCCAATTTAAACCCTGAAAATGTCGAGCGTTAGTATAGGATAAGCAGGGATCGTTCAAAACCGGGGATTGAGGGTGCTAACATGTGAGAAACAAATTAAAGAAAAGAATATACAAATTCACACGAAATTATTAGATCATGTACAAGTTAAGTTAGAATTAAAATAGAAATCCATATACAACACAAATACAAACAACAAATCCTAATTAAACTCTAACTACACAAATTCATGTACAACACAAACACAAATTACTATTCACAAAAACACTATTCACGGAATTAAATTATATTTTCAGATTATTAACAAGTTATTCACAATTTACATGCATACTAAAAACCTAAAACCAATTTTATTTATTTACAAATATACAAGAACACAAAACATAAAAGATAGGGGGGTTTTAAAGATTGAAAACATAAATTTTCAGAAAACAATAAAAGAATGAAAATCGTTTTATTTACATAGGTGGGAAAAGAAGAATTTTTGGAAAACAATTTATCAAGAACAATTCAAGAACAACATATTCATGCATCCCTTAATCTTGTTAATTACCATGGAACGATATCAACCAAGAAACAAAGTTACAAGCGCCGAATGTCCCTTATATGACTTCCCTTTACACAGTTGATCAAGCAACGCACTTAATCCAACATATTTCAAATGCAGGTATCACACAATCGAAGCGACTCATAATCTCATGCATTCGAATCATTAAGAGCAAGTGAAAGTTTAGTCAATAAACATGCAAATTCAAGTACTCAACGCAAGTCTTTTCATTACATGCATAATCTGATCTCGACCTTTGTCCAAAGCCTTTACTACCATATTGAATTAGGGTCACAACGCATGAACCTAATTACTAGCTCCAATTACATGCAATCATCCTAAGCGTGCACTCAAAGAACAAAAACATGCAAAAGTTATCTATAAAACAAAATCAGATTATCAATCCATGAATTCGGCAATCAACAAGCATCCAAGACACACAAACACATCAATCATAAAAAAGAACATCAAAATTGCATCCAAAAATCAGAAAGTTAACTCATGGTTTCAGTTTTACACAAAGAAAATCAAAACAGAAATTTCTACCTAACAAGTCATAAAACCGAGAAGAATACATATGAAAGGTGGTATGAACAACCCTTAGTTACGTCCCAAGGTCCAACGCAGATCCAAGGCGGCGGCACAAAGTGAAGATCATGGCAAAGATGGAGGATGGCACGGCTAGGAACTTGTAGAAGTGAAAACCTGAAACTCAAGAAAAAACCGGTGAGAAACGAAATTGTGGAGAATAATGTGTCCACCCCTGAACGTCTAATACACAAGGTATAAATAGTAGAACGTCTCAAGGCACTCCCAATTCGTTTCTACTTAGTTTCTCTTAGTTCGTGTTGATTTAGGACTTCTTTCTCCCAAAACAGATTTCCGGCAGGATTGACCTCAGTCCACTAAAACGGCCATAACTTCCTCTAGAAAATAGCTATTGATGAACCGTAAAAAGCTCTGGAAACTAGACATACGTAGCTTTCCAACCATATAAAGATCATAATTTTCTGAGCTCTGACCGATTTTTGACACTCCATTGAAGTTGACTGATCTGCACAGGCAGATTTCCGAATCTGTAATGGATTTGACTTTTGAAGCACAAGTTGAGTCCAATTTTTTTTTGCATCACATGCCTCTCACATGTCTTCCACGCCTATTCTGAAGTAGAAACGTCAAGAACCTTCAAGAATCTTCAAGATCTCACGGCAATTCCAATCCTTACTCAACAAGAAGTCCAAATTCCATATTGCTTTGTAATTCGTATTCTTTGTTGCTTCCTCTTCCATGTGCACGGCATATGACCTTCTTGAGACGTCTAGATGCTTCCACAGGTCTCCTAGTATGAGTAGAACTCCATATGCAAGTAGGTTTCCTAGTTGAATACAAACTTCTTTTCTGCGATTCTTCTACACTCTTCCGGAACCTTCTTGAGTAATCCTTATCCAACAGGGACTCCTTATCACACTAGGATTCCTTATCTGAGTAGAATTGGGTTTCCTTGTCCAAGTAGGACTTCTAATTTCCGCGACTTAAGAGTTTGAATCCAAGTCAGCTTCTGATTCCTACTCCAACTAGGATTCCTTTTCCTAGTCAAACTGGGAGAACTTCCATTTCCGTATTTCTTTCCATTTTGCGCCCTTTGTGCATTCCTTAGCCATTTTCGGACCTTGAGACTCCATTTTACCTGAAAAACACTAACTAAGTTAAATTGATCAAGATAAAGGAAATAACTTAGCAAAATATAGGGTTTAAACATTATAAACGTCGCATTTTATGCTCCTATCAGACTACTAATATGCAAAGGTACTGTCTAGCTACTTGTTTCGTAGAAAGATCAAGGAAAATGGTGCGAGAGAGGTACGCGTAAGCGGTATGTCATTTTCTTAATTACTTAACGTACGAGTACGCCGTACTCTAGATATATTTATTTTATTTATTTTGAGAAATATATTTTAAAAACTAAAATACATTAATTAAGTTTTAATGAAGAAAAAAACGAGGAAAGGAATTTAATCCCTTTACAATCGTCAAACATACCAAATTAGATGACATATATTAATCAAAAGAAGGTTAGAAAACCTAAACCCTAAGGTGTTGCTCTTTGCGTCGCACCCAAAACCCTAAAACCGAATTCGATCGTCTTCGACCTTGTATCCCAAGCTCTCCACCATCTCATCAATTGATGATGTAACAGCCTTTTTTGCTGCCTCATTGACCTTGGCTAGCTCCAAGTTGTGGACATTTCATGGAAAATTGGGGGAGAATAGAGACGTGCGACCCAATCATGCCTTGTGGCACGACTTCTTGCTTCCAAGCCTGCAACTCTGAAAGATCTTAGATGATTCTTCAAGGGTGTATGGGTCCTTGATCGGAGCTTCAGGATACAGAAACTTGAAAACAATCATTTCATTCCTGGCTTTTGATCTGGTACATGATCGTAATAAGGTACTAAAAGGAGGTCCTTGGCGTTTCAATCAGGCACCCATTGTGCTCCAGGAATATGATGGAGTAGCACCACTCCACTCTTTAGATCTGAACTCACTCTTCTACTGGGTTCGCATCTCCAACATCCCACCATTGTTTGAGGTACCAAATAACTTCCTTGACATTGCTATTGTTGCTGGAGAGTATATCGAATATGATCAAAAACTGTTTGCAAATAGTGGCAAGGTGAGGGTTAGGGTTTCCCATGAAATATTAAAACCCTTTTTCCTTCAGAAAACCCTAAAGTTAGCACCTAGGGTGGAGCCTGAGATTTCATACTTCTTTGAAAATCTGGTGGGGAAGTGTCATGTGTGCAATCTAATCCACCATGATACATTGATGCCTAAACTGGGGGAAACAAAGTTGGAAATTTCGAGCCTTCTATTAGCTTCACAACAAATCAATTTATCAATGGGACTTTCAAGTTTCAAGGCCTAAAGACCCCTATTCTGCCGGCGGTGGGAAGAAGCCTCTTTGGAAAGGATAATGGCAGTAGTCGTAAGCCTCTGGTGTTGGGTGGAAAGGCCAGCAATGCTAGCCCAAATAATTTTCTGGCAATAGTTCTTATTGATCCATCTAGCTCGGAGAAACACATTGACCCTGAACTAGTACAATTGAAGGATGGAAACAAGATAAGTAGATCCCCTTCCCTGTATTCCTCTCCAAAAAAATTGAAGATTCTCCTTCCTAAGCTTTTTCAACAGCCTGATCCTAGTATGGCACCTGCCAAGAAAGTGAAGATGCCAGAATTAATTTACTACAAGGCTCTCGGCAAAGTCACTGGCATGGGAATGATTGAGGCACCGGGTAGCATTTTAGTGCCCAAGGAGCATCCATCTGAACATGCTTCTCCAAAGAAGAAAAGAGGAAGACCATTGGGATCCAAGAGCAAGAACCCGCCTAAGACAAAGAAGGTGACTGAAGCTCAGGAACTCTGCTATGCCTATCTTACTAAACCTCCTAGCTCTAGTGCTAAGGGCAAGGAGAAAATTTAAGTTTTTTCTTTTAATTTGACTTGGCCCTATTTACTATGCTTTATTCATAGTTTATAGGCTCACTTTGAATAAGTGAGCATTGGATGTTAAATAGGAGGTGCCATGTATGTGCCATTATTTTCCTACATGCAAACTATGCAGTGGAAAGGTATGTAGCATTGCCACTCTGGCTTGAGATAATGACAATTGTCATGATTTTGATTAAAAAAAAACAATTAGATTTACGCTGAAAAGGAATTAAGTATAATAGCCTTTTTCTCCTCTCCTATGGCTTTTTTTTTTTTTTTTTTGCTTTTTGTTACAACGTGGCTCTTTCCTTCTTTTTTTTTGAATCAAAATCACAATGATTTTCATTTATCTCAAGCCAGAATGACTATTACATATCCTTCTGATACCATCATGTAGATAGACATTAGACAAATACGAAGTTGTGGTGGTACCATAGTGGTACGTAGAAATAGAGGACACCTATTGAACATTTGCGCTCACTTATTCCTAGCAAGCCTATCTCACTATGAAAATTGCACATAGTACATAGACCCACTACATAAATAAAGAACAAAAATGTGATTAGCTGAGTTGATCCTCCTGGATCACAAAAACGATACCCTAAAATACCAGAGTCCATCAATGTGGTCCACAAAAAGGCCCAAATCCAAGAAGTATTCCTATTAGTTTTTAGCACCCCAAGCGCATTTGATTTCATCACCCAAACTGATTTGGGCCACTAAAACCATTTGGGCCTCAAAGATGATTTGGTCACCTTCATTGCTGCACTGATCGCAGCATGACGGAGAACCTCGACTCCCTCTCTGACGACCCGAAGTCCAAGTTGTGGTTTGTTGACGAGTTGAATCTGCGACAGCGAAACCAGTCCGACTTGGCCCTCATAGACTGTTTGTTGGTTTGTGAGGCCACTGCCCCCACCGATGCCATTAGCCTCTATCCAGATCACAGTAGATCGATGTAGCCATGCCTAGAGGCTGTGACCCATTCTCCCGCTGCCCAAAGTCTCTCAAGCCAAAGCTTACCATCCTTGAGTTTGACCTGACATGGTTGGCTCTTCCATCCCAATCTAGCGAAACCCCCAACCACTGGGAACTAGCTCAAACACTGAATTCTTTAAGGAAACAAAATTCAACGTCCACACTACGAGCCGTTGAAATGGGTTGGATGTCTATCGATCAAGACCGACCTTTGATAGCTAAAGAGATGCGGCGAGGGACGAAGGAGACCACTTCGTTTAAGACTGGAGTCGAATGCCGTTTATAGAGCCCAAAGCCGAGGTAGCTAGGGTTTAGGAGGAGTAGTCTCATTTTCTCCTAAACTTTCCGATGCTCTTTCTTATGGTTTTATTCAAAAAGAAAGAAATCAAATATGACTAATTAAAAACATTTTTTAATAGGATAGGAAGAGGAAGAGTTGTACGACTCTGCAACTAATTCAAGAAATTTGGAATAGAAACATGAGATTAGATGTCTAAAATCATTAGAATGTACTTAAAGGCAATCAGTTTTCAGAATACAAGTTTCAAATGTTCAATAACATGAAACTAGTGGATCAATGGATTTTCCCATCTTGTTCATTAATTTACCACATTCTGGGTCGTGCTATTCGGATTGTGGGTTACCGATAAACCGAGCGATCCCGATAACACTTTTACCAGACTTACTAGAGAAAGTACGCGACCAAAATCATGTGATCTAGTCTGCAATTTTTTATTTTATTTTATTTCTTTATGATGAAGGGGGTTAAAATAGAGGTTACAAATTTTACAAAAAATGGGGTGTGTGTATCTAAACAAAAATGATATAGAAATAAAATTTTCCTTTTCCACAATGTGACATCGAAAAAATGAAAACAATGTTACCTCTCTCTCTCTCTCTCTCTCTCTCTCTCTCTCTCTCTCAATGGTCAAACATATCAAATTAGATTATTACACCAAAAAAATTAAGCATAACAACCTTTTCTCCTTTTCTATGGCTTTTTTTTGTTATAGCGAGGCTCTTTTCTATGGCTTTATCCAAAAAGAAAGAAATAAAATATGACCATTTAAAAGTATTTTTTAACATGATAGAAAGAGGAGTTGTTGTACGACTCTACAACTAACTCAAGCGATTGAGAATAGAAATATGAAATTAGATGTCAGAAATCATCAGAATGTACTTGAAAGCAATTTGTTTTTCAGAATACAATAAGTTTCAAAGCTTCAATAACATGAACATGAAACTAGTGGATCAATGGATTTTCCCATCTTGTATGCGTAAACGTACCACATACTGGGTCGTGCTATCGGGATTGCAGGTCACGGGCAAAATCGAGCAATCTCAGTAAGACTGTTGCCATACTTACTAGAGCAAGTTCGTGACCAAAATGGTGTGATCTTGTCTATAATTTTTTATTATACTTTATTTATATATGCTGAAGAGGATTAAAATAGAGATTTCAAATTTTACAGAAAATGGGGGTGTGTATCTAAACAAAAATAATATGCAAATAAAATTTTCTTTTCCAACAATGTGACTGATACACTAAAAGTAAGCGCACAATTTAACCCTGCAAAATGTAGTTGTCAGTATAGAATAAGTAGGGATCGTTCTGTCCTGGGATTGAGGGTACACCTGTAATTGTAAAAACAAGTAAAGAATTAAAAGTACAAGGTATTATTTACAAAAATTAAAACAAAGAATAAAAATATATACAAGTAAACCCAAATAAGGGGGTTTAGATTTTTATAATAAAAAATTAAAAGAAACAAAAATAAAAATGGAAAATACATATACAAGGGTGGAACGCAAGGAACAAAGATCAAAACTACATCCATATGAATGAAGTCCAATTACAATTTCTATAGTTGATTATCTATGTCATGAGAGAGAAGTTGACCATGTGAAACGTTAATAAGCAAATGATTTCCCATATTTTACTTTCCTTGAATAATTAATCTAAGTGAAAGCACCTAAATTAATCCTATTGAACATGCAATCATAGTCTAGAAAGATAGCTACTCAAGAACACATTCAATGCATGAAGAACAATGAAAGGATGTCAACCAAAGTGCACAACCTAGTATGAAAAAGTTCATCTATTTGCAATCCTCATTAATTGATTTCGACTTTTGTCCAAAGCCTTTACTACTTATGAAATAGGTTCACAAAACTATTAAGTGAATTGTTTACCTAAATCTAGCACCAATTACATGCGTATATCCTAAGTTGGCCACCAAAGAACACATACGTATAAAAGTGTTCTATAATCAAAAATCAATTAAGCAATCTCACATAAGCAACATAGAAACCAACTATAAATTAAGATATAGCAACTTTATTTCAAAACATATAAACGGGCTTTAAACTTTGCCCTTAACGTCATGTTAACTAGAATTTATAACTCTACGAATCAAACAAAGGAAAACAAAAGAAAGTATGAAATACACCGTGAAAGATGGATGACAAGTCTTGAGACCAAGAACTTGAAGATCGTTTGACAGGACCCGCCCCAGATTTCACCTTGAAATCTAAAGTGGCTCTGCGGGGCCCACCTTAGAAGAAATTCTACCAACAAAAATTTTGGCGGAACTCCCTCTAAAAGTTGACTACCCAAACCTGTAGAAAAACATTTACACTTCTAAAATAATCCACCCTTAATCTTCTGGAGCCACCATGCTCCCTAAAACACAACATCTCCCATATCACAAAACAATTCTGAACTTAAAAAATATTAATCTCACAGGTTATCAGAGCAATCTAATGTACAGGCGTACAAGAGAATAAAATACAAGATAAATGACCGATACTTTTATATTGCGGAAGCTATGGCAGCTATGCCTCAACCCCATGTACGCTCGACCTTAAGCTAAATTGGCCTGCAAACTGGGCATTTAAAACCTAAGGGCCCAAGGGAAAACATTTAAAAACCGTTAGAGTGAGTGGACGAAAAATAAGTAATTTCGAATGAATATGTAAAACTTAATGCTTTCCCAAGTTATTCTCTAAAACCTCGCATGCAGTAACAATCTTGAAAATACTGCAAGCTTAATCACGTAAAAGAAAATAGAACATCTTGCAATCTCTTAAAATCTCATCCTCAATCCTTATAAAACATCCTTTTCAAGAGGCTCGTTTGATGACTAGAAAGGACTGCTGTCTAGTCATCTCATGCCATATAGGAGGGACTGCCACCCAGATGAGGCATCAGAAGGGACTGTCAACCGGAACAGGAGGCGGTGGATAGAAGGGACTGCCAACTAACCACAGGTAGTTAGAAGGGACTGCCAACTAACTACCTCATGTCATTTGGAAGGGACTGCCAATCAGGTGAAGCATCGGAAGGGACTGCCAACTGGGATGCAGTCTGGAAGGGAGTGCTAACCAGACTATTACCTAGAAGGGACTGCCAACTAGGTAATGCATGCATGCGCTGACTTATAGCCTTCTCAACAAACTGGAAACAACCTCTTTCAATTACTTGCTTTCGGAAAGAAACTCTATATTACTACAATAAATCATTAATAATTCACCGAAAGCATAACTCAAACCTCAATATCTCAATAAATCCTCGAAAGCATAAATCAAATACTCTGTAAATCAATAAATGCTTTTGGAAAGAAATCTCAATCTAAGTTCAAGGCTGATAAGTGCGGAGCTCAAATCTCAATAAATCTCCATAATTCAATCATGCTCAAATATTCGATGAAACATTCGTATTCGTGAATCCTAAAAAAAAACCGATATTCAAAATCAATAATTCTCACAATATTTTCTGAATAGTCAGTTCCCGAAAATCATTTCCTAACTCAATAACTCATAAATAAATAGCTTGAAAAATCTATTGAAAGCCCTTAGGAAGGAAATCCACTAAAAATCCTGTAACTCATAGAGCATAATAAATCTCAAGAAATCAAGCTCATAAAATCATAACACTCAATAATTCAAATAATAAATTAAACCTCAATCGGAAAATAATAATATACTGCATGCACATTTAATTTAAAATAAATGTCCACTCACAGTACTATTTAGGCGATCACGCATACGAGTTCCTTCATCGAGCAATAGCTCAGTATACCGCCCTGTATACAATTATAATTCGTGAATAACAATCAAGAAATTAAATACGATTCCCACATCAAATCCTCATAAATTAACATTTCTATTTCTTCTCTGATTAAACCAAAACTTTATTATTTGCACCAATTCTTTAATTGAAGGTTTCTAGGCTAGGGCAAAGCTGAGGGAAATGTGATAGTGGAATTCTCATAAATCAATAACCAAATTATTGAACTTCGGAAATTCCGATTAATATCCAAACCTCCTCCAACTTCCACCAAACACCTAACCATAAATTCGTAACAATATATACTTCTCAATAGACCAAAAGAACTCACCAGGAACGGCCGGAAGAGTGCGCCTGGGCCCCACGCGCCGCCGGTCAACCACCACATATGGCTACCAAATTTTACCAACATCATCAACTCAACATTCTAAGCATCTTTCATAACTGTGGCCAAGTCAGAAAATACCTCTAAGTGGCCGAACAATTAAGCAAACCGAAGTAGAGTAAAATTTTCTAATTATGCTTTCTTCCTCCACGCTGCAAATCGCTTCAAGATATTTGGGGAGCTTCAAGTACGCCTCAATGCGCTTCAGAAAAACATGGCTTTGTCGCCGGAGGTGGCCGAAATTGAGGTCAACGATCACATGCTACAGTAAACTTCTCAGCCTTGGTTCGCCGTTTTCCGTCCAAGACTCGACGAGCTACCATCGCAGGCATATCCAGGAGGAGGAGAGGAAGCCAACGGTGGTCGCGGTTTTCTCCCAGGTGACCGGAATCGAAAGGTGGCCGGAGGTGCAGAGAGAGAGAGAGAGAGAGAGCTCGGGGAGAGAGAAACGGAGAGGAGAGAGAGAGAGTGGTAGAACTGATCTACCACAGTAAATTTTTGAATATATATACTAATTTATCATGAACAGTAAGTTTACATTTTCGCTTATAACTTTCGCATACGAACTCTGATGTTTACGTACCACATATGCACGCGCTCGGTTTAATGTCATCTACAACTTTCATGAAGAACATTTTCTCAAATTTTGACCCGAACAAAAAGTCAACTTTTAGGGCCCCCTAAAATATCGAAACGGAGCCAAAAAGTAATGTAAATGTCGTTTACCCATCGAAAGACTCGTAAACTGGTAAATTTAAGTTTGAGACGTTACATCCTTGAAAGCAAGCAATCTTTTAGAGACTACACAAGGGTGGATGGCGGATAGGATCTTGATGTATTGCATGACTTCTCCTCCTCCTTGATTGAGACCCAAAGCTTTTGAAGACTAGAGAATGGAGAGAATCTTTGGTGTTTAGAATTATGGGAGAAGTGGTGTGTTGTGGTGTGTCAAATGGTGTGGTTGATGCTCCTATTTATAGGAGGATGACAACTTAGTCTCCAAATCTTCATGAATCTTGCATTAATTTCCTAGGAATTATCTGCTCATGCCACACAACTTCAACCTATCAAACAATGTCACGTCAGCTCTGCTATGTCATCCAACAGTTCAAAAAGCTCCAAAATAAAGTCCATAATCTTTTAATTATGATATTGCTTAATTTCCAAGGATTTAATCTGATTTTTCTCTTAATTTTCGGCCAAATTGCTCTTGAGTAAAAATATGAATGAATATGGACTTGTTTTGGACCTTTTCTCCCTTAAATCTCTCCATGGCGTCATTATCCTTGATCCTCTCTTAATTTTTGACATTAACTCCATGATTTCCATCCATTTTTCAAAGAAAAATCAAGATTTAATCCCCCAAAAATATCGCCAACGTCATCTTCTATGATCCTCTCTTGATTTTCACAGCAATGAGGGATTTAATTTTCCAAAAAGCCCTCTTTTTACATCCAACAACCCAAATTGATTGGGATTTCACCATTTTGCCAAAATCCACATTAATCTAGAAGATTCTTGATAAGGCTGAAATAGCCTCACAATTTAACCCTGCAAAATGTAGTTGTCAGTATAGGATAAGCAGGGATCGTTCAGTCCAGGGATTGTAGGGTACACCTACACTAAAAGGTCAATTAACAAATAAAAGAATAAAATGGGGGTTTTCAAATTTGGATCCTAATCTACTTAAAATAAAAACGAAATAAATAAAACTATCTACAATGATTGACTTCCCTAACCTAGACCAATACCACTAGGAAATTACTAAGTGTAAAAACAGAAAATCCATTTCAACATGCTACAAAAATGTGCCAACCTTAAATGCCTAGATAAGAACCCAAATCAAAAGCCTCAGCGGATCAATCCATTTATCTGATTCGTTTTAATGTAGGCTTGGATCGGAAAAGTGCTTACCAAGCCTAATACTACTAATTTTCGAAAACACTCAGCGTAATTCTCTTAACTAGTAGTATTATCTAACCCTCGAATCAACTCACACGTGCAAATTAACCATTACACATAGAATTTAACACGTAATTTCCAGAATCATTTAATTATTAAAGCATGATTTTTACCACTCGTTAGAACTAATTACTACTTGTTTAACTCAGTGTCTTAACAAATAACAATTACTCTTGGCAAATTAAGCAAACACACAAGAACTCTCACCGTTATGAACCTAACTCTGAAAATTACCCAAACACGCAAAAGGGCACAAGATTGTAACATGCATCATAAACGAATTCTCGAAATTAACTCAACAATAAACTGAAAATCTCCAAAATATTAATAAAAATATTCTGAAAATTTCATGTCTCCAATTACACAACTCGCAAATCCAAACACACAAAACCAAAACAAAAATTATAAATAGAGTCATAGTTACACTTTGAAGCTTTCCTCAGCGGCTTGGCAACAAGGTGATGAACTCGTCTCTACTATGGTGGTGGAGCGTCCTTGATTCAGCGCCTAAGAACTTCATAGATTGATGGATGGATGGTGGTCACGGTCTTGTAGGTGTTGGAGGTTTGAGGAGTGAATTGGGCAGAGTCTTGGAATAGTTTTTGGCCAGGAAGTGATAGGCAAGGAAGTGATCGGCCAGGAAGCGATCTTGGTCAGGAAGTGATAAAAATTATGTTCTGGACGTTGCCTATTTATAAGGGAGCATTGATTGGCTTTTGTCGATCATACCCTTCATCATTGGACGGATGGGATTACATCATAATTCCTTTAATTTCACAACTGAAACCTCTCCTTTATGGCCTTAACTCTTCTCATAATGGGGCAATTCCTTTAATTTCCAAGCTGAAATGTATTTCTCTTATTTATTCCCCAATTGAAAACGTCTTTCTCTTTATTTCCCTTCTTTATTGCTGGTCAACCTGATTTAATAAAGGGCACAAAATTAAATTCTTTTAGAGAAAATAAAAAGAATTAAAACAATTTAATTTCAGAAAAATACTCCCATAAATTCTCTCTTAAGGTCCTCAGATTAGCATGACGGTGATGAATCCTGATCCAGCTAGGATTCTTCATGAATTTTGCGTTTTTTGCCTATTTCACGCCAAACAGTCTACATGACTCTTAAAATGACTCGATGACTCAAAACACGAAACGTAAGGGAGAAATAGGGCTAAAATGGGGCATATACTCATTAATATCGTCGCACATTGTGCTCCTATCAATTCTTGGGCCTCCATGTGTCATCGTCAAGCCATAAGGTCTCCTAGTGCCATCAGGACTCCTCACATTTCACCATTTTTCTTTATTTCTTCGACAATGCTTTCCCAGATGACTCAGAAGTCTTGCTTTGACAAAGTTTCCTCTTCTGAACAGGATTTCCTGGTTGAATCAGGATTTCTTGGCTGGACCAGGAAAATTTCATTTCTTCTTTTCAGCTCATTCTTGCAGCCCTTGTGCCTTGTCTCAGCTATCTCCAACGTTCTCTAGCTTTTCTTTCTCCTTTAGGCTCATTTCAGCTCCATTTGCTCCATGGGACCTAAAAGTAGAAACTTTTGTTAAAATTACTAAAAATAGAAACTTTCCTAAAGAAGAAGGATTTATTTAAGGAAATAACTAAGTAATATGAGGAAATAACAGTTAAAACGTCGCATTAAAATGCTCATATCAGTGACATCGGAAACAAAAAAATCACGTTTCCTCTGATCCTCTCTCTCATGGTCAAATATACCAAATTAGAGTAATTACACATAAAAAAAAAAAAAACTATAATAGCCTTTTCTCCTTTCCTATGGCCTTTTTTTTTTTTTTGCTACAGCGATGCTCTTAATTTCCTATGCCTCTATCCAAAACAAAAGAAATGAAATATGTCCATTTAAAAACATTTTTTAATAGGATAATAAGAGGAGATGTTGTACGACTCTACAATTGAGAATAGAAATATGAGTTTAGATGTCAAGAAGTATCAGAATGTACTTAAAGGCAATCTGTTTTTCAGAATACAAGTTTCAAAGGGTCAGTAACATGAAAGTAGTGGATCAATGGATTTTCCCACCTTGTTTCCAAATGTATGATAGGAGCATTTTTATGCGACGCTTTAATAATTATTTCCTCATATTTTTCTTAGTTATTTCCTTTACTTAATAATTTTTAATTTAGTTTCTATTTTTTAGGTCTCATGGAGAAAATTGAGCTGAAATGAAGAAATAGAGTTTTCCTGGTCCAACTAGGAATCCCAGTCAACGCAGGAATCCTGATGAGGCTGGGAAACCTGAAGGCACTAGGAGACATCATGGCTTGAAGATGACGTGGGAGATTTTATGGGAGATTAAATCTAATTTTTGCATGGGAAATGATGGAGATAATTTGAAAATCAAGGAGAGAATCAAGGAGATTACGTTGAGAAAATCTTGGGAGAGTTTCATGGGATTGTGCAACAAGAAAAGGCTCATAACAAGTCCAAATTCGTTCCTTAATTCCCTCAAGATATGTTGGCTGAATTAGAGAATAAAATCTGCAATTTTAATGTGAAAATCAAGAGAAAATCAAGGGGAGGATATTAAGGATAATGCAATGGAGAGATTTAAGGGAGAAAATGTCCAAAACAAGTCCAGATTCATTCCTATTTTCACTCAAGAATATTTTGGCCGAAAATTAAGAGAAAAATCAGATAAAATCTTTGGAAAATGAGCAATAATATATTTGGAAAGATTATGGACTTATTTTGGAGCTTTTTGATTGGTTAAGTGACATGGCCGAGCTGACTTGGCATTAATTCATTAGTTGGAGCTGTGTGGTGCAACCAGAAAATTCCTTAGAAATTAAATTCATGAAGTCTTGCCTTCCCCTATATATACTGACAGGACCCGCCCCGGATTTCACCCTGAAATCCGAGGTGGCCCTGCGGGGCCCACCTTAGAGATAACTCTACCGAGAATTGGCCGAGTCACCCCTAAAGTAAACTACCCAAAATATTAACTCACAATATATCAGAGACAAATGAAGAAGTGCGGAAGCTATTCGTCAGCTATGCCTCGAAACACGTACGCCCGACCTCAACTAATAACGTCTGCAAACTGGGCATTAGAAACCGAAAGGCCCAGGTGAAAGTAGACGAAAAACGTTAGCGTGAGTGGACAAAATAAACAATTTAAAAGAAAAAGGATTTCATACTTTCCCACATTTATTTCATTAAAAACCGATGCATGCAACAATTAGAAAAACACATTTAGCTTTAAATCCAAGAATTTCAAAACGATAAATCGACTAGCCTCGCTAGTCACAACATTCGAAAACTATATCGTAAAACCGAAATCTCGTTTCTCAAGAAGATAAGACCAGCCCTGCTGGCTATAGTGAAAATCGGACTAGCCCCGCTAGTCAAGCAATGATAAGATATGGGGAAAAAGTATCACCATATGAAAGAAGGGAGCCTCCCAGGCTCGGGTCGGAGTATCCCACACTCTGGAGCATCCCATGCTCTGCTCTTACTCACCCATCTGCTCTTACTCACCCACGAACACATAGTAAGCAGTGAGGAGTACTAATAGGCTAGCTAGCAATAAAATATAGCAACCCAGGTATGGTGGGTAAAAACCATTCAAATCCAGTAAATCTATAAGGCTTCCCCATAAGTCCCACAAATAAAGAAAACACGGGTACGATTCCCAACCGTACCCGGAAATTCTAGTAAAAAGTCACATAAGTCAACAGCGTGTCCCACACGCTAAAAGAATAATTAGATTATCAGTAAGGCATTCCCAATGCCAAAACCGAAAGTCGATAAACAAATAGGAAATAACTTCATCGAAATCCCATTTCGAAAATCTTTCCAAAAATCTCAAATCAACGAATAGCAATATACTTAATTCCGGAAATCACCTCGGAAAATTACTTCAACGAAATTTAACATAAATCACAATTTCAAAATCGAGCATAACAACTTCAATTCAAAAATCCAATTGATATAGTAATAAAATATTTAAATCCATTTAATATGCTCGATAAATTAAAACAATGATTTAAGTCACTAATTCATTTCCCAAATCAAATCAAGACAAATCAACAATTGCATGCATCCATATTTAAAAGCAAAGGTCCACTCACAGTACTATTGGGCGACCACTCAAGGTGAATGGACATCGTCTTAAGCCTTACTATGAGGCGTTTGTGGAGCACAATGTGGAGGATGTACCCCTCCAAGATGCGCCACCACTAGAGGACTAAATGAAGGTGCAAGTCTAGGCTGAAAGACTTTAAACATTAAGCGCTGCATGGGAGGCAACCCATTTCGTCCGTAGCTGTGCAGGAGTCATCAACGCAGATTTGCTTTCTTGAACTCTTCCCTTCTCCTTTATTTTCGAAAACTTTGTCTTTGTTTTTAGGATTTCTTGCGTTAACTCTTATGCCATGCTTGCTTGATGCTTTGTATGCTTTATACTTGTTATACATTGAGGACAATGCATGATTTAAGTGTGGGGGAGGGGTATAACGTTTCACTTTGTTTTTAGGAGCTAGTTTTGTGGTTATAAAAAGAAAACAAAATAAAAAATCGGAAAATTCAGAAAAATAAAAAAAATTGCGTTAACTTTGTTTTAGGTTTTGTGTTATATGTTTCAGTTTTTATACTTATGTGTTTTGATTGTGTTAGAGTCAAAATGATTTTTGGGTAATTATCTTCTTCATCGTAGGCGCATCCAATGGGATGTGATGTCTAAGGTTTAGTTTGGATATGAGAAGTGCTGACAAAGGGTCTCGTCCCCTGTCAATCAAGTGAGCTGAGCTCCGCCAAAATCGTTCCTCTCTTCACCTGGTCATGTTCCAAAGGAGTTACCGAAAGGAGAAGGAAAATATCCCTAAGTCCAAAACGTTTTTGTCTTATTTGTTGTGTTGTTTTGTGATCGAGTCTTAGGATGCCCTTTTAACTGTCTAGGATGAGCTTATATCTCTGAAATTAAGGCTAAAAGAGGATCACAAGATTGAGATAATATTTGATGATATTCTTTGGTTAATTATGATGTATGAAAAGCATATGAATGTGTAGTAGATATGGTGCATGCGTAACTTTGGTACAGAATATGAATATGTGGAAGATAAGTTGTGATTCATAATAACCCTTGTGAGAATTTGAGCCATGTGCCCTTTCTTTGTGAGTGATTAATGGAAAAAATGAATTATACTCTTATTTTCTTGGCGATGATTTTGTTGATCTCATTATTCTTTCATCTTGATTGATTACTTGCCATAGATTAAGTTTGATGGACTAGAGAATGTTAGAATTCACTTTTGTGCTTGTTGAGACTTTTATCAATACATGTCCCTGATTCTGGAAAGGATAAAGGCACTTACTTAGGATTTTACCACCATAGCCAAATATAGCCTGTGTCCCTATTTGTGCCCGTCGTGGGACTCCCCTAGTTTAACCATTTTGAGCCTACATTGAGCCTTTTCTTTCATCACCCTCACAATTCCTTAACCTTAACCCTAGTATAGTTATATCCATACCCTTTGTTCTAAAGACTTAGTGGAGCATATTTTGAGACTTTGCTTGGAGTTTTGGCGTCAAGGAAGACTTTTGAAGACATGAAGAAGTTCAAGTGTGGGGGTAGACTTGTCCATATGTAATTTGTTTATGTAATTGCCGAAAGAAAGAAAAAAAAAAAAAGAATGAAATCGTAAAAGAAAAAAAAAAGAGAATATTACGGCAAAAAGAAAAAAAATATGTGAAGTATTGTTTATGTTTATGGATTTTAGTCCCCTATACTTAGTGGATTTGGAGTTTGCTTTGAAGTGAAGGCCCATTGTTGAGAAATTTGGTCTTTGTCCAATTCACTTGTTCAAAAGAAGGTTAGAATGAAGTTTGGGCCCAACATGATGGGACTTGGCCCTTTTATGAAGTCTTAAAGGAGTACTTGACGTTTGCTATGCATGGTGGATTTCGATTGGTCTCTCTACATCAACAAGTGCTCTACTAGGTTTTTAGGATACTTTGTGATTTCTCTATCCCTTCGTTTCTTTTAACCTTAAGCCTTGGCCCCATTACAACCTTGAATTGTAAGCCCTCTTTGATCCTTAAGATGAGACAGCCTTTGATCTGTGGAGATGAGTTATGACTGTTGAACTTATGGCTTGGGTTCATCTGTGCAAGTGGTTGATATCTTTCATGAGATCTTTTGAAAAAAAATATATATGTGTGCTTTCGTTTCTTGCATATGTGATCTACTTTGTAATCTTTCACATATAATTGAGTGATAAGTTTTTAAGCATGAGCCTTGAATCTGAGAGAAGAAAGAGTGATATATCCATGTGAGGTTTGAATCATGACTTGTTTGAAATATGTTAAAGAACCCACCACCATTGTTTACCCCCAAGTCTTACATGCTTGTATGTGGATTATATTTTGTAATTAACTCTTGAATATCTTGATGATGTGATGCTTGGTTAAGTGCTAATCTTGGTGACTTGAAAGTATGAGATTTCTGAGACAATATGTTAAAGGGCAATAGAGTCTTTTGTGGTGTCAACGTTGGAGTCTTTGCTTGTGACGTTTTCCTTGGTTTTTCTTTAAGTGTTTTTACGTTTTTGAGTCTTCAGTCTTTGATTTTCGTCTTCTATACTTAGTTTATTTTCGTAATTTCTTTGTTTTGTTTTGTAGTCTTTTTGGTTTGTTATGTTGATTTTGCTAAGGGACTAGCAAAAGCTAAGTGTGGGGGAATTTGATAGGAGCATAAAATGCGACGTTTATAATGTTTAAACCCTATATTTTGCTAAGTTATTTCCTTTATCTTGATCAATTTAACTTAGTTAGTGTTTTTCAGGTGTAAATGGAGTCTCAAGGTCCTAAAATGGCTAAGGAAGCACAAAGGGCGCAGAAATGGGAAGAAATGAAGAAATGGAAGTTCTCCCAGTTTGACTAGGAAAAAGAATCCTAGTTGGAGTAGGAATCAGAAGCTGACTTGGATTCAAACTCTTAAGTCGCGGAAATTAGAAGTTCTACTTGGAGGAAACCCAATTCTACTCAAATAAGGAATCCTAGTGTGATAAGGAGTCTCTGTTGGATAAGGATTACTCAAGAAGGTTCCGGAAGAGTGTAGAAGAATCGCAGAAAAGAAGCAGTATTCAACTAGGAAACCTACTTGCATATGGAGTTCTACTCATACTAGGAGACCTGTGGAAGCTAGGAGAAGTCTATGGAACGTACAAGAAGCATCTAGAAGTCTCAAGAAGATCATATGCCGTGCACATGGAAGAGGAAGTCTCAAAGAATTCGAATTACAAAGCAATGTGGAATTTGGACTTCTTGTTGAGTTTGGATTGGAATTGCCGTGATAATCTTGAAGATTCTTGAAGGTTCTTGACGTTTCTACTTCATAATAGGCGTGGAAGACATGTGAGAGGCATGTGATGTGAAGGAAAACCGAATTGGACTCAACTTGTGCTTTAAAAGTCAAATCCATTACAGATTCGGAAATCTGCCTGTGCAGATCAGTCAACTTCAACGGAGTGTCAAAAATCGCTCAGAGCTTAGAAAATTATGATCTTCATATGGTTGGAAAGCTACGGATGTCTAGTTTCCAGATATTTTTTACGGTTCGTCAATAGCTATTTTCTAGAGGAAGTTATGGCCGTTTTAGTGGACTGAGGTCAATCCTGCCAGAAATCTGTCTTGGGAGAAAGAAGTTCTAAATCAACACAAACTAAGAGAAACCAAGTAGAAACGAATTGGGAGTGCCTTGAGACATTCTACTATATATACCTTGTGTATTAGACGTTCAGGGGTTGACACATTATTCTCCACAATTTCGTTTCTCACCGGTTTGCTCTTGAGTTTCAGGTTTTCGCTTCTACAAGTTCCTAGCCGTGCCATCCTCCACCTTTGCCGTGATCTTCAATTTGTGCCGCCGCCTTGGATCTGCGTTGGACCTTGGGACGTGTCTAAGGGTTGTTCTTACCATCTTCATCATGTCTTCTTCACGGTTTAGCGTTCTTGTAGTTGTATTTTTCTGTTTTGATTTTCTTTGTGTAAAACCGAAACCATGAGTAACTTTCTGATTTTTGGATGCAATTTAGATGGTTCTTTTCATGTTTGATGTGTTTATGTGTTCTTGATCTTGTTGTTTGCCGAAATTAAAGAATAATAATCTGGTTTTATGCTTCATTACATGTCAACGATTTTCTAAGTCTGACAAACAATTAGTATGACTTGCATGTAACTTGCTAGTAATTAGGGTTGATGCTTTGTGAACCTTAATTCGAAATAAGTAGTAAAGGCTTGCTTTGAGTCGAAATCAGATTATGCATGTGATGAATTGACTCGCGTGGATGTACTTGGATTTGCATGTTCATTGACCAAACTTTCACTTGTTCTTAATGATTCGAATGCATGAGATCATGAATTGCGTTGATTGTGTGATACTTGTTTTCGAAATATGTTGGATTAAGTGCGTTGCTTAATTGACTAAGTAAAGGGAAGTAAAATAAGGGACATTGGTTGCGTTGATCTTTGTTTCTTGGTTGATGGTGTTCTTGGCAATTAATAAAGATTAAGGGATGCATGAATATGACGATCTTGATTTGTTCTTGAAAAATTGTTCTTCAAAGATTCTTCTTTTCCCACCTACGTAAATAAAACGTTTTTGTTCTTTATTATTTTCTGGAAATTTTATGTTTTCAATCTTTAAAAACCCCCCATCTTTATGTTTTCTTTTTTGTGTAAATAAATAAAATTAACTTAGATTTTTGGGTAGCATGTTAACCTAGTTAAATAATAAAATAAAAAAATAATTGTTTTTAAATTCGTGAATAGTGTCTCCGTGAATAGTAAATATGTGTTTGTTTTAGTTTTAGTGTTTTTTAGGAGTTTGTTATGAGTTTGTTAGGGTCTCCTTAATTTTAGGGATAGGTTCCTAAATTTTAGGGAAAGTAGTTATAGTTAGTTTTGACTTAGGAGTCCTTATTTGACTTTGCTTCTAATTTGTTTCCTACTTGTATTTGACTTCCTAATCCTTATATAACTAGTAATTCTTATTGTATGTGGATTTCTAATATAATTATGACTTGTAAATTGTGTATAAATAGGAGTAGGATTTCCATAACCTTTTCTAACTCAAATTCTTTCTTTCTTTCGAAATCTATGCATATATATAGTTGTATATTTTGTTGTTCTCTCATTCTTTGTCTTCCAAATTCCTGTGAATGTATGTATATTTCTCTCCTTTGTTGTTTCGAATATTTAAGCATGCTTGTACTTGTAAAAATTATAATTTTCGTGTGATGTATATTCTCTTCTCTTTAATTCATTTCTCACATGTTAGTACCCTCAATCCCCGGCTTGAACGATCCCTGCTTATTCTATACTAACGCTCGACATTTTCAGGGTTTAAATTGGCGAATGCTTTTGCACGTATCAAGCTCGCAACATTGCCCTATACACAATTATATTTCCGTAAACGGAAATCCGATAAAATAAATACAAACCTAAACGAAACCCGAAAATCCCTATCTCCATTACTTCTCAAATTCCACCCAAATCTCTTCCACAACACCAATTCCTCAATTTACATAATCCACAACGAAAACAACGGAAATCCAATGGCCGGATTTCTCACAATTCAATCACAAAACTTCAAACTTCGGAAATTCACAAACAATTCCTAACTCCTTCAAAATTCACCAAACTTCACATACAAGCTCTACAACATTTATACAATTTAATGGGCTAAAAACTAGAATCAAAACACTGCCCTATATGCTGCAGCCGCCGCCGCCACCAGCTCCGATGGCCACCAAACTTTGGTAGTAGCACCTACTCAACAGACCCAACAAATTTCTCAACTGAGACAAAGTCAGAAAATGAGTAAAAATACCTCAACAATTAAGGAGAAGTTGAACCCGACCGGTGAATAGTAACCCAGAAATTCATCTCTTCGATTCTTCCTCCACACTGCAAATCGTGGCTCAAGGCTAGGGGCAAAACGATCCTTGGAAAAAACTGAACCTTCGACGCCGGTTTGGTAGTCGGAGACGGCCGGAATCAGAAAATATCGCGTTGACCACTTCTGCTACAGTGAAACTTTAAGGACCCGATGCGTCATTTTCCGGCCAAGCCGCTGTGGGGGGGGGGGGGGGGGGGGGGGTTGGGTAGGAGTAGAGGAGTTGACCGGTGTCGGTTGTTCGCTCCCAGGTGGCGGGAAGAGGGAGATGGCCGGAGTTACAGAGAGCGCCGAGGAGAGGGAGAAAACGCGGGAGGAAGGAGAGAGAAGAAGAAAGAAAAACTTACCAGCCACAGTAACTTTTTCAAATATATACTACTTACCATGAACAGTAATTTTCACATTTTCTTTTATAACTTTCACATACGAGCTCCGATTTTTACTTACCACATAAGCACGCGCTCGGTTTAACGTCCTCTACAACTTCCATGAAGAACATTTTCTCAAATTTTGACCCAAACAAAAAGTCAACTTTTAGGGCCACTAAAAGTACTAAAACGACAGTAAAAGTGAAAGTAAAAGTCGTTTACCTTCCAAATGACTAGTAAACCGGTGAATTCAGGTTCGGGACGTTACATATACCCTCCTCTCTAGACGTTTTACACACACCACCACCACATCACAACACACCTCTCTCTCTCTCTCAATAAATAAACATCAGAAAAATTTTCTCCATTCCCTAGTCTTCAGAAGCTCTATGTCTCAACCAAGGAGAAGAAGAAGTCATGGAATACATCAAGATCCTATCCGCCATCCACCCTTGTGTCGTCCCTAGAAGATTGCTTGCTTTCAAGGATTTTCGAGTTCTTCGTCTCAAGGCCATGTCATCCATCTTTCACGGTGTATTTCATACTTTCTTTTGTTTGATTCGTAGAGTTATGAATTCTAGTTAACATGACGTTAAAGGCAAAGTTTAAAAGCCGTTTATATGTTTTGAAATAAAGTTGTGATTTTTTTATATGTTGATTTTTATGTTGCTTGTGTGAGATTCCTTGATTGATTTTGGATTATAGAAAACTTTTATATGTATGTGTTCTTTGGTGGCCAACTTAGGATATATGCATGTAATTGGAGCTAATTTAAGTAGTGAAGGCTTTGGACAAAAGTCGAAATCAATTAAGGAGGATTGCAAATAGATGAACTTTTTCATACAAGGTTGTGCACTTTGGTTGACGTCCTTTATTTGTTCTTCATGCGTTGAATGTGTTCTTGATTAGCTAGCTTTCTAGACTATGATTGCATGTTCAATAGGATTGATTTGGGTGCTTTCACTTAAATTATTCAAGTGAAAGTAAAAAATGGGAAATCGTTTGCTTTCTAACGTTTCACATAGTCAACTTCTTTCTCATGACATAGAAAATCAACTATAGGAATTGTGATTGGATTTCATTCATATGATTGTGATTTTGATCTTTGTTAATTACTTGCGTTCCACCCGTGTATATATGTTTTTACATTTTCTTTATTTTATTTATTTAATTTTTAATTTAATAATCCTAAAACCCCTTGTGTTTGTTTTATTTTTGTAAATAATACTTTATACTTATTTTAATTATTTATTTGTTTTTGCAATTACAAGTGTACCCTCAATCCCTGGTTAGAACGGTCCCTATTTACCGTATACTAACGATGACATTTTCAGGGTTAAATTATACGCCTACTTTTAGCGTATCAATGTACCACATTCTGGATCGTGCTATCCGAATTGTGGGTTATCGGCAAACCGAGCAATCCCAGTAATAGTTTTTACTAGACTTACTAGAGCAACCATGCAACCAAATTGGTGTGATCTCGTCTGTAATTTTTAATTTATTTATAGCGAAGAGGGTTCAAATGAAGATTACAAGTTTTTTTTTTTTCAAAAATGGAGTGTGTATCTAAACAAAAATAATGTGGAAATAAAATTTTCCTTTTCAATAATGTGACATCGAACCAAAAAAAATTTACATTTAGAATGATTAAACAGTGTAGGAAGAGGTCAACTCTCATCACATCTGGAATTTCCAGGACTGTTTAATCATTCTAAAATGTAAATTTTGTTTCCGCATGCAATTCAGGAAAACTACAACTGTATATGATCAAGAAGTCTATTACTTGTCCAAATAACAAACTCTAGGAATTGAAATTTGGTACATCAAATCTTTTAATTTCATGTGTGATGTTGATGGACATAGCACTACAAGAAATTTCTCCAAACCCCATTGATTTGAATTAGTCCTATTGGGACAAAGCACTAGAGTGCCGTGCTCGATCAGATTGATGTCAACTTGTTCGGTACTAGCTAGCTGGGCTTCCGTTTCTAAGACGATACTAGCCTGAACCTGCCTAGCATTGAAAACTTGACTAGTTAATTTACTTAATTTTGGTAGCTTAATTGGCGGACTCACTGATCGAAACAACGTCTTTTTCTTTTTCTCCTCTTCTTTTTGGCTCCGTAATTAGTGGTGCAGCAGCCTGCATACGTGCCTACCTCGCTTCCAGATTAACAATGAAAAATCTACAAAGTGATTGAATTCTATCGGGTGGGGATTTTTGTAACATTAATTAACTTGGTCCAAGTCATATTTGAACGAAAGTGAAATCGATCACTTACAACTTAAGATTATTGCCTGTGGTAAGATTGAAAATATTCCTATTTGCAGCCAGGGGAGGTCCCGAGGATGTTCCGGGGGTGCTGTCGCACAAGGTTTTGGTTTTCAGAGGTCTTTGGGTTCTAAAGATTTTTATATCTTGTTAAATGCATGTGCAGAAATGATGGGTCTATTCAAATCTCCCAATTTGCTATTGGGATCTTCTCTAATTTTTGTAAAAATTTAATCTGATTTTACCTCTCTAATTGAAAATACACGTTTTTGGCCTCCGTTTATCCAAAAACAAACAAAAAATACAAGTGCAATTTCAACAGAGAAGATCCAATACCATATGTTTACAGTTTTTATTTACAGATCCTGTATGTCTTCTCCTTATTCCCCTCTCTCTCACTCACTCTCTATCAAACTTAAGGAATTATAAATTAATTTATATTAATTTAACCAACAACGACTATAATGAAGGCAATCCAATGAGGTATTTAGAAATAGATCTGATGAGCAGCAGAGGCAGCGAAGATCAAGATTCTACAATCATTTATTAAAGATATATAATTAGTCTTTAAATTTGACTTTCTATTCTCATTATCAACAAGCAAGCTTTGCTCTGCAACAAAACAATTGACTCAAACCAGTTTCTTTCTTTTGTCTGCTCATATTTGTTTATGGGCCAATTGACATCAGAAACACTATGGCTACCGAAGCTCTGCGGTGAACCTTGGTATCATCCAACCAACTCGAGCTCTGAAGATATATGGATGGAATGGGAGCTTCATAAAATGAAATTCTAATATAAAAAATAAAAATAAGGGTAAATTAAGAAATTTGATGGACAAAAATAAGAGAGTTGTGAAAAGAAAATTGGAAAGTATGAATAAAATCACCTGTGTAGAAAAAGAAAACTCCTGCGTGTGAAGAGAATACCTCCAAATTAACGGTTATTGATGACCGGCAACAATGAAAATTATTTTGCAAACTAAGCTAGTGAGCTAGATAATAAAGTAATAACTTGAACGAGTCTTCGCATATGTATCTTATCTAGAATGAAAACATGAACCAATCTATCCGTCACATCTTTTTACAAGTAAAGTCAATTGATCTTGATCGATGATATGTTGAAATTTCAAACCAAATTCGTCTTCTCTAAGTAGACGTCGACCTAACTTAATTAATATTACTCGATCATCATCGATCCATGCCATGCATATTCCCCCTATAAATACCCAATTCCATCATCTTAGTTCTACACCCAACTCTATACACATCTATAGAGATCGAGAGACCAAAACAAGATGGCTTTCCAAGTTGCAGTCTTCACCATCCTAGGGCTAGCATTTGTAGCCCAAATTGCTGTTGCTCAAAACGTGGCAGATATCGTTACAGCGGACTTCTTCAACGGGATTATTAACCAAGCTGCCGCTGATTGTGCCGGCAAGAGCTTCTACACCAGACAGGCTTTTCTCGATGCCGTAGGCTCTTACCCCAATTTCGGTACCTCCGGTTCCGCTGATGAGAATAAACGGGAAATTGCAGCTTTCTTTGCTCACGTCACTCATGAGACTGGCCGTAAGTACCTCCTCATTTCTCATCGTCCATCGATCTAGAAGGGGCATCACACACACACACACACGCGTACATATTACAGTTGTACGTAGAGGAAAGTGAAATGTACTGATACTAATATGCACTCACAAATCACTACCCATAATTGATAATTCCCTACGTTGGACTTGGTATTAATTAGAGTTTTTTTTGTTAATTGATGCATGGATGCAGATTTTTGCTACATTGAAGAGATAAATAAGAGCACCTACTGCGACACGACCAGAACAGACTACCCATGCAACCCCGACAAGCAGTACTACGGGCGTGGACCACTCCAGCTCACCTGGAACTACAATTACGGAGCTGCCGGAAATGCCATTGGCTTTGACGGCTTGAACTCCCCCGAAACGGTGGCTCAAGACCCGGTGATAGCATTCAAGACAGCCTTGTGGTATTGGATGACCAATGTTCACTCCGTTATAGGCCAAGGATTCGGAGCCACTACTCGAGCCATCAACGGTGCTGTGGAATGTGATGGCAAATCCCCAGCCACTGTTCAAGCTCGCGCCAACTATTACACTGACTACTGCACCCAATTTAATGTTGCTCCCGGTGACAATCTCTTGTGCTAGACATATTTATATTTTTACATGTTTACTGATTGGAATAAATTAATAAAAGTGCAGCTTGCCTAAAAGAAAATAATATACATCAGCCTCATCTCTCTCAAACATGTATGATATTTTGTCGATGTATCATGCATGTTAAATCCATGAAAGGAGAGGACTACCTCCTATTGTGTAGTCCCCTCATCAAATAATTAAATAAAGAGCTTGAAATTTTTACGAGCTTGGTTAGTTGAATTGGGAAGTTTATTCTTTCATTTCTTCAATGACAATTTTATTTTGATTGCCAATTTTACAATTTAAATGTCCTGTACATTTCTTGATTTGTACATCTGGAACGGACTCGTCCATCTGCTGCTCGACTTGAAAAATTAAGTTGGTTGTGATTTTGAATATGTTATTTCCATGAATCCTCCAAGTGAACTTTCACTGGGAGTCTTGATTTGAGGAAGTTTAATTGAATTGCTCCTGTTATGGATATAATATGTATATGTTCAAGTAAATCTTTATTCTGTGTTTAGCCCAAACTCTAAGTTACTTGACCTAGTGGTCATAGGGTTACATTAGAAGGATCTAGATTCCTATTCAATGTACGATTATTTTCCTTGTATGATTGAGATTCTATGCATTGTAATCATCTATATAAAGAGGCCCCTATTATCAATGAGAATACACAACGATTTTCTCTCAATTTCTGATTCCCTAAAACACGTTATCAGCATGAAAACCTAACCCTGAAACCCTAAAATCGTAGCCTTCAAAACCCTAGCAACTACCGCTCGCAGCGGCCCCGCAGCATCCCCTGCAGCGCCCGCGACCTCGCGACACCGTGATCCCGCGACACTTAGTAGTCGCGAGCGCGCCCTGCATCTGCTGCCCCCACAGCCCTACTCTCGCTCGCTATTCCCAGGGAGTGCACCCTGCATTTGCTGCCCCTGCAGCCCTACGCTTGCTCACTACTCCCCGCGAGCGTACCCTGCATTTGCTGCCCCCGCAGCCCTACGCTCACTCGCTAATCCCCGCGAGCACTCCCTGCATCTGCTGCCCCTGTAGCCCCGCAGCTCTCGCTCACAGCAAGCCTCGCCCAAAGCTCGCTTGCCTCGCACATCCCCGCAGCTTGTTTTCCAACTCGCTTGCATCAACACGCGCGTGTTCTCAAGCCTCGAATCAACAAGTAAGTTTTTAAGATGAAAGTTCCCGTTTTGAAGTTTTTCATTCTTTTCTTCTTTTTCTCGGGGACTTGCAACCTCCCTTCTTCTACCCCCCTTTTCTTCTTCATAGGGGAGACCAAAAAGTCAAACTGTGGGGGTTCCTGCTTACTCCAAGCTTGGAGATTGTAGAGTCCTCCAAACTTAGAGTTTGTTGAGAAGGAAATGATCGACCACATACATCATTGTTTCGATCTAATCCAAAACCCCTCTTGGAATCGGATTTTCTTGGAAGCGACTACGCTCAGAAATTTTATAGTTTTTTGTGGTAGCCTTTTTCGCTCCGAAACTAACCCTAATCTTATGTTGTTTTTCAAGATGAGTAACCTGAATAAGTTGAACTTTTTCCACTAGAGACAACTGGCGCAGGATACCATAGGTGAGTTCAAGATGTGCGCCAACATCTAAAGGCTGATGGATTTCTGGAAACCATCCAAGAGCCTAGTCAGAACGTGCTCTCCATTGAGCAAACTACTGCTTTTCAAGCAAATCAAGCTAGAGCCATAATTCTCATGACAAGGCACATGAATGACGCTCTCCAAAGTGAATACCTCAATGAGGAAGACCCCAGAAAACTATGGGTGGAACTTGAGCAGCGATTTGGCAACGTTCGTGACTCCCTGCTTCCTGATTTAGAAGATGGCATAGCCTCCGCTTTTGTGATTTCAAGTCTGTGCTTGATTATAACTCGGAAGCTCTTTGTATCAAGTCTTTGATGGAGTTTTGTGGAAAAACCATAACTGATACGATGTTGATCGAGAAGACTCTCTCTACCTTCCCCGTCTCTGTACTGATGATTTCAAAGAATTATTGGATTGATGTGAATGCAGGATCTATCACGAGGTTTCATGAGCTCATTGGCGCCATGAACGTAGCTGAGAAGCACGACAATATCCTTGTGAAGAACTATAATGCTAGACCCGTGGGAACCAAGTCTATTCCAGAGTCTAACTATAGTCGCGACCCCAAGGGAGAGTGCAAGGAGCGAAACCCTAAGAGTAGGGAAAATCCTGGACGTCCTGGTCCATATTCTCGCCCTAAAAAGGAAGGAAATCGCCAAGTGAGGCTTGCACGGAACCGTGGAGGTCAACGTATGAAGAGAGAGAAAGGCAGAGCCTCCAGCCATGGTGGTGATGCCACCAAGAACAATGGTCGTCCAAACCGCGCACCAAAGGCGCCTCGATCAAGGGAGCCTGACTATAATGATGTTTGTCTTCGATGTGGATCAACTGGACATTGGGCAAAGGCGTATAAAGCATCCCAGAACGTTGCAAATGCATACAAGATGTATCGTGATGCAAGGGAGGCAAATTACATGGAACAAGAAGATCAAGATGGCGATCTCGATCTAAGGGTGGAAGACTACAAGGATCAAGACCCAGAAACTGACGATTTTGATTAAGTCTTTTTATTTTCCAAGAGATGTAGGCAATTGCCATATTATTTTTGTAATAGATGCCAATGGTATTAGTCTTTCTTCAAAGTGGGCGTACTCAATGTAAATGTGATGTCTAGCAAGGTTTTGAGATAAGTGGTACTTAAGCGAGCCTTGCTCCACCGACATCTCTATACTCACCTGGTCACATTTGCATTGGAATTACCGAAAGGAGTTAGACGACTACTATTGTTTTGCATTAGCTAGTTTATTGGATTAAATTTTCTTTGGTCAAGGAAACAATGATGTAATTCCGTTTGGCTTATTAATAAAAGTTGAGTTCTTTTCTTTATGACTCATTTTTAATTATGAGATTTTCTTTTAGGAATGGATGAACTACAATGTCTTGCGGATAGTGCGACTACGCACACCATTCTACGACATAGGCAATAATTCTTAGAGATATTGCCTACATATTCCTCTGTGACTACGATGGCTGGGCCATCAGGTTTAGTTCAAGGACATGGAATGGCCCAATTCCTATTGCCAAATGGCACCTTGATTAAAGTCACTGAAGCTCTCTATGCTCCTAAGGCAAATAGAACCTTATTGAGCTCAAAGATATAAGAGCAAGGTTCTAAAAAACGCTAGGCGCTAGTCGGGCGGAAACCCGGGGACTAGCGCCCAGGGGCCTAGGCTGTTTTTTTTTTCAATTTATTTTTATTTTTATAACATATAATTATATAAATAAAAATTATAAAAGGAATTATAATGTTTGAAAATAATGCAAATACTTATATTTTGCATGGAAAAATAAAAAAAAACAATTGCAAATTAGATTCTTGCAAGACCAATCCCAAATGGAAAAACAGATGCCAAATGCCCAAAACTGAATATTAGTTAAAAAATTCAAAAGAGAATAACAATATTTATTTTGATTATTTGCTGCAATGCTGCCACGATCCAACACCATGCAACTAATCAATTATACAACTAAACACGTATACAATTCAATTGCCAAGTTAGTATAGAAAGCAACAAAGCAAATATCCATTATTCGATCTTACCCTCAATCATCCAAAACAGCAAAACAAGAGCAACCCAGAATAATTGAATACCCAGCAAAGCAGCAACTTACCAAGCGTCCAAGCAAGACTTCGACTGAAGATTGAAGAATCGAACCCAGAATGTGGAAGAGAGCAATGACCAGTTCTTCAGAAAGTGGATATGTTTATGAGAGACAGATTGATTGAAACTTTGGAAGTTGAAACCCAGAAAGTGAAAACCCAGAAATTCAATCCTACCAATTATGCAAGTACCACCGTCGAGGAGAGGCTGGAGAGCAAAGGAGGCCACGCAGCCATGCCGGAGACTCAGAGAGAGAGAGAGAGAGAGAGAGGGGGGGGGGGGAGAGATGGAGACTGCAGTCTCTGCAAGACTAACGTAGAGTCGATTTTGGGTTCAAATTTTCAATTTACTACGATCAGTCTGTTGAGTTTAACAACGAGTTAAGAAAAAAAAAAAAAAGTTGGCAGCGCCCAGCTCCCAGGACGCCTAGACTCCGCCTAGCCCGACTAGGCGGCAGAAAATCGGTCCAGCGCCTAGCTCAAACGACCAGGCAAAAATCTAAACGGTAGTGTGGCGCCTAGGGCCTAAGCCGATTTTTAGAACCTTGTATAAGAGCCAACGGATTCCATGCGGAAATACATAATGAGAACGGAAAAGAGTTCCTTTGCATTACCTCTAATGATTGCGGACGAAAGCGCATCTTAGAGAAGCTTATGTGTCAATCTAGTGGACTTTATGTCACTACAATTCGATCAATTGAATCCAACAATGTGATAAGAGAAGATCTCTTAGATTCTAACACATATTGGCTTTGGCATGATCGACTAGGACATCCTGGTCATGATATGATGCTCCGTATACTAAAGACTTCACACGAACATCCATTCTTCAGAGTGAGAAGCAGCAAGAATCGAAAATTGATTCCTGGACTTAGCAAGACCGCGACAATTGCAGCATCTGGCGTTGCAGCTATCTTGGGGCGCCATAGCTAGGGCCGCCCAAGTCCCATGTGATGATGCCATCAATGGCATCAACGCCATACTGGGAGATGTAGTCACACATTTTGCTTCTAATAGCGCTACAAATGCTCAGGCCCAACCAAAATCCTCATTGGTTGCTTCTACGGCCCCTCGCTCATTTTGCAAAGCCTGTTCCTTCTGGAAATTAGGACCGAGACCATCCTACGCAAAGGATCCCAAAATACTCATTCCGTTCTTACAGAGAATCCAAGGGGATATCTGTGGACCAATTCAACCATCATGCAGACCTTTTTAATACTTTATGGTATTGGTTGATGCGTCGACGAGCTGGTCACATGTCGCGCTTTTGTCCACTCGAAATGCTACTTATGCTAAACTCCTTGCCCAGATTATCCGTCTATGGGTTCACTACCCTGACCACCCTATTAAGTCAATTCGACTTGATAATGCTGGGGAGTTTACATCGAAAACGTTCGATGACTATTGCATGTCAATGGGGATTGATGTAGAGCATCCAGTTCCCCATGTTCACACCCAAAATGGTCTCGCAGAAGCCGCTATCAAACGACTACAAATGATAGCACAGACATTGGTTATGCGCACCAATCTCCCTGTTTCTGCTTGGGGATATGCAATATTGCATGCAGCGAAGCTAATTCGTCTATGACCCATTGCAACCCAATCTTACTCTGTGTTACAGTTAGTGACTGGGTACGAGCCTGATATCTCGCACTTACGCATTTTTGGGTGTGCCATTTATGTGCCTATTACGTCGCCACAGCATACTAAGATGGGTCCACAACGACGAATGGGCATTTATGTTGGATATGAATCTCCAACCATCATCCTCTATCTTGAATCCTTGACAGGTGATCTCTTTATAACTAGATTTGCGGACTGTCACTTTGATGAGACAGTCTTCCCATCGTTAGGGGGAGATAAGAACACAGATGTTCAACAGGAACGACGGGAATTGTCGTGGTCTATCCTCACTATGTCTCATCTCGATCCCCGTACCACACAGTCCGAACTTGAAGTGCGAAGAATAATCGAGCTCCAGAACATAGCAGACACTCTTCCTGATGCGTTTTCTAATGTTGCCAAAGTGACGAGATCACACATACCTGCTGCAAACGTGCCTGTAAGGATCGATGTCCCGAATACTGGAAATCACGCCACTCCTGTGACACCAGGAGATGGCGCCATTGCCCAAAATGGCAATGATGTGGCTTTAATGGCCGCAAGTCCCGCAAGGAAACTTGGTAGACTGATTGGTTCGAAGGATTCTCCCCCTAGAAAGAGAGCGAATGAGGCACAAACAAATCCTTTGATCATCGATACTCAAAATCCGTCCCATGAGAATGTTCCGGATTATGGTTATGTCCAAGAGACATCATTGGGGGATGCCTCAATGTCAGAACCTATCCCTGAGAACGTAGAGATCTCTGTAAATTACACTAGTGTACATGGGACGTGGGAAAGAAACTCCATCATCATTGATGATGTATTCGTGTATTCAGTGGCGCGTGAGATTATTGAGACCGATGACATCGAACCACGCTCCGTTGATGAATGTCAATGTAGAGCTGATTGGCCAAAATGGAAAGATGCGATCCAGGCAGAACTTGATTCTCTAGCGAAAAGAAAGGTATTCGGCAAAATTGTACCAATACCGCGCAACACCAAACCAGTTGGTCACAAATGGGTATTCGTTAGAAAGCGTAATGAGAAAAAAGAGATTGTAAGGTACAAAGCTCGCCTTGTGGCGCAAGGCTTCTCACAATGCCCTGGAATCGACTACAAGGAGACTTATTCTCCCGTAATGGACGTCATTACGTTCCGCTACCTTGTTAGGTTGGTAGTTTCCGAAAAACTGAACATGCAGCTTATGGATGTGGTTTTTGCATATCTATATGGGGATCTAGATACAGAAATATACATGAAGATTCCAGATGGAATTCAGTTACCCAAATTAAGTGGCTCTAAACCACAGAGCGCGTTTGCTATAAGATTGAAACGCTCACTATATGGATTGAAACAATCCGGACGGATGTGGTATAACCGTCTAAGTGACTACTTGATTGGGAAGGGATATGTCAACAATGAACTATGCCCATGTGTGTTCAGAAAAAGGACAAGTTCTGGATTTGCAATAGTAGTGGTAAATGTCGATGACATGAACATAATTGGCACCCTTAAAGAGTTAAGGAAAACTGCTGAACACTTGAAATCCGAGTTTGAGATGAAAGATCTTAGGAAAACAAGGTTTTGCGTCGGTTTAGAACTTGAGCACCGTAGAGATGGTATCCTGATTCATCAATCATTTTATACCCAAAAAATGCTTAGGCGTTTCAACACTGACAAGATTAAGCCTTCAAGCACCCCAATGGTCGTCCGTAGTCTTGATCCAAAGAAGAATCCATTTCGTCCAAAAGATGACGACGAAAAAGTGCTAGATGCAGAAGTGCCCTATCTAAGTGCAATAGGTGCATTATTATACTTAGCACAATGCACAAGACCGAACATCTCTTTCGCTGTGCACTTGTTAGCTAGATATAGCTCTGCGCCAACACGACGCCATTGGACTGGTGTTAAAGATATCTTTCGATACCTACGTGGTTCGATTGATATGAGTTTGTTCTATCCCTACAGAGAGATGATGGTTTCTGACCCATCAAATGCCAGGGACGCCTTATATAGTAGACTGCGTTCCCTCTCCCTATCCCAAAACGATATAAGTGTTTTGGAAGGTTTTGCTGATGTTGGGTACCTCTCTGACCCACACAAAGGTCGCTCCCAAACTGGCTATGTATTCACGGTGGGAAAGACTGCGATATCTTGGAGGTCTACAAAGCAGACCTTAGTCGCTACCTCTTCGAATCATGCAGAGATTATTGCTCTTCACGAAGCAGTTCGTGAATGTATATGGCTTCGATCCATAGTTACGCATGTTCGAAGCAATTGTGGTCTGAAGTGTACCACAGATGAGCCAACGAGCATTTATGAGGATAATGCTGCTTGCATTGAACATATGAAGCAAGGCTACATCAAAGGCGACAACACCAAGCATATATCGCCCAAATTCTTCTACAATCAGCAACAACAGAAGCTCCTCAAGATCAAAGTAAACCAGCTTCGATCTGAGGACAATGTGGCAGATTTGTTTACTAAGTCATTGCCCAAATCCACGTTCAGGAAACATGTGGCAAGAATTGGATTGCAGATATTACCTGAACTCCCATGATCTTAGTCATCAGGGGGAGGTGCAGACATCAGGGGGAGATGTATACATGTTCACCTCGAAACGTGAAGGGTGTGTTGTGCTCTTTTTCCCCTTCGACTGAGGTTATTTTTTGTCCCACTGGGTTTTTGTTACTCGGCAAGGTTTTTAGCGAGGCAACGAGAGAAGCTGATAGGAGAATTTTATTGCAACGTTTTAACGGTTATTTCCTCATATTTACTTGGGAAAATCGTCCAAACATTGTCTAAACTTTTCCAGACTATTAATTTTCATACCTATAATTTAAAAAACCTCATAATGGTACCTGAAGTTTTGGCCCCGACTCAATATTCGTACCTAGCAACAGTAAAATCGTTAACGAAGTTAACTTTTGAAGGATATTTTCATCATTTTACTATTCATCATCTCCATCCTCTTCTTCTCCTCCACCGAAACCATCACCAGCACCTCTCTTGCTCTAGAACTTCAACAACTTAGAGGACCATTCTCCTCTACAAAAACGAATGCAAGGAATAATGCCACCGCTCCCTCCCACAAGGTTCTCGTTCCCTCTAACCTCTCTCCTCCACCTCCATCCCCACCACCACAACCATGTCCTTCTCTTCCTCATCTCCTTCCCCTTCTTCACTCTCCACCCCCAAACAACCTGACCCGCAACTCGACCAAAACCCCTCGCAGGTCCTCACGTACCACAACGACACCAAGCACCACTTCACTCGCTACACCAGAGGCCCTCGCAGACTCGACTGGGCCAACCAGCCCAACCCATTCTGCCGCTACCTCTCCCCCCCTCTCCTCCACCCCACACCACCCAACTATCACCCCTCCCCTCTCTACTCCCTCTTCACCTCTCTTCCTCCTCCAAAACCCATCTCCAAATCCACCATTTCCCAACTCCTTTACGACTCTCTAGGTCTCTCCGCCTGGAAAACCACCGGCTTCTCCACCTGGTCTCTAAGAGTCAATCCCAGCAGCTGTAATCTACACCCCATCGAGGCTAATATAATCTCCCTGCCGATCCCTTCCCTCTCCGATTTCGGCTTCCTGGCCCATCCATTAAAGTCGAGCGCTTTGCGCTAGGTTCAATATCACCAAAATAGTTTTCCAGTAGAGCATATTGGGTGACGATGATGGTGATTGATGGGCAGATCCGGTAGGACTCGGGTCTAAGCAGGCTTGTTTCTAGGCTTGCAGATTTGACAGAGTTTTTTTTTTTTTTTTTTGACTCTTTGTTGTCTCGCAGTGGGTGTCTGGCAGGAACTAGATGGGTTACTATGATTGCAGCGGTGCATCAAAGATTGGTGGTTTGGAAGGGGCTGTTGATCTCTTTCGAGTTTGAAGGCTTCAAGGAGCTACATGGCGAATTGCTTCTAATTTCATGAAAATGATTCCACCACGCAGCGGTTGCAATCACAATCCTCCTTCGAATCCAATTAACATTCAAATGCAATACAATTAATTCAATCAAAACTTGGAAACTAATAATCAGATTCATGAATCCAATCCCACCAATCTCGTTTGAAATTAAACTCAGAAATTAACCCACTAAGAGAGGTGTTGGTGATGGTTTCGGTGGAGGAGAAGAAGAGGATGGAGATGATGAATAGTAAAATGATGAAAATATCCTTCAAAAGTTAACTCCGTTAACGATTTTACTGTTGCTAGGTACGAAAATTGGGTCGGGGCCAAAACTTCAGGTACCATTATGAGGTTTTTTAAAGTATAGGTATGAAAATTAATAGTCTGGAAAAGTTCAGACACTGTTTGGATGATTTTCCCTATTTACTTAGTTATTTCCTTAATTGAATCCCTTTAGTTTAGGAAAGCTTCTATTTCCTTTTTTTTAGCAAGTTTCCATTTTAGTTTAGGAAAGTTTTCATTTCTTACTTTTAGAAAGTTTCTATTTTTCATTTTTGGAAAGTTTCTATTTTCGTTTTTGGAAAGTTTCTTTTTTTAGTAATAGTTTCTATTTTCAGGTCCTTGAGCAAACAAGTGGAAATGAACTCACGAAAGGAAAGAGGAGCTAGCCAATGTTGAGAGGTGTAAAGATAAGACACAAAGGGCTACACAAATGAGCAGAAATGAAGAAATGAAGCTTTCCTGTTCCAACCAGGAAACCCGGTTCAAAAGAGGAAAGTGTACCAAGCAAGATTTCTGAGCTAACCAAGAAACTTGATCGAAATAATGATGGAAATAGCGTTGGAGACCATCAAGGCTTGAAGTTGACGCAAGATGGCCCAAGAACTCTCTAGATTAACTTGGATTTTCGGCAAAATTGATAAAAGCCCATTGGATTTTAGGGTTTGTGACGCAAAGAGATATGCTTGGAGGGTTTGCGGTTACGTGAAAATCAAAGAAAATATCAAGAAGATTACGCAAGAGATATTCAAGGGAGAGTTTTAAGGAAAGAAGAAGTGTGTGCAACAAGAAAAGGTTCAAAACAAGTCTAGATTCGTCCCCTATTTTCTCTAAAGATATTGTTGCCGAAATTGGTGAAGAAAATCAGAATAAATCTCTAAATATTTCGGCAATAATATATATTTAAGGGATTTAGACTTATTTTGGAGAGTTTTGATTGGTTGGACAACACAATAGGGCTTACATGGCAATTTTCGATTGGTTGGAGTTATGTGGCATTTTCTGATAATTCCTTGAAAAATAATAGAAGAATCAAGAAGCTTGGAGAGTACTTTGTCGTTCCCTATATATACTCCCTCTCCCTAGACGTTTAACAGACAATTCAGAAAATACTCTCTCCATAACGTCAAGTCTCTCCTCCTCTCTCCATCCTCTAGTTCACTTTCAACGTTTCAAGCAAGGAAGAAGAAGAGAAGAACCAAGCCGTGAGCATCATCATCCATCATCCACCTTGAAGACTTGCTTCCAAGATTCAAGAATCCAAACACCAAGCATCCATCCCCATCTCCATCTCACGGTGTAATTCGCCCTCTTTCTTTGTAACCTTGTTTGATTTCGTTGGAATTGTTTCTAGTTGACAACAATATTTGAACAAAGTTTAATTATGAAATTTTATGATTGAATGATATTTTCGATTCCCATGATTGTGATTCTAAGTTGCTTTTGTGAGATTGTTCAATTAAATTTGCTTGATTGATATCTTTTATATGTTTATTCTAAGTGGTTCGAAACATTTTAGGGTTTATGTATAATTGGTGCTAAGTTTAAGTTTATGATTCACCTAATAATTTTGTGAACTTGAATCAAAAGTAGTAAAGATTTTGAACAAGAATCGAATTTAATTGAAAATGATTGCAAATAGATGAACTTATTCATACTAGGTTGTGCACTTAAGTTGATAACCTTTCTCTATGTGTTTTACGTTGAACATGTCTTGATTTGCTAGCTTTCTAGACTTTGATTGCATGTTTGATAGGATTGATCTATGTGCTTTCACTTAGATTAATTAGTAAAGGAAAGTAAAATATGGAAAATAATTTGCTTCAAATGTTTTACATGATCAACTTCTCTCTCATGACTTGGAAGAACAATTGTAGGGTTGAATCGAATTTGATTATTGAATTGGTTTTGATCTTTGTTTCTTATGTTTCATTCTTGTATTTGTGTTTTTGTATTTACTTAATTTTATTTATTTCTTTTAATTTTCGGAAACCTAAAACCCTAAATCCCCCTTAATTTCGTAATTGGTATATATTCTTGTAAATATTATACTTTGTTTTTATTTTAATTCTTTAATTGTTTTACATTGACATGTGTACCCTCAATCCCCAGAATAGAATGATTCCTATTTACTATATACTAACGATGACATTTTGTAGGGTTAAGTTGAATGCTAATTTTAGCATAACAGAAGCACCACATTTGGGCAACACAAGGGGGAGTGTTCAAGTAAATCCATATTCTGTGTTTGGCCCAAACTCTAGGTTACTTGACCTAGTGATAATAGGGTTACATTAGAAGGATCTAGATTCCTAGTCAATGTACGATTACTTTCCTTGTATGATTGAGATTCTATGCATTGTAATCCTCCATATAAAGAGACCCATATTATCAATGAGAATACACAGCGATTTTCTCTCAACTTCTGATTCCCTAAAACACTATCGTTATTAAAGATACAAATTAAATGAGCTAGGTTGAGAAGCCATAAGAAAGTAAATAAACAGACTGAGGTATATATGTATTTTTTTTTTTTTTTTTAGTGAAATGGAGCCAAAGTCCTAAGTGTGGTTATATTCAAACCTCTTAAATTGCTATTTGGACCCCAAGTTAAACCGTTGAACTTCTTCTTTTGCCTGAGCCTTGTATATATGCATTTATTATATATATTACCTTTTACATCTGCATATGATTAAACGCCCACACCATTAACCGTCCACTATCAAAATACCGGTTAACTTCTTTGATACTGTAGGAGGCTAGGAGCTGAAGAATCAATTGTCACCTTCAGCAATGTGGTTAATTGTTAATTAATAGATAGAAGAGCTCAATTTATTCCACTACAGCCTACCACTCAGAGAAAAGAAAAGTAAAGCAAGAGAAATATTAATCCACACGAGCAAACTATTTCTCCAAGGTTGTAGCTAAAACTTCTTTCATAATACAAAGTCACCCGCCCTCAGATCCAGTCCCTATTAGATATCTCATGATTAGCAAAGGTCAATTAAGCACCAGAAGTTATATGCAAGCTTCAACAACAAGAAAATAGTATATTTCTTCCATTGAGTTTGAAATCCCATAAAGTTTTCACTTTGGTCTTTTTAATTATAACCCTTCTTCGAAGCTAAGCACAACCCATGATGACTCAGCGGTAGGAATGTCACCTATTAACAGCAAACCTAGCAAGTGAATTTCCAGTGCATGTTATCTCTAAGCAACCCTCCAGCTCTAATGATACATTCATCTCATTTTCTACACCCACCCACATTAAGCTTAATCCAGCTATTCTATCTGTAAAGGGACCCAGGCCAAGAAAGACAACACCTGAAGTGTTCTATTGTTTACTTCAAATTAGTAGAAAACCATTCCATTGCATAATTCATAATAACGCCCTTTGGATTGCTCTACCATATAACTCTTCGGTACAGCTGGTCAATCAATGCACATGCAAAGGTAACTGGACGTGTTTTGGATATTTACTTTAATAGAATAGGGATAGTTTCGTGAACATTAAGACTTGATGGGTTTTGATGGGAGGAAATCCCCCGTCTCCAAATTACATGTCTCCTTTCTTGTCTCCCATTCAAAATTTAACACCTATCATTTTTAAAACCGTTAGCCCCCATCTCCAAGCCAACTAAAGAAAATCAGCAAATCCAGTTACCTAGTTCTTTGTTATGCAAATTGCTTCAATGTTTCAACCTTCTCTCTCGGAACCACATCCCTATGTTTGTTTGTTTCTTTGACTGATAACAAACCCAATCTTTATTCTCATATGTATCACAACTATATCACACCTATATTAACACTATCATACTTGTATCAAAGATGTATCAAAAATGTATCACCTCAATTTGTAATGGACTATATCAACAAATCCAAATTTTACGGAGACTTGATCACCAATGAAAAGACAGAAAGGGGAGGCATCATATATTACAAAGGGGAAATGGGTCTAAACTAAAACCTATGCCAACTAGGAAAATAACAACAACGAACATTAAAAAATGTCTCAAAATCAACAATTGGACTATTACACTCATCCGCCTGCTGCATTGTACAGCCATACTTTGTTCTTTTGCACTACCCCTTCAAGGATGAATCCTGGCACTCCATGTATTGCAAACTTGAAAGGTATGAATCATGTTTTAGATGGCACCGAGTACACAACTCTGCACATGCACACAAAAAAATGGTTCATCTTTTGACCAAAATTATTGAGGTTTTTTCTTTTAGAAGACAAAAATATTGATGTTTTGGAATCTAGTTTGCTTTAATTGATAGCATTTTCATCTAGAATCTAAAACTGAGTAAATGATTTCCACCTTGCATCAAATTCCATCATTAAACCAAGAATGCAGTTCCAGCCACGTACAAATACAAAAAGGACTAATGAATGTCAGCAAAAAATTCACTATAATTGTGAAACCATAATCAATCGAACCATGGTTTTGATAACTGTTGTACTCTCAATTCTCTCAATTTCATTAATTGTACTAAAAAATCATACTTGGCTAAACGAAACAATAGTATTCATAGAATTTAACCTCAGAAAATTCTCACACTCACCAACCCCGACCACCAGAAACGTTTCCTTTCCAATTTTCCCCTGCTTGAGCACAATAAAAGTCTGTTGACAGCTTTAAAGCCCAGATGGAGGTCCAGAGCTCTCCGGCGACTCAGCTTCCGCTGAAGAATGATTCGCGCTTAAATGGGTAGTCAAGATCGACAGCTCCAGACGGAGAAGGATCTGTGAGGTTGAACTCAACATTCAACGACACGACCTTATCACTGGGGCTCTTAAAGCATTACCTCAAAATATAAATAGATGTCAATAATATGTATGCTGCACACTAAATCAATAAAGCACGGTCCAGTAGACCGACTGTTGAAATATATTCCCCTTCATATGTAAATCTCTAAGTTCTACCATATTAATGCTAGCTAGTAAAATCTGGGTGGTTAGAGCACCCACTACCTATGTACGAAGTCATGGGTTCGAGTCACCATGGGGGCAGGAGTGAAACCCTTTGATCCTCTTTTAAAAAAAGAAAAAAAAAAGCTAGTAAAATCTGGGGCATTTCATTCAATTGTAAACCTCAATTTGGGCAAGATTAAAGTGCCAAAATCATACATCCAAAAACTTATCGGCTCATTGCATGTTCCATTAAATTACACACTTACATTATAAAGACAAACAAAATGAGCAAAGCAAAAGAAAAGAAAACAGAACAAACAAATTAGTCAAGAAATTGTTTGTGACGCATCACAACTCTAGTACTCTTTGGCAAATAGCTTGCCTATGAGCTCCAAGGTGGAAAGTAGATCTGAAGATGCTCTTTTCCTTGCCTGTCCTTGGACTGCTTTCCGCGCTTCCTTCTGATAAATAAATTCTCACGCAAATCGTCACCTTGTCCTTTCCTTACATCTTAACTTTCTTCAACTCATTCCAATTTCTCTTGCATGCTTTTTTCATCTTGATACCCTGCTGCCCTCCCACTCCTCCCCATTAGATATGGTCCTGGCAAGGAAGTGTCATAATGTATATCTAGACCCTGATAGGATCGAGCTGCTAAAAACTCTGCACCAGACTTAGCCGTTCGCTTGGCTATGGAATTAGGGTTGTCACGCAATTGCAGAGCCTTCTCTGTCGCATTTGCTAAAGCAAGAGCTCCTTCCTTGTCTTCATCAGCATCATTCCCTGTTTATGCAGCAATTTCGTACTTTCCCAATGTGAGATTTTAGAAAATGAAAAATTGGAAATTGAGAGAATTTAGTACTTAGCTGACAAGAATTAAACTATTTCAAAATAAATAAAAAATTAGCGTACAACCAAAAAATGATTCAAACATCCATAAAAAGTTCATCAGAGAAGCCAATCTTCCCATAAAGTAGCAGACAACATCATTACTAATCCAACTAATTAAAATGGAACAGGGTCGCAGACTATACATTCCCAATAAATCTGTGTTGCCCTTCACTTCTAATAAGGAAATATGGGACAACTACAGAATAAAAGCATGCATGCACCTTTCATTTAAGAATGACAATTGTAAAAGAATCATTTGCAATCTTTTGTAGGATTCATACGTATCTGTAACTAAAGAATGAGAAAATATAAGGGTTCTCAAATTTGCAATCTTTTGTAGGATTCATATGTATCTGTAACCAAAGAATGAGAAAATATGTATGTATGCATCTATCTATCTATCTATCTATTATAAACTTATTTTCCAATAATAATAATAAATAAAAAAATAATCTTATTGACGAAGAGGTAATACATTAGAATATTCGTATAATATTCTTCATTTTGCAAAGATGCGTTAGAACAATAAGAGAGAGCTACTTTACTTATCAGCCTGGGAGACCTACCTTCCCGATCAAACTCTTCTACATATCCACCTTGTATGAAGGAAAATCGTGCTTCTTCAGACTGGTTTCTCGAGTCCACTGGAGAAGAATTAATCAAATCGCGGAATTCCATTACATAAGCTCCGGTCCACTGAGATCCTCTGGGGATATGAAAATAGTGAATTCTAAGAGTCAAGTATAAAAGAAATCATAACTCAAAACTAATCAATTAATATTGTCATGTTATGATTACCAACAACACACCATCTCATGAGTGGGTATTTTCTCAACAGACTAGAATTATGAAACCATATAAAAACAAAAAGGATTGAATCAATCCACAGCATGTCACAAGGAAACGAAAAGTTTGTAAGCTGAAAGTAGTGCAGTACCTGCTGAAAGCTAGCATCGCTTCAAAAGGAGTGATTACTGGAGCTAAATATTCTTTGCTATCCAGCAGAGCAGTTTGGGCGCAAGAGACATAAATGAAAATATCACACTGCCACAAATAATAATCTGTTATCACAATTGCAATACTAAACACCATTAGGGAAAATGGGCAATTATCAGCTTGCATGTATCAAAGTTTACCTCTGGAAAGTTGGCAAGTTTTGCAGGGTTCGGTCTTCCCATAACTAGAGTATAAACTTTTTTTCCAGCTGCTGTAATTAGTTCTTTCATCTGATGAATCATATTCAAGTAACCAGCTGCATCATAGTTATGAAAGAAAGATCTCATCATAATTGACATCTACAATGCATTAGTTATAAGTGATGAATGGAGATATCAAAATGTATTCGACTGAAAAAATGTACAGAAAAATAAAATTTGCTGTTTAGATTTTTAGATATGTATATATTTTTTATTTATGAAGAAAGAAAGATGATGTTTAAGCTACTTATTTACTTAGTTCTGAATCAAGGCTTTCATGTCAGCTTCTTATGAATCATTGGAGATTAAATGCAGGTTATAATTAGAAGGAAAAGCAAAGAAACTCAAAGTAACAGAGTACTAGAAATGTGTAATGAAACCAAGAATCATTTAACTTTTCCCCATGAATTTAAGGTTTTTTTTCCTCAGAATCTATCATTAGTGAAATCATGAAATAAAAACATAGGCACCGCTATTTTAAAACTAGTCAACACCAAGAAACATTGAGAAACTACTGATGAACAACATCACAATCAACGGTTCATCATATAGTTTACTTCACAGCTTCTTGCTTCAAGACAGGTACGAAACATACATAACATTCAGATGAAGTATTTCTTCTAGCAAGCCATGCTTTCTAAAATCTAGTACAAACTGACTGCCATAGTCAAAGTGTCAAACACAGTAGATTATTATGGAACAAATCCCAGAGGGTCAAAATCACATACCTACACCAAGGGTTCCTACTAAGATTGCAACAATGTTAGCATCCTTTGCTTTTTCCATTAGGTAATATCTGCAGAAGATATTACACGCACAATAAATCTTATGAAAGTAAAGCATGGCATGAATAGAGGATGTTGTGGAATGAACAAACAGTACTTCATGTCAAGATAAAGTTTTTAAATCTTCTTAAGCAGGGGATTAGCGGAAACAGAAAGGATTTTATGGTGAAAGGACCAAAATGAAAGCCACTATGCAGTCATTTCTTTTCAATTCCACTTTTGTTTTTCAAATTTTAGAAACCTAAAACCTGTGAACATGACACAAGGCAGTCCCCATCAACCAACATCTCAACTCACTGATTCCACTTTTGTTTTTCAAATTTTAGCAACCTAAACCCCGTGAACATGACACAAGGCAGTCCCCATCAACCCACTTTGGTTTTTCCATTGTAGTTTCATTTTGGGTTGTTGCACCATATTACCAAAAGAAAATGATTTTTGAAGATACTACCTCCGCTTAAGAATTCTTCTTTGTTGAGACAAGTCGGTGACCATACTGCACTCCGATGCATCATATCTGACTAAAACCAAAATGACCAAAATTAAAACTAAATAAATTACTAAAATTGGAAGAAAATCAATATAAGCAGCATATCAAATTCCATAACTTGAAGCTTCAAGAGAGTTCACATCTGTAATACGAACTTGTAAATAGATTTTTATTTGTAATCAATCAAGTGTTAATTTATAACTAAGTAGCATAAACGTTTCGAATCACAATTGATTATTTTATTAGCTCCAAGCCCGAATAAGAGAGAACAGTAACTGCAATTGCATAACCTGATTTCATGTCCCAATAATATGTGACAAAAATGAGTGGAGGGGGATTTGGTTACATTTGGACTCATGGCACATAAATAGCTTGAATATGTGATTCACTACTCACTAAAGAAGAGAAGGGAGCACAAACAGTTGATTGCCTAGATGGACAGGAACAAAGTAAGTGTGCACTAAAGATTTATGTTCAGTAATGCAACATCATATATGCACAGAGAAACACTCCTCTTTAATTTGTGCAAAAGTGAAATCCACCGATAAATAGGCTAAATGCACGTCCATAGATCAGCCAATATATAATATATGTCTCCACAGAACAACCTAAGAGTGGCCTATAAGATGAAGTTACAAACACATACTCATACACAATGAATTGCATAAAGAGAAGTAATTTATTTACCTATTTCACAGCCACTATATGTTAACACAATGTTTGCAAAGGCTGAGTTATCGGAACCGATCCAGAAAAGTAAGTAATCCTCCATTTTGCGTCCCTCAGTTAATTCCCAGACCAAGCCTCCAATGCTATAAACATTACCAGATACCGTCCCAAAACTGTTACTACTAGTAAGGCCATCAGCTGCTCCTACGATGTCATTGGAGAGTTGAGGATCTTTTGATGGATTCATAACTGAACACATTACATTAGCAAATAGAACTTCTCGCTTGCACTCGGATCCACCTGCTGCCATGACAGTTTCTCTTATTTGCTGTATGGAATGTGCATAATCCAACCCAAAAAGAACCTAAAGATTTATTCAAAGTCAGATTGGTCGCTATAACCTGAACAAGAAAGAGTTGGTATCTTGCAGATTATCCACAAATAAATAGTCAGTATCTTGATGATGGTACGTAGAGAATAATGTTTAGTGTAACTGATGTTCTAATTGATGAGAATTTTCCACCTTGATCCAAAAATGAACAACTCAACTCATGTGATGAGGTCCAACTAGATTTTTATATGTTCCCTGTTACCATGATTATTTTGTTTCATTACTTATTTCTGAATGAAGAAAATATAAAAAAGAAAAAAAGTCGATCCTAAATGAAATAAAACCATTGTTGATGCTCCTATGAATGAAAATACCAACTCATAAGTAGTGGTTTTAGCTGTAACTTTACCAAAACAGGCTTTCCACTTGGTTGAGCATAATGTGACAGCTTGTTTGCGCAATCAGATACAGTGATTGGAGCCTTCCCAAAAACAAACAATGCCGGAAGCTTTGTTGTCCTGCCAATTCAATTCAATTCATAAGAAGAAGAAGAAGAAAAAACGTGATTGCTTGGAGAGTAAGACTACTCACGGGCTGAGGCAGGTGTGGCTATAATGAACAACGCAATCGGCGTCGACATGCGATGCTCCAACTTCGTCCACACAGCAACTACCGTAGGCCGTGTCCGCCATTAGGAACAGCCCCACTTCCTCCTTGTTGTTGAGTGAGGCCCTCAGAGCACTCACAACCCTCACCGACTCCTTCAGAAGCTCATCCGGGAACTGAAACACACACACAGAGAGAAAAAGAGATATGATAAGGACTCCACACAACTCAGAGCTTTTGTTGAAAAACAAGACCAAGTCCCACCTGTAAAGCCACTCTCCTGAAGTTATTACTCTCAATGAACTCCGCTGTCCTCCCAATTTCGTAACTTGATTCCAACTCCATGCCCGAGGTTTCTACTCAAACTCAGCCTAAACCCTCAAGAAGAAGAAGAAGACTTGAGGCACCTTTTCTTTTCAGATTGTTGTTGGGCCCAACTAAAGGCCCAAATAACACTGCAGCCCATATCAGTAGGAGGCCCAGAGCAACAAATATTATCTGCTCCCCATCGTCTTCTCTATTCTGCAAAAACCCTTTCCGAGTCGAGGTTTCCGAAGAGAAACAAATTCGCTGCTTCTCTCAGCCACCGTCACCGGTTGGGCAACACTCGTAAGCCACCGCCTCTCTCTCTCTCTCTTCATTTCTTTGTTTGGGGAATTTATGTCGATGGTTTCCTCATTTTTAATCATGAATGCATCTGTTATTCATAGCTCTACCGTTTTTGGGCACAAAGACATGAATGCCGCATTGGTCTCTGAGCAAGGCACTAGTTGTTACAAGCAGTTTTGTTTAGTCGTTTATCACAAAAATAAAAGAAGCAAAACGCAATCCCAGTTCACCTTTACAACCTCAAATTCATCCATTGTGTTTCTTCATGTGTCTTACAATTAGTGAATGCAAAATTTATGTCACTTAAAAATCATTTGTTTCTTTTGCTGGACAATTTAGCTGTGAAATGACTTCAAATGGTTAATGAAGTATTTTTGTGCTGGGAAATGTATTTGGCTGAGGAGGGGAAGGAAATCTTTTCTTTGTTAAGTATTTGTGTTACGTAATCCCATACCTGGGAGGGCAGAGATTCACGCATCTTCAGTTTTCTATCCTACACTTTAGTAATCTACTTTTCCCTTTGTTTTGCTAATGAAACCAATGCATCTGCATTGTTTAATTTTATATCAAATATCACATTTTCTTTTTCAGACCCAAAGAAGAGAAGAGAAAAGTAACTAGTCTCATGTTCGAGTTTCAAACTTCATTCTATTCATCTACCTTACTGTTCACATACTTTCCTGGGTAATTATTCAATAACATTTGGATAATGGTATTGTAGGATTTTAGATCTTCATGTGACATTTACAAGGAAGCTGAGAATTTTATTGAGGATGAGCACTGTGCAGATTAGTTCATGCAATCCTTGCATCCGTCTCAGGAACAGCTCTCAATCTCTTCGTCTCCCTTCTAAGCCATATATTTTACCAATTCATGCTAAACATGCTCTTCTTAGAAATCCTTTGGTAGCAACGTGTAATGCATCAATTCAGCAACGGTGCATGACCGTATTGAAGAACCAGCGATGCAGGGCGGTATCTACATACCAACAATCATTCCCTGTCTGCTTATTGGGTGGAAAAGGAAAAAATGGAAGTGATGACGAGGTAAGAGACCTTTCTATAAGTCCCTGCTTGTGTTTATGCGAAATACTTGAACAATATATGGTTGAACCATGGCTGAATTTAGTTCTTACAAATTATCAGAGATATACTTGCAATTTCAAGTTTTTTTCCCCCCTTCCAACCTATAATCCATCCCTTCACCCCATGCCACATGACATTATGACCTAATAAGATAATAGTGCCTTATTTTCAAGGTTTGCTCATCAGAGTCTAGTAATAGAGTAATAGCTAGTAAGGGCATTTGGGGGCTTAATGATTTTGTTTATGATATATTTGGAGAATTTCCCTACAATATGAGAAGAGTTGTGAAGATGTATTCTCCTTGATATTTGTAATGGTATTTGTGAGCCTGCAAATGCATGTCACCAACAACATTCTCACTGCATATCTTAATGCATCCAGGCTTCCCCATGGAAATCTCTGGAGAAAGCAATGAGCAATTTGAAGAAGGACAGTTCAATAGAGGATGTATTACGTCAGCAGATAGAAAAGAAAGAATTCTATGAAGACAAAGACAGTGGTACACCTGGTGGTGGCGGTGGCAGCGGTGGCGGTGGCGGTGGTGCGGATGGATCTGGTGGGTCAGAAGATGAAGGCTTTGCTGGAATCATTGATGAAACCTTGCAAGTGATTCTAGCAACCATTGGATTTATATTTCTGGTAATAATCCTGCATTCCCTAGCAACTCATATAAGCTTTTTGTTTTGTCAGAGGTGAGATGTAGTGTAGTGTAAGGCGCACACATTGCGCACAAATAATAACTAACACAAGATAGAGTATCACTTATTGCTGCTTAATTGTATTCTTTCCCACCTGGCTGAAAAATAGTTTGGTCACTGACATGATTTAGTAATTACCACAACAGAGTTGCTTTAGTTTCACAAAGTGATGTATTGATATGCTTTAGTCGAATGCTTTTGTTGCAGTATGTTTACATCATCACTGGTGAGGAGTGGGCTCGGCTAGCAAAGGACTACCTCAAGTTTCTCTTTTCAGGGTCTGAGAGTGTTCGTCTAAAACGTGCCATGTACCAATGGGGAAGGTTCTACCAGAAGCTGACTGAGAAGAAGGTGTATGATAAGTTCTGGTTGGAGAAGGCCATAATCAGTACCCCAACTTGGTGGGATAGCCCTGCCAAGTATCACTACGTAACTGAGAGCATTAGATCTCATTTAGAATCAAATTCTGATGAATAGTCCCAGTCAAGTAGTAGTATAATTATACCGACCTTCCCTCTCAATTTGGGCATTTCCCATCAACTTTTTGAGGGATGGTACAAGTTATCGGCTTATAACGTACATTTTATTGTTACTTCTGACATTTGAGATCCTAAAATTATTTCGTTAAAGTTGTTTTCACTGCAGATAATGACCCCTGGGTTGGATTGGATGTATCAAATTAGCATATAAAAGATACTGCAATTGTCAAAGAAACTGAAGGGTGGATAAACCACGAATTTAGTACGACTTTTCATGCCTGATTACTAGCAGCTTATGCCACTATCAGGGGTCCTCTGGAAATGTATTGCAACAGAAGGATGGAACTTGTTGACAATATAAACTACCTCCATCTATAGCCCAGGGCAGGTGGGAATGTTCTGGCCCATCAATCAATCACTATTAATAAGTAGCTGCAAGGTTGTAGCTGGCTTACCTGGCATCTCAACAAGTGATGATTGCAGTGCCTTAATTTGATCTACTACTGTAATGTTTTTTATCACTTCGATCTAACTTAAATAGGTTACTTTTTGGCCAAAAAAAAAAAAAAAAAACTTAAATAGGTTACTGCGAAGTATGTTCAATTATCTATCATGTGTAATTGGTAGGGCAAGAACTTTAAAACAAATACAGGTAAATGCAGTCTGATTTATTCTATATCCAGCATTTTCTGATATGTGAACCATGTTAGCTAAAGTCCCCTTAATTGCGAGGGAGATAAATTTGTAGGAGTCTTGGGTAGACTGGATTGAAAGAATTCCTCATCTAGTATTAGAGGTGGTATGCTCTATGTTCCGAGAGGATGCCCCGACATATTCCCACATAAAAATTTCAAATTCAAGAAACATCAACAAAGCGTGAAGGAAAAGAGACCAAAACATTTCTTCTGATACAAAAGAGACTGAAACATTAATGTTGCAGATCTACCTTCTTTAGTGGCTTCTACACATCTTCTCTGGTAATGCATAGACAGCTGATGATTCGACGCTTTCAACACTTGATTGTACTTCTCTTCGGCCTCGGTTATGTATTTTGCCTGAATGGCACAATATAATTGGGCGTTAGTACTTACAGGTCATACATAGTGCCCTTTCTAAATTCAGTGTGATTGGTATCAAACATTATTTTCGAATCGATAAAACTCCACTGGTTTTGGCATTTAACATCATGACAGTTTCTGTATGGACCGATGACACAAACTTGTATTTCGTTGACAAGGACCTACTCTATGAAACCTACAACACTGACCTGAAACTTGCACATTCAAGGCTACTGTACCTTAAGGTTTATGTCCGTCTGTCCTGTAAAAACAAAAGTAACCATGTCCTTTTAGGTGGCTAGTTGTATTAACATAACAACCACGGTTTCCTAACAACAAGGACCGATGTATTCTCAACTTCATATTGCTTAATTCAATAAAAGAGGGTTTGCATTGCATTTAGTGGAAATCCAAGGAGAAGAATAGTGTTTTCAATGGTACAACATTACATGATTAAATCAGGAGTATATCAGGGAGAAACCTGAGCTTAAGCTCATGTAGGTCTTAGGTTCAATATCAATCTCATCGGGGCATTTAACATCATGATAGATAGGACCAACATGGCAACATAGAAAAATGGAATGTGTTTCTATATATATAGAAACTTGACGCGAGCTTGTACTTCATTGACAAGGAACATACTGTATGAAAACTACATTAACCACCTACATTACTGACCGGAAACTTACACATACTAGGCTACTGTACCTTAAGTTTTACCTGTCCCTTAACAAACAAAACAATGCAAGTCCTTTTTGTATTAACATAACTACCAGAGCTTTCATTAAGCAATTCTTATTCCTGACAACGAGCGGCATCAATCTATTCTCAACTTCATATTGCTTGAATTAATAAAAATGAATTGCATTGCATTTAATGGAAACCAAGGAGAAGATTAGTTTTTTTTTTTTTTTGCAGAATATTACATGATTAAATCAAGAGTCTCAGGGGATCAACCTGAGCTTAAGCTCATCTAGGGTCTTAGGTTCAATCCAGTCCCCCTTCCCTCGCACCAGAAAAAGACTTGGAAACAAGAAGTGGTCAAATTAATGAATGCTCAGCAGCACTGTAGAGGCACAAGCTCCATGTATTCTGACAAACGTGCACAATAAATTGAAATTATTTTCTAATACATCCTCCAGCACGAAGAGCGCCAAGACTTTTGAACTAGAAATGTCCAATTAAATTATATAACCAGTATGAACTCAGAAAACTATAGAACTCACCTCGTAGTCAAACCTACAACATCATTGTGTCAACTCAATAGCAAATGATACTGATAACATATATGTCTAAGGATTAAACGACGTTCCGACAGAGTACATAGTAATTGAAAACAGATAGAAAACCAACCAACCATCAGTTACAAATTAATAATTATAATGTGAAATAAGGGCCACTGAAAAAATGTAACAAATAACAAGAGCCTTTGACTGAAAAAAAAAGAAAGAAAGAAAGAAAGTACTTACAAATCATCAGCTACCTCAATCAGGAATTCTGAGACACATAGAAATTCCATGTGCAACTCATTGATCTATCTGAATAATCACTTCAAAGGAAAACACAGTCAACAAAATGAAATCATTTTATCATACTTGGAAAGAAAAATGTAAGGTTATACTTACCAAAAAAAACTTTCGTAAAGATAATGTAGTAATATCTGCACACACACACAATTACAAGCAACTCATTCATTAAAATATATATATATATATATATATATATATTTTTTATGGACAAAATACTGTTTACTCCCTATATTTACAGGGTCTCGACGTTTCAGTCCCTGACGTTTCAATTTCACCTAAAAAGTCCCTGAACTTTCCAATTTCACCTAAAAAGTCTATGCCGTCAATTTTCCGTTAAAAAGTCTATTATTTTGCTGATGTGGCACTATTTCAACAATAAAATGACTATTTTACCCTTACTAAAAAAAATTTACTCTCTTTTCTCTATTTTTTTAATTTGTTCTCTTTTTTTTTTAACTCTCTTTTCTTTCTTTCTTTTTTTATAAAAAAAAACTCTCTTTTCTCTTTTTTATTTATTTATTTGTTCTCTCTCTTATATATATATATATATATTTCTTTCGTTTTTCTGTTTACCTCTTCTTCCTCTTCCTCCTCTCTGCTCTTCGACCTTATTTTCCTCCTCCCTGATCACAGTTCCAGTTTTCGGCCACACCTGGAAGCCGGAATGGTCGAGTTCTCTTCCCTTCACATTCCGGCCCCTTCATGGTGTCGGAGCTATATCAGAAGCTTTCTCTCGACGTCAATAACATTTCTTTGGTGTTGGTTTCCTGAGATGATGAGCCAATAGAGATTCGAAGAGGATAAGATATTTGAGTTTTCCTGCGAGTTTCCATGTTTTGGTCTATTTGGCTGTTTCTGATCGTAACTTCAGAGAAATGTTTGAACAGTTTTGGCATCGAAGAAAGCGAGGTGGAACGTGAATTGATTTGATTTGGGTGTCCTCTAATTTGGTTTGGACTGTTGTATGGAGAGGGGTGATTAGGAGAGGTGGTGATGCTTGCTGGCATGACGGGAATGATGGATGGATGGTGGAATGGCCAGCACTTGCTTGGAGCGGCGGGCACGCCAACGGTGATTAGGAGAGGTGGTGATGCTTGCCGAAAACTGGAGTTGTGATCACGGAGGAGGAAAAGAAGGCAGAAGAGCAGAGAGGAGGAAGAGGAAGAAGCGGTAAACTGAAAAGAGAAAGAAAAAAAAAACAAAAGAGAGAGAACAAATAAAAAAAAGAGGAAAAAAGTTTTTTTTTTTTTTTTAAAGAGAGAAAAGAGGGTTAAAAAAAAAACAGAGAAAAGAGGGTTAAAAAAAAAAGAGAAAAAATAAAAAAAATAAAAAAGAGAAAAGAGAGTTAAAAAAAAAGAAAGAAAAAAGAGTAAAAACAAAAAGAGTAGGAAAAAAAAAAAGAGAACCAATTAAAAAAATAGAGAAAAAAGAGTTTAAAAAAAAGTAGGAATAAAAAAGAACAAATTAAAAAAAAAGGGAAAAAAGAGTTTAAAAAAAAAGTAGGAATAAAAAGGAACAAATTTAAAAAATAGAGAAAAAAAAGAGTAATTTTTTTTTTTGGGGTCAATAAGGGTAAAATAGTCATTTTACTGTTGAAATAGTGCCGCGTCAGCATGATAACAGATTTTTTTAACGGAAAATTGACGGCAGGGACTTTTTATATGAAATTGGAAAGTTCAGGGACTTTTTACGTGAAATTGAAACGTCAGGGACTGAAACGTCGAGACCCTATAAGTATAGGGAGTAAACAGTATTTTGTCCTATATTTATACAGATCCTATAGAGCAGAGCTCCGCTTTGAAATTAAAGTGCGGATTTATAGTTTAGGGTCACTTTTCGGTCGCATATCCACATCTTGACCGTTCATTTTTTAAGTACTAATGTATAGATCATCTCTGCCAATTTTCAGCCAATTGATGATCGTTAAGACATTGATAACTATCGTTGGTTTAAGTGAGTTAGATACCTTAACAATCATAAATTTGGCTTAAAATTTGCAGAGATGATCTATACATTATTACCTAAAAACTGAATAGTCGAGATCTGAATATGCGACCGAAAAGTGACCCTAAACTCTAAATCCACACTTTAATTTCAAAGTGGAGCTCCACTCTGGATAATACACACACACACGGAGCAGTTCCAAAGAGGACGTCCGCACTGTTGCTAAAGTGCGGACATCTACGCAGCAGCCTTGATCAAGCTTCGACCGAGCGGCGCCGCTTGCCGAACGGAGGCCAGGGGTAGGACGGACCGGTCTGCAGTCAGGTGGAGTTGCCGGCAATGAGGTTGCAGCTCTGCCCAAAAATTTGCAGTTGCAGGTCAAGTCGCTGCCCAGAACCTGCAACCTCGACCTCCTCCAACCTCGATCACTGCCCAGAACAGTCTGGGATGCCTGCAGCCTTAGTCCACCAAGCCCCGAGTAGCCCTCTCCGCTTGGAACGCCGCTGCTGCGTCGCCATCTAATAGGACCAAAAAGTGTGACGATATTATTGAATATGTGCCCCATTTTAGCATTGTTTCTCCCTTAAGTTTCGTGTTTTGAGTCAGTGAGTCGTTTTTAGAGTCTTGTTGAGTGTTTGGAGTGAAATAGGCGAAAAAAGTAAAATTCATGAAAAATCCTAGCTGGATCAGGATTCCTAACTGTCAACTGTTTTTGCGGTCTTTAACATTTTAATTCCCTTTATTTTCTCTAGAAAATTCTGATATTCTCCTGCTTGTTGTAGGAAACGTTGCCTGGTGGAACTCTTGGAAACAGCAATGATGGAGTCATAAAATAAAGCATTAAGATATTTGACCAAGCAATGAAGAAGGGAAATAAAGGAGAAAAGAAGTTTTCAGTTGAGGAATAAAAGAGAAAGACGTTTCAGCTGGAAAATAAATTAAAGGAGAAAGAAGTTTTCAGCTGAAGAATAATGGAGAAAGACGTTTTCAGTTGAGGAATAAAAAAGAAAAAGATGTTTCAGCTGGAAAAATAAATAAGAGAAAGACGTTTCAGCTTGGAAATTAAAGGAATTGCCCCATTATGAGAGGAGTTAAGGCCATAAAGGAGACGTTTCAGTTGGGAAAACCAACCAATGCTCCCCTATAAATAGGCAATGTCCAGAACTGAATTTGCATCACTTCCCAGCCAAGATAATTCATTGCCTATCACTTCCCAGCCAAGATAATTCATTGCCTATCACTTCCCAGCCAAGATCACTTCCTGGCCAAAAACGTTTTCGAGACTCTGCCCAATTCACTCCTCAAACCTCCATCTCCTACAAGACCGTGACCACCATCCATTCATCAATCTACAAAGCTCTAAGGCGCTGGGTCAAGGACGCTCCACCACAATCGCAGAGACGAGTTCATCACCGTGTTGCTAAGCCGCTGAGGAAAGCTTCAAAGTGTAACTATGACTCTACTTATAATTTTTGTTTCGGTTTTGTGTGTTTCAATTTGCGAGTTGTGTAATTGGAGACATGAAATTTTCATAATATTTTTATTAATATTTTTGAGATTTTCAGTTTATTATTGAGTTAATTTTGAGAATTCTTTTATGATGCATGTTACAATCTTGTGCCCTTTTATGTGTTTTGGTAATTTTCAGAGTTAGGTTCATAAGTTTGCATGCTAGAATAACGGTGAGAGTTTTTGTGTGTTTTCTTAATTTACCAAGAGTAATTGTTATTTGTTAAGACGCTGAGTTAAACAAGTAGCAATTAGTTCTAACGGGTGGTAAAAACTATGTTCAATGGTTAAACGATTCTGGAAATTACGTGTTAAATTCTATGTGTAATGGTTAATTTGCACGTGTGAGTTGATTCGAGGGTTAGATAATACTACTAGTTAAGAGAATTACGCTGAGTGTTTTCGAAAATTAGTAGTATTAGGCTTGGTAAGGACTTTTCCGATCCAAGCCTACATTAGAACGAATCAGATAAATGGATTGATCCGCTGAGGCTTTTCATTTTGGCTCTTATCTAGGCATTTAAGATGGGCACATTTTTGTAGCATGTTGAAATGAATTTTCTGTTTTTACACTTAGTAATTTCCGAGTGGTATTGGTCAAGGTTAGGGAAGTCGATCATTGTATATAGTTTTATTTGTTTTGTTTTTATTTTAAGTAGATTAGGAACCAAAATTCAAAACCCCCCATTTTATTCTTTTATTTGTTAATTGACCTTTTTGTGTAGGTGTACCCTACAATCCCCGGACTGAACGATCCCTGCTTATCCTATACTGACAACTACATTTTGCAGGGTTAAATTGTGAGGCTATTTCAGCCTCATCAATTTTTGGCGCCGTTGCCGGGGATTGTTAAAATCCCTTGCACTTAAAGTGTCATCGATTTTGTTGTTTATATAGAATGCATGCTAATTTTTGCTCTACACTTGTGGAATGGTGACAAATTGCAATTTATGTTCAGCCAAGCTTTAATTGTGATTTAGTTTAAGTTTTATGAGTGTTACGAAATTAAGCATGTGTTTTATCATTGTTGTACAATTTGTAGAAGTTGTTTTTTTTAACCATATTGTAAATTGAATGTGTTTCACTTAGATTTTTTTTTCAGCATGTTGTAAATTGTATATTGTAAATTGTAGAATGAGTTTTTTTTTAGCATGTTGTAAATTGTATGTGTTTCACTTAGATTAATATACTTAGGTTATGAATTTAGCTAAATACTTAATTGTTGTAAGTGTGTAAAATCGTATGAGTAGACAAGGGCCCTTTTGTTAATATTGGCCTAAACCCTTCATTAGTACCTTGCTCAGGTCTCTTGAAGTTGAGGGCGGCCTTTATTAGCAGTTGGAGAACGGTCTAACACATAAGTTAATTTCTCAGCTGAGTAAGGGGCGCATACGGATGGTGTCTTAGGTTGAGACCCTGGGTGATGGGTTCAATTGGATCTCAGAGATACTATAGAATGAGCCTAAACAGTTGTGGGAGTAGCCGATAGGGGCCTAAACCTCAATGAGGGAGTAGCCTCCGTAGTATCACTAAAATGAGTCCTCCCTCTCACTTACCTCTTAATCTGGCCATTCTGCCTTCTGAAACAAAGGAAAGAGACTTATGTCTAGGCGACTATCCCTATATCGTATCTCACCAATAGTAGCGGTTTCTATTGGGCTCGACTTGCAAGCTGGAATCAATTGAGATATTAACTAAGTTTATAACAAACTAAAAAAAAAAAAAAAATTGATGTGTGACCTGCTTAAGGTATATTGGATTAAACATGACCTTGTCGACGGTAGCTATTCTATAGTCCCATTGCACACTAAGGTCCTCTGTTCTAGTACCTACGTATGTAAATGTAAAAGTAGCTTAGAAAGTAGGAAAGACATAATGTTTGCATTCCTAACCTTGTATATGTTACTAACACTTGACCGAGCACGTGTGAACAAGGAGAAGAGTCCAGGCTGAAGGACTATAACTATTAAGCGCTGCATGGGAGGCAACCCATTTCAATCGAGGCTGTGGAGGAGCCATCAACGAGAGTTTGACATTTCTATCCCTTCACTTGCTTAGGTTGAATTGTACTTGTGTCTTTGTTTGTTTATTTTACCCTTCCCTTATTTTCGTAGCCCCCCCATATTTTGGGTCTATATACCATATTTCTTGCCTACATTGAGGACAATGTAGATTCTAAGTGTGGGGTGGGTTTACACCTTTATTTTCAGAATATTTCAGTTAAAAAATAAAAAATAAAAAATTAGTTTTATAGTCTTTTTGTGTGTTTGAGTCTTAGGATGCTCCTAACGTCTGGGATGAACATGTCTCTGAATTCATGGCTGAAGGTTTTCACAATCGAAATAGGACTTAATTGAATTCTGTGGTTAATCGACATTGTGATGCTTGTATGAAGATTTGAGATAGGATTGTAACTTGGTTCATTAAGCATGCTTGGATTAAGTCTGATTCATTTTACCCTAAGTGAGCTGTTGAGCTAAAATACTTTCTTTTCGAGTGCTTATTGATCATTTTAGAATTTCGTTGCTGTATTTGCAAAACCTCATCATTCTTTGAAATCCAATGATCATGTGCCATAGATTTTAATGGACTAGAGAATACTAGAACTCGGCTGTTGTGACTGTCAAAACTTGTATGCCATAATATGCACTAATCCTGGATAGGATAGAAGGCATTAGGGTAACCACCATAGCCAAACAAGCATGTGTCCCCAATTGTGCCCGTCGTGGGACTCCTTAGAATGAACCCCTTTGAGCCTACATTGAAAACCTTTGTTTCATCACCCTCACTACCCTACCATGAGCTTAGTACATGATATCTCTACCATTGTCTTAGGGACTTAGTAGAGCATGACATAGTATGTAGGGGTGACGATGAAAGACAAGCGTGGGGTCGGGAAAATCCATGAAAAAAAAAAAAAAGAGCAAGAAAAAAAAAATTTGCCGTAAAAAAAGAAAGAAAGAAAGAAAGAAAAGTGGCAAAATAGAAGAAAATTTGAAAAGAAAACTCTTGGGAAATTGTTGAAGTGTGGTTTTGGACTTTCAAATTTGTAGAAGGCTCAAAGTTGAAAATTATGCCTTTGTCCATTCCCATGTTGGTTAGAGTGAAGGTTTGGTCCAAAACAATGATATTTGGCCAACAAAAATGATGACATAAGGTGGTCCATATATGCTCTGCTAGGTCCTTAGGATTTTTATATCCTTAATCTTCATTTCGAAAACCCTAGCTTAGCCCCATTACAACATGTTTTAAGTGCTGACTTGATCCTTGAGATGGGCAGTCTTTGGTTAGTGGAGTCAGGTAAGCAGTCGAGCTTATGGTTTAGGTCCATTTGTGCACTTAGTTATTTCTTGAGGTCTTTAATAATTCTTCACAAAATGCGATTATTGATGAAATATGCAAGCTTTTTGTTGCCTTACAATTTATTCTCTTGCATATACTTGAGAGTGAAGCTTTTAAGCATAGCCATTTCTGAGAGAAAAATCGAGAGTATGCCCTGTGAGTTTGGATTGGACTTGTTCGAAACATGCTATCATTCACTGTATAACTTAAGTTCTCCATATCTTGCTTAGTCATATGAATGTCACAGGTTTATTAACCATGGAATTATCTATGCAATTTTGATTAAGTGTTTAACGTGAAAGCCATGAGTTTGGAGTTTCTGAGACAACAGTTAGGGGAAGTAGAGTCATTTACTTGTTTTTTGTCGAGTCGTTGTTTTGTTTTGTATTTTTGTTTTGCTAAGGGACTAGTAAAAGCTAAGTGTGGGGTAGTGGTACACTTAAGCGAAGTGTGGACGTCCGTTTCAGAACACGCCTGTGTATATACATATCCTATCCAGAGCGGAGCTCCGCTTTGAAATTAACGTATGAAGTTCGAGTTTTGGGTCACTTTTCCGCTGCACATCCACATCTCAACCATTCAGTTTTTAGGTACTAGTGTATAAATCATCTCTGCAAATTTTTAGCCAAAATGATGATCGTTAAGGCATTGATAACTCCCTTAAAGCTAGTACGGTTCATGTTGACAGATTCAGTCCGTCCATTGGTTTAAGTGAGTTAGATACCTTGACGATCATCAATTTGGCTAAAAATTTGCAGAGATGATCTATACACTAGTACCTAAAAACTAAACGATCGAGATGTGAATATGCGACTGAAAAGTGACCCAAAACTCGAACTTCACACGTTAATTTCAAAGCGGAGCTCCGCTCTTGATAGGATCTGTGTGTGTGTGTGCGCGCGCATCCGCACAAGGTTTAGTAAAGAGTTAACTATAAGATTCAGTTACTAAGAAAAACATGCAAACAAACAATATAGTTGTAACCGATGAAATCGGATACATACAACACAACAAGTGATTATAAAAATAAAAAAATTAAAAAAAATTAAATAAATAACAATAATAAAGATTAAAAAGTTCATATAATATTAGGTACGCTTTACTAAGATATAGTGATATCTTTTCTCCTCTCAACTGATACAGTAAAAGATTCAGCACTCGATAATCAAAGATTTGAGATGAATTGCCTCTAATGCATCTTCAACTGAGATCTGTGTAGCATACTGTTGATCATTATCTTTACATAGAAACCTTGAGCATGTCTATGCCTGATGCTAGATAATTCCTCTGAATTAAAAAAAGGACGGTCTGAAGAGTTTCTTTAAGTAGAAAACATATAACTTATAAATTGAATACCTTAATATTTGAAAGTAACAGTTAAAACAGGTTACATAAATCTAATTGTGTCAACTAGTGGCTTTGTTTTTTCCTTGAACAATCAAAGCAGTGGCTTTTCAAAAGGTTGGACCAGAAAGGCGTGCCAAGTGATGGATTGGATGGATGCAAGAGGAGGTTGTGGTGGAGTTGATGGTCCTCTTAAAGTCAAAGAAGAGGTCAGTGGTTTGATTATACCGGTTGTGCTTGAACAGTGGTGAAGGTACTATCCAGTTGCTAGTGTTCATAGAGGCTCTCTGACTACTTGGAATCTTCAGATGGGCAAGTAGAGTTCGTATTACTTATCTTCTAGTTACTCTTGCTTTCAATGTCACCAACTCTGCCTTCTATAGCTTAACAAAAATTATGTTAAACAGGACTCTATTAGGCATTTACCCTAAGAACCATTCAGACACGAGTCAAAGGTCATGAATGATTTTTGAATTTCACACCAAACTATAGTTAACCCCAATGCCCTGCTTGAATGTCCCCAGAAATTAGGGAGTAGGCCTACCCGTTCATTTTTGCCTTATTGCTTATTGTTACTTTGGAAGAGAGGACACCTGTTCTACATCATTTTAGAATTAAAGACTAACTCTATGTTACTTTTACAAATGAGAAGACCGGTTTTGGTTTAGGGGTTCCAAGTTCCAACCTTTGTCCATCCAAGTATTATATAAACAGTTTAAAACTCATCAATACCCACAGTTGAAATGTAACAAGTTAATAACCCAGGATGATACACATACCTGTATTTTATTCTTAACTGCATGACAAAGCTTTCTTTCCAGAGCCCAATACTCTTCTCCAGACTTGAATTCATCTTGCATTCAAAATATATTAAAGAAAAGCAAAAGTTACGTATTTAGTCCCCAAGAGAAGAATGACAATAGAAAGCAGTAAGCTTTACCTCTTTGTCAAAAGGACATGGGATTCAAGTAATTTGAGTGGCCTGAAAGTCACTTTTAAACACATTTGAAAACTGAGAAATTTTCCCATGACCTTCCTGCTTTTCAGAAGATATTGGCCAAGTTAAGAACCTAGTCTCAAAAACTATTAACTTCAAGATCATTGCTCACTTTGCTCCCAAGTTCTTAGCACTACCACTGCAGTTCCTCTTTCTGAAATGGTCATTTTGCTGGATGCTTGCACTGTCTTCTCATTCAAATCATCAAGCTGTAACAAAAGATACCCACCCACGCTGGATTGACAACAAGAAATTTATAAATAGGGCATCTTAGACTGCAACATTACAAAACCAAAAGAGAAAAAAGTATTGAGTTGTTTGGACTATATATTTATACATAGATGTGAAGGAAGAGAATGGAAATACAAACCTGGACTTCATGGCAAGTTCAATCTCTGCATCAAATTGGGGTTTTCACCTCTGTGGTGACAATTTTCAAGTACTACAATAGTACAATGCATCATGAAAGGCAATTTATTACTAATCTAATCAGTCATGATCCAATGCATGCTCAATAGTCACCACTTACCCACACATTATTACTACTACGTCTAAACAACAGTGAAATCGATTCTGACAAACAGGAAACCAGCGAGGAGATGAAAACCAAATTTCCTTTCTGTAAGAACTCTAAACAACATTAGTTAAGCAACCAGTACTGCTATTTCGCCCATAAAAGCATCCACATATAGTTTGAACAATGAGTAGAAGGAAAATAAATTAATCAAGTGAGTTTCCCACAATAACAGGTAACAATAATGTAATGGATACAACCATATCAAGATGAGTACATGACTCGTTAGGCCTTATAGTCAAGTTTAATTTGGAAATGAGTTTGTAATTAACAACATAAATTAATAGAAACTGGAGTAGGAAAATCTGATTAATCATGTTCAAATGGTCAGTTGCATAGGGTTATATATCTGGAATTTGTAATCATATAATTCTTGAGGCTGCTGATTAGTTTTGTCAATATCAGAAGCAAGCAGATCTATCGACCACCTACTCCCTAGGTAAGCATATCATCATGCCTCATGTGATAAAAAAATATAAAAAAAAATCAAATATGACGTTTAACAAACTATCTAGCTAGGATCCTTGCATGTTGCAGAAATATAGAACTATCTAGCTAGGATCCTTGCATGTTGCAGAAATATAGACATTTGAGTATCTGACAATCTAGGAAGAGCAGAAATAAATGCAAAGAATTATTAGCCCGTAAGATATATTTATCTGATGCATATGACTAAGCCGAAAATAAAAACTACAATATGGAAAACAAAACGTCTAATGATACCTACTAAAGAACAATAGAAACTGTGGCGCAAAAGAGCATAACAAATTATGAATTCAATGTCAATCTACGTCTTTTTTGTGTGTAGCTGTATTTGTTTGCTGGAGAGAGTCATCTTGAGGCTGCTGGTGCACTTGTTTCACTCACCTATTTCTTTATCTCTGTCTTAGCGTTGCCATTGATGAGCACAATCACATTCCCATCAGAATCAACATCCACAATAACTGAATCACCCTCTTTGATCTCCCTTGCCAGCATCTTTTCAGCCATGCTGTCCTCCAAAAGTCTCATTACGGCTCTTCTTAAAGGCCTTGCTCCATAGCTTGGGTCGTATCCTTCGTCAACCACTTTGTCTTTGAACCTCTCTGTCACACGAAGCTCTATCTCTTTGGACTTGAGCCTTCCATAAACCTCGTTCAGCATTATATCTGCAATTTCCTTTACCTCCAACTTACTCAGCTGCCGAAAAACAATCATTTCATCCAACCTATTTAAGAACTCTGGTCGAAAGTAGTGTTTCAATTCCTCCATCACCAAGCTCTTAATTTGTTTGTAACTGCTATCCTTGTCTTCATCCTTGGCCGGGTCAAATCCCATGTTACCGCCTCCTTTCTCAATGACACTGCTTCCAACATTAGACGTCATAATGATGAGTGTATTCTTGAAATCTACAGTTCTGCCCTTGCTGTCAGTCAATCTTCCATCCTCAAGTATTTGAAGCATCAAGTTGAAAACATCAGGATGAGCCTTCTCAATCTCATCAAAAAGCACCAGAGTGTATGGATGGCGACGAACGGCTTCAACCAGCTGACCGCCCTCTGTGTAACCAACATAACCAGGGGGGGAACCAATGAGCTTGGAAACAGTGTGCCTTTCCATGAACTCACTCATATCAAGCCTCACCATTGATTCTTCAGAGCCAAAATAGCAAGTCGCCAAAGTTTTTGCGAGCTCAGATTTTCCAACACCAGTTGGACCAGAAAAGATGAAACTGGCAATTGGCCGATTAGGACTCTTCAGTCCAACACGAGCTCGACGAATAGCCCTGCTAATAGCCCTGACTGCTTCATCCTGGCCAATAACCCGCTTATGGAGCGTCTCTTCCATCTTGAGGAGGCGATCAGATTCATTTGTTGACACTTTCTCAACTGGAATACCAGTCCAACAAGACAAAATATGTTGAATATCCAATTCAGTAACAATAGGGCCACCATTAACATAATCCAATGTCTCACTTATCTCCTTGCCTTTCTCTGTTACTGCTGAGATCTGTTTCTTAAGGTCCAATTCTCTGTCGCGTAATTTCCCAGCCTGTCCAAGATCTTGTTGTGTCAAGTTTAGTTAACAAAATTACAAACATTTGACCGCTGATATCAATAATATTTACTGAACATGCATAGTTATCATACAGATTTCCAGCAACAAAAATTTTGCACCTTCTCAAAATCTTGGTTACGACTAGCTTCATTCTTCTCTTTTGTTATCTGCCTCAGAATATTGTCAAGCTCTTGAGCTTCTTCAGGAAGCTGCAAATTAGAATCACCAAAAAAATAAAAGTCCTACTAACTTGAAAAATCCCAGCGTTTAAAAGGTCAGGTAGCAGTCTGAACCCTGAAAAAAAAAGTGAAGTGATACCTGTGCATGACGGAGCCGTACTGTAGAACCAGCTTCATCGAGCAAGTCAATTGCTTTATCAGGAAGAAAGCGATCGCTGAAATACACATAATTATGAAACATAACAGAAAAATTTAAACTTATATTCACAGGGGAAGAGAGAAGTAGCATGCATATCACTGAAAACAAGTATCAATTGCCACAAAAAAGAAAAAGAAAAATACTAAATGAGTATTTATGACACTAATGGCCATGGACTCCAAAATTCCAGCTACACGACATGTTTGTGCAATCAAATCAAAATGTGCACCTTCTGACTGCAATTTAGCAAGCATGCATATAACTCTATACTTTTCAGTTTAGCTGATGAATTCATCGGACAGAATATAGAATCTATAAAAGGGCTACCTACCTGATGTATTGGTATGATAGCTGCGCAGCTGCTTTCAGGGCCTCATCAGTATACTGCACTTTGTGGTGAATCTCATATCGTTCTCGAAGCCCTCTCAAAACCTGTATGGTTTCATCCACCGTTGGTTCAGGAACTTTGACTGGTTGGAATCGTCTTTCCAATGCTGGGTCTTTTTCAATGTGCTTTCTGTATTCATCTAGTGTTGTGGCTCCAATGCACTGCAGTTCACCTCTTGCAAGGGCCGGCTTCAATAAATTTGCAGCATCAATTGCTCCTTCTGCTGCTCCTGCTCCAATTAAAGTGTGCACCTCATCGATAAACAGAATAACTTCACCACCACTTTTTTTTAATTCCTGCATTAGCAACTTCAATCTTCCCTCAAACTCTCCGCGGTACTTGGTACCAGACACAAGAAGACCTGTATCAAGAGTTATAACCGTCTTTTTGGCTATTGTTTCTGGAGCATCGCCACTTGCAATACGTTGAGCAAGACCTTCTGCAATTGCAGTCTTCCCAACACCAGGTTCTCCAATAAGGCAGGGATTATTCTTAGTCCGCCTACCCAAAATTTGGATGACACGTGATATTTGTTGTTCTCTTCCAACTACAGGATCCAACTTACCCTCTTCTGCTAGCTTCGTTAAATTGGTCCCATACTCCTCTAGTGTTGGCATTTTAGTCTTATCATCCCCTCGCCTATGATCAACAACAGCTTCTGCTGTGTTCTCACTGCCCACCATATGGATAACCTGTGTGCGAATATTACAAGGATCGACACCAGAATTCGCTAGAACAACTGCTGCTACACCCTCCCCCTCTCGAAGCAGTCCCAGAAGCAAGTGTTCGGATCCAATGTAGTTATGGCCTAAAAGTCATTCATCATTTTAGAAATGCAAACACTTGTTTCATGCATTCAAAGAAAATGAGAAACCACTAACTAATTACACCATAGGGAATACAAAGAATTTGATAGGGGTCGAATAGCCACAGTCATGCATACTTCTACACTTATTAAGCCTTTTTTAATTATATAAAAGTTTAAATCAAACCTCTTAACTATACGATGCAAAACTGCCAGCACTAAATAATCGTAGGTAAAGGTATGCACTTGAAATTCAACCAAAAGATCGAGCAACCATGCATGCAGTAAGAATAATATTATGAGGAGTCTACTGACCAAGTTGGCGAGCCTCTTCGAGTGAGAGTTCCAAAACTCGTTTGGCACGAGAAGTGAATGGGATCTCAACAGCAATAAATCCAGAACCCCTTCCAATTATCTTCTCCACTTGAATTCTTGCCTCTTTAAGATTAATTCCCATGGAGGATTTCAGAACCTTGGAAGGAAGACCAGTTCCTTCACCAATGAGACCCAAAAGGATCTGCTCAGTGCCCACGAAATTGTGACCAAGTCGTCTTGATTCCTCTTGTGCAAGCAGAACCACTTTAATTGCTTTGTCTGTGAACCGCTCAAACATGGCTTTAGGTACACATCTGCTAGCTCTTCCACTTCTAGCCCCCTTCCAACTTTCGGAACCCCAAGGGGTTGCAATTCCAAAAGAGTATTCCTCGTGGTGTAGGCTGCTAGGTGTGGCCACCAGCTTACCTAGGGCGTTAAACCTACGGAGTCCTGAGAAACTAGAAGCAGTACTAGTGCTACTACTACTCATGCACCTCATTCTCAAAGCAAGTGCTCCTCCTACTAGCGAAGAAGTACACATCATCTTCACTCTACTACTCTTTTTTCCACCCAATTCTTTAGATTGAGCAGTCCTAACTAGCCCACCAACCACACAAGGAATATTATTTGTTGAAGACAGAGCCAAAACCCTAGCCATGATCGACAGGCGATAATGATTAATATCACTCTGACTCTCCTCCTTATTACTTCATGAAACCTCGAGGGAGGCTGAGATAGAAAGAAAACGAGGGTCGAGGATCTTTCTTCGGAGTAAAGACTCCGTGACAGTTCTCTATAGCGCGCGCAGTTGCTTGGGGAACGAAACCAAAACAGGGTGTTCGTGCCTCTCATAGTCGTGATTTTATATTAGTTAGGGTTGAATAGCCCAATACGTACGTACGTAGACTTGTAAATTGATTGGCTTTTGATCCGTATCCACTCCGGATCCGTAGTTATTAAACGGGTTTAGATTGAAAATTTGATTAAGTCCGTTTATTTAACGAACCAAATATGGATTTAGGTTTATCTGATTTTTTTGTTAATGATCCGGTCCTTTTTTTATAATAATTAAATATTATTTTTGTAGCAATAAAATATTATTTTCCTAAATATTAAAAATACTTATTAGCTTTAAATATAAAATAATCTATACTATTATTAAGAGAAGAGAGTTTGTCAGCCAAAACAGAATTTTTTTTACCAAAATATCCCTCAAATATTAAAAAACATTTTAACTGCAATATTTGAGAAAGACAAAATGGCCAATTCACAAATAAAAGAAATTTAAAAAAAATCAAAAATAAAAAACAAAATATGTGCAGCAATTTTCTCCACATTCTGTGAAATAAGTTCCCACATAATCCAAAAACACAAAGATGGGAGAGAGTGAGACCTCTCTAAACCCTAGCGCCGTCGTCGATGGGCGTCCCTTTTGGAGGCCTCCTTCGCCTCTTTTCCAGCGTCCGCTCAAGCGTACGAGTTCTCCTTGCTATGGCTGCAAGGCTTTCATCGTTCGATGAAACAATCTTCCAACGCCGGCAAAGGATCTGATTGGATTGGGTGTCTTGTGCTCTATGCCTTCGAGTCTGGGGCTTCCTGATGTTATGGGATCCTGGCGGTACTCTGATCGGGGTGCAGCCGCTCCTAGCCAGCGAGTGGTGGAGGCGAGATCGGTCAACAAGCAGGCTGCTATGGGTGATGCGACGACGTCGATATCACGCTAGGTTGGTTTATGCTTTCTTGCACGATGGTGGCGGGGTTCTTACTTTGTGGTTGATCCTGTTCTGGTGGTGGGGATGGTTGCAGATCACGTCAGGTGATGGCCGGTGGCGGAGATTGGTATCTCTACGTTGGGTGCCCAGAGTAATCTGGGTTATCCAGATGGGCCGGGGCTGGGCCGTCGACGCCACACATATGTTGGGCCAGACTTTTCTATGGGTCTGGATCTGGGACCCGGGTGGATCTTTGGCTACTTCTTTGTTACCTTGGATGATGCCTCTGGGTGTGCCAAGTTTATTTTCAAGTGGATTGAGCCCTTCTAGATTCTATAAAAAGGCTCGGTATAGTCACGCTGTGAGTACCACAATTGCGTGCTTTGGCGAGCAGTGTCCCTTATGCTGGGTCGAGTCTAGTTTTGATTGGTCCGCTGATCTTTTGCATGCCCAAATCGCAAATTCTGATTGTTGGGTCTACAAATCTCAAGGTCATGATAATGGTTGTGTTGTTGGTAATTATCTTGAGGACAATGAGGATTTACCTTTAGAATTTGCTAGTTTCTATAGAAAAGTTTCAGAGCAGAGTTTTATTGTACAAGGCAAATTAGTTGATGTAGTACATCTTCTAGTTTGTTCTATCTTAGCTCTACGACCAAGGCGTTTCTGGCCTTTGTATGCTCCCAATTGGGATGCCCCCTTAAGCGATTTTAATTGCTAATTCAATGAACTTTTCTTTCAAAAAAAAAAAAAAAACTTCCCACATAATTATCCACACCTATAGGGTGTGTTTTGTGTCTAGTAAATATATATCTATACTTACTATTATTAAGAGATATATATTTATTATTTTATATTTAATAGTAAGTATAAACTTTGAGATTTAATTTATTTTATATTTAATAGCAAGTATATCTATACAAAATAATAAATTTTGACACAATTGAACCTAGAAGAGTAGGAGATTAATAAACTTTGAGAATAAATTAAATCACAAGAATAACTGAGACATTTAAAAAATGTATTTTTATTTAAAAACATTTAAAATATCCACAACCCACTTGTCTCTCTCCCATTTTCTTTTAAGCTTCCAATATTAGGAATATGGGATAATTAAGAGTATTGTTAATATTGAGAATTTTTCCCTATATTGAGAATTTTGGTTACCATTTTTTTTTTTTGAAAAGATTTTGGTTACCTTGGTTTATCGTTCTAAGGAATATTTTGATTATGGAATTCAACTTTTGGTGATACTCTTGATTTTGTTTTAATATTTTATTAATATTTTTTGAAATATCAAGACACTACTACACAGAAATACATTAATGGCGTTTGAAAAACGTCATTAAATGGATTTCATGGCGTTTTTCAACGCCATCCCCAGACGCCGTAAATACCGGTGCCGTCTTTTCCTAAACAGATTGATGGCGTTTCCAAAACGCCATCAAATGTATTCCATGGCATTTCCAAAACGCCATCAAATGTATTCCCTGGCGTTTTGAAAACGTCATCAAATGTATTCCATGGCGTTTTCAAAACGCCATTAAAATTAATTCCATGGCATTTCCAAAACGCTATCAAATATATTCCATGGCGTTTTGAAAACGCCATCAAATGTATTCCATGGCATTTTAGAAACGCCATAAATTTTTCTTCAGTTTTTTTTTTTTTTTAAAATTATATATATTGATGTTTTGATTAATTGCAAAAAATCAATTGTCCTATTGATAAAAAAATATTACACATTACAATGACAAAATTCTAATGCTATGTACATTTGAATTAATAAAAGATAAAATACCCACTCTACAATACTCCATAATGCAAATTTTATTGTTCCTCTACAAATTCACACATCTGTTAGCTAAGATAAAGAATAAAACAGAAGGGTAGCTAAACCACAGTATATGGAAGTGATGGAGATTAGCAACTGCTGCGTTATTATCTATATCAATTCCATCATGGCTGCATGCAAGTCATTCTCTGAACTGCAAAAATGATAAAAGAGAAGAATTACAGAACTTGTCAAAAGTAAAGCTAAATAAGAGGTTACAAGTAAAGCTAAATAAGAGGTTACATGCACTGTTATTTCACTAGTCCAAAGTATTGTCTTAAAAGTATATGTCCAGAATATTTCTAAGTGTTAATAATGAATACCAGTAACAAAAATGATAAGAGCCAACCTCAGACAATCTTCACTTCTTCAGGAATCATATATTGTTAAAGGATGTACATCATCAACAACCTGTATCAAGAAAAATGCAGAGTTAGTCACCCAACAAAAAAATTAAATGCATTATTTCATTATACACTTCTATTCCTCGACTACACAGAATTGTATGATTTCATATCAAAAACATCATATAAGTAAACAAGCAAATATGTATAGATATGGCTACGTATCAAATGCCATACAATGAGAAAGGATCATATTAATCATGCTGAAAAACATGAAAACAGAGAAACAAGCACGTAACAAGCACATATAGAAAGAGCTAATCTAAAGAATAACAAATAACATCTTTAGAAAAAGAGCTTTATCAAACAAGATTAACACGATATTTCAACTCATGATATTAGACTTACATATCGATGTGAATAGCATTCTTCTAGACCCATGGTTGTTGTTTTCTCTACAAACATGCTTAAGTGTTAACAAGAAATCCAGATAAGAATGTTAATATTCAGTCTATTTTAACATACTAAAATTCAAGGACTGACAAAGGTGTGAAAGCCTTTCAAACAGATTGTTTCGTAACAAGGTTGCTGCAAATTTGAAAAGTTTTCAGAAGACTGATAGCGAAAGAAAAATTCATCAACAACTACTCTTTCAGTGATTTCATGCAAAACTCTCCAGATTTGAAGTAGACATGTAAAGCTACTATTTTGCAAAATTTCAGGTCATTCGCAGTTCAAATGAGTGGTCAAATAAGAATCCAAAGTAGCAGAAAATACTGTTTCTGCAGAAATCCTGAAACAGTGCAGTAATTTCAAAATTGCATAAGTATTTCATTTTAACTCCATTTTTCATGAAACCGAGCTCAAAATGATCATTGAAGAGTCTATTTTAAGCTGTCAAAAACTGAGAGTAAAAAAAGAAGTATAGGTTTTTCGAAAATCATGGAATAGCCCACTGGTCTGTCTTTGAGCCATAACTTCAAACACATGGTGTGCAGTAATTGAACTCGATCCTTCCCAGTCCTAATCATCCTAATTGAACAGTAAATGGCAATAAGCACTGATACTATAGTGAATAGGTACATATTCAGCTTTGAATTACATGAATAGGTACATATCCTTTCCTTATTTGCAGCTTGAATTCTTATAAGCTTCTGAATTCCTGACCATCAATTTTCAAAGATAAACACTTTTAATCCTAATACTTGTAGTCTTAATATGTTCTATTCCAACAAAAACCCGAAGAAAAAATTACAAAGAAAACATGCAATCTTAACATGTGCTATTCGAAAAAAAATTGATGAAACCAATTGTAAACCAACGTCCAATCTACTGCAATCATGGTTTTGCTTGAAGTTAATTGGCTTCAAATTGCAGATATATATTGTATGAACAAGGAATGCTGAAGCTAAAGCAATAATATGAGATGTTCACCTCACTCACATTGAGATAGACCACCAGGGAAGGGGAAACATACACAGAGAAGTGGAGGGTCCTTTGTTGCCCAAAACTAATCATTTGGGGTTTCCCACATCAAATGTAGCCCAGATAATTTTGAAATCTGCAGTAAATAGGAAATGAAACCAGGAACCAATTAAATGAAAACCCATCATCAAAATAGAGTTTTTATTCAATGATTTTGTACATGCATCAAGAACAATATGATCAGCAAATTTCAATAAAATGTTATACCTGTTATACAGGAGATTTAGACAAATTATCAGCATAATAAAGCCACCATTAGCATAACCATATAAACTGTAATAAAGGTAACGAAATAAACCCAAGTTCCTAACTTAAGGCCTATTGACAACAATTGGTTTTCAAGTGCAGAAGCAATAAAAACCAAACCTTACACAATACCCATCTCCAGCTCAAGTTATTCAGCATGCAACCATACAACATTTACGGTTCATGCATGCTAGATTTCCAATTCATAATCCAAAGCAACTTACAAGCATTTACAATGCTACATGAATTCGTCCAGCCCAACATCAATACCGATACAGAATGGGAAAAATTTACCTTAAAATACGGTATACCCAAAACCAAATATACTCAAAATCAAAACCTCTACAACCTGAAAATTGTCTGAACCTGGAACCCATCGAAATCCTTAACAGAATCACATTTCAAAACTGCAATTTGACAAAAATTAAGCTCAATTTCCCTGAAATCCATCGCAAATATAAATCCAAATGCACAAAGTAACAACCCAAGATATAATAAATCAACTAGTAAACAACACAAAAATAAAAGTACCTGTCCAAAACAAGGCAAACCAGAGTGGCGAGAATGTGAAGAGTCATGCTCAGATTGGGGATTTGCAAACCAAGATTTGATCTACTTCTCAGGTAATCTGTCATGAAATGGAGTCAAACCTCAATTAACCAAGTCTTCAAATTCACAAACAGAGAACATGAACTGATAAAGCCAAATTCTAAAGAAATACGAGATGGGAGATATATGGGGCTGAGTTAGGGTTTTTGTTTTGGGTATTGAGGTTTTGGGCTGGGGATTAAGAAGGAATGGAGCGGGATTGAGAAGGATCCAGATGACGAAGGAGTTGAAATTCGGATTTCAGTGTTTGGGGTCTGGGTTTTCCTTCTCGAGAGTTAGGAGAGAGAGAAGAGAGAATAAGAAGGCGGAGTCTAAAATTGAGAAAGAAATAGATCGAGTAAATGTACAAACTGGCATATGGCGTTTACTACAAAAACGTCATTGCTTTATCATTCATGGCGTTTGGTAAACGTCATAAACTTAATGGCGTTCATACAAAACGTCATTGAAAGACAAAATATTCAAAGGCGTTTAGAAAATGCCATTAAACTATTGCGGTACCATTATTTTTTTCTTATGGACTGTCTTTCATGACGTTTTCTGGAAAAACGTCATCTGTACACACTTTTTATGACGTTTCACTCAAAACGCCATATTAATAATGTCATTAAAGGTTATATATGTAGTAGTGAGATAAAAGTTTAATAAATTATTCAAAATTTAAAAACATTTGTTTTTATAGGCGAATCAGATTAGCGAATCGGGTACCCATTAATCTGCCTGATACGGATTTGATTGAGCTATCAATAACCTGCCGGATTATTGAATCGGGTCGGGTTGAAAATTTTTACTAGCCAATGAAAGTATTTGGAACAGCTTCGCAAATTAAGTTAGCCTAGATGCTCGAGTTCTAAACTTTTGAATTTTTAACTAGTGTTAAAATACTTAAGGTGTAGAAATGGCATAGAAACCTCGAGAACACTTGACGATTATATTAAAGGCCACAAGATGCCCGCAAATCAGGACCGGCGAAACTTAGGGTTAGAGTTTGTGGTTGTTTGTTGAAGAAAAACCAAGCATAAAATGCTAAACAAGTTGATGTCGTGTAAAAAGAGAATTCACCGCAAGTGGGCCTCTTGCTATGTCTCCATGAAATAAGGTACTAAATGTCATCGCCTTGTTGGTAACCAACAACAAACCCAAAATCAGGGGTTACCTCAATAGATTGACGTAGAAAGCTCACATAGTACTTGTGAAGCCCAACTTGGATACAACGAGATCGAATGACACACTGCTACATCTATCAACTCTACTCATTTTCTTTGGTACATCAATTGTACTCAATTTTAATTTAATTTAAACTAGCATCTTGAACACACTCCGTACATGTCATTTAGCCTGTCGTTTTCTCTTAGGGAACTGTAAAACAATAAATTACATCAAAAATACAAAAAAAAAAAAAATTGGCATGTTATTGGAGTGTCGCCACTAATGTCAGTAGTCCTAGTTTGGCAGCGTGGTGCAAAGTTACATGGGTTTGAGCTTGGAACTTCTTGGGTGGACTACGACAACATTGGTTGGGTCAGCCCTGAAAATTGATATGGGCTCTCTCTCTCTTGTTGGGCTTTATATTTAGGCTCATAATATTTAAAAATCACGGTTTGTGATACCATCAATTACTTTTTTCATTAGCTGGGTTAGATCCAACCTTTTTTTTTTATGTGGTCTTCATCTAGTTATTTTCTTCCTTGTTTTATTTTCTAATATGCTCTGTGAGAGGGTTGCAGAAGCAATGGGGTCCAACTCAATGCTAAATTAATACATTTTGTTCATAGTTTCACTGATTTTCATCTACCAAATTAACTGTCTGCACTTCGTCTTTGGTATATATACCAACAATCTTCTTCTTCTTGCTTTGGTTTCTTTGAAAACTAAATAATGATATTGATGGTGGTTTGGATTCCCAGGCGTTGTTTCCTGGTAAGAATATGAAAAGAAAACACGTGTGCACAGCCAAAACATAACCACTGGGTGCAAAGGTGTTGGGACTATCTAGTAAATTCCCAAACAATTGAAGGGCAAAAATGTCATGACACTGTTCATTGAACAATAATTATAAGTGCAAGAATGTGCCGGTGACTTCTTGGAATTGGCTCTATCTTGCTAACTATGCAATTTGCATCCTTCAAACCCACTTACATTCCATATGATGACCCTTCTGATTTCTCGTTTTTCTATGATACTGGAGGAAGAACTAGAAGGCTTTGTTATCTTGCTACCGAGGTTGGTTTTTTATTTCAATTTATAAGATGCTTTTCTCTTCTTCAGAAAGCCGTAAGAATTTATGATTCATAGATGTAGGTTTTCAAGGTTTAGGGTATTGTTGTACTCATAATATATATTGATTGGAGTATGTTTGTGTAATTCATACAATGGCTTTAGTTCTAAAATGTTGGAACAAAAAAAATTAAGCAGTTTTATGAGCTATAAGACTTTAGCATATTCTTGTTTACAATGTATACAACACTTCTGGCCTTCTAGACAATTTTGCTCATGTATTTGGCCCTCTTATTTAGGAGTTAGCTAACGAATCTTTCACCAATCACCAGTAAAATTAGGAATTTTTTTTATGCTTCTGATACTTCCTAGTCGTAAGATGGTTACTTTATTAATGTCTTCATAACCTTCGACTTTCAGAGATTTTATGAGCATAGAGGTGAGATGCAAGTTGCACAAGATGCACCATTAAGACCATCTATGGATATCTTTGTTGTAGGGTGAGCTTTCAAGGCACTAGCATCTCTTTTTTCAAAAGCAGTACCATTTCAGTTTTATTACAATTTTGAAGTTGAAATCCAAGATACAGAGTTACATTGTTGAAAAGGCTTTTGACATTTTTTTGAAGAAAAAAATTTAGTTCATGTCAGTTTGTTAACCTACAAGTTGACATATAAACCTTTTAAACATTCATTCTTCATGCTTTCATGTGGCACCGCAAAATACATCTTAAAAACTAGTAGATGTATCAAGTTGGCCCTGGGATATGTTATCATTTAATCATGACACTTTATTAGGTGTGTGATTGCTGAGCTTTTCATTAGCGTCAGCCACTATTTGATCTCTCTCAACTTCCTGCCTATCGTATAGGGCAATACGATCCTAGCCAACTTCCTGAAAATGTACTCTCTCTCTCTCTCTCTATTTCCCCCTTCATCCCTCCCTCCTTGATGAGAGCAACATTTGCTATGTTTTTAACGTTAAACTCACTACATTTTACCTAATTATTCTCTTAACATTATCATTTTTAACTTAGTTTTGTGTTTTTAGGTAATTTTGAGTCTTAAAAGGCAGGCAAGGAGGAAATTGTGTAGAAATGACAAGAAATTGGGAAATGAAGTTTTTCTAGTTCTACTAGGAAAAGGAATCCCAGTTGAAGTAGGAATCCTAAGAGAAAGAAGTCAAGCTCGGAGAAATAATGAGAAATTGTGAAAATGCAAGAGTCATAATTGGACTAGGAAACCTGTTGGCATTAGGAGTCCTGATGATACCAGGGTATTTGAGTGGGCTAGGAGAGCATAAAGAAATTCATGAAGCTTCTAGATGATGTCATGAATTACATGTGCAAGGCATGTGACGGCAAAGCAATGAAGATTAGACAAGGAATCCTCATTGGACACAAGTTACGCATCAAAGTCATATCCTATTCAAATTAGGAAATCTGCATGTGCAGATCAGTCAACTTCTACAGATACCTGAGAGCAGCTCAGAACTATCCAGATAATGATCCTTATATGGTTGGAAAGTTACGGATGTCTAGTTTCCTTATTTTTTACGGTTCGTCAATATCAATTTTCTTGAAGAACTTATGGCTGATTTAGTATATGAAAGTCAATCTGCCCGAGAATCTGTTTTGTGCAAATAAAGAGAGTTTTGGACTTGAATATCTTTTGGATGAGTTTGGGAAGGTCTCTACTCCATATTTGATTTGACTTTGAGGATATATTGCAGCCATGTAAGGATATATTGTAGCCATGATGATGTGTACCAATAAGAAAATTCAAGAGGAAATCTACATCATCACAAAGAAGGAAACTGAATCAGATTTGAAGAAGGAGATCTAGTGTTGACGTCTAAAGATTCTTCTATATATACTCACCTATATTGGATGCCTAAGACATATTCCTTCACTCCGTTTAGGTATCTCTCTCCCTCCGTATACATCCATCCATTCCACAACTCTGAAATCATCAAAACCCATAATCAAATTCATAATTCCTCCCCTTTACTTTCTAAATTTCGATTCCTCTCCATTGTTCAAGCATTGAAGACAAGAAGCAAGCTCCATTATCTCCAACACCTCCTTGTCATGGTCCTCATCAACGTCCTCCATCCTTTTGAAGTCTTTTTTTGCATTCTTGAAGTTCTTCAAAAGTGTAACCATGTCCTTCTATCCTTTGTTATTGGTTTCTTTGTTTTGTAACGTTAAAAACAATTATACTAGCACTCTAGGTTTTTGTTTTAAATCAATGTTTCGATATTTTGTGAGAATAAAGAGAATGTTTTAATGTTTAGTTTCCAACAACCATGAAGCATGATAAACGTTTTAGGTTTCTACAGACATAAATTGCTATTTCTATATGTGATGAATTTAGATTGTTGATTTTGTGCTTCAATCCCACCGTTTATGTGTTTTGTGTTCTTTGGTTGCAAACTTAGAATATTGAGCATGTAATTTAATCCAAATTAAGATTTGCTAGAGTTCTAGGTCTTAATTGCTAAGTGGAAAACCTATAATTCCTTAGGTAAATCAATAATGAGTCTTGCATGCTTGATTAGCATTCCAACTTATGTGTTTGGCTTAAATCAGTCAAACTTTCATTGATCTTGGTGCATTAAATATGTTTTGTTAGTGAGTAGCGTTCTATGACTAGCATTGCATGTTTAATAGAGTTAACTATGATGCGTTCATCTAGTTAATTTAACTAAGAAAAGTAATAAGGACTTTGTATGAATTCATCTCTGTTCTTGATTAATTTCTTTCATCTACATATTTTGATCCATGGTTTATGATTAGATTATTTGTTTTCGTGTTAATGGTTGTTAACTTCATCTTACATCTTTTATGTTCCCTACTTCTACCTCGATTCATGGTTTGATCAATCACATGTATTATATAGTTATATTAGAATACAAAATTTAATAAATTTCTCCTTATCTTGTAGTTTTTGTAAATATATACTTTCTTTTATTTTTGTACTTTGTGAATAATACTAATATGTTTAACATTTTTGACAGGAAGTATACCCCATTCCCCGGCTTAGAACTATACACTACTTACTCTAACTAGAATCTGTTGTAGGCTTTTAAATTGGCACTCACTTTGAGCGTACCACCCCCTCCTTACTATTTCCTCTTGATCATGTTGACTCTTAATCCTGAACATTATATTGTGCACAACTTTTGCTCTACATGGTTGCTTATTGGTTTTTACATCATTATTGGGCTCCTGTATATGTGAGATGAAGCCTCTTGGTTTTGTCTTTTTGTATTCATACTATAAATTAATCAAGTCCATCTTTGTATAAGTTCAAAAGTTGGTGCTATGATATGTGACTTTCCCCGATTCACTTTGAATGTTTAACTTTTGGTTTTTCAGGTGTTGAGGGTTGCAAGTTATGAAAGCAATACTGAAATGGCTGAGGTGCCTTGGGCTTTGTGTGATGACCTGGATTTTCATTATGTAATTTTGGTAATTAATAATGGATTAGTTGTATGAATAATTGTTAGTATGCTTTATTCGTAGGTTTTATGTGGAGTGGAATGGTTTTCGTACGTATAAATATTTGAATTTCACAGTTTAGGGGGTCGTGTGAAGTTTGACTTTTTATATGTTGGGATTCTCGAAAGACTTCCTTCACGAAAGTTGTAGAGCGCGTCGATACGAGTTCGTGGACATGAGGAACGCGTAAATCGGAGTTCGTATGAGGAAGTTATGGCCATCGGAAGAAGTTTCCGTTTTAGTATAAATAGGGAAAATCAGAAATTATTTTCATTTTTCCTCATTTCCTTTTCCGGAAACCTTCCTCTTTCTCTCTTTTCTCTCTCGGTCTATACCTTCAGTATCAAAGATTTTCGACTGACCCGACCCGAACCCGGCTACCCGACCAGGCTTTTCCGGCGAACTGCGGCGGTCTCTAGCCGTGAAACTTGGTCAGCTAGTTCGCCTCCTCCGTCCGGTCATCCCTGTGGTGTTCTCTAGCAACGAGATCCACCGTTTGCGGTGCTGCAAGGAGGTGCAGTTAGTGTTTTCGGACCCGGCCGGAAAACACAACTCCGGTCACTTCGTGGCTTCATGCTCCCTTGGTTGAGTTCAGAATAGGCTTCCTGATCGATCTATGGTGTTTGTTTCGATCGATTGACGTGGAAATCGGTTCAACTCAGTTGGGATTACTGTTCACGGCTTGTGAGGTAGTTTTCGATCCCTTAGGCTTGTTTTCTGACTTCGATCCAGTTATGAAAGTTCACAAGCATGCTTAGATGAAGCTTTTTGATGTTGGGAGTTTTGTGAAATATTGAGTTTTGGCCGGTGGAGGCGTTCCGGCTGTGTTCCGGCCATGTATGGGACTGTTTCTGGTATTATATGTCTTCTACTCGTCGATACGAGCGTTTCGATATATAATATGCAAATTTTGGAGTTCGAATGAATTTGTTATGATTTTTGCAGTTTCATACCGATCGATTTATTTGATCCGTGAGGATTCGAGCGTCCGATCGACTTGTGGTTTGGTCACATCGATCGTGGACGTATTCCGAAGACTTTGGGAGGTCTCGGATGTGGTTTTACCTCGATTGGCGCCACTTTGGGGATTTTAGTTCAAAACAGGGGTTTCGGACTTAAATCAATTTCGAATCGTTACTAAGTGGGAACCGTTTGTGATTAGGTACTTGACGAAGTATTTGGACGGTTATTCTGTAGTTTGACTACTTATTCTGCATTGAAGACGCAGCAGGAGTTTCGAGGTGAGTAAATCTCACAAGGATCTTTATGAACAGAAGTACCATTATTGTTTTGGCGTTAATTAATTAATTGCAAACTATAGTTGGTATTAGTAGGCATTCCTGAGCGAATGACTATATATATATATTTAGATGAAATATATATATCCTTGTGAATGATTGTGATGAATAATAATATGCATGATGGTGTTCATATTATTGTTGAATGCGACTTTTCAGGAAACAATATTATAGAAAAAGATGTTTTCTATTGTTTGAAAAGTATTAAGCTTGATGTTACATTTTGAGTCAAGCGTGACTCATTTTAGATGTATTGGTTTTTGTATCAAGGGTCACAGATGGTGAGTAGGGATTAGGAAAAACCGAAACTAGATGTTGTAACGTTTTTAAGTCGGATGCGACTTACTTAACGTTGACCTGAAGACCAGATAGGGTCTAAGAAGATCTTATGTCACAGATGGTGATAGATCATAAATAGTAACAGGTTGCAGACGGTAACCTTGATGTTTGATTTCATGACCAGATGGGGTCTGAAGATCATGAGTCACAGATGGTGACAGATGGTGATCAATGGTTGAGCTGAGACCAGATGGGGTCTAAAGATCATATGTCACAGATGGTGACAGGTTGCAGATGGCGACCTTGATGTTGATTTCATGACCAGACGGAGTCTGAAATCATATGTCACAGATGGTGACAGATCACAGATGGTGATCAAGGCAGGAAATAGGTAATCACGTCCTTGGTAGGACGAGTGATTACAATTTCAATAGAGTTCTAGTTTATCTGTCATGATAGCTTATGGGAGTAACGGTCGAGGTTGCTTGAGACTCATAGGTATGCAGCTTAAAGGAGAGTTCCGATGGTATTCTTCTTTAATTGTCTAGATGAGACTTGAATTGCTAGCTACTTGATGGTTAAGTTAGCAAATAGGGCATGGTCACAGCGGTGACTCATGTTGTCCTTTCTGTGCAAAGGATATAGAATGTTAGAAGGATTCATGGCTGCATGTTTCCTTAAGTAGATTGATGTGAGTTGTTGATTGATGTTCATGAGTTACTCATACGAGCTTGCAAAAGCTTACCGGGTTTGTTGTTTGGCAACCCCGGTGCACCATTCAAACGGTGTAGGGGCTAATCCTGCAGGTCAGGAAAATCGTGGCTGAAGCTGAGGTAGCTTATTGGCAGCAGGACGGGTAGGAAGAAAATTTTGTTAGCTTTGCCAGTATATGACTTCCGCTATGCAGTAAGCTCTGAGGAGCATTTACGTTTTATTTTGTGATGACAATTTAATTCGTAAATTTGTGTAATATATAACTCTGTGGAGCGAGTGTATGTTATCTTGGATGGTTCAGTTCCTCAGTAAGTACTTGTTTTAAAGGAAAGATGTTCCAGGTATTTGTATTGATGACTGAACATTCACGCATGTATAATTATGGGATTATATATATCGATTTTTATTGTTGTAAAAATCAGGGGCGTGACAGATTGGTTTCAGAGCGTAAGGTACATATTTGGTGACACAATCAATACTCCTCGAGTGATGGCCCGTCTGCAGCGGATCCCCAGATACTCTTCGGTATTGATATAGTCATTGGGTATGTAGTGAACGGTAGGATGTGAGTCGTCAGGGTAGTGTCGGCTTAGAGGATGAAGTGTAGGAGCTAGATGTAGCTTCTATGAGTTAAAGACTTTTAAGGAATGATGACCTTTAGTTTTAACTCAAAATTGACGTAGGGGATGGAATTGTATCCTCTAACTTAGTATTGTGGTTGATCGAGTCATAGCGTTGACTTATACTTGTGTTTGAGAGTTATACATGTATCAACCACATGTTGTCATACTCCTTAGGTGATGGACCCTCGAGGAGGCAGAGCTAGGGGTCGAGGTAGACCCAGAGGCAGGGGGAGAGCCCGAGGTAGGGGCAGGATTCCTCCTCCTGTTGAGGAGATGTTTGAGAATGATGTGGAGGCATCAAATGTTGAGCTGCCTGTTCCACCTGTGGTGGAGGTTGTTAATGTTGTAGATCCTACTAGTTTGTCGAAGTTGGCAAATGAGATTTCGAGATTGGGAGGAGTTCCATTTCAGGGAGGTACGGATCACATGTTGGCAGACCAATGGATTGAGAATATGAAGACCTACTTCGAGATGGTCGTCTGTGACGACATTGAGAAGAGGAAGATTTCCACATTTATGCTCCAAGGGGATGCGCGAGTGTGGTGGAATGGCACACAGAGGGTGATGGATGTGTCCACCATGACCTGGAATGAGTTTGTGGAACTGTTCAGGAAGAAGTACTTTCCGCCTTCAGTGAGGGAGCAGATGGAAAGGGAATTCATCTCGTTAGTCCAAGGGACTAAGAGTGTGAGGGAGTATGAAGCTGAGTTCTCAAGGTTGTATCGCTTTGTGAGGCAGATGGATGCTGAGAGCTTTGCTATGAAGTTTCAGTGGGGACTGAATGCTTCAATCCGGCGCGATGTCGCTGTTCTGGGACTGAAGACGGTGGAGCTCATTTTCGTTAAGGCTATGGCCATTGAGCAGGAGAACTTGACTCTCCAAGAACACGAATCGGCTGAGAGGGATTTCCAAAGAAAGGGAAAGGCAACTGCGGGGAGCAGTAAGGCGTCTGGGAATCGAGGTGGATTCTGGAAAAGACAGAGGACTAATCAGCAGGCACCAACTAGGGCTGTAGCTGCACCTGCTAGGGTTGCACCTAATAGGCCGGTGGCGAACCCGAAGTGTTTCAATTGTAATGAGATGGGCCATATTGCTCGAGCTTGCACGAAACCTAAGAATTTGGCATGCTTCACATGTGGCCAGACGGGGCACTTCTCAAGGGATTGTACCCAGCAGGGTAGGGGACAAGGGAATCAGCAGAGGCCTCTACCTCAAGGAAATGCTAGGGTGTTTGCTATTGGTCAGCAGAATGCCGGAGTGGAAGGTACCTTATCCTTATTGATTTCTTTGCTAGGGTGTTATTTGATACGGGAGCGTCCCACTCTTTCATATCTAGTTCTGTGGTTGATATGTTAGGTTTGACTCCTAGGCCTCTTGCTAGACCCTTGTGTGTTATTTCCCCACTTGGTGTTTCCCTTGAGCTTGATATGTTTTGTGATGCCTGTCCAATTGTGATTGGTGGTAAGGAGTTTACCGCAACCTTGATTGTGTTAGCAGATCATAAGTATGATGTCATTTTGGGTATTGATTGGCTGAGGCTAAATCATGCTATGATTGATTGCTTTGAAATGGTAGTGTCATTTCATATACCTGGGCAGCCGGTGTTTCGATATCGGTGTCTTAGGTCAGATACTGCTTTAAGGGCAGGATTCTTAGCTCATGTGGAGTCAGTGAGTTGTACTGCGGTTATGGCAGAGATTTCTGTGGTTTCCGAGTACAGTGATGTATTTCAGGAAATACCAGGATTACCTCTATGGAGGGAAGTGGATTTTGCTATCGATGTGATACCAGGTACTACACCTGTATCTATGGCACCAACTGAACTTAAAGAGTTGAAGGAGCAAATTGATGGTTTACTTGAGCATGGGTTCATTAGACCTAGTACTTCTCCTTGGGGTGCACCTGTGGTGTTTGCGAAGAAGAAGGATGGTTCACTAAGGTTGTGTGTGGATTATCGGCAGTTGAACAAGGTGACGATTAAGAATAGGTACCCTTTACCTAGGATTGATGACTTGTTCGACCAGCTTAAGGAAGCTGCTGTATTCTCGAAGATTGATTTGAGATCCAGCTATCACCAGTTGAGGGTGAAAGATGATGATGTTCCTAAGACTGCTTTTAGGACTAGGTATGGACACTTTGAGTTTGTTGTCATGCCTTTTGGTTTAACCAATGCACCTGCAGCATTTATGGACTTGATGAACCGTATGTTCAGTCCGTACTTGGATAAGTTTGTGGTAGTGTTCGTGGATCATATTTTGGTTTATTCCAAGACGTTGGAGGACCATGATAAGCATCTGCGGATTGTGCTACAACTTTTGAAAGAAAATGAATTGTTTGCAAAATTCGAGAAGTGCGAATTTTGGCCAAGGGAGGTCAAGTTCCTTGGTCATGTAATTTCGAAGGATGGAATCTCTGTGGATCCTTCTAAGGTGGAAGCAGTGATGAACTGGGGCCAACCCACTACAGTTACTGAGGTACGTAGTTTTCTGGGTTTGGTAGGTTATTATCGGAGATTCATTGAGGGATTTTCTAGCATTGCTTCGGCTTTGACCAAGTTGACTAGGAAGAATGTCCAGTTTGTGTGGACTGAGGAATGTGAACGAGCATTCAATGAGTTGAAGGCTAGATTGACCACAGCCCCAGTGTTGACTATTCCCACAAGCGGCGGCGGTTTAGTCATCTATAGTGATGCGTCTCATCAGGGTTTGGGATGTGTGTTGATGCAGCATGGCGGTGTCGTCGCTTATGGTTCTAGACAGTTGAAGGTGCATGAGCGTAATTACCCCACTCATGATTTGGAGTTGGCTGCGGTTGTGTTTGCCTTGAAGATTTGGAGGCATTACTTGTATGAGGAGAAGTTCGAACTCTTTTCGGATCATAAGAGTTTGAAGTATCTGTTCTCTCAGAAGGAGTTGAACATGAGACAGAGAAGGTGGATGGAACTCATAAAGGACTATGATTTCACCTTGGAGTATCATCTAGGAAAGGCCAATGTGGTGGCGGATGCTTTGAGTAGGAAGCCCAGAGGTATGGTTGCTTCTGTTATGGTTCAGGAGTGGCTTATGTTGGAGACTGCATCTGAGTTTGACCTTGTGCAAGCAAGAGTTGGGAATGGGAGTTTCCTTGAAGTATCACAGTACAGCCTGCCCTGATTTCCAGGATCATTCAAGGTCAGACAGAAGATGAGTTCTCACGCGCGAAGTTGGCAGAGTTAGCTGCAGATGTACCCATTGATGTTCCATCTGAGTGGACGGTGGGAGCAGATGGTGGTTTGAGGTTGAACCATAGGTTGTATGTTTCGGATCGTGTTGACCTCAGGGGAGAGATTCTTCGTCAGGGACATCGATCGCGGTATACTGTGCACCCTGGAAGCACTAAGATGTATCGAGATTTGCGAAGGCAATTCTGGTGGAATGGAATGAAAAAGGACGTGGCAGAGTATGTTTCCAAGTGTATTACTTGCCAATGTGTGAACGCTGAGCATCAGAGACCTGCAGGTATGTTGAAGCCATTACCTATTCCCGTATGGAAGTGGGAGCAGATCTCGATGGATTTTGTCACTGGACTGCCTAGGTCCAAACAAAGTCATGATGCAGTGTGGGTGATCATGGATCATTTGACGAAATCGGCACACTTTCTTCCGGTGTCAATGACGTATTCGGTTGACACATTGTGCAAGCTTTACATCGAGGTAATCGTGAAAATTCATGGTGTGCCCGTGTCAATTGTTTCTGATCGTGATGCTCGGTTTACTTCAAAATTTTGGAGCCGTTTCCAAAAGTCCATGGGAACTGATTTAGATATGAGTACGGCATTTCACCCTCAGACTGATGGGCAGACTGAGCGAGTGAATCAGGTGTTGGAGGATATGTTGAGAGCCTGTGTGTTGGACTTCAAGGGAAGTTGGGAGGATCATCTGCCGTTGATTGAATTCTCCTACAACAACAGTTATCACTCCAGTATTGGCATGGCACCATATGAGGCCCTGTATGGTAGGCCATGTAGATCTCCGATCTGCTGGGCAGAGGCAGGAGATAAGGTGTTCTTGGGTCCTGAGATTGTCCAGGAGACCACTGATAAGATTTCAATTATCAGGGACAGGATTCGAACAGCACAGAGTAGACAGAAGAGTTATGCAGATTTGAAAAGGAGACATGTTGAGTTTAATGAGGGTGATCATGTGTTCTTGAAGGTCTCGCCCATGAAGGGTGTGGTGAGATTTGGCAAGAAAGGAAAGTTATCACCAAGGTTTATCGGACCTTTTGAAATTCTGGAAAGGGTAGGAGATTTGGCTTATAGGCTTGCCTTACCTCCTACTATGTCTGGTGTACATAATGTTTTCCATGTGTCTATGTTGAGGAAATATGTTCAGGATGAGTCACATGTGATTGATTATGGTACGATTGAGGTGCACGCGGATACGACCTTTGTTGTTGAACCTGTTCGAATTTTGGATAGGTCAACAAAGCAACTTCGAAGGAAGGAAGTTGACTTGGTCAAGGTATTGTGGAGTCACCAAGACGAGGGTGATGCTTACCGGGTTTGTTGTTTGGCAACCCCGGTGCATACGAGCTTGATGTTACATTTTGAGTCAAGCGTGACTCATTTTAGATGTATTGGTTTTTGTATCAAGGGTCACAGATGGTGAGCAGGGACTAGGAAAAACCGAAACTAGATGTTGTAACGTTTTTAAGTCGGATGCGACTTACTTAACGTTGACCTTAAGACCAGATAGAGTCTAAGAAGATCTTATGTCACAGATGGTGATAGATCATAGATAGTAACAGGTTGCAGGCGGTAACCTTGATGTTTGATTTCATGACCAGATGGGGTCTGAAGATCATGAGTCACAGATGGTGACAGATGGTGATCAATGGTTGAGCTGAGACCAGATGGGGTCTAAAGATCATATGTCACAGATGGTGACAGGTTGCAGATGGTGACCTTGATGTTGATTTCATGACCAGACGGAGTCTGAAATCATATGTCACAGATGGTGACAGATCACAGATGGTGACAGATCACAGATGGTGATCAAGGCAAGAAATAGGTAATCACGTCCTTGGTAGGACGAGTGATTACAATTTCAATAGAGTTCTAGTTTATCTGCCATGATAGCTTATGGGAGTAACGGTCGAGGTTGCTTGAGACTCATAGGTATGCAGCTTAAAGGAGAGTTCCGATGGTATTCTTCTTTAATTGTCTAGATGAGACTTGAATTGCTACTTAATGGTTAAGTTAGCAAATAGGGCATGGTCACAGCGGTGACTCATGTTGTCCTTTCTGTGCAAAGGATATAGAATGTTAGAAGGATTCATGGCTGCATGTTTCCTTAAGTAGATTGATGTGAGTTGTTGATTGATATTCATGAGTTACTCATACGAGCTTGCAAAAGCTTACCGGGTTTGTTGTTTGGCAACTCCGGTGCACCATTCAAACGGTGTAGGGGTGATAGGAGCATTTTAATGCGACGTTTTAACTGTATTTCCCTACATTTTCTGCGTTATTTCCTTAATAAAACTCTGTTTAGGAAAGTTTCCATTCTTCGATTGGGAAAGTTCCTATTTGTAGAAAGTTTCTATTTTGTAGTTTCTATTTTTCATTTTTGGAAAGTTTCCATTTTCAGTTTAGGAAAGTTGCCATTTTTCATTTTAGGAAAGTTTCTATTTTTCTTATTAGTTTCTATTTTCAGGACCTCCGAGCTAAAAAGTGGAAATGAACTCATAAATGGAAAGAGGAGCTTGCGAACACCAAGGGGAGCAAAGATGAAGAACAATGAGCCACAGAAATGAGCAGAAATGAAGAAGTGAAGCTTTCCTGGTCCAACCAGGAAACCCTGTCCAGAAAAGGAAAGCTTGCCTAAACAAGACTCTTGAGCCAACCAAGAGTGGAGATCGAATTAATGAAGTCCATGGCATAAGGGAAGCTTCTTGAAGACTCTAGATGATGACATGGCACAAAGGTGACTCATGGAGGCCCAAGAACTCTTAGGACTTGTTGGATTTTCGGCGAAATTGGATAAAAGCCCACAAGAGCCCATGGAACTAGGGTTGTGACGCAAGAGTAAACCCTAGGAATATTGTTGCCGTGAAATCCTAAGAGATAAACAAGGAAGTTGGCGTAAAAATCAGAAATACAAGGGAGATTTCGATGGAGATTTTCTAGGGAGATTTTCGAGGGCTATTTTTATGGAAAGAAAATATACTTGGAGACCTACCTAGAGAGTTTGCCGTCCAAAGCAAGAGAGAAACTAGGGTTTTCCGTGAGAAAAATCAGAAAATAAGAAGAGATTTCGATGGAGACTTCTTAGGGAGCTTTTAAAGGAAAGAGAATATGTGTTGAACACAAAAAGCTCGAAAAGGAGTCTAGATTCATCCCCTATATTCTCTAAATATATTGTTGCCGAAATTGGTGAAGAAAATCAGAAAATATCTCTATATATTTCGGCAAGATTATTTAGGGAATTAACATTGGAATTTTGTGATTGGTTGGACTACTTCATAGGGCTTATGTGGCAAGCTACCATTGGAGGAAATTATGTGGAGTTATCAAGAAATTGCCGTGAGGATTCTTAGATGTTTAAACGGCTTGGTGACTAAGGATGCCGTCCCCTATATATTCTTTCACTTTCTCAACGTCAAGGGGTTCGTCTCTTTTACGTTTAGACTTTAGAAAAAAAATCAGAAAATCTCTCTAGCATAGCCGTGAGTTTCTCCATCCTCTAGTCATCTCCACGAGTTCAAGCAAGGCCAAAGGAAGAAGAAGAGAAGCCGTGAGCATCCATCATCCACCACCATCCTTGAAGCTTGCTTTCGAGATTCAAGAAACCACAACGTGAATCATCCATCTCATCTCCATCTCACGGTGTAATCCGATTCTCCTTTGTAACCTTTGCTTTGAATTTCGTTGGTTATGAACTAGTTGACATATATGTATGAACAAAGTATTATTTCTGGAATTTTTATGATTAATTGATAATTTCATATTCTTATATTGCGATTCATTGTTGCTTTTGTGTGAGTGTTTGATTAAATTTGCATGATAGATTTCTTTTGTATTTTAATCTTAAATGGTTCGAAACTTTTAAGGTTTTTATATGATTGGTGCTACGAATTTAAGAACATGAATCAACTTTTTGGTTTTGTGTTCTTAAATCGATAAGTAGTAAAGGTTTTGTGCAAAAATCGGATTTAATCAAAGAGAATTACAATTAGGTGGACTTTTTCATACTAAGTTGCACACTTGAGTTGATAGCCTTTCTAGGTGTTTATTGCGTTGAACATGTTATGATTGACTAGCTTTCTAGGGCTTGAATGCATGTTTGATAGGATTAGTCTTTGTGCTTTCACTTAGATTAATTAGCATTGAAAAGTAAAATATGGGAAATTGTTTGCTTTTAACATTTCACATGATCAACTCCTCTTACATGACTTTGATGAGCAATGCTAGAAATTGAATCGATTTTAATCAAAGTTTCGGTTTTGATCTTTGTTCTCTCATTCCATTCGTATGTTTATGTTTTTGCATTTTAATTGTTTTGTTAACTTAGTTTTATTTTCGAAAAAACCAAAAACAAAATCCCCCTTTTTTCGTGTAAAATGTTTATAGTTGTGAATAATATACTTTGTTTTAATTTTAATTGTTTAATTGTTTGACAATGACAGGTGTACCCTCAATCCCCGGAATAGAACGATCCCTATTTGCTTATACTACTAACGATATTTCAGGGTTAAATTATGCGCTTGCTTTCAGGCACATCAATTTTTGGCGCCGTTGCCGGGGATTGAAAAATCACTTGTTAAATATGTGAATATTTGTTTTGTTTATATGTTGTGTTCGAAAAAAAAAAAAAAAAAATTACTTGTTAATTGTTTGTAATTCTGTTAATTGTTAGTTAATTAGTTAATTAGTTAATTAATTACTTAGGTTGTTATTTATATTGCTGAATACGAATTTTAATTGTGAGTTGTAAATTAAAGATGGAATAGGTGAAGTCGTGTTTATTAATATAGGCCTAAACCCCTTATTGGTACCTAGCTCAGGTCCCTTAAGGTTGAGGGCGGCCTTTATTAACATTCATTGAACTGTCTTCACACTTAGGACCTTTTTCATCCAAGTAAGTATAGCCTATGTGGGATGGTGTCTAGGAAGGGGACAACGCTCATGACAGGTTCTTGAATCCAGAAGTGCTTACAAATGGGCCTAAACCACAATGTGGGTGTAGCTCATGCCAAAATGGATTCTACCTCTCGTGGTCGCCCTCCCCTACCTGGCCATTTCAGTAAGGTTGCCCAAAGGATGTAGGAGAGACTTGGTGTCTAGACGACTATACTTGGGCCGCACGTCCTCTTGATTTACCGCTTGGAATTGAATTTGAAATCAATGATATATATAACAAACGAAAATATTGTGATTCACTAAGGTATATTGGATTAAACATAGTCTTGAAAAGGGTAGCTGTTTCAGTCCCATTGCACATCGAGACTCCCTGTTCCCGTACCTAAGTGTTGAAAATAATTGTAAAGAAAAGGAAAGAATAAAAAATTTTGTAAGTATTTTTCGTAAAAAGGAAAAAAAAAAGAAAAGAAAAAGGAAAAAAAATTGGTTAAGTTGTGACGTTTGTTTATAGTGTTGTTTGAAAGTTTTTTGTAAAATGTGTCTAATCTTGTTAAACAAAAGAAATGTAAAGAATTAATTATAAATGTTGTTAAATTCTTGATTGTTATAAGTGTGTAAAATCGTATGAGTAGATAAGGGCCCTTTTGTTAATATTGGCCTTAACCCTTCATTAGTGCCTTTCTAAGGTCTTATGAAGTTGAGGGCGGCTTTTATTAGCATTTGGAGAACTGTCTAACACATGGGTTCTTTCCAAGCTGAGTAAGGGGCATATAGGTGGTGTCTTAGGTTGAGACCCTGGGTGATGGGTTCAAATTGGATCTCAGAGATACTATAGACTGTGCGTAAACCACAATGTGGGAGTAGCCAATAGGGGCCTAAACCTCAATGAGGAAGTAGCCTCCGTAGTGTCACCAAAATAAGTCCTCCCTCTCACTTACCTCTTAATCTGGCCATCAAGCCTTCTGAAACAAAGGGAAGTGACTTATGTCTAGGCGACTATCCCTAGATCGTATCTCACCAATAGTAGTGGTTTCTATTGGACTCGACTTACAACTTGTAATCAATTGAGATATTGACTATATTTGTAAAGATAATAATACACTTGAACATAACCTCCACATGTAAATTGTGTTGTTTTGTACATTTTATACTTGTACAAACTTCTTACGTGGTTTATTTGTGAAGTTTGTGGATATTTTGTATTTTATACTTCTCTTTATACCTATAAATTCGTGAATAGTAACATGTGAATAGTGACTCGTGAATAGTGACGGTTATGTATAAATCACTAATTTGTTATTACTTCATTATACACTTTACTAACTTCTCTAATTCTTAATGATGTTCAGGATTTCTATGAATGACCGAGCCTTTTAGACCCTCTACAATAAAGGAAATTGAAGCAAGGCTCGCTCGTTTGAAGAATCCTTGATACGTGCAAAAGCAATCGCCAATTTAAACCCTGAAAAATGTCGAGCGTTAGTATAGAATAAGCAGGGATCGTTCAAGCCGGGGATTGAGGGTGCTAACATGTGAGAAACAAATTAAAGAGAAGAATATACAAGTTTTTACGAAAATTAGAATTCAACAAGTTACAAGCATGCTTAGAATTAAAACAACAAGAGTTAGAGAAAGAGCACATACATGTTACGAATTAGAGAACAAAGGAATGAGAGAAAGAAACGAAATTCACAAGTATATATATAGGCAAGGACGAAATTAGAGAGAAAACAAGTTAGAAAAGGTTATGGAAATCCTACTCCTATTTATACACAATTTACAAGTCATAATTATATTAGAAATCCACATACAACAAGAATTAATAGTTATATAAGGATTAGGAAGTCAAATACAAGTAGGAAATAAATTAGAAGCAAAGTCAAACTAGGACTCCTAAGTCAAAACTAAATCTAACTACTTTTTCTAAAAATTAGGAGCTAATCCCTAAAAAATAGGAGCACACAACAAACACATAACAAACTCCTAAAAAACACTAAAACTAAAAAAACACATATTTACTATTCACGAATTTAAAAACATTTTTTTATTTTTTTTATCTTATTATCTAAGTTAACATGCTACCTAAAAATCTAAGTTAATTTTATTTATTTACACAAACAAGAAAACATAAAGATGTGGGGGGGGGGGGGGGGGGTTTTAAAGATAGAAATCGAAAATTTCCAGAAAATAAACAAAGATTAAAAACGCTTTTATTTACATAGGTGGGAAAAGAAGAATCTTTGAAGAACAATTTTTCAAGAACTAATCAAGAACAACATATTCATGCATCCCTTAATCTTGTTAATTACCATGGAACATCATCAACCAAGAAACAAAGATCAACGCAACCAATGTCCCTTATTTTACTTTCCTTTACTTAGTCAATCAAGCAACGCACTTAATCCAACTTATTTCGAAAACAGGTATCACACAATCAACGCAACTCATGATCTCATGCATTCGAATCATTAAGAACAAGTGAAAGTTTGGTCAATGAACATGCAAATCCAAGTACTCAACGCAAGTCAATTCATCACATGCATAATCTGATTTCGACCTTTGTCCAAAGCCTTTACTACTTAAGTGAATTAGGGTTACAACGCATAAACCTAATTACTAGCTCCAATTACATGCAATCACTCTAAGTTTCGAACCAAAGAACAAGAACATGAAAAAGTTTTCCATAAAACAAAATCAGATCATCATTCCATAAAATCGGCAATTAACAAGAATCAAACACACATAAAAACATCAAACATTGAAAAGACTATCCAAATCGCATTCAAAAATCAGAAAACTAACTCATGGTTTCGGTTTTACACAAAGAAAAACAAAACAGAAATTCCTATCTAACAAGTTACAAAACCGAGAAGAAAACATGATGAAGATGGTAAGAACAACCCTTAGACACGTCCCAAGGTCCAACGCAGATCCAAGGCAGCGGCACAAAGTGAAGATCACGGCAAGGATGGAGAATGGCACGGCTAGGAACTTGTAGAAGCGAAAACCTGAAACTCAAGAGCAAACCGATGAGAAACGAAATTGTGGAGAATAAATTGTAACCCCTGGACGTCTAATACACAAGGTATATATAGTAGAACGTCTCAAGGCACTCCCAATTCGTTTCTACTTGGTTTCTCTTAGTTCGTGTTGATTTAGGACTTCTTTCTCACAAAACAGATTTCCGGCAGGATTGACCTCAGTCCACTAAAACGGCCATAACTTCCTCTAGAAAATAGTTATTGATGAGATGTAAAAATCTCTGGAAACTAGACATCCGTAGCTTTCCAACCATATAAAGATAATAATTTTCTGAGCTCTGAGCGATTTTTGACACTCCGTTGAAGTTGACTGATCTGCACAGGCAGATTTCCGAATCTGTAATGGATTTGACTTTTAAGGCACAAGTTGAGTCCAATTCGGTTTTCCTTCACATCACATGCCTCTCACATGTCTTCCACGCCTATTCTGAAGTAGAAACGTCAAGAACTCCCTAGAACCTTCAAGAATCTCACGGCAATTCCAATCCATACTCAACAAGAAGTCCAAATTCCATATTGCTTTGTAATTCGTATTTCTTGTTGCTTCCTCTTCCATGTGCACGGCATATGACCTTCTTGAGACTTCTAGATGCTTCATGGACGTTCCATAGTTTTCTCCTAGCTTCCACAGGTCTACTAGTGTGAGTAGAACTCCATATGCAAGTAGGTTTCCTAGTTGAATACTGCTTCCTTTTCCGCGATGCTTCTACACTCTTCCGGAACCTTCTTGAGTAATCCTTATCCAACAGGGACTCCTTATCACACTAGGATTCCTTATCTGAGTAGGATTGGGTTTCCTTGTCCAAGTAGAACTTCTAATTTCCGCGACTTAAGAGTTTGAATCCAAGTCAGCTTCTGATTCCTACTCCAACTAGGATTCCTTTTCCTAGTCAAACTGGGAGAACTTCCATTTCTTCATTTCTTCTCATTTATGCGCCACTTGTGCTTCCTTAGCCATTTTTGGACCTTGAGACTCCATTTTCACCTGAAAAACACTAACTAAGTTAAATTGATCAAGATAAAGGAAATAACTTAGCAAAATATAGGGTTTAAACATTATAAACGTCGCATTTTATGCTCCTATCAAATTCCCCCACACTTAGCTTTTGCTAGTCCCTTAGCAAAATCAACATAACAAACCAAAAAGACTCAGACACAAAACAAAGACCAACGAAAAACAAACTAAGTATAGAAGACGAAAAACACAAAGACTCAAGACTCAAAAACGTTGACTCACACAATGACTACTACGCCCTTTAACATATTGTCTCAGAAATCTCATACTTTCAAGTCACCAAGATTAGCACTTAACCAAGCATCACATCATCAAGATATTCAAGAGTTAATTACAAGATATAATCCACATATAAGCATGTAAGACTTGGGGGTAAACAATGGTGGTGGGTTCTTTAACATATTTCAAACAAGTCATGATTCAAACCTCACATGGATAAATCACTCTTTCTTCTCTCAGATTCAAGGCTCATGCTTAAAAGCTTATCACTCAAGTATATGTGAAAGAATAGCAAGTAAATCACATACATAGGAAACGAAAGCACATATATATCATTTTTTCATAGATCTCATGAAAGATATCAACCACTTGCACAGATGAGCCCAAGCCATAAGTTCAACAGTCATAACTCATCTCCACAGATCAAAGGCTGTCCCATCTTAAGGATCAAAGAGGTCTTACAATTTAAGGTTATAATGGGGCCAAGGCTTAAGGTAAAAAGAAACGAAGGGATAGGAAAATCACAAAGTATCCTAAAAACCTAGTAGAGCACTTGTTGATGTAGATAGACTAAATTTCCGAACTCCACCATTTGTTGTAGACGCCAAGTCTTCCTTCAAGCTTATAAAAGGCCGAGTGCCATCATGTTGGGCCCAAGCTTCATTCTAACCTTCTCTTGAACAAGTGAATAGGACAAAGACCAAATTTCTTCATCAATGGGCCTTCAATTCAAAGCAAACTCCAAATCCACTAAGCATAGGGGACTAAAATCCATAAACATAAACAATAACGCACATATTTTTCCTTTTATTGCCGAAATATTTCTTTTCTTTTCCTTTCGATTTCATTCTTTTTTTTTTCTTTTTCGGCAATTACATACAAAGATTACATATGGACAAGTCTACCCCCACACTTGAACTTCTTCATGTCTTCAAAAATGTTCCTTGATGCCAAAACTCCAAGCAAAGTCTCGAAAATATGCTCCACTAAGTTTTAGAACAAAGGGTAAGGATATAACTATACTAAGGTTAAGGGTTAAGGAATTTTGAAGGTGATGAAAGAAAAGGCTCAATGTAGGCTCAAAATGGTTGAACTAGGGGAGTCCCACGACGGGCACAAATAGGGACACAGGCTATATTTGGCTATGGTGGTAAAATCCTAAGTAAGTACCTTTATCCTTTCCAGAATCAGGGCCATATATTGATCATAAACGTCTCAACAAGCATAACAGTGAATTCTAGCATTCTCTAGTCCATCAAACTTAATCTATGGCAAGTAATCAATCAAGATGAAAGAATAATGAGATCAACAAAATCATCGCCAAGAAAATAAGAGTATAATTCATTTTTCATTAATCACTCACAAAGAAAGGGCACATGGCTCAAATTCTCACAAGGGTTATTATGAATCATAACTTATCTTCCACATGTTCATATTCTGTACCAAAGTTACGCATGCACCATATCTACTACACATTCATATGCTTTTCATAAATCATAATTAACCAAAGAATATCATCAAACATTATCTCAATCTTGTGATCCCCTTTTAGCCTTAATTTCAGAGATATATGCTCATCCTAGACAGTTACAAGGGCATCCTAAGACTCAATCACAAAACAAAACAAAACAACACATAAATGACGCAACAATCATGACAAAAACGTTTGGACTTAGGGTTATTTCCCTTCTCCTTTCGGTAACTCCTTTGGAACATGACCAGGTGAAGAGAGGAACGATTTTGGCGGAGCTCAGCTCACTTGATTGACAGGGGACGAGACCCTTTGTCAGCACTTCTCATATCCAAACTAAACCTTAGACATCACATCCCATTGGATGCGCCTACGATGAAGAAGATATTTACCCAAAAATCATTTTGACTCTAACAATAACCAAACAAACAAAACACACAAGTATAAAAACCGAAACATATAACACAAAACCTAAAACAAAGTTAACGCAAATTTTTTGTATTTTTCTGATTTTTCCGATTTTTTATTTTGTTTTCTTTTTATAACCACAAAACTAGCTCCTAAAAACAAAGTGAAACGTTATACCCTTCCCCCACACTTAAATCATGCATTGTCCTCAATGTATAAACAAGTATAAAGCATACAAAACATCAATCAAGCATGGCATAAGAGTTAACGCATGAAATCCTAAAACAAAGACAAAGTTTTCGAAAATAAAAGAGAAGGGAAGAGTTCAAGAAAGCAAATCTGCGTTGATGACTCCTCCACAGCTACGGATGAAATGGGTTGCCTCCCATGCAGCGCTTAATGTTTAAAGTCTTTCAGCCTAGACTTGCACCTTCATTTACTCTTCTGGTTGTGGCGCATCTTGGAGGGGTACATCCTCCACATTGTGCTCCACAAACGCCTCATAGTAAGGCTTAAGACGATGTCCATTCACCTTGAAATCACTTCCAGTTGCAGGGCTCCTTATCTGTATAGCACCATGAGGAAAAACTTTAGTAACAATAAAAGGACCAACCCATCTAGAACGCAACTTACCAGGAAAAAGTCTTAATCTAGAATGAAATAAAAGAACTTTTTGACCAACTACAAAGGTTTTTCCACGAATCATCTTATCATGAAAAGCCTTTGTCTTTTCCTTGTAAATCCGTGCACTATCATAGGCATCATTCCGAATTTCCTCAAGCTCATTTAGTTGCAACTTCCTATGAAGGCCAGCTTCATCCAAGTCCATGTTGAATGTCTTGACTGCCCACCAAGCTCTATGTTCCAACTCAACAGGTAAGTGGCATGGTTTCCCATACACCAAGCGAAAGGGTGACATTCCAATTGGCGTTTTATACGCTGTCCGATATGCCCACAATGCATCATCCAAACGTTGACTCCAAACCTTCCTAGATGGCCCCACGGTTTTCTCAAGTATCCTCTTGATCTCCCTATTTGAAACTTCTGCTTGCCCACTTGTTTGAGGATGATAAGGCGTAGAAACCTTATGTGTCACATGATACTTCCTAAGCAAAGCCTCAATGGTCTTGTTGCAAAAGTGAGAACCTCCATCACTAATGATAGCTCTAGGCATGCCAAACCTATTCAAGATGTTAGATTTTATAAACTCTGCAACAACCTTAGAATCATTAGTCTTGGTGGCTTTCGCTTCCACCCACTTAGAAACATAATCAACAGCTAAGAGAATATAGAGAAAGCCGTTAGATGAAGGAAAAGGTCCCATAAAATCAATACCCCAAACATCAAAAATTTCAACAACTATAATAGAATTCAGAGGCATTTGATCTTTAGTTCCTAAATTACCGGTTCTTTGGCATCTATCACATGTCATACAAAATTCATATGCATCTTTAAACAAAGTAGGCCAATAAAAACCAGATTCCAACACCTTCCTAGCAGTTCTATCAGAGCCAAAGTGACCACCACATTGTCTAGAATGGCAAAACTCAAGTATAGCTTTTTGTTCATTATTAGGCACACATCTCCTTATTAATTGATCAGAACCATATTTCCACAAGTAAGGATCGTCCCACACATATTGCCTAGCTAAATTCTTAAGTCTAGCACGTTGAGCATGCAACATATCACTAGGGAACGTTTTAGACACCAAGTAATTAACAATATCTGCATACCAAGGCTCACTTACCTGGATTCCGAAGAGTTGTTCATCCGGAAACATCTCCACTAAGGGTATGGCGTCTTCCTCACTCACTAGCCTACTCAAGTGGTCAGCTACAACGTTCTCTGTGCCCTTCTTGTCCTTGATCTCAACATCAAACTCTTGAAGCAAGAGTATCCAACGAATTAGCCTAGGTTTTGCCTCCTTCTTTGACATTAGGTACCTTAAAGCTGCATGATCAGAGTAAACAATAACTTTAGTACCCAATAAATATGAACGAAATTTTTCTAAGGCAAAAACAACAGCTAAAAGTTCTTTTTCAGTTGTAGAGTAATTGAGTTGAGCATCATTAAGGGTCCTAGAAGCATAGTAGATGCATAGGGCTTCTTGTCCCTCCTTTGTCCTAGCACGGCCCCAATGGCATAATCTGAGGCGTCACACATGATCTCAAAGGGTAGAGACCAATCTGGTGGAAGCATAATTGGTGCAGACGTGAGAAGCTCCTTCAAAGTGTTGAATGCCTTCTTGCAATCCTCATCAAACTCAAATGCCACCTCCTTTTGAAGTAAACGACATAGAGGCCTAGAAATCTTGGAAAAGTCCTTGATAAAGCGCCTGTAGAAACCTGCATGTCCAAGAAAAGAACGGACCTCCCTCACACTTGTGGGGTATGGTAAGTATCTAACAAGATCTACTTTAGCTTTATCTACTTCAATTCCACGTTTAGAGATAATATGCCCTAAAAATATTCCTTGTTTAACCATAAAGTGACATTTTTCCCAATTTAAAACAAGGTTAGTTTCTTCACAACGTTCAAGTATCAATTCTAAGTTACTTAAGCAATTTTCGAAATCTTTACCAAAGACAGAAAAGTCATCCATAAAAACTTCAATAATTTTCTCAATAAAATCAAAAAAGATACTTACCATGCATCTTTGAAACGTACCTGGGGCGTTGCATAGTCCGAATGGCATCCTTCTGTAGGCAAACGTTCCAAAAGGACAAGTGAAGGTCGTTTTCTCTTGATCCTCATGAGCAATAGCGATTTGATTGTAACCAGAATATCCATCCAAGAAGCAATAAAACTCATGGCCAGCTAACCTCTCAAGCATCTGATCAATGAATGGCAAAGGGAAGTGATCCTTCCTAGTAGTGGCGTTGAGCTTCCTATAGTCACTATGTCACCAAAGCTATCAGACGACAGATTATATTTGTCGTCTGATTCAGAAAAATTCTGTTGTCTCCTGGCGTGATGTCTCTTAGGCCTTCAGACGACAGATATTACCCGTGGTTTATATTTCACTCAAACAACAGAGACTGCCAATAATCTGTTGTTTGATTATGTCGAGGCATAATGAATTATGACTTTCTGTGGTTGAAGTAGTAACGAAACGACATTTATATGTTCTTATACAGAACCCTACACAACATATTTTCATAAAACTCTCTTGTATGTAATTAATTGAGACGACAGAAATCTGTGGTGTGAATACAACAATCTTGACTATTTTCTGTTGTCTGACTATGTTTCAGACCACAAAAATATGTCGATGTACAATACTAACAAACAATAGTTTGGAAATTTTCTGTGGTCTGAGTTTGCTTCAACGACATTGGTTCGTAGGTTTTGTTGTGGTAATTAACTTTGAGCAATGAATTTTGAAGTTTTCTGTTGTCTGATTGTCATAAGGATTATAGGTGGTTTGTTTCTTAGTGGTCTTCAATTGCTTCAGACAACAGATATTTGATAAATTATGTTGTTTTATGTTAGGTGCAACATCAGTATCTTTGGTATTTATGTTGTTCAGGTGCTGTTATAACCACAGATTTCTGTTGTTTGATATTTGCTGCTTATGTTACTATGTTGTCTTAGTTGTCTTATAACCACATATTTATGTTGTCTGATGTTTCGTGCAACCACAGTTTCTTTGTTATTTATGTTGTCTTAGCTGTTCTATAACCATATCTTTCTGTTGTCTGATGTTTCGTGCAACATCAGTTTGTCCAGGTATTTATGTTGCTTGAGTTGTCTTAAAACCATACATTTCTGTTGTGTGATGTTTAGTGCAACATTGCTTCTTTTAATACTTATGTTGTCTGAGTTGTCTTATAACCATAGCATATATTGTAAAACCTGTGCTAACAGATAGGCACGTACAAACAACATCTAACTATAACAAGTCAAAAGTCATTTCATTTCAATCAACCAGTAACTACATCAACATTCAACATTTCCATCAATTCATCCTAAAGTTGATAAGCTGTTAGGAGGTTAAAATAATGATCGATAAAGGCAAAAGTCGATCATCTTAGCTAGGCTAAAAAACCCTCCATAATCTAGCTATGCATGCAATGTCAATATGCACAAAATCACAGTCGACCCTAACTATGCATATACCATAGACCCTCTTTGTGTGCACTACATTTGTGGAAACTTCAAAACATGCTTCGCCCGTTCATCTCGAACTTCATCAATATCATGTCCTGTGTAAACAAGATTTGTTCTTCTATCCCACTGCAAAAAACCATAGTATTATATCCCACTGATGAAGATTACATTGAAATCATTAAATAAAGTGTATTATAAGCATGGAAGCTGCTACATTGGCGGATATCAAGGGAATAGCCCTACTACTTGCTCCATAGGATACTTCTTGAGGAGGGGACAAAACCCACTAGAGAGGTCAACGTCGTCTCAACCCTCCTATGATGGAAGTTGTGAAGAAGGAGGTCATCAAACTCCTAGATTGTGGCGTCATCTACCCCATTTTCTGACTCCAAATGGGTGTCCCCAGTTCAAGTTGTACCTAAGAAGTCCGGAGTGACTGTTGTGAAGAACGCAGAGAATGAATTGGTACCCCAAAGGACAGTTACTGGCCACAGAGTTTGCATTGACCAGAAAGCTCAACGCAACAACAAGGAAAGATCACTTTCCTCTTCCATTCATTGATCAAATGCTTGAGCGACTAGCTGGACATGATTACTACTGCTTCCTAGATGGCTACTCAGGTTACAATCAGATTGCCATAGCCAATGAAGACCAAGAGAAGACGACATTCACTTGTCCCTTTGGAACTTTTGCTTATCGTCGTATGCCTTTTGGACTATGCACGCCCCAGGTACCTTTCAAAGGTGTATGGTAAGTATCTTTTCAGATTATATTGAGAAAATCATAGAGGTATTCATGGATGACTTTTCTGTTTTTGGAAAAAGCTTTGATGATTGTCTTAATAATCTGGAAATTATCTTAAAGCGTTGTGTGGAAACTAACCTTGTGCTAAATTGGGAAAAGTGTCATTTTATGGTTAGACAAGGTATAGTTCTAGGGCTATTGTCTCTTCTAGGGGAATTGAAGTTGATAAAGCTAAGGTAGACCTTGTGCGTTACTTACCCTCTCCCACTTCTGTGAGAGAGGTTCGATCTTTTCTTGGCCATGCAGGGTTTTACAGAGATTTATCAAGGATTTCTCCAAGATTTCGAGACCTCTATGCCAACTTCTCCAAAAGGATGTGGCGTTTGTGTTTGACAAGGAGTGTCAAGAGGCTTTTGACAAGCTCAAGGAACTTTGACGTCTGCCCCTATCATGCTACCTCCAGATTGGTCCTTGCCCTTTGAGTTGATGTGTGACGCCTCTGACTATGCGTTGGAGCTGTTTTGGGGCAAAGGAAGGACAACGACCCTATGCCATCTACTACGCCTCAAGGACTCTGAATGATGCACAACTGAACTACTCCCCACAGAGAAAGAGCTCCTTGCTGTTGTGTTTGCTCTTGAGAAGTTTCGTTCCTACTTACTTGGTACCAAGGTGATTATTATACTGACCATGCAGCTTTGAAGTACTTGATGACCAAGAAGGAGGCGAAACCAAGGCTCATTAGATGGATCCTACTCTTACAAGAATTTGACGTTGAAATCAAGGACAAGAAGGGTAGTGAGAACGTGGTGGTAGCTGACCACTTGAGTCGTTTGGTGCACGCAGAAGACCCTCTCCCTTTGGTGGAGACGTTTCCAGATGAACAACTCTTTGGAATCCAGGTAAGTGAACCATGGTATGCGGATATTGTGAATTACATTGTCTCTAGGAAGATTCCTGATACCATGTCACGTGCTCATAGAGATAGGCTTAAGAAAACTGTTAAGCAATATGTTTGGGATGAACCTTATTTGTGGAAATATTGCTCTGATCAATTGATTAGGAGATGTGTGCCTGAACATGAACATAATGCTATACTTTCTTTTTGCCATTCTAAAGCATGTGGAGGTCACTTTGGGTCTAAGAAAACTGCATTTAAGGTGTTAGAATCAGGGTTCTTTTGGCCAACGTTGTTTAAGGATGCACATGCATATTGTTTGACTTGTGATAGATGCCAAAGAACCGGAAATCTAAGCTCTAGGGATCAAATGCCTTTGTCTAATATCATAACTGTTGAAATATTTGATGTCTGGGGTATAGATTTCATGGGACCTTTTCCTTCATCTTTCGGTTTTCTCTATATCTTGCTTGCTGTGGATTATGTGTCGAAATGGGTGGAGGCAAAAGCCACTCGAACTAATGACTCTAAGGTTGTTGCAGATTTTATCAAGTCTAACATCTTTAGCAGGTTTGGCATGCCTAGAGTTCTAATTAGTGATGGTGGTTCCCACTTTTGCAATAGAACGATTGAGGCTCTCTTGAAGAAGTATGATGTGACACATAAGGTTTCTACACCTTATCACCCCCAAACAAGTGGGCAAGCTGAGGTCTCAAATCGTGAAATCAAGGGCATATTGGAGAAAACCGTGAATCCTAACAGAAAGGATTGGTCCTTGCGTTTAGAGGATGCTTTGTGGGCTTACAGAACTGCGTACAAGACTCCCATAGGTATGTCCCCATATCGAATTGTCTATGGCAAACCTTGCCATTTACCTGTGGAGTTAGAGCACAAAGCTTGGTGGGCTGTGAAGCAGTTTAACATGGATCTAGATGAGGCTGGGCTTCATAGAAAATTGCAATTGCAAGAGTTAGAGGAGATAAGGAATGACGCCTTTGAGAGTGCCAAGATTTACAAAGAAAAGACTAAGGCATTCCATGATAAGATGATTCGTAGGAAGACTTTTGTTGTGGGACAAAAAGTCCTCTTATTCCATTCTCGTCTTAAACTCTTTCCAGGTAAACTTCGATCTCGTTGGATTGGACCTTTTGTTATTACTCATGTGTTTCCTCATGGAGCTGTGCAGATAAAGAGTGAACAAACAGGTAACGAGTTCAAGGTGAATGGCCATCGCCTAAAGCCTTACTATGAGGCGTTTGTGGAGCATGATGTGGAGGATGTACCCCTCCAAGCTCCACAACCTGAGCATTAAATGGAGGTGCAAGTCTAGGCTGAAAGACTATAAACATCAAGCGCTGCTTGGGAGGCAACCCAATTCTGAAGTAGTTGTGAAGGAGTCTACACACGCAGATTTGATTTCTCCTTCCCTATTTCTCTTTATTTTCAATTTTTCTTTTGAATTTCGTAGGTCTTTTTGTAAATCTCTTTCTTATATGCTTAAGTGTTTCATTGCATGCTTATACTTGATTACATTGGGGACAATGCAATATTTAAGTGTGGGGGAAGGGATTTATACTTTTGTCTTGAGTCATATATATTGAAAAATACAAAAAAATCGAAAAATGTCAAAAATATCAAAAATTTCGTGTTTTATTGAGTCATTGAGTCATGTTTTGGGTGAAATAATTTCTTCATCGTAGGCGCATCTATTAAGGTGTGATGTCTAGGTTTGGTTTGGATACGAGAAGTGCTAGCAAAGGGTCTCGTCCCCTGCTAAACAAGTGAGCTGAGCTCCGCCAAAATCGTTCCCTTCCTTACCTGGTCACATCCCAAAGGAGTTACCGAAAGGAGAAAGGAAATAACCCTAGTCCATGTGTGGCGTCCATTGAGTCTTTGTCTTGTGTCATTTTGTTTTGAGTCTTAGGATGCCCTTTTAACTGTCTAGGATGATTCTATATCTCTGAAATCATGACTAAAAGAAGATCACACAATTGAGATAATTTCAAAATGGTATTCTTTGGTTAATTGAGATATATGAAAAATGTGTGCCTTGTAGTGGATATGGACTTCGAAACTTTGGTACAGAATATAAAGCATGTTAAAACGAGTTTTGATTCATAAAAGCCCATGTGAGATAATTGAGCCATGTCCCTTTTTCTTGGAGTGATAAATGAAATATATTCTTGATTTCTTGGCGATGTTTTGATAATCTCATTATTCTTTCATCTAGATCGACTACTTGCCATAGATTAAGTTTGATGGACTAGAGAATGCTAGAATTCACTCTTGTGCTTGTTGAGACGTTATATCAATACATGGCCCTGATTCTGGAAAGGATAGAGGCAACCTAGGAATTACCACCATTGCCATATAAACCTGTGCCCTTATTTGTGCCCGTCGTGGGACTCCCCTAGATAAACCCCTTTGAGCCTACATTAAGCCTTTTCTTTCATCACCATTAAAATCTTTAACCTAAACCTTAGTATAGCTATAACCCTACCCTTTGTTCTAAGAACTTAGTGGAGCTAAATTGAGACTTTACTTGAAGATTTTTGGCGTCAATATTGAAAAATAAGAAGAGGTGAAAGCTTAAGTGTGGGGGTAGACTTGTCCATAAAAGAAAAATGCATGAAAAAGCCGAGAAAAAGAAAGTGAAAAAAAAAAAAGAAAAATTACGGCTAGAAAGAAAAAGAAAGAAATGTCTATGGATTTTAGTCCCCCATACTTGGTGAGTTTGGAGTTTACTTTAAATTGAAGGCCCATTACAGAAAAATTTGGCCTTTGTCCAACTCATTAGTGACCAAGGGAAGTTTAGAGTGAAGATTGGGCCCAACATGAAGACATTAGGCCCCTTTATAACACCCCCATGGGAAAGTGACGTTTTTGCATACTTGGTGGATTTCTAGAAGTCTCTCTACATTTGCATGAGCTCTACTAGGTTTTTAGGACACTTTGTTAAATTCCTTACCTTTCATTTCTTTAAACCTTGAGCCATGACCCCATTACAACCCTTGAGAAGACCTTCTTGATCCTTAAGATGGGACAACCCTTGATGTGGAGATGAGTTACAAGAGTTGAACCTATGGCTTGGGTCCATCCGTGCAAGTAGTTGATATCTTTCATGAGATCTTTAAAAGAAAAATTTATACTTGTGCTTTCGTTTCTTACATTATGTGATATACTTGCTATCTTTCACATATACTTGAGTGTATAAGCTTTTAAGCATTGCCATGATCTGAGAGAAGAAAGAGTGGATATACCTTGTGAGGATTTGAATCAAACTTGTTTGAAGCATGCTTAACAGAAACCATCACCATTGTTCCAACCAAGTCCTACTTGTGTATATGTGAATTATGTGTTTTAATTAACTCTCGAATGCCTATACATTGATTCTTGGTGAAATGCTAATCTTGGTGTTGTGAAAGTAAGAGATTGCTGAGACAAATAGTTAAAGGGCTATAGAGTCTGTTGTGTGTCGAATCTTTAATTTTCGTTGAGTCTTAGTATGTGTCTGTGTTGTGATTTTGCTAAGGGACTAGCAAAAGCTAAGTGTGGGGGAATTTGATAGGAGCATTTTAATGCGACGTTTTAATTGTATTTCCCTACATTTTTCTGCGCCATTTCCTTTAAAAATCCTTGTTTTGGAAAGTTTCCATTCTTTGATTGGGAAAGTTCCTTATTGTAGAAAGTTTCCATTTTTGTAGTTTTCATTTCTCATTTCTGGCAAGTTGCCATTTTCAGTTTAGGAAAGTTTCTATTTTTCATTTTTAGTAAGTTTCTATTTTCATTTTTAGAAAGTTTCTATTTTGAGTCTAGTTTCTATTTTCAGGATCTCCGAGCTAAAAAGTGGAAATGAACGCATGAATGGAAAGAGGAGCTTGCGAACATCAAGACGAACGAATATGAGAGAAAACGGCCCACACATTTGAGCAGAAATGAAGAAACAAGCTTTCCTAATCCAACTAGGAAACCCTGCGAAATGGAGGAAGGCTTCCCTAGCAAGTTTCCAACGCAACCAACCAAAAAGAAATGGAAAAATAATGTGTTTTGCGTCGGAAATGAGAAGGCTTGAAGATGAAGCAACGAGGCCCAAGAACTCTTGGATTTTCGGCAAAATGGATCAAGGCCCATCAAAGCCCATGACATTAGGGTTTGTGACGCAAACCCTAACCCTAATTGATGCATTGCCGTGAAAACCAAAGGGAGGAGAGAAGAAAGTGGCGTGAAAATCAAGAGGAAATAAAAGATTACACAAGAGATTTTCTAGGGCGAAGTTTATGGAAAGAATGCATTCCTAGAAACCCTAAGCATGCCTTGGCCGAAATATCAAAGAGAAAATCAGAAAATATTCAAGGAATTTCGGCAAGAATATATTAGGGTATCCTCTTGGAGCTTTATGATTGGTTGGATGACATACTAGGGCTTATTTGGCAAATTCTCATTGGTGGAAGGCATGTGGAATTATTAATTTAATTCCTTGGTAAATAGATCAGAAATTCACGGCTTGGAGACCAAGCATTGCCGTTCCCTATATATAGAAGCACCCTAGACGTCTCAAAGTACCACTACACAATTCAGAAAATTCTCTCTACGCGCGAAAGCTCTCTCCATTCTCTAGTGCAACTTTTGGCGTTTTCAAGCAAGGAAGAAAGAAGCAAGCTTTGGCCGTGAGCATCATCATCCATTCCACCTTGAAGCCGTGTACTTTGAAGCTTGCTTTCAAGTTTCTTAGTTCATCATTCGAATCATTCATCCATCTCTCCATCCACGGTGTAATTCAACCTTCTTTCTTGTAATCACTTTTGATTCTCCTTGTTTGATTTCGTTGGATGTTGTTCTAGTTAACATTGATGTTTGAACAAGGTTTATAATCTGAAATTTTATGATTGATTAAGGATTAAGGATTTGCGATTTCATACGTGGTGATTCTAAAGTTGCTTATGTGTGATTGTTTGATTGAATTTGCTTTATAGATATCTCTTGTATGTTAATCTTAATTGGTTCGAAACTTTTAGGGTTTATGTATGAGTGGTGCTAGGTTTAAGAACATGAAATCAACTTTTTGTTTTGTGTAACTTAAATCAAAGTAGTAAAGGTTTTGGACAAAAATCGAATTCAATTGAAGAGGATTGCAATTAGGTGAACTTATTCATACTAAGTTGTACACTTGAGTTGATAGCCTTTCCTTGAACTTCTTGCGTTGAACATGTATGATTGACTAGCTTTCTAGGGTTTGATTACATGTTTGATAGGATTAATCTATGTGCTTTCATTTAGATTAATTAGCATTGAAAAGTAAAATATGGGAAATTGTTTGCTTTCGAATGTTTCACATGATCAACTTCTCTCACATGACTTGGAAGAACAATATGAAGTTGATTCGAATTTAATCATGAAATCGGTTTTAATCTTTGTTTCTTACATATCATTCTTGTATTTGTGTTTTTGTTTAGACTTAGTTTTAATTCTCTTTAATTTTCGAAAAACCAAAAACCTAAAACCCCCCTAATTTCGTGAATAGTGTTTATATGTGTAAATATTATACTTTGTTTTATTTTAATTGTTTATATTGTCTTACATTGACAGGTGTACCCTCAATCCCCGGAATAGAACGATCCCTACTTTCTTATACTACTAATGATATTTCTAGGGTTAAATTATATGCTTGCTTTGAGCGTATCAGACAACGATCATGACGGTTTTTGAATCCATAAGTGCTTACAAATGGGCTTAGCTCATGCCAAAATGGATTTTGTCTCTCGTGTTCGGCCTCCCCTACCTGGCCATTTCAGTAAGGTTGCCCAAAGGATGTAGGAGGGACTTTGTGTCTAGACGACTATACTTGGGCCGCACGTCCTCTTGATTTACCGCTTGGAATTGAATTTGATATCAATGATATTTGTAACAAACGAAAATGTTGTGATTCACTAAGGTATATCGGATTAAACATAGTCTTGAAAAGGGTAGCTGTTTCAGTCCCATTGCACATCGAGACTCCCTGTTCCCGTACCTAAGTGTTGAAAATAATTGTAAAGAAAAGGAAAGAATAAAAAAAAAATTTTGTAAGTATTTTCGTAAAGAGAAAAAGAAAAAAAAAATTTGACGTTTATTTAGTGTTGTGTGAAAGTTTTGTAAAATGTGTCTAATTTTGTTAAACAAAAGAAAAGAAAAGAATTAATTGTAAATATCGTTAAGTTCTTGATTGTTATAAGTGTGTAAAATCGTATGAGTAGATAAGGGCCCTTTTTGTTAATATTGGCCTAAACCCTTCATTAGTGCCTTTCTGAGGTCTTATGAGGTTGAGGGCGGCTTTTATTAGCATTTGGAGAACTGTCTAACACATGAGTTCTTTCCAAGATGAGTAAGGGGCATATAGGTGGTGTCTTAGGTTGAGACCCTGGGTGATGGGTTCAAATTGGATCTCAGAGATACTATAGACCGTGCGTAAACCACAATGTGGGAGTAGCCAATAGGGGCCTAAACCTCAATGAGGGAGTAGCCTCCGTAGTGTCACCAAAATGAGTCCTCCCTCTCACTTACCTCTTAATCTGGCCATCTAGCCTTCTGAAACAAAGGAAAGCAACTTATGTCTAGGCGACTATCCCTAGATCGTATCTCACCAATAGTAGTGGTTTCTATTGGGCTCGACTTACAACTTGTAATCAATTGAGATATTAACTTTATTTGTAAAGATAATAATACACTTGAACATAACCTCCACATGTAAATTGTGTTGTTTTGTACATTTTATACTTGTATAAACGTCTTACGTAATATATTTGTGAAGATTGTGGATAGTTTGTAATTTATACTTCTCTTTATACTTGTAAATTTGTGAATAGTAAATCATGAATAGTGACGTTTTGTACTTATGTCTCTGTGTAAAATTATCTACATTATACTTGTCTTAAAAAAAAAAAAAAAAAAAAAAAAAGTGAATAATGAATAGTGACGTTTTTTTTTTTGTATAAATCATTAATTTGTATTTCTTTTATTGTATAGTCACTAACTTTATTTAGTGGAGGTCCGTCTGGCTGAAAGACGTTAAATTCAAGCGCTGCTTGGGAGGCAACCCAATTCAGAAGTAGTTGTGAAGGAGTCTACACACGCAGATTTGATTTCTCCTTCCCTATTTCTCTCTCTTTTCATCTTTCTTTTTGAATTTAGTAGATCTTTTCGTAAATTCCGTCCCTATATGCTTACTTGTTTCATTGCATGCTTATTCTTGATTACATTGAGGACAATGCAATATTTAAGTGTGGGGGAAGGGATTTATATTTGAGACTTTTATCTTGAGTCATATATTGAAAAATACAAAAAAATTGAAAAATGTCAAAAATTTAAAAAAATTTCGTTGCTTTTGTTCCTGTTTTGAGTCTTAGGATGCCCTTTCAACTGTCTAGGATGATTCTATATCTCTGAAATCATGATTAAAAGAGGATCACAAAATTGAGATGATTTTTAAAATGGTATTCTTTGGTTAATTGAGATATATGAAAAATGTGTGCATGAGTAGTGGATATGGATTTCGTGACCTTGGTACAGAATATGAGCATGTTAGGATGAGTTTTGATTCATAAAAGCCCATGTGAGATAATTGAGCCCATGTCCCTTTTTCTTGGAGTGAAATGAAAAATATACTCTTATTTTCTTGGCGATGATTTGATGATCTCATTATTCTTCATTTGATTGACTACTTGCCATAGATTAAGTTTGATGGACTAGAGAATGCTAGAATTCGCTCTTGTGCTTGTTGAGACGTATATCAATACATGGCCCTGATTCTGGAAAGGATAGAGGCACCCTAGGAATTACCACCATTGCCAAATAAACCTGTGTCCCCAATTGTGCCCGTCGTGGGACCACCCTAGATAAGCCCCTTTGAGCCTACATTAAGCCTTTTTATTCATCACCCTTAAAACTCTTAACCATGAAGCTTAGTATAGTTACAACCCTACCCTTTGTTCTAAGAACTTAGTGGAGTTATCTTTTGAGACATACTACATGGATTTGGTGCTAAGGATGAAGAGTGAGAAGTGGTGAAAGTTCAAGTGTGGGGGAAGACTTGTCCATAAAAAAAAAAAAAAAATATGTGAAAGCCGTGAAAAAATGAAAGAAAAAAATGTGTACGGCTAAAAAGAAAGAAAAAAGAGAAAAATGTTTATGGATTTTAGTCCCCCATACTTAGTGATTTTGGAGTTTACTTTGAACTGAAGGCCCACTACAGAAAAATTTGGCCTTTGTCCATTCCACTATAGTTCAAGGGAAGTTTACAATGAAGATTGGGCCCAACATGAAGACATTAGGCCCCTTTTATGTTACCTCTAGGGAAAGTGACGTTTTTGCAATGCCTTGGTGGATTCCTTGAGGTCTCTACATCTACATGTGCTCTGCTAGGTTTTTAGGACACTTTGATAAATCCTTACCTTTCATTTCTTAAAACCTTGAGCCTTAGCCCTATTACAACCCTTGAGAAGACCTTCTTGATCCTTAAGATGGGACAGCCCTTGATGTGGAGATGAGTTACAAGAGTTGAACCTATGGCTTGGGTCCATTTGTGCAAGTAGTTGATATCCTTCATGAGATCTTTTGAAAAAAAAAAAAAAAAAAAAAAAAAAATTATATTCACATAGTGCTTTTCGTTTCTTATATATGTGAGCTATTTGAATGCCTTTAAATATGTTCTCTCACATATACATGAGTGATTATAAGCTTTTAAGCATTGCCATGATCTGAGAGAAGAAAGAGTGGATATACCTTGTGAGGATTTGAATCATACTTATCTGAAACATGCTGAGCTCCAACCCATCACCATTGTTACAACCAAGTCCTACTTATGTATGTGTGGATTATATGTTTTAATTAACTCTTGAATGCTTAAACATTGAATCTTGGTTGAGTGCTACTCTTGGTGTTGTGAAAGTAAGAGATGCTGAGACAAAAAGTTGAAGGGCAATAGAGTCATGGTATTTATAGAGTCTTTAAATTTCGTTGTGTCTTAGTGTGATTTTGCTAAGGGACTAGCAAAAGCTAAGTGTGGGGGAATTTGATAGGAGCATTTTAATGCGACGTTTTAACTGCATTTCCCTACATTTTCTGCGTTATTTCCTTATTAAAACCCTGTTTAGGAAAGTTTCCATTCTCCGATTGGGAAAGTTCCTATTTGTAGAAAGTTTCTATTTTGTAGTTTCTATTTTTCATTTTTGGAAAGTTTCCATTTTCAGTTTAGGAAAGTTGCCATTTTTCATTTTAGGAAAGTTTCTATTTTTCTTACTAGTTTCTATTTTCAGGACCTCGGAGCTAAAAAGTGGAAATGAACTCATAAATGGAAAGAGGAGCTTGCGAACACCAAGGGGAGCAAAGATGAAGAACAATGAGCCACAGAAATGAGCAGAAATGAAGAAAAGAAGTTTTCCTGCTTCAACCAGGAAACCCTGCGAAAAGGAGGAAAGCTTACCAATGAAGTTTCCAACGTTATTATGAAAAAGAAATGGAAAAATGAAGTGTTATGACGTTGGAAGGTGACAAGGTTCGAATGAGAAGCAACAAGGCCCAAGAACTCTCAAGAATGAAGTGGATTTTCGGCAAATGGATCAAAGGCCCATAAAGCCCATGCAATTAGGGTTTTTGACGCATGATTAAACCCTAGGGAGAGTTTGCCGTCCAAAGGCAAAGGAGAGAAACAAGGAAAATGACGTGGAAAATCAGAATTATCAAAGAGGATTTCAAGGAGAGATTTTCTTGGGAGACTTTTATGGAAAGAAATATTGTTGGAGGAATAATTTGGTGTGATTGCCAACGTGAAAATCAGAAATAATCAAGGAGATGACGCCAAGAGAGATTCAAGGGAGATATTTATGGAAGGAAAATATGTGTGCACCAAGGAAAAGCTAAAAAGGCGTCTAGATTCATCCCTAAATTCCCTAAAGGAATGTTGGCCGAAATTCATGAAGAAAATCAGAATAATTTCAAGGAAATTCAGAAATTAAATATTAGGGAGGTATTTTAGAGAATTTTGATTGGTTGGAACACATCACAAGCTTACTTGGCATCATACCATTGGTTGAACTACATCACAAAGCTTATTTGGCGAATTCTCATTGGTGGTAGCTATGTGGAAATTTCTGATTGCTTTGTGAACCCTAGCCGTGCTCCTATAAATACTCCACTCTTTGACGTTGAGAAGGGTCCTCTTCTTTTACATTTTACACTTTAGAAAAATTCAGAAAAGTTCTTAGATAGCCGTGAGTTCCTCCACCCTCTAGAGCAAGCCACGAGTTCAAGCAAGGCCAAGGGAGAAGAAGAATTGCCGTGAGCATCATCATCCACCACCATCCTTGAAGCTTGCTTTCGAGATTCAAGAGACCACATCCTCAATTCGTTCATCTCATCTTCATCCACGGTGTAATCCGATTCTCCTTTGTAACCTTTGCTTTGAATTTCGTTGGTTATGAACTAGTTGACATATGTGTTTGAACAAATATTAATTTCTGGAATTTTTATGATTAATTGAGAATTTTCAGATTCATATTATTGTTCTTCAAGAGTTGCTTATGTGGGTTTGTTTAATTAAATTTGCGTTATAGATATCCTTTGTGTATTAATCTTATTTGGGTCGACACTTATAGGATTTATGCATGATTGTTGCTAGGTTTAAGAACATGAAATCGACTTTTCGTTTTGTGTAAACTTGAATCAAAGTAGTAAAGGTTTTGTACAAAGATCGAATTTAATTAAAGAGAATTGCAATTAGGTGGACTTTTCCATACTAAGTTGTACACTTGAGTTGATAGCCTTTCTCTATGTGTAATGCGTTGAACATGTTATGATTGACTAGCTTTCTAGGGCTTGAATGCATGTTTGATTGGATTAGTCTTTGTGCTTTCACTTAGATTAATTAGCATTGAAAAGTAAGATATGGGAAATTGTTTGCTTTTAACGTTTCACATGATCAACTCCTTTCTCATGACTTAGATGAACAATATTAGGGTTTGAATCAATTTTAATCATAAGTTTCGGTTTTTGATCTTTGTTCTCTCATTCCATTTGTATTTTTATGTTTTTGCATTTTATTTGTTTTGTTTACTTAATTTATTTTCGAAAACCCAAAAAAAACAAAATCCCCCCCCCCCTTTTTCGTAAATAATGTTTATACTTGTGAATATCTTTGTGAATATTATACTTTGTTTTAATTTTAATTGTTTAATTGTTTGACAATGACAGGTGTACCCTCAATCCCCGGAATAGAACGATCCCTACTTACTTATACTACTAATGACATTTCAGGGTTAAATTATGCGCTTGCTTTCAGGCACATCACTCCTTCCCTACTTCTCTTTCTTTTCATGTTTTCTTTTTGAATTTAGTAGGTCTTTTCGTAAATGTCTACCCTATATGCTTAAGTGTTTCATTGCATGCTTATGATTGATTACATTGAGGACAATGCAATATTTAAGTGTGGGGGAAGGGATTTATACTTTTATCTTGAGTCATATATATTGAAAAATACAAAAAAATCGAAAAATGTCAAAAATAACAAAAATTTTGTTGCTTTATTGAGTCATTGAGTCATGTTTTGGGAGAAATAATTTCTTCATCGTAGGCGCATCTATTAAGGTGTGATGTCTAGGTCTGGTTTGGATACGAGAAGTGCTAGCAAAGGGTCTCGTCCCCTGCTAAACAAGTGAGATGAGCTCCGCCAAAATCGTTCCCATCCTTACCTGGTCACATCCCAAAGGAGTTACCGAAAGGAGAAAGGAAATAACCCTAGTCCCTAGTTGGTGTCCATTGAGTCTTTATCTTTTGTCATGTTGTTTTGAGTCTTACGACGCCCTTTTAACTGTCTAGGATGATTCTATATCTCTGAAAGTATGGCTAAAAGAGGATCACAAGATTGAGATGATTTCAAAATGGTATTCTTTGGTTAATTGAGATATATGAAAAATTTGTGCCTTGTAGTGGATATGGATTTCGTGACTTTGGTACAAAATATGAGCATGTTAAGATGAGTTTTGATTCATAAAAACCCATGTGAGATATTAAGCCCATGTCCCTTTTTCTTGGAGTGAAACGAAAAATATATTCATATTTTCTTGGCGATGTTTTGATGATCTCATTATTCTTTCATCTTGATTGACTACTTGCCATAGATTAAGTTTGATGGACTAGAGAATGCTAGAATTCACTCTTGTGCTTGTTGAGACGTTTTATCAATACATGGCCCTGATTCTGGAAAGGATAGAGGCACCCTAGGATCACCACTATTGCCAAATGAACCTGTGTCCTGATAGGAGCATTTTAATGCGACATTTTACTTGCTTTTCCCTACATTTCTTGCGTTATTTCCTTATTAAAACCCTGTTTAGGAAAGTTTCCATTCTTTGATTGGGAAAGTTCCTATTTGTAGAAAGTTTCCATTTTTGTAGTTTCTATTTATCATTTTTAGTAAGTTTCCATTTTCGGTAGTTTCTATTTTTCATTTTTAGAAAGTTTCCCATTTTCAGTTTAGGAAAGTTGCCATTTTTCATTTTAGGAAAGTTTCTATTTTTCTTACTAGTTTCTATTTTCAGGACCTCCGAGCTAAAAAGTGGAAATGAACTCACAAATGGAAAGAGGAGCTTGCGAACACCAAGGGGAGCAAAGATGAAGAACAATGAGCCACATAAATGAGCAGAAATGAAGAAAAGAAGTTTTCCTGCTTCAACCAGGAAACCCTGCGAAAAGGAGGAAAGCTTACCAAAGAAGTTTCCAACGTTACCATGAAGAAGAAATAGAAAAATGAAGTGTTGTGATGTTGGAAGGTGACAAGGCTTGAATGAGAAGCAACAAGGCCCAAGAACTCTCAAGAATGAAGTGGACTTTCGGCAAATGGATCAAAGGCCCACAAGAGCCCATGGAACTAGGGTTGTGACGCAAGAGTAAACCCTAGAATGTTGTTGCCGTGAAACCCTAGGAGATAAACAAGGAAGTTGGCGTAAAAATCAGAAATACAAGGAAGATTTCGGTGGAGATTTTCTAGGAAGATTTTCTAGGGCTATTTTTATGGAAAGAAAATATACTTGGAGAGAAACCCTAGGAGACTTCTAGACGTCCAAAGCAAGAGAGAAACTAGGGTTTGCCGTGAGAAAAATCAGAAAATAAGGAAGAGATTTCGATGGAGATTTCCTAGGGAGCTTTTTAAGGAAAAAGAATATGTGTTGAACACAAAAGCTCTCAAAGGAGTCTAGATTCGTCCCCCATATTCTCTAAATATATTGTTGCCGAAATTGGTGAAGAAAATCAGAAAATATCTCTATACATTTCGGCAAGATTATTTAGGGAATTAACATTTGAATTTTGTGATTGGTTGGACTACTTCATAGGGCTTATGTGGCAAGCTATCATTGGAGGAAATTATGTGGAGTTATCAAGCAATTGCCGTGAGGATTCTTGGAGGTTTACACGGCTTGGAGACCTAGAGGTCGTCCCCTATATATACTCACTTCTTCTAGACGTCAAGGGTTCCTCTTCTTTACAATTCACACTTTAGAAAAAATCAGAAAAGTTCCTTAGCATAGCCGTGAGTTCCTCCACCCTCTAGAGCAAGCCACGAGTTCAAGCAAGGCCAAGGGAGAAGAAGAATTGCCGTGAGCATCCATCCTCCATCACCATCCTTGAAGCTTGCTTTCGAGATTCAAGAGACCACATCCTCAATTTGTTCATCTCATCTCCATCTCACGGTGTATTCCGATTCTCCTTTGTAACCTTTGCTTTGATTTTGTTGGTCTTGTTCTAGTTGACATATATGTATGAACAAAGTATTAATTCTGGAATTTTTATGATAAATTGATAATTTCATATTCTTATATTGCGATTTATTGTTGCTTTTGTGTGAGTGTTTGATTAAATTTGCATAATAGATGTCTTTTGTATTTTAATCTTAAAAGGTTCGAAACTTTTAGGGTTTTTATATGATTGGTGCTACGAAATTAAGAACATGAATCAACTTTTTGATTTTGTGTTCTTAAATCGACAAGTAGTAAAGGTTTTGTGCAAAAATCGGATTTAATCAAAGAGGATTGCAATTAGGTGGACTTTTTCATACTAAGTTGCACACTTGAGTTGATAGCCTTTCTAGGTGTTTATTGCGTTGAACATGTTATGATTGACTAGCTTTCTAGGGCTTGAATGCATGTTTGATAGGATTAGTCTTTGTGCTTTCACTTAGATTAATTAGCGTTGAAAAGTAAAATATGGGAAATTGTTTGCTTTTAACGTTTCACATGATCAACTCCTCTTGCATGACTTTGATGAGCAATGTTAGAAATTGAATCGATTTTAATAAAAGTTTTGGGTTCAATCTTTGTTCTCTCATTCCATTCGTATGTTTATGTTTTTGCATTTTAATTGTTTTGTTAACTTAGTTTTAATTTCGAAAAACCAAAAACAAAATCCCCCCTTTTTGTGTAAAATGTTTATAGTTGTGAATATCTTTGTAAATATTATACTTTGTTTTAATTTTAATTGTTTGTTTGTCCTACATTGACAGGTGTACCCTCAATCCCCGGAATAGAACGATCCCTATTTATTATATACTACTAATGACATTTCAGGGTTAAATTATGCGCTTGCTTTGAGCGTATCAATTTTTGGCGCCATTGCCGGGGATTGAAAAATCACTTGTTAAATGTGTGAATATTTGTTTTGTTTATTTTGTGTTCGAAAAAAAAAAATATTTACTTGTTAATTGTTTGTAATTCTCTTAATTGTTAGTTAATTAGTTAATTAGTTAGTTAATTACTTAGGTTGTTATTTATATTATTGAATACGAATTTTAATTGTGAGTTGTAAATTAAAGAAGGAATAGGTGAAGTCGTGTTTATTAATATTGGCCTAAACCCCTTATTGGTACCTAGTCCAGGTCCCTTAAGGTTGAGGGCGGCCTTTATTAACATTCATTGAACTATCTTCACACTTAGGACCTTTTTCATCCAAGTAAGTATAGCCTATGTGGAATGGTGTCTAGGAAGGGGACAACGCTCATGACTGGTTCTTGAATTCAGAAGTGCTTACAAATGGGCCTAAACCACAATGTGGGAGTAGCTCATGCCAAAATGGATTCTACCTCTCGTGGTCGCCCTCCCCTACCTGGCCATTTCAGTAAGGTTGCCCAAAGGATGTAAGAGGGACTTTGTGTCTAGACGACTATACTTGGGCCGCACGTCCACTTGATTTACCTCTTGGAATTTAATTTGAAATCAATGATATATATAACAAACGAAAATATTGTGATTCACTAAGGTATATTGGATTAAACATAGTCTTGAAAATGGTAGCTGTTTCAGTCCCATTGCACATCGAGACTCCCTGTTCCCGTACCTAAGTGTTGAAAATAATTGTACAGACAAGGAAAGAATAAAACTATTTGTAAGTATTTTCGTAAAAAAAAAAAAAAAAAAAAAAAAAAAAAAAAAAATTGTTTATAGTATTGTTTGAAAGTTTTTGTAAAATGTGTCTAATCTTGTTGTACAAAAGAAAAGAAAAGAATTAATTGTAAATATCGTTAAATTCTTGATTATTATAAGTGTGTAAAATCGTATGAGTAGATAAGGGCCATTTTGTTAATATTGGCCTTAACCCTTCATTAGTGCCTTTCTAAGGTCTTATGAGGTTGAGGGCGGCTTTTATTAGCATTTGGAGAACTGTCTAACACATGAGTTCTTTCCAAGCTGAGTAAGGGGCATATAGGTGGTGTCTTAGGTTGAGACCCTGGGTGATGGGTTCAAATTGGATCTCAGAGATACTATAGACTGTGCCTAAACCACAATGTGGGAGTAGCCGATAGGGGCCTAAACCTCAATGAGGGAGTAGCCTCCGTAGTGTCACCAAAATGAGTCCTCCCTCTCACTTACCTCTTAATCTGGCCATCTAGCCTTCTGAAACAAAGGAAAGCGACTTATGTCTAGGCGACTATCCCTAGATCGTATCTCACCAATAGTAGTGGTTTCTATTGGGCTCGACTTACAACTTGTAATCAACTGAGATATTGACTTTATTTTGTAAAGATAATAATACACTTGAACATAACCTCCACATGTAAATTGTGTTGTTTTGTACATTTTATACTTGTATTAATTTCTTACGTGGTTTATTTGTGAAGATTGTGGATATTTTGTAATTTATACTTCTCTTTATACTTATAAATTCGTGAATAGTAACTTGTGAATAGTGACTCGTGAATAGTGAAGTAGATGTATAAATCACTAATTTGTAATTACCTCACTTTACACTTTACTAACTTCTTTAAATTTTAATGATGTTCAGGATTTCTATGAATGACCGAGCCTTTTAGACCCTCTACAATAAAGGAAATTGAAGCAAGGCTCGCTCGTTTGAAGAATCCTTCACTTCTTGAGTACACAAGCCCCTCCCCTTCGACATACAAAGAGTATACATTTAACGAGCAAGGGAAGAGGATCTACTTTTCTGAGGAGTCTACATCACCTACACCGTCTCCATCTCCTCCTTCACGTTCACGTTCACCTTCACCTGTGGTTTCGTCCAACTCTACACCACCACCTTCACCACCACCTGAAGAAGTCAAGGAAGAGAGAATGGCATCTATTAGGGAACTCTCCACAGCAACTGTTGAAGGAGGACCTCCTTCAGGCATCATTTACCCTGCCCCTGCAGCAGGAAGACAAGCAGAGTTTGAGCTTAAGAGTGGATTGTTGCACAAGCTCCCTATTTTCCATAGCCTTAATATGGAGGATGCTAACAAGCATATCAGAGAATTTCAGTCTGTGTGTACAAACATGCAACCACAAGGAGCAGATGAAAACATTCTGAAGATGAAGGCATTTCCATTCTCCTTAGCTGACAGAGCCAAAGATTGGCTATATGAGATTCCTGCTGGACGTATTACTTCATGGGAAACAATGAGGAAGGCCTTCTTGGAAAAATACTTCCCAGCTTCCAAGGTCATCACACTCAGGAAGAAGCTCAGTGGAATAGAGCAAGCCCATGATGAGTCCTATGCTGCCTACTACGAGAGGTTCAACTCCCTACTTGCACAATGTCCTCAACATCAGATGAAGGATGAGACCATACTTACATGTTTCTACGAAGGACTCTTACCCTTGGAAAGGCAAATGCTTGATGCTGCAGCTGGAGGAGCCTTTGTGGATAAGTCACCTGCGGTTGGGAAGGAACTTATAGCTAATCGTGCCCTAAACTCCCAACAATATGAGGGGGTAGGACACTCTACTCGTAGGGTACATGAGATGAGCAAGAATACTGCCATTGAGGACCAACTGAATAAGCTTACTCTCCTCATGTCCTCATGAACCAAGTGATAAGTTCTAAGGGACCAAGTGCAACAATAGCTTGTGGGGTATGCTCTATGCAAGGGCATGTTACAGATCAGTGCCCCCAACTTAATGAAAATAGAGGATGGGAATCTGCAAATGCTATTGGAGGGTATCAAGGAGGATATCAAGGAGGACCTCAACGTCCTAGGCATGACCCTTATTCTAATACCTACAACCCAGGATGGAGGGACCATCCCAACTTCAAGTGGACCAACAATGAAAACGTTCAGAATCCTCTTGGTGGGAACTTCTAACGTCCTCAAGGGCCTTCATTCCAAGGATCATCTTTTCAAAGGCCGTACATGCCTCCTCCTCAACAGAACTCAGGACCTTCAATGTCCCACTATGACAAAACGTTGGAAGCCTTGACTAGTTCTACCCAAGCCTTCACAAACTCTACACAGGCTTTGATTCAAGGACAACAGACCCACACTAAGGATATTGCAGATCTTAAGAAGCAGATGGGCCAAGTTGTGGATTTCATGAGCAAGATTCATGAGACTGGGAAGTTTCCTAGTGTCACAATACCTAACCCTAAGGGTAATGTGGAGAATGCATCAGTTGTGACTACAAGGAGTGGAAGACCATTTGTGGATCCACCCAAGCAACCCAAGAAGGCCCAAGTGAGCATAGAAATTGAGGAAGACCAAGAACCCACCAGGTTGGGTATTGAGAAGGACCCTGCAACGTCCAAGGAAGAGACCAAGGCATCCTCACCATTAAAGGCAAAACCGGAAGTTAAAGGTAGTAATTCTAACTTATCAAATTCGGTTATTGCTAACCCTTCTTCTTCTTGCATGCCCTTCCCACGCAGGTTTGCCCAATCTAAGAAGGATGAAAGTGACCAAGCTATCTTGGAAACTTTCAAGAAGGTGCAAGTGAACTTACCCCTCCTAGAGGCCATCAAGCAAGTCCCTAAGTATGCCAAGTTCCTCAAAGAGCTTTGCACTACTAGGAGAGTAAACCGTGAAAATGAGGTGGTAAAGGTAAGTGAGAATGTCTCTGCCTTGATTCAGAGGAAAATTCCTCCAAAGTGTAAGGATCCTGGAAGCTTTACTATTCCGTGTACCATTGGTAACTCTAGATTTAAGACTGCCATGCTAGACCTAGGTGCATCTGTTAATGTTATGCCCTACTCTGTTTATGAAACCCTAGGTCTAGGGGAACTTAAATCTGATAATGTTATAATTCAGTTAGCTGACAGATCCAATGCATACCCTAGAGGTTTGTTGGAGGACGTGCTTGTACAGGTTAACCATCTTATCTTCCCAGCTGATTTTTATGTTTTGGAAATGGAGGATTCCCCTGTGAGTTCCACTCCATTGCTTTTGGGGCGTCCTTTCTTAAGGACAGCTAGGACGAAGATTGATGTGTATGCAGGCTCCCTCACAATGGAGTTTGATGGTGACGTTATAAGCTTCAACATTTTTGAAGCCATGAGATATCCTCTTGATGAAAGTGATTGTTATTCTATTGACATTTTGGATGATCTTGCACAGAAAATGTTTGATGTCATGAATGAGGATACCCTAGCCACGACACTTGCACAAGGAGTAGGTTACACGAAAGGTGGCGTCACTATCTTAGAGGAGAAATTGAGAGACACTTGTGAAGGGAAAATCATTGAAAACGTCTCTTTCCTTGAGGCATCCCCCTATATAGGTAAGTCTATTTCTCCCTTGTCCATTCAGTTATCTGCTAACAAGACTTTACCTTCAGTGTTCCAGGCCCCAGAACTTGAGCTAAAACCTCTTCCAGACCATCTGAAGTATGTCTACTTAGGAGACAAGGAGACCTTACCAGTGATCGTGTCCTCTGCACTTACGACTTCACAAGAAGAGAAGTTGGTGGAAATGCTGAAGAAACACAAGACCGCCATAGGATGGACATTGGCGGACATCAAGGGAATAAGCCCTACAACTTGCGTCCATAGGATACTTCTAGAGGAGGGGTCTAAACCCACTAGAGAGGCTCAACGTCGTCTCAACCCTCCGATGATGGAAGTTGTGAAGAAGGAGGTTATCAAACTCCTTGATTGTGGGGTAATCTACCCCATTTCAGACTCCAAGTGGGTCTCCCCAGTTCAGGTCATGCCCAAGAAATCTGGGATCACTGTGGTGAAGAATGCTGAGAACGACCTGGTGCCCCAAAGGACAGTCACAGGCCACAGAGTATGCATTGACTATAGGAGGCTCAACGCAACCACAAGGAAAGATCACTTTCCTCTGCCTTTCATTGATCAGATGCTTGAGCGCCTAGCTGGACATGACTATTACTGCTTCTTGGATGGCTACTCAGGCTACAATCAAATTGCCATAGCCAATGAAGATCAAGAGAAGACAACCTTCACTTGCCCCTTTGGGACGTTTGCCTATCGACGTATGCCCTTTGGACTTTGCAACGCTCCAGGTACCTTTCAGAGGTGTATGGTAAGTATCTTTTCAGATTATATTGAGAAAATCATAGAGGTATTCATGGATGACTTTTCAGTTTTTGGAAAGAATTTTGATGATTGTCTTAATAATCTGGAGATAATTTTGAAACGTTGCATGGAAACTAACCTTGTCTTAAACTGGGAAAAATGCCATTTTATGGTTAAACAAGGAATAGTTCTAGGACATATTGTCTCTGCTAGGGGTATAGAAGTTGATAAGGCCAAAGTGGATATTGTGCGTCACTTACCCTCTCCCACTTCTGTGAGAGAGATTCGTTCTTTCCTTGGCCATGCAGGTTTTTATAGGAGGTTTATCAAGGACTTCTCCAAGATTTCGAGACCTTTATGTCAACTACTCCAGAAAGATGTGACGTTTCATTTTGACAAGGAGTGCCAAGAAGCTTTTGACAAGCTTAAGGAGTTGTTGACATCTGCCCCCATCATGTTACCTCCAGATTGGTCCTTACCCTTTGAGTTGATGTGTGATGCCTCTGACTATGCAGTTGGAGCTGTTTTGGGGCAAAGGAAGGACAAACGACCCTATGCCATCTACTACGCCTCAAGGACTCTAAATGATGCACAGCTGAACTATTCCACCACAGAGAAAGAGCTCCTTGTAGTTGTCTTTGCCCTTGAGAAGTTTCGTTCTTACTTACTTGGTACCAAGGTTATTATCTATACTGACCATGCAGCTTTGAAATACTTGATGACCAAGAAGGAGGCGAAACCAAGGCTCATCAGATGGATCCTACTCTTGTAAGAATTTGACGTGGAAATAAAGGACAAGAAGGGTAGTGAAAACGTGGTAGCTGACCACTTGAGTCGTTTGGTGCATGCAGAAGATCCTCTCCCTCTGGTGGAGACATTTCCAGACGAGCAACTCTTTGGACTTCAGGTAAGTGAACCATGGTATGCAGACATTGTGAATTATATTGTGTCTATAAAGATTCCTGATACCATGTCACGTGCTCATAAGGATAGGCTTAAGAAAACTGTTAAGCAATACGTTTGGGATGAACCTTATCTGTGGAAGTATTGCTCTGATCAATTGATTAGGAGATGTGTACCTGAACATGAACATAATGCTATACTTTCTTTTTGCCATTCTAAAGCATGTGGGGGTCACTTTGGGTCTAAGAAGACTGCATTTAAGGTACTAGAGTCTGGGTTCTATTGGCCAACATTATTTAGGGATGCACATGCCTATTGTTTAACTTGTGATAAGTGCCAAAGAATAGGAAATCTAGGTCCTAGAGATCAAATGCCTTTGTCTAATATCATAACTGTTGAAATATTTGATGTCTGGGGTATAGATTTCATGGGACCTTTCCCTTCATCTTTTGGGTTTCTCTATATCTTACTTGCAGTGGACTATGTTTCCAAATGGGTGGAAGCAAAGGCCACTAGAACTAATGACTCTAAGGTTGTTGCAGATTTTATCAAGTCTAACATCTTTAGCAGGTTTGGAATGCCTAGAGTTCTCATTAGTGATGGTGGATCCCACTTTTGCAATCGGACGATTGAGGCTCTCTTGAAGAGATATGATGTGACACATAAGGTTTCTACACCTTATCACCCCCAAACTAGTGGGCAGGCTGAGGTCTCTAACCGTCAGATTAAGGGGATATTGGAGAAGACTGTGAACCCTAACAGGAAGGACTGGTCCCTGCGTTTAGAGGATGCTTTGTGGGCTTACAGAACTGCATACAAAAATCCCATAGGTATGTCACCATATCGAATTGTCTATGGCAAACCTTGCCATTTACCTGTGGAGTTAGAGCACAGAGCCTGGTGGGCTGTGAAGCAGTTCAACATGGATATTGATGCAGCTGGGCTTCATAGGAAGTTCCAATTGCAAGAGTTAGAGGAGATTAGGAATGATGCCTTCGAAAGTGCTAAGATCTACAAGGATAAGACTAAGGCATTCCATGATAAAATGATTCGAAGGAAGACTTTTGTTGTGGGCCAAAAAGTTCTTCTCTTCCATTCCCGTCTCAAACTCTTCCCAGGTAAACTTCGTTCTCGTTGGATTGGACCTTTTGTTATCACTAATGTGTTCACCCATGGAGCTGTGCAGATTAAGAGTGAACAAACAGGTAACGAGTTCAAAGTGAATGGCCATCGCTTGAAGCCTTACTATGAGGCATTTGTGGAACATGAAGTGGAGGCTGTACCCGTCCAAAACGTTCCAAACCCTGAGGATTAAATGGAGGTACAAGTCTAGGCTGAAAGACTATAAACATTAAGTGCTGCTTGGGAGGCAACCCAATTCCGAAGTAGCTGTGGAGGAGTCGTCAACGCAGATTTGCTTTCTCTTTCCCTTTTACTTCTCCAATTTTCCTTTGTTTAAGTAGTTATTTTCGTAAATTTCATCCCTATATGCTTAAGTGTTTCATTGCATGCTTATACTTGATTACATTGAGGACAATGCAATATTTAAGTGTGGGGGAAGGGATTTACACTTTTGTTTTTATTTTGAGTCATATATATTGGAAAATACAAAAAAAAAATCGAAAATGTCAAAAATTTAAAAAATTTTCGTTGCTTTTGTTTTTGTTTTGAGTCTTAGGATGCCCTTTCAACTGTCTAGGATGATTCTATATCTCTGAAATCATGATTAAAAGAGGATCACAAGATTGAGATGATTTTTAAATGGTATTCTTTGGTTAATTGAGATATATGAAAAATGTATGCATGTGTAGTGGATATGGATTTCGTGACCTTGGTACAGAATATGAGCATGTTAAGATGAGTTTTGATTCATAAAAGCCCACGTGAGATATTTGAGCCATGTCCCTTTTCTTGGAGTGATAAATGAAAAATATATTCTTATTTTCTTGGCGATGTTTTGATGATCTCATTATTCTTTCATCTTGATTGACTACTTGCCATAGATTAAGTTTGATGGACTAGAGAATGCTAGAATTCGCTCTTGTGATTGTTGAGACGTTTGTCAATACATGGCCCTGATTCTGGAAGGGATAGAGACACCCTAGGAATTACCACCATTGCCAAATAAACCTGTGTCCCTAATTGTGCCCGTCGTGGGACCCCCCTAGATAAGCCCCTTTGAGCCTACATTAAGCTTTTTCATTCATCACCCTTAAAACCCTTAACCATGAAGCTTAGTATAGTTACAACCCTACCCTTTGTTCTAAGAACTTAGTGGAGCTATCGTTTGAGACATACTACGTGGGTTTGGTGCTAAGGATGAAAATTGAGAAGAGGTGAAAGTTCAAGTGTGGGGGTAGACTTATCCATAAAAAAAAAATATGTGAAAGCCGTGAAAAATGAAAGAAAAGAAAAAAATGTGTACGGCTAAAAAGAAAGAAAAATGTATGTTTATGGATTTTAGTCCCCCATACTTAGTGATTTTGGAGTTTACTTTGAATTGAAGGCCCACTACAGAAAAATTTGGCCTTTGTCCATTCCACTATAGTTCAAGGGAAGTTTACAATGAAGATTGGGCCCAACATGAAGACATAAGGCCCTTTTATGTTACCTCTAGGGAAAGTGACGTTTTTGCAATGCCTTGGTGGATTTCTTGAGGTCTCTACATCTACATGTGCTCTGCTAGGTTTTTAGGACACTTTGATAAATCCTTACCTTTCGTTTCTTTGAACCTTGAGCCTTAGCCCCATTACAACCCTTGAGAAGACCTTCTTGATCCTTAAGATGGGACAGCCCTTGATGTGGAAATGAGTTACAAGAGTTGAACCTATGGCTTGGGTCCATCTGTGCAAGTAGTTGGTATCTTTCATGAGATCTTTAAAAGAAAAAAATATATATATACATGTGCTTTCGTTTCATATAATATGTGATATACTTGCTATCTTTCACATATACTTGTGTGTATAACCTTTTAAGCATTGCCATGATCTGAGAGAAGAAAGAGTGGATATACCTTGTGAGGATTTGAATCAAACTTGTTTGAAACATGCTTAACAGAACCCATCACCATTGTTACAACCAAGTCCTACTTGTGTATGTGAAGATTATGTGTTTCAATTAACTCTCGAATGCTTAAACATTGATTCTTGATGCACCTGAAAGCAAGCGCATAATTTAACCCTATAAAATGTCATCGATAGTATATAGTAAATAGGGATCGTTCTATTCCGGGGATTGAGGGTACACCTGTAATTGCAAAAATAAATTAATAAAAGTAAAAAGTATTATTTACAAAAATAAAACAAAGAATAAAAATATATACAAATGAACACAAAAGTGGGGTTTTAGGATTATTAAATTAAAAACTAAAATAAATAAAATAAAGAAAATGTAAAAACATATATACACGGGTGGAACGCAAGGAACAAAGATCAAAACCAATTCCATGTAATCAAATTCGATTCAAACCCTATAGTTGTTCTTCCAAGTCATGAGAAAGGAGTTGATCATGTGAAACATTCGAAAGCAAATGATTTCCCATATTTTACTTTTCAATGCTAATTAACCTAAGCGAAAGCACATAGATCAATCCTATCAAACATGCATTCAAGCACTAGAAAGCTAGTTAATCATAACATGTTTAACGCATTACACATAGAGAAAGGCTATCAACTCAAGTGTACAACTTAGTTATGGAAAAGTCCACCTAATTGCAATCCTCTTCAATTAAATTCGATTCTTGTCCAGAACCTTTACTACTTTTGATTCAAGTTACACAAAGCAAAAAGTTGATTCATGTTCTTAAACCTAGCACCAATTACATGCAAATCCTATAAGTGTCGACCCAAATAAGATAAACATATAAAAGTTTTCTGTAAAGCAAATTTAATCGAACAAACTCACATAAGCAACTTAGAATCACAATTATAGAATTTGAAAACTTTATTTAAACATAGAAATTGGGCTTAAACTTTGCCCTAAACGTTAGGTTAACTAGAAACAAGTTCATACGAAATCAAACAAAGAAACCAAAAAGGTTACAAGGAAAAGGAACGAATTACACCGTGAGTGGAGATGGAGATGGAGAGCTAGATGATTGGATCTTGAATCTTGGAAGCAAGCCTTCAAGGTGGATGATGGAGGATATGATCTTCACGGCTCCTTCTTCTTCTTCCTCTCCTTGCTTGAAAACGCAGAACTTTGCAACTAGAGAATGGAGAGAATTTTTCTGAATGAAGAGGTGTTGTGGTGTTGTAGTTTGTTGGTGATGTTTAGAGAGAAGGGTATATATAGGGGAAGGCAAGGCTTCATGAATTTAATTTCCAAGGAATTTTCTGGTTGCACCACACAGCTCCAACCAATGAATTAATGCCACGTCAGCTCTGCCATGTCATTCAACCAATCAAGAAGCTCCAAAATCAATCCCTAATATATTGTTGCTGATTTTCCCAAGATTATTTCTGATTTTTCTCTTAATTTTCGGCCAAATATCTAGGCATGAACCTAGACAATGTATCTGGATGCATTTTGGACCTTTCTTCCCTTAAATCTCTCCATGGCTTTATCCTTAATGTCCTCCCCTTGATTTTCTCTTGATTCCCACATTAAAATTGCAGATTTTATTCTCTAATTTCAGCCAACATATCTTGAGGGAATTAAGGAAGGAATCTGGACTTGTTTTGAGCCTTTTCTTGTTGCACAATCCCTTGAAACTCTCCCTTGATTTTCTCAACGTAATCTCCTTGATTTCCACATTATCTCCATCATTTCCCATGCAAAAATCAGATTTAATCTCCCATAATATCTTCAAGCCATGTAGTCTCCTAATGCCTTCAGGTTTCCTAGCCTCATCAGGATTCCTGCGTTGACTAGGATTCCTAGTTGGACCAGGAAAACTCCATTTCTTCATCTCAGCTCCATTTATTCCAAGGTACCTAGAAAATAAAAATTATATTAAAATTTATTTATTTAAGGAAATAACTAAGAAAAATATGAGGAAATAACAGTTAAAACGTCGCATTAAAATGCTCCTATCAAATTCCCCCACACTTAGCTTTTGCTAGTCCCTTAGCAAAATAAAAAAAAAAAGAAATTAAAAACAAAGACTCAAGGACTCATCAAAAACACTAAGTATAGAGAATGTAAAAGACTCAAGGAAACTTAACTCAAAAACTACTAAGCCTTCCAACTATTTGTCTCAGAAATCTCTTACTTTCATAGCATCAAGATTAGCACTCAACAAAGAATCAATATTTAGGCATTCGAGAGTTAATTGAAACATATAATCCACATATACACAAGTAGGACTTGGTTGTAACAATGGTGATGGGGTTAAGCTTAGCATGTTTCAGACAAGTGTGATTCAAATCCTCACAAGGTATATTCACTCTTTCTTCTCTCTAATCATGGCAATGCTTAAAAGCTTATGATAGGAGCATTTTAATGCGACGTTTTACTTATTTTTCCCTACATTTTCTGCGTTATTTCCTTAATAAAACCCTGTTTAGGAAAGTTTCCATTCTTTGATTGGGAAAGTTCCTATTTGTAGAAAGTTTCTATTTTTGTAGTTTCTATTTATTATTTTGAGTAAGTTGCCATTTTCAGTAGTTTCTATTTTTCATTTTTAGAAAGTTTCCCATTTTCAGTTTAGGAAAGTTGCCATTTTTCATTTTAGGAAAGTTTCTTTTTTTCTCATTAGTTTCTATTTTCAGGACCTCCGAGCTAAAAAGTGGAAATGAACTCACAAATGGAAAGAGGAGCTTGCGAACACCAAGGGGAACAAAGATGAAGAACAATGAGCCACAGAAATGAGCAGAAATGAAGAAAAGAAGTTTTCCTGGTCCAACCATGAAACCCTGCGGAAAGGAGGAGAGCCCACCTATGAAGTTTCCAACGTTACTATGAAAAAGAAATGGAAAAATAAAGTGTTGTGACGTTGGAAGATGACATGGCATAGAAGTGATGCATGGAGGCCCAAAAACTCTCAAGACTTGTTGGATTTTCGGCTAATTGGATAAAAGCCCACAAAAGCCCATGGAACTAGGGTTTGTGACGCAAACCCTAGCCCTAAAGATATTTTGCCGTGAAATTGCAAGAGAGAAACAAGGTAGAGGCGTCCAAAAATCAGAAAATAAAGAAGATTTTCTATGGAGATTTTCTAGGGCTATTTTTATGGAAATAAATCAAAAGATAAACCCTAGAAGACTCCTAGCCGTCCAAGCCAAGAGGAAAAGAAGGAATGAGCCGTGCAAAGTAAAGATAAACCCTAGAGAATTCGGCAAGAGATATTCAAGGGAGAAATAAAAGGAAAGAGAAAAAGGTGGAGACCAAGAAAAGCTCAAAAGAAGTCTAGATACATTCCTACATTCCCTAAAGAATTTTGGCCGAATTGGGAAGCTTAAAATCAGAATTTATCTCTTTATTTCGGCAAGATTATTTAGGGAATTAATTCTGGAATTTTGTGATTGGTTGCACCACCTCATAGGGCTTATGTGGCAAGCAAGCATTGGAGGAAATTATGTGGAGTTATCAAGCACATGCCGTGAGGTTTCTTAGGGTTTTACACGGCTTGGAGACCTAGGGGCCGTCCCCTATATATTCTCACACATTCTCAACGTCAAGGAGTTCCTAGTTCCCACTTTTGCGTTCACACTTTGAGAAAAAAATTCAGAAATCCTTCTAGCTTAGCCGTGTTCTTCTCCATCCTCTAGGGCTACCACGAAGTTCAAGCAAGGCCAAGGAAGAAGAGGACAAGCCGTGCACATCATCCATCACCATCCTTGAAGATTGCTTTCGAAATTCAAGAGACCATTCATCACTTCATTCATCTCATCTTCATCACGGTGTAATCCGATTCTCCTTGTAACCTTTGCTTTGTAATTTTCGTTGGTTATGCCTTAGTTGACACATATGTTTGAACAATTATTAATTTCTGGAATTTTATGATTAAATGATAATTTTCAGATTCATATATTGCGATTTATGGTTGCTTTTGTGTGAGTGTTTGATTAAATTTGCATGATAGATAACTTTTGTATTTTAATCTTATGTGGTTGCAAACACTTAGGGTTTTGATATAATTGGTGCTAGGTTTAAGAACATGAAATCGACTTTTCGTTTTGTGTAAACTTGAATCAATGTAGTAAAGGTTTTGTGCAAAAACCGAATTTAATCAAAGAAGATTGCAATTAGGTGGACTTTTTCATACTAAGTTGCACATTTGAGTTGATAGCCTTTCTAGGTGCTTATTGCGTTAAACATGTATGATTGACTAGCTTTCTAGGGCTTGAATGCATGTTTGATAGGATTAGTCTATGTGCTTTCACTTAGATTAATTAGCATTGAAAAGTAAAATATGGGAAATTGTTTGCTTTGAACGTTTCACATGATCAACTCCTCTTGCATGACTATGATGAACAATGATGAACTTGAATCAACTTTAATCATGAGTTTCGACTTTGATCCTTGTTCTCACATCCCATTTGTGTTTTTATGTTTTTGCATTTTAATTGTTTTGTTAACTTAGTTTATTTTTCCGATAAATCAAAACCAAAATCCCCCCTTATTTTCGTAAATAATGTTTATACTTGTGAATATCTTTGTGAATATTATACTTTGTTTTAATTTTAATTGTTTGTTTGTCCTACAATGACAGGTGTACCCTCAATCCCCGGAATAGAACGATCCCTACTTACTTATACTACTAATGACATTTCAGGGTTAAATTGTGCGCTCGCTAAAAGCGACATCAGCTTATAATCACTCAATTATATGTGAGAGAACATATTTTAAGGCAATCAAATAGCTCACATATATAAGAAACGAAAAGCACTTTGTGAATATAATTTTTTCAAAAGATCTCATGAAGGATATCAACTACTTGCACGAATGGACCCAAGCCATAGGTTCAACTCTTGTAACTCATCTCCACATCAAGGGCTGTCCCATCTTAAGGATCAAGAAGGTCTTCTCAAAGGTTGTAATGGGGCTAAGGCTCAAGGTTTAAAGAAATGAAAGGTAAGGATTTATCAAAGTGTCCTAAAAACCTAGTAGAGCTCATGTTGATGTAGATACTTCTAGAAATTCACCAAGTATGCAAAAACGTCATAATCCCATAGAGGCTTTATAAAAGGGCCTAATGTCTTCATGTTGGACCCAAACTTCATTATAAACTTCCTTTGAACTCTAGTGAACTGGACAAAGGCCAAATTTTCGATAGTGGGCCTTCAATTCAAAGCAAACTCCAAACTCACCAAGTATGGGGGACTAAAATCCATAAACATAGATTTTTTTTTTCTTTTTCTTTTTTTTTTTTTTTCTTTCTAGCCGTACACATTTTTTCATTTTTTTTTTTCGGCTTTCACAAATTTTTTTTTCCTTATGGACAAGTCTACCCCCACACTTGAACTTTCACCTCTTCTAAATCTTCATCCTTGCCACCAAATCCATGAAGTAAAGTCCCAAAAGATAGCTCCACTAAGTTTCTAGAACAAAGGGTAAGGTTGTAACTATACTAAGGTTCAGGTTAGAGATTTTCAGGGTGATGAAAGAAAAGGCTTAATGTAAGCTCAAATGGGTTTATCTAGGGGAGTCCCACGACGGGCACAAATGGGGACACAAGCTTATATGGCAATGGTGGTAATTCCTAGGGTGCCTCTATCCTTTCCAGAATCAGGGTCATGTATTGATAAAAGTCTCAATAAGCACAAGAGTGAATTCTAGCATTCTCTAGTCCATCAAACTTAATCTATGGCAAGCAATCAATCAAATGAAAGAATAATGAGATCATCAAAACATCGCCAAGAAAATAAGAATATATTTCATTTATCACTCCAAGAAAAAGGGACATGGGCTCAAATATCTCACATGGGCTTTTATGAATCAAAACTCATCCTAACATGCTCATATTCTGTACCAAGGTCACGAAATCCATATTCACTACTCATGCATACATTTTTCATATATCTCAATTAACCAAAGAATACCATTTAATATCATCTCAATATTGTGATCCTCTTTTAGCCATAATTTCAGAGATATAAGCTCATCCTAGACAGTTGAAAGGGCATCTTATGACTCAAAACAAAAATAAAAGCACAAAATTTTTTTATTTTTGACATTTTTCGATTTTTTTTCTATTTTTCAATATATATGACTCAAAATAAAAGACAAAAATATAAATCCCTTCCCCCACACTTAAATATTGCATTGTCCTCAATGTAATCAATCATAAGCATGCAATGAAACAATTAAGCATATAGGAAAGAAATTTACGAAAACAAAAACAAAAGAGAAAAATTGAAAAATAAAAGAAATAGGGAAGGAGAAAGCAAATCTGTGTTATTGACTCCTTCACAGCTGCTTCTGAATTGGGTTGCCTCCCAAGCAGCGCTTGAGTTTAACGTCTTTCAGCCAGACGGTACCTCCATTAAATAAAGTTAGTGACTATAATTAACAAAGAAATACAAAGTATATAAACAAGTAACTAAGAATTACAAACTACAAATATAATTAACAAATACATTGTACACAAGGCACAAGTTAGGTACACAAGTGAGTAAAAAAAAAAAAAAACATGAAAAATATTTACACAAATGTTTTTTTTTTTTTACCTTAGTGTATCACAACATTTTGTTACATTTTATTTTGTCATAAATATTATTGATATCAAATCTAATTCCAAGCGGTAAATCAAGTGGACGTGCGGCCCAAGTATAGTCGCCTAGACACAAACTCCCTCCTACATCCTTTGGGCAACCTTACTGAAATGGCCAGGTAGGGGAGGACGAACACGAGAGGAAAAATCCATTTTGGCATGAGCTACTCCCACATAGTGGTTTAGGCCCATTTGTAAGCACTTCTGGATTCAAAAACCGTCATGATCGTTGTCCCCTTCCTAGACACCATCCCACATAGGCTATACTTACTTGGATGAAAAAGGTCCTAAGTGTGAAGACAGTTCAATGAATGTTAATAAAGGCCGCCCTCAACCTTAAGGGACCTGAACTAGGTACCAATAAGGGGTTTAGGCCAATATTAATAAACACGACTTCACCTATTCCTCTTTAATTTACAACTCACAATTAAAATTCGTGTTCAATAATATAAATAACAACCTAAGTAATTAATTAACTAATTAACTAACAATTAAGAGAATTACAAACAATTAACAAGTAAATTTTTTTTTTTTTTTTTTTTTTCGAACACACATATAAACAAAACAAATATTCACAATATGACAAATGATTTTTCAATCCCCGGCAACGGCGCCAAAAATTGATACGCTAAAAGCAAGCGCATAATTTAACCCTATAAAATGTCATCGATAGTATATAGTAAATAGGGATCGTTCTATTCCGGGGATTGAGGGTACACCTGTAATTGCAAAAATAAATTAATAAAAGTAAAAAGTATTATTTACAAAAATAAAACAAAGAATAAAAATATATACAAATGAACACAAAAGTGGGGTTTTAGGATTATTAAAAAAACTAAAATAAATAAAATAAAGAAAATGTAAAAACATATATACACGGGTGGAACGCAAGGAACAAAGATCAAAACCAATTCCATGTAATCAAATTCGATTCAAACCCTATAGTTGTTCTTCCAAGTCATGAGAAAGGAGTTGATCATGTGAAACATTCGAAAGCAAATGATTTCCCATATTTTACTTTTCAATGCTAATTAACCTAAGCGAAAGCACATAGATCAATCCTATCAAACATGCATTCAAGCACTAGAAAGCTAGTTAATCATAACATGTTTAACGCATTACACATAGAGAAAGGCTATCAACTCAAGTGTACAACTTAGTTATGGAAAAGTCCACCTAATTGCAATCCTCTTCAATTAAATTCGATTCTTGTCCAGAACCTTTACTACTTTTGATTCAAGTTACACAAAGCAAAAAGTTGATTCATGTTCTTAAACCTAGCACCAATTACATGCAAATCCTATAAGTGTCGACCCAAATAAGATAAACATATAAAAGTTTTCTGTAAAGCAAATTTAATCGAACAAACTCACATAAGCAACTTAGAATCACAATTATAGAATTCGAAAACTTTATTTAAACATAGAAATTGGGCTTAAACTTTGCCCTAAACGTTAGGTTAACTAGAAACAAGTTCATACGAAATCAAACAAAGAAACCAAAAAGGTTACAAGGAAAAGGAACGAATTACACCGTGAGTGGAGATGGAGATGGAGAGCTAGATGATTGGATCTTGAATCTTGGAAGCAAGCCTTCAAGGTGGATGATGGAGGATATGATCTTCACGGCTCCTTCTTCTTCTTCCTCTCCTTGCTTGAAAACGCAGAACTTTGCAACTAGAGAATGGAGAGAATTTTTCTGAATGAAGAGGTGTTGTGGTGTTGTAGTTTGTTGGTGATGTTTAGAGAGAAGGGTATATATAGGGGAAGGCAAGGCTTCATGAATTTAATTTCCAAGGAATTTTCTGGTTGCACCACACAGCTCCAACCAATGAATTAATGCCACGTCAGCTCTGCCATGTCATTCAACCAATCAAGAAGCTCCAAAATCAATCCCTAATATATTGTTGCTGATTTTCCCAAGATTATTTCTGATTTTTCTCTTAATTTTCGGCCAAATATCTAGGCATGAACCTAGACAATGTATCTGGATGCATTTTGGACCTTTCTTCCCTTAAATCTCTCCATGGCTTTATCCTTAATGTCCTCCCCTTGATTTTCTCTTGATTCCCACATTAAAATTGCAGATTTTATTCTCTAATTTCAGCCAACATATCTTGAGGGAATTAAGGAAGGAATCTGGACTTGTTTTGAGCCTTTTCTTGTTGCACAATCCCTTGAAACTCTCCCTTGATTTTCTCAACGTAATCTCCTTGATTTCCACATTATCTCCATCATTTCCCATGCAAAAATCAGATTTAATCTCCCATAATATCTTCAAGCCATGTAGTCTCCTAATGCCTTCAGGTTTCCTAGCCCCATCAGGATTCCTGCGTTGACTAGGATTCCTAGTTGGACCAGGAAAACTCCATTTCTTCATTTCAGCTCCATTTATTCCAAGGTACCTAGAAAATAAAAATTATATTAAAATTTATTTATTTAAGGAAATAACTAAGAAAAATATGAGGAAATAACAGTTAAAACGTCGCATTAAAATGCTCCTATCAATTCTTGATTAAGTGCTAATCTTGGTGTTATGAAAGTAAGAGATTGCTGAGACAAAAAGTTGAAGGGCAATAGAGTCATAGTATTTATAGTCTTTAAATTTTCGTTGAGTCTTAGTGTGATTTTGCTAAGGGACTAGCAAAAACTAAGTGTGGGGGAATTTGATAGGAGCATTTTAATGCGACGTTTTACTTGCTTTTCCCTACATTTCTTGCGTTATTTCCTTATTAAAACCCTGTTTAGGAAAGTTTCCATTCTTTGATTGGGAAAGTTCCTATTTGTAGAAAGTTTCCATTTTTGTAGTTTCTATTTATCATTTTTAGTAAGTTTCCATTTTCGGTAGTTTCTATTTTTCATTTTTAGAAAGTTTCCCATTTTCAGTTTAGGAAAGTTGCCATTTTTCATTTTAGGAAAGTTTCTATTTTTCTTACTAGTTTCTATTTTCAGGACCTCCGAGCTAAAAAGTGGAAATGAACTCACAAATGGAAAGAGGAGCTTGCGAACACCAAGGGGAGCAAAGATGAAGAACAATGAGCCACATAAATGAGCAGAAATGAAGAAAAGAAGTTTTCCTGCTTCAACCAGGAAACCCTGCGAAAAGGAGGAAAGCTTACCAAAGAAGTTTCCAACGTTACCATGAAGAAGAAATAGAAAAATGAAGTGTTGTGATGTTGGAAGGTGACAAGGCTTGAATGAGAAGCAACAAGGCCCAAGAACTCTCAAGAATGAAGTGGACTTTCGGCAAATGGATCAAAGGCCCACAAGAGCCCATGGAACTAGGGTTGTGACGCAAGAGTAAACCCTAGAATGTTGTTGCCGTGAAACCCTAGGAGATAAACAAGGAAGTTGGCGTAAAAATCAGAAATACAAGGAAGATTTCGGTGGAGATTTTCTAGGAAGATTTTCTAGGGCTATTTTTATGGAAAGAAAATATACTTGGAGAGAAACCCTAGGAGACTTCTAGCCGTCCAAAGCAAGAGAGAAACTAGGGTTTGCCGTGAGAAAAATCAGAAAATAAGGAAGAGATTTCGATGGAGATTTCCTAGGGAGCTTTTTAAGGAAAAAGAATATGTGTTGAACACAAAAAGCTCTCAAAGGAGTCTAGATTCGTCCCCCATATTCTCTAAATATATTGTTGCCGAAATTGGTGAAGAAAATCAGAAAATATCTCTATACATTTCGGCAAGATTATTTAGGGAATTAACATTTGAATTTTGTGATTGGTTGGACTACTTCATAGGGCTTATGTGGCAAGCAACCATTGGAGGAAATTATGTGGAGTTATCAAGCAATTGCCGTGAGGATTCTTGGAGGTTTGCACGGTTTGGAGACCTAGAGGCCGTCCCCTATATATACTCACTTCTTCTAGACGTCAAGGGTTCCTCTTCTTTACAATTCACACTTTAGAAAAAATCAGAAAAGTTCCATAGCATAGCCGTGAGTTCCTCCACCCTCTAGAGCAAGCCACGAGTTCAAGCAAGGCCAAGGAAGAAGAAGAATTGCCGTGAGCATCCATCCTCCATCACCATCCTTGAAGCTTGCTTTCGAGATTCAAGAGACCACATCCTCAATTCGTTCATCTCATCTCCATCTCACGGTGTAATCCGATTCTCCTTTGTAACCTTTGCTTTGATTTTGTTGGTCTTGTTCTAGTTGACATATATGTATGAACAAAGTATTAATTCTGGAATTTTTATGATAAATTGATAATTTCATATTCTTATATTGCGATTTATTGTTGCTTTTGTGTGAGTGTTTGATTAAATTTGCATAATAGATGTCTTTTGTATTTTAATCTTAAAAGGTTCGAAACTTTTAGGGTTTTTATATGATTGGTGCTACGAAATTAAGAACATGAATAAACTTTTTGATTTTGTGTTCTTAAATCGACAAGTAGTAAAGGTTTTGTGCAAAAATCGGATTTAATCAAAGAGGATTGCAATTAGGTGGACTTTTTCATACTAAGTTGCACACTTGAGTTGATAGCCTTTCTAGGTGTTTATTGCGTTGAACATGTTATGATTGACTAGCTTTCTAGGGCTTGAATGCATGTTTGATAGGATTAGTCTTTGTGCTTTCACTTAGATTAATTAGCGTTGAAAAGTAAAATATGGGAAATTGTTTGCTTTTAACGTTTCACATGATCAACTCCTCTTGCATGACTTTGATGAGCAATGTTAGAAATTGAATCGATTTTAATAAAAGTTTTGGGTTCAATCTTTGTTCTCTCATTCCATTCGTATGTTTATGTTTTTGCATTTTAATTGTTTTGTTAACTTAGTTTTAATTTCAAAAAACCAAAAACAAAATCCCCCCTTTTTGTGTAAAATGTTTATAGTTGTGAATATCTTTGTAAATATTATACTTTGTTTTAATTTTAATTGTTTGTTTGTCCTACATTGACAGGTGTACCCTCAATCCCCGGAATAGAACGATCCCTATTTATTATATACTACTAATGACATTTCAGGGTTAAATTATGCGCTTGCTTTGAGCGTATCATGTCCCTATTTGTGCCCGTCGTGGGACTCCCCTAGATAAACCCCTTTGAGCCAACGTTAAGCCTTTTCTTTCATCACCCTTAAAATCTTTAACCTAAACCTTAGTATAGCTATAACCCTACCCTTTGTTCTAAGAACTTAGTGGAGCTAAATTGAGACTTTACTTGAAGATTTTTGGCGTCAATAATGAAGGATGAGAAGAGGTGAAAGCTCAAGTGTGGGGGTAGACTTGTCCATAAAAAAAAAAATGTATGTTAAAGTCGTGGAAAAAGAAAAAGAAAAATGAAAAATGTGTACGGCTGAGAAAAAGAAAAAGAAAAATATGTCTATGGATTTTAGTCCCCCATACTTGGTGAATTTGGAGTTTACTTTGAATTGAAGGCCCATTACAGAAAAATTTGGCCTTTGTCCAACTCACTAGAGATCAAAGGAAGTTTAGAGTGAAGTTTGGGCCCAACATGAAGACATTAGGCCCCTTTATAACACCCCCATGGGATAGTGACGTTTTTGCATACTTGGTGGATTTTTAGAAGTCTCTCTACATTTGCATGAGCTCTGCTAGGTTTTTAGGACACTTTGTTTAATTCCTTACCCTTCGTTTCTTTAAAACCTTGAGCCATGGCCCCATTACAACCCTTGATAAGACCTGCTTGATCCTTAAGATGGGACAGCCCTTGATGTGGAGATGAGTTACAAGAGTTGAACATATGGCTTGGGTCCATCTGTGCAAGTAGTTGATATATTTCATGAGATCTTTAAAAGAAAAAAATATACATGTGCTTTCGTTTCTTGCAATATGTGATATACTTGCTATCTTTCACATATACTTGAGTGTATAAGCTTTTAAGCATTGCCATGATCTGAGAGAAGAAAGAGTGGATATACCTTGTGAGGATTTGAATCAAACTTGTTTGAAGCATGCTTAACAGAAACCATCACCATTGTTCCAACCAAGTCCTACTTGTGTATATGTAAATTATGTGTTTTAATTAACTCTCGAATGCCTAAACATTGATTCTTGGTGAAGTGCTAATCTTGGTGTTGTGAAAGTAAGAGATTGCTGAGACAAATAGTTAAAGGGCAATAGAGTCTGTTATGTGTCAAGTCTTTAATTTTCGTTGAGTCGTAGTCGTGTCTGTGTTGTGATTTTGCTAAGGGACTAGCAAAAGCTAAGTGTGGGGGAATTTGATAGGAGCATTTTAATGCGACGTTTTAACTGCATTTCCCTACATTTTTCTGCGCCATTTCCTTGAAAAATCCCTGTTTGGGAAAGTTTCCATTCTTTGATTGGGAAAGTTCCTTATTGTAGAAAGTTTCCATTTTTGTAGTTTCCATTTCTCAGTTTTGGCAAGTTTCCATTTTCAGTTTAGGAAAATTTCTATTTTTCATTTTTAGTAAGTTTCTATTTTTCATTTTTAGAAAGTTTCTATTTTTAGTGATAGTTTCTATTTTCAGGACCTCCGAGCTAAAAAGTGGAAATGAACGCACGAATGGAAAGAGGAGCTTGCGAACGTCAAGACGAACGAATATGAGAGGAAAAGGGTCACACAATTGAGCAGAAATGAAGAAATAAGCTTTCCTGTTCCAACTAGGAAACCCTGCGAAATGGAGGAAGGCTTCCCAAGCAAGTTTCCAACGCAACCATGAAAAAGAAATGGAAAAATGAAGTGTCTAGACGTTGGAGGAAGAAAAGGCTTGAAGTTGAAGCAACGAGGCCCAAGAACTCTACGAATTGAATTGGATTTTCGGCAAAATGGATCAAGGCCCATGGAATTAGGGTTTGTGACGCAAGAAGTAAACCCTAGGGATGCTTTGCCGTGAAAACCAAAGGGAGGAGAGAAAGTTGGCGTGAAAAATCAAGAAGAAAATAAAAGATTACGCCAAGAGATTTTCTAGGGTGGAGTTTATGGAAAGAAAAAGTGTGGACATCAAGAAAAGGACCAAATGGCGTCTAGATTCATTCCTAGAAACCCTAATGGTATTTTGGCCGAATTACAAGAAGAAAATCAGAAATATATTCAAGGAATTTCGGCGAGAATATATTAGGGAATCATCTTGGAGTTTTGTGATTGGTTGGATGACACACCAGGGCTTACTTGGCAATTTCTCATTGGTGGAAGCTATGTGGAATTATTAATTTAATTCCTTGGAAAATAAACAGAAAATACACGGCTTGGAGGCCAAGCATTGCCGTCCCCTATATAAACTCTACACCCTAGACGTCTCACATCACAACCCCCTAATTCAGAAAATCACTTCATACGCGAAAGCTCTCTCCATTCTCTAGATCATCTTCTGCGTTTTCAAGCAAGGAAGGAAGAAGCAAGATCAAGCCATGTTCATCTCCACCATTCCACCTTGAGGCCGTGTCTTTTGAAGCTTGCTTTCAAGTTTCATTAGTTCATCATTCGAGTTCTTCATCACCATCTCCATTCATGGTGTAATTCAACCTTCTTTCTTGTAATCACTTTTGATTCTCCTTGTTTGATTTCATTAAAGGTTGTTCTAGTTAACGTTTATGTTTGAACAAGGTTTATAATCTGAAATTTGTGATTGAATAAAGAATTTCGTCTCTTATGTTGTAATTCCAAAGTTGCTTATGTGTGATTGTTCGATTGAATTTGCTTTATAGATATCTTTTGTATTTTAATCTTATGTGGTTCGAAACACTTAGGGTTTTCATATGAATGGTGCTAGATTTAAGAACATGATTCAACTTTTTGTGTTATGAACTTAAATCAAAAGTAGTAAAGGTTTTGGACAAAAATCGAATTCAATTGAAAAGGATTGCAATTGGGTGAACTTATTCATACTAAGTTGTACACTTGAGTTGATAGCCTTTCTATGTGTTTCATGCGTTGAACATGTTATGATTGACTAGCTTTCTAGGGCTTGATTACATGTTTGATAGGATTAGTCTATGTGCTTTCACTTAGATTAATTAGCATTGAAAGTAAAATATGGGAAATCATTTGCTTTCTAACGTTTCACATGATCAACTCCTTTCACATGACTTGGAAGAACAATGTAGGGTTCATTCGAATTCAATAATAAACTTAGTTTTGATCTTTGTTTCTTACATTTCATTCTTGTATTTGTGTTTTTGTTTATACTTAGTTTTTATTCATTCTTTTTATTTTCGAAAAACCAAAAACCTAAAATCCCCCCTAAAATCGTAAATGATGTTTATATGTGTGAATATTATACTTTGTTTTTATCTTAATTGTTTAAATTGTCTTACATTGACAGGTGTACCTTCAATCCCCGGAATAGAACGATCCCTATTTGCTTATACTACTAATGATGTTTAAATGGTTAAATTATATGCTTGCTTTGAGCATATCACTCTAGGAGTACAAGATTGGTTTGCTTGAAGTGTTTTTATGTGTTCTACAGGTTTTTGGGTAGTCCATTTTAGGGGTGACTCTGCCGAATTTTCGGTAGAGCTATCCCTAAGGTGGGCCCCACAGGGCCACCTCGGATTTCAGGGTGAAATTCAGGGCTGGTCCTGTCAAGTAATCTCACGATGTTCATTCACGAACGGGTTTACCATATTGTTTTGAGAGTTATTTAGTCAACTGCAAACTATAGTTGATATTAGTAGACATTCCTGAGCGGATGACTACGTATATATATATTTACGTGAAATATATATGTTTTGGTGGGTTTGTGGATTTATGAAAACAATATGCATGAAATGATGTTTTTTATTGTTTTGGGTTGTGGCTTTTGGAAAACTGATGCAGCTGAAATAGCCTCACAATTTAACCCTGCAAAATGTAGTTGTTAGTATAGGATAAGCAAGGATCGTTCAGTCCGGGAATTGTAGGGTACACCTACACAAAAAGGTCAATTAACAAATAAAAGAATAAAATTGGGGGTTTTTGAATTTGGTTTCTAATCTACTAAAAATAAAAACAAAACAAATAAAACTATATACAATGATCGACTTCCCTAACCTAGACCAATACCACTCGGAAATTACTAAGTGTAAAAACAGAAAATCCATTTCAACATGCTACAAAAATGTGCCCATCTTAAATGCCTAGATAAGAACTCAAATGAAAAGCCTCAGCGGATCAATCCATTTATCTGATTCGTTCTAATGTAGGCTTGGATCGGAAAAGTCCTTACCAAGCCTAATACTACTAATTTTCGAAAACACTCAGCGTAATTCTCTTAACTAGTAGTATTATCTAACCCACGAATCAACTCACACGTGCAAATTAACCATTACACATAGAATTTAACACGTAATTTCCAGAATCATTTAATCATTAAAGCATGATTTTTACCACCCGTTAGATCTAATTACTACTTGTTTAACTCAACGTCTTAACAAATAACAATTACTCTTGGCTAATTAAGCAAACACACAAGAACTCTCACCGTTATTCTAGCATGCAAACTTATGAACCTAACTCTGAAAATTACCTAAACACGTAAAAGGGCACAAGATTGTAACATGCATCATAAAAGAATTCTCGAAATTAACTCAATAATAAACTGAAAATCTCAAAAATATTAATAAAAATATTCTGAAAATTTCATGTCTCCAATTACACAACTCGCAAATTGAAACAAACAAAACCGAAACAAAAATTATAAGTAGAGTCATAGTTACACTTTGAAGCTTTCCTCAACGGCTTAGCAACAAGGTGATGAACTTGTCTCTGCTATGGTGGTGGAGCGTCCTTGACTCAGCGCCTAAGAGCTTCGTAGATTGATGGATGGATGGTGGTCACGGTCTTGTAGGAGATGGAGGTTTGAGGAGTGAATTGGGCAGTCTTGGAATGGTTTTTGGCCAGGAAGTGATCTTGGCTGGGAAGTGATGCCAATTCTATTCTGGACATTGCCTATTTATAGGGGTGCATTGGTTGGCTTTCCCAACTGAAACGTCTCCTTTATGGCCTTAACTCCTCTCATAATGGGGCAATTCCTTTAATTTCCAAGCTGAAACGTCTTTCACCACTTTACCATTGTAAATATCATTATTGATAGTTTTGGCTTCCAAAGGACCGAGACTATTAATTTGTAAAAAGATAGACTCGCATGTGTTTTCTAGGTTTTATTTTTGCGGTAATCTAGCTTAGGGTAGAGTTACTCAATCCCTTGAGTACGATACTCTTACTTTTCCCCTTTACTAAAACTTGACCTCCTATACTTGGGAATAGAAAACATCACACAAATTTGCACATAGTTTTCATACTCGTGATGTCTCCAACAGAGACTCATGTCAAAACTTTCACAACAACAAGCATAACAACATTTCTAACCATACCAAAACCGATTATGAATGAGGAACCCGAAAAGTACATTGGAAGCTTCGACTGTCAAAATTTCAGTCCTTAGTTTGTTTTTTGATTACTCAACAAGAGAATGGTATTTTCTTTGCATTTAGAATAGTTTGATAACATTTACAAAATTTGCATTAAATCTCAACCAACAAAAAGAGAAGAAAAGAGACGAATTAATTAAATACGTTCCCTTTAACGAGAGTTTGAGCACTTGTTAGCTAGTGACCAGGTCCTTTGGGGCTTGGTCCTGAAGCCAGTCGTTGAAGCCAACATTCCATGGTGTATTTGGCCTTCTCGTAGGCCAGCGATGATGGGGAGGAGTATGTCTCCAAATGGTTAGCACCGGCAAAGTCCTCGGGTAGCAGTCTAATTGCTTGAACCTGAGAATGACCCAAGATTGCTACAGTTATGACCAAAACGATGACGAGGCTACTCACCTTCTGGAAGTTCATCTTACAAACTTTATGGTGTTTTTTTTCTTCTTCAGAAAAGTAGGATATGACTGAATCGAATCGAAGAGGTTGTAGTAGCTAGAGCAGCAAAGTTTTTTATTGGATGCAAATTTTTAATTGGAAGTGGATGAGATGGATGAGGAGGCCTTTGTTGTGTTGATGTATATATAGTGTGGCCGGTGAGACAGCACTTCGTTGATCAACTTGACTTGCAGGTCTCTGTTTTGGCGGGCTACTCCATACGTGTTGACAAAGGAGTTCTAAAAGAAATAGACAGCCAAGAGGAAAATTGGGGTTTGAATATGTCAACTCCAAGACTGGTTTGAGTGGTTTAAGTCATTGGGTGGAATCAGAGAAGACCTCACAAATTTGATTATTAATTCCGTCCAAGGCTTGGAATATTTGAATTGACTACTACCCAGGCCATTGACCCAGTTCTTGTTTCTGAATTGACCGAGCAAGAAAAGTCTGAAATTGTTAATTGTTTTGAAGTATGAAGCCACCTGGATGTTACCTGAAATCAAATCAACAAAGTATATCTGTGGTTAGTAGTAGTATCACGAACATACCTATACAATAACAGGAAGGGGTAGGAGTAAGAGTTGCAGTCAATCACCGAGACACACAATCAAACAAAGCGAGAACTGCACGTGTGACTCAATATTATAGAACGCTTGTAGTCAAAGAAATACTGTATTGTAAATTATTGACATAATATGACTTCAACAACTCAAAACTGTATCCAGGATAGAATGCTTAAGCACTGCTATTGATCTGGTGCAACACTTCACATGTCTAGTTCAACTGTAAATTAACTAAAGCATCTTCGTCTCCCTTCAGTAAAAGGAACTGTATATTTAACTATGGTATCCACACATGTTATGCATTTACCTAGGGAAATTACTGTACCGACTAATTTTCCCAAAATCATAATTTCAGTCCAAATGGAGCAGTGGTGCTGCTGCCTGCCTACGATTTTGGACAACATAAACAATGTCGAATATTGGTGGCATTATACATGGCACAAGCATATAAGAGATGCCGAAAATCATTGTAAATGTACATTTATAAGCAGGTGTAATGAAATACTAGCTTACTGCAGATATGAAATACAATTAGAGAATGGAAGGTGAAAATGGTGTTGATCAATCTCTGTAGACCTTTAGCTATACAACATTCATCTGTAGGACTTCTAGGCTTCTACTATATAAATACTAACCAGTTCTTTAATGACACCAACTTCATATTTGCATTTAAAGAATTAAATTGTGCCTGCAAAGCAAAACTTGCAAGTCCTTGGCTTTCCGTCTCAATTCATTAAGCTCCATCTCAAGTATAAGGGTAACGAAAATGATGGAATGCTACCATCACTTTTTATTCCTAACAGAAACTTCCACAACTTCACATGATGTTTCTTGGCTAACCAAACACAAAACTATTTACTTTCGGTCAATCAAGTATAAGGGTACCAAAATAACAGGTCAGTTATAAGTCCAAGAATCTCAAATTGATTGCAGTTTTTCACAATTATATATTCCTGCATGATAAAGCATAACTTCGAACTACCAGACAGTTCTTTCTTCAACTTTGCAAATCATTAAAAATTTAAGAGCTCTCTAGAATCACAAACTGCAGTTTGGTGCAGCTTTTGAAATGGAAAGAAATCCAATTTCAGCAGAAAAATATACATAAATTGGTAAATTTGATAACCCTACTGATATCTATTAGGCAGGTAAACACCACGCAGCTAATCATCCAATTTACTCATTTGAAATTCTGCAATTTTCGTTGCCTTGAGTGAAGAATTGCCAAAGTACATTTGAAAAACAGTAGATAACTAGGAGACATTTTTGAAATATGAGATATAAAGAACATGCTAAATAAAAGTCAAAAACCAAATTAGCTACCATATACATATATGATGTCCTATGAGAACTAGTTGAACCTTTTAATTTCTATACACTACTAGTCTTACTCAGCTTCGATATAAAGAATCAGTGTTATTAGTATACTTTTAGTTTTCTGGTAACGAAAAAAGAAAAAAGAACCAAGCATTCTTCTGAAGATCATAATCTATTTTTTCTTTTTGAGAAAAGGAGATAACTTCATTTAATTATCCATGGCCAGAAGGCTCGTACATCCAATACTGTCTTACACCAAAATCATAAATGGTCTAAGCTATCAAACAAAGGACCGGTGGCCTTCACTGTTAACACATTCGCTCACTTATTGAGCCTAACCACAAGACAGAAAATCCTCCCTACCAACTTCCGTTTGCTAGTAACCTAGTCGCCTAGAGACCTCAATTGGTGTACAACTAGAGAAACTAAGATGCAAGTAGAAGATTAAACCTTCTAGTAATAGGCAGAGAAATCTGGAAAGACTAAATCTTTCCTTTACCAAAGTAAGGTCACCATCCTCTTCAATGAGGCCAAGTGACTCCGCCTGCAGTGTAGGAATCTTGCCACCCAAGATTGTTTTGAACTTCTTGGGAGAAGGGTGGTTAGCACCGCTCCGTTCCCGTTTCTTGGAAACCAGATCAATCTGCTTCTTTTGCATACATGTAGGGACAACAAGATCACAAGAAACATCCATAACAGGTTCCTCACCTAAGGCCCCAGTACACATGTGCTCCAAATGACCACCCGCAGACGTAGGACTGATTTCAGTTGGAACCGGGTCGGGGGAGAAGGAGGATCCGAGTTCAGACGCTCCACTCGGCGAAAAGCATGTCTCTTCTTCTTTGGAATGACTGGGGAAGGATAGAGAAGGTCTCCCTTGCTCTTGGCAGAAAAGGCAAAAGAATTCCCTGAGGTCAAACCTCCTGGAAAGTGAAGAACCCTAGAAGTAGGGTTGACTGCAGTTGGCTCCTCACAAGCAATTCCGGCATGTGTGACCAAACCACACTGAGAACATCTCCCCCGCAGATGCTCGAACTAGAATTGCAACACAGGTTCAACTCCGGTATCAAGAAAGACTCTTCTTTCAAGCAGGATCGGTTTGGATGTGTCATGGGTGAACAAAACCCTATTCACCTCCATAAACTTCTTCTTGTCATAGTCCAAGAATCCACCCAACAGATTGCCAATCAACATGAGATTCTCAGGTTCTTCATACAAAGGAGGTATACCAGCAACTTTAGCCCAGATTCAAGATGCTTAAACGGAATCTCATGCAATGGCTTAAGGCCATCATATTCTTCAAAATAGACAGGGCACGATCAAAACACCATTCCCCCCCCCCCCCCCCCCCGGAAGAATTTTGTTACAATCACGTGCAGAAGCAAAGGAGAACAAGAAAAGATCACCAGCCGGTTCTTGGATCCGAAACTCCTTATCCACCGTCCAGGTTCGATTGAAGTGAGACATGAATGCCTTTGGGTCGATAGGTTTTTGGTTCAAAGGCTTGCCAAGGAGAAAAAATTGGGAGGACTTGCGAACAGGACCTCCACCGGAAGATCATAATCTATTAGAATTGGGTGATCCCATTGAACCAACACATTGTGATAAGTTTTTTTGAACCCACTTCTCCCTTCTAGATTGTTCCTCTTCAACATGGACAGGAAACGAGTGATAAGATTGATATTAGAAGACAACACAGCCTACTTCTGCTGCATTATTATTTATGAAGCATTAGTCAACTACTCTTCCGGGCACAGAGGATTGACTCCAGAAGCATTTGCATAGTGTACAAGGCATACATTATTACACTTTCTAACACATATTAGCTAAGGGTTACTGTATCAAAACTTAGTTTAACTAAATGCAGCAACAAAATGGTAACACCATAAAACCTAACAACAAGGTTGATATTTAATATAGAGATTAATATGTAATGGATGCATGCGAAGTTTTCTGCAGCCCAAAAAGAGACTGCCCTTGAGTGGGGAGGCAGGACATTTATTTATTTATCTGAGAGAAACAGTATTAAAACAAAACAAATACAACACATTGGATAAGAAGTCCACACAGCAGAAGCTTAAAACAGAAGCAACAAAAACCAGGAACCCCACAAAAAAAACTTCCAAAAGAGAAATAAACAACTCCCGAGACTGCTGCTCCTAATGGCAGAAGTGAGCTTGACTAAAATCATAGTGTTTCTTAATGGACAACTTCCTTACCTTTCTCTTCTATCTTTTCAAAAGCAGAAAGGGCATGACCTATATCAACATTCCCCACCATCTCACTCACTTCAGTAGCAGTCCTGAAGCAATAACATAGTGGCCATTAACAGAAGGAATAAGAATAATAGACTCCATTGATCCAATTCTTTTTCATGAGAAAATGAGATAACAGGCTCTCTATAGAGAAGGAAAGGAAGAAATGGTAGTATAAACAAACCTTGCAGACTGGGCACATGCTTTGAGTGTATCTTCTTTTGACCTTGCCTCTTGTATCTTGTTCTCTAGCTAAAAGCTACAAAAAAATGCATAATAATTGCATTCGTATCTACATAACTATACTTATCCAAAACAGCAACAATAAATGATCAAATTTGCATATACAGCACAACTGACAGTTGTCCCACATGCTAACAAAATTTAATTTGACAAAATCTCAACAAACCTCACTACTAGCACTTGTGGCCAGCTCTCTATAAACAAACGAAACAGAAAACTTGCTTATTTTCTGCAATACCTAGTCTTCTAATTATGAAATTTCTTCATTACTAAGTAGTAACTGATAAAACCTGATAAGATAATCACAGCTACTTCTAAACTTTTTTCTTTTAATAAAAAGCAACTCTTAAAGTGTTATCTTTCAAAAGGAAACTTCTCTCTAATCTCTGTTTAGTTTTCTCTCAATGTATGACTAATAAGTTCATAAACACGGCTTCTGAGACAGCACATTTGATTTTCAAACCAAAAACTTGACTCTGACATACCATGAGATGCTAAGGTTTATAGTTATAACATGCAAAAACAATGGAAATGCATATGGAAGTCAACATATTTTTCCTTGAATAAAATGTGAGTGTCACAAAGAATTTCAATAATAACTACAGAGCTAGTCACCCAAGAATCACATGATGCGAAAGTAAGCACAATATTATCAACAACACCATTTTGTTGATCAAGTTGAGTTTTCAGAGAATTAGTAATTTCCTGATTAAAAAAAAAAAACATAAGATATAATAATTAATTTGTATAATGAACACTGGCAGCTGGAATGTTTGGCAAAAATTAGTTTGAGGGTGAGGAAATATAGATTCACGCTTATCCATGAATTTGGGTACAATTCTTTTCATTGTCAACTTGAGCTAAATATTGCAAATACATGCTTGCTAAATAACACGGTTAAATGGCATAAATTTCTCAAAAATAAAGCATGTAAGAAAACATTAGCAAGAAACAAGAAGCACATAAAAAGCTTATACAACAGACTTGCCACAAAATATTTACGCCTCTTCAGAGCTTCATGTGAAAGATTCTCCTCTCCTCTCTGAACAGCTAGTTGTGCTTTTTGGACCTATATCAAATAAAACCAAGTAGCCAATATTAGTACATAAAAGTATAAAACCTTGATTCCGTTGACATTGCCAGACCTGAGAGGACTGTTGTGCAGCTTTGTACTTATTTTCCAACTGTTTTGAGATGCCAATACCTTCAAAGGAAAAACAGAGAGAACCCTAATCAATTCTAAATAAACATAAAAGCATATAAACAACACAGAAATTAAACACTCATAATGTATAGAAAAATTAAAATAGAAAAGGCTATGCCTATAGTTCACTACAATAACCTCTAAGGGTAAGTGATTGATAAAACAACATAGAAGAAAGAAGTAAAAGGCTAATAAAAAACGATATCAGAAAGAAGATAAAATGATAAAAACAGATTTCTAACGTAATGATGGGAAATCTGCAATGAACATGAGAAATATAGAATCAGGAAAAAAAACATGGTGATTGTGAGAACTTTCCTGACTATACTAAAAATACAAAGAAAGAAACATTTTGGAAAAATAACATTACTTATTTTGCTTGGGCTGTGGCCTGAAGCATCTTCGTCAATTCATCATCCATTTCTGAAGAAGTGCTTGCTCCAAGAATTTCTCAGGATCTTCAAAGGAACTTATGATGGCATCTGAATATGACTGCAAAGTGTTAGGAAAGGTAGGAGTAGTTATAATAAAAACATCACATATTCTTACTATGAGGTGCATTTACAAGATGTCACCTTGACAACTCTAGGAAACTGGTCAAAAAGGTTCCAGAGATGAGTTAAATAAAACAATAGTGACAAGCTAGCCAATAACTGTCACACTCTTCCAGATTTGAAGAAATACTCAACCGAAAAGGAATACAATAGGAAAGCTAATTCAGCATGTAGAATAAAAGATGGAATGTCTGTGACTGTCGACTTTGCATTCATCCGTAATCTCACTCTTGTGCTCAGCCTCCTCAAAAGTTGTAGCGCATTTTGTTCCAACTTTTTCGACAGAGAAACACAGAACCCAAAAATGAGCTTCAACTTATTGAGCTGCTGGTAATACCATGAAACAACATTTAACAATGTTGATGCTCGAATGGGAAATTATCCGAGCTACTACTGAAACCTTGGTGGGTGGGTACCGTAAACCTACCTAGGCCTTCGGAAGGTAACTAGTGCTTGAGTTCTCCTCTTTAGGCTAAGAGTAAGAACATCTGATTGGACTAGAGGCACCGAATCAAATAACTAGTCGACCAAATCAGCAAATAGAAAGCAAGAGGATAATACCTCTCACGAAGGAGGTCGTGAGTCGTGAGGCCGTGACATCCGACGTCTTCTTTTCTTGTCGTCTGAATCTTTCTTTTATGTTCTATTTGGGGCATTTGAGGCGTTGGATCGGGGAGCAGGATTTTAAATCCAAGGGCTAATATTCATCTGTCCCTCCAAACCATAATTATCTTCTTCCTATCTATCTTCATCTTTATAGAAATTGAGGAGTGCAGCAGCAGCATAGTCTGGGAGAAGAGAGAAATGGCCACAGCGTTGCCCATGGCATCGACTTCCAGTCTCACTCTCAGTCTCAGTCTCGGTAGACGACCACCCTTATTGGGTATGTGCTTTCAGTCAAATTACTCTTTATACAATGTACTAAATGTCAATACCGGATTCCATCTTTCCATTTTTTTTTTTTTGCAATATTAATCTGGTGCATTGCTCATCTTTGGTTAGGTTCATATTCTGGAAAGAGGACCATGCCTGCAAATTATCAAGGCATTTGCTGTCTCAATAATTCACAACTTTGTACAACCACAAGAGGATACAAGGATGACGTTAATCTAATCAAACGGAGACAGATGATTGCCTTCCTTTTTGGTTTTTCAAGCTTTGTCTTAGACTCATTTCAAGCCGAGGGTGCTGGCTTGCCCCCTGAAGAAAAGCCTCGACTATGTGATGATTCTTGCGAAAAACAGCTAGAAAATGTATGGTGAGATTGCACTACTCCCTTACCTGCACTATCTATCTCTTTATTGCTACTTCCACTGTTACCATTTGTTCATAAAGACTAAAGCTTGGCAAATAATATTGCCATTCAACTGTGAAAATTTGAAAACTAACTCAAATGGACTTATGTTTTCTTACTTTTTCTTTTCTTTCTTTTGAGAAAAGAAAAGAAAAGAAAAGAATAAGCAACTCTTTGTTCATAAAGTAACTCTTTTAAGACATTCAAGTTAATCTTTCTTCTAGCCTGCCAAAGAAGAATCCTTTTCATGTTAATTCCCTTGAATGTCTTCTATGAATAAAAAAGGGGTCATACTTTGGACTGGGGCACAGTTAACTTGCAGAGTTTCCAAGTAATTAATGCTTTGTTCTTTGACCAAAAAGAAGAAAAAAAATTCTTTGTTTAATCATTCAAATGTATGTCGGCGTTAATCTTTCAATTTAGCGTGAAACACCTGCAGTCTGCATTTTGAGACAGAATTTAGTGTTAATGCCATTGTGACATTGCGCACATGTGATTCAAACCACAAGAACCATTGTAAGCATGAGAAACGTCTTTTTTTTTTCTTTTCTTTTTTCCAACTTTGTAACAGACTAACAGTCATATGATCAATGCACTGGACATCAGTCTAAGGATTGGATTATATCTGCTGAATATGAAAACAAATGTTTGAGTTGAGTGATTTTATGTCTGTGAAGAATTCGTTGCAGTTAATGTAAACTACCAACTGATGCTCAAATTTGTCTCTTTTTGAAGGTCCCTATGGTAACTACAGAGTCTGGTTTGCAGTATAAGGATATTAAAGTTGGTCAAGGCCCCAGTCCACCTGTCGGTTTTCAGGTTTGTAATAATTTTATCATTTAGAACTAGTTTTTATCTTCAGTCAGAAAAAATATGGGATTGTTTTCTTTCTTCCGAGCCTTCTAATGGATTTTAGACTACATTGATGCTCACACATTTGTTCTGTTCTGAACATAACTTATTCATAAAACTAAGAAAATGATATGCTATAGTTTTGTCTCTGGCCCCATCATATCTACTCTTTTACTGTTAGCCATTTTAGAGGATTTCTCTTCCTTTTGAACCTCCATTTATAGACATTATGCAATCCTTCATAGAATGGCCAGTATTATAGCATCTGCAGCTACTTTCATTGTTAGCCATTTTAGAGGATTTCTCTTAACCTCCATTTATAGACATTTTTGCACTCCTTCATAGAATGGCCAGTATTATAGCATCTGCAGCTACAGTTGTTTGATACTTTCACTGGTCAGTCCTCTCTCTGCTCTTAAAAGTTAATTATAAAAATTCTGGTTGCTCTATAAAGATGCAGGTTCCCTAGTTAAATGGGGTTTGGCCTAGTTATGAACCTATGATAGTTGGGAAGTTGGAATTTACATATTTTTAGCATTAAAGTGTTGGCATCTCCATACAGAAAATGCTGGTTCCCTAGTTAGATACGGTTCTTAATCTTCATACGTATATGGTTCGCTCAACTGATGAGCCAAGATAGAATTTTCTTGGCCTTCTGTATTGGAAATCATGTTTCCCCTGCATAGTATAAGTTGAATTATATAATACTTGTCTGGCTGATGAGTATGTTGATTGTGAAACCAGTTAGACAGCATGTATGGAAATATTGGGTGGTCTTTTAGAGAGAGAGAGAGAGTTGTATGTACTCTATTTGTCTACCAATACCAGGACTGCTGTATTTTATGTTTTTGTCTTTATAACTTCGATACCATCTGTATTATGCATGCAGGTGGCGGCGAATTATGTTGCCATGGTTCCGTCTGGACAAATATTTGACAGGTAAGCACATTGTTAGACGACATTAATAGCAAGATACTAGAACAAAAAAAAATAGTGAAGTGCATATAGATTACATGATTCCTTTTGTTTATGAGAAACTGAGTTTTGTAGAAATCAAGTAAATAAATGAAACTTAGAAGATGGAGGAAAATGGTGTTTCCTCTAAATTCAGAAGATTCTGGTGCTGGAAACCAAACTAAAGACCAAAACATGAGTTTTGTCCCATAATACTCTGCTTCTTTCTTCTATGATTCTCAAAAATGCTTTTATATACTACACCAACAACAACAAAAATACTGCTAGCACACTACTGGTCATGAAAACTTTTGCGTTCTTATTGTGATAGCTGAGTTATCCCAAAACCATATAACCTCAGATACGAACTTGTATGGTTTTGCCAATTGGTTTTGGTTTGGATGCCCAAATTTCTTCATGGCCACTTAACCCATGTGTTAGGTTAAGTATCAGACACATGCTCCATGTCCCCAGTTTAAGTTGTATGCATGTTTGGCTCAAGTCACAGCACATTGTATTTCATATTAGAAAAATAATTAAACCCTTGCATGAGAAGTTGAGAACGAATAAGCTCTTGGCACACTGCCAATTGGTTTTGGGTTGGATGCTCCAATTTCTTCGCTTTGACACTGCCAAAAGTCTTGAGCTCCTAGCATCAATTTCTTATTCATAATTGGTGATCTAACGTATAAGTGTTTGGGGTGTTACATAGATTTTGCTTTCTTTTTTCTCTTTGCATCCAGAAAACTTCCTCTGCTTGAAATTATGTTGAGGTTTAGACAAGGTCCAGTTTCTAACTCTTATATTCTCTCTTCAATTATGCAGTTCATTGGAGAAGGGTCAACTGTATATATTCCGTGTTGGCTCTGGTCAGGTAAGGTCTATAAATCTCTCCAAGCATCTGGTTTTCATCGATAACACTTCTCAGTCACCCTAATCTAAAAATGTATCACATTAATGATACTGTGTCATTTTTGTGACTTACAGTTCGAAAACAATTTAACTTAAGCCTTAATTGGCTTCCTGAACAAATAATACAACTCATTTGATTTTCCAGTAATTAAATGAAATAAGAGGTTCAGGTATTGCTGTTGTCATGGCAATCCGTGTTATGGTAAATAAAAAACAAAAACAAAAAAGAACAAAAAAAATGTAAAATTGAAAATAATGGGCATGGATAACCTATGGATGATTGCATTTTTTATCATACATGACTGTAGTGCTGTCTCAAGGATTGTTGCCGCATCTCTTGAATGAGATTATCACATTGTCAATTCAATATAGTAATTTCACTTAAAAGAATAGTTGTTGATAATCGTGAATCTAAATGAGAAGAACAGGTGATCAAAGGACTTGACGAAGGGATCTTAACCATGAAAATAGGAGGGAAGCGGCGACTCTACATCCCGGGATCTGTAAGTTTTTTCTTGGTAGTCTTAATTTAAAGAGACAAACAGTATATATATATATATATATATATATATAATATACAGATCCTATCCGGAGCGGAGCTCCGTTTTGAAATTAAAGTGTGAAGTTCGAGTTTTCGGTCACTTTTCGGTCGCATACCCACATCTCGACCGTTCAGTTTTTAGGTACTACTGTATAGATCATCTCTGCAAATTTTCAGCCAAATTAATGATCGTTAAGGTATCTAACTTGCTTAAACCAATGGATGGACTGAATCTGTCAACCTGAACCGTACTAGCTTTAAAGCAGTTATCAATGCCTTAACAATCATTAATTTGGCTGAAAATTTACAGAGATGATATATACACTAGTACCTAAAATCTGAATGGTCGAGATGTGGATATGCGACCGAAAAGTGACCAAAAACTTGAACTTCACACGTTAATTTAAAAGCGGAGCTCCGCTCTAGATAAGATCTGTATATATATATATATATATATATATATAATTAATTAAAAAAATGAAGTAGAAAGAATTGAGTCAATTGACTATACAAGTTTCTTGTCTGGTAATTCTGGACTCATTAGCTAATGTATTAATCTGCCTTCTATACTATCAAGGGTTTTTTACTTCAACAGTGTCTGAACACTTCGAGGACTTTTAAAATGATACCTGAACTTTCAAAGTTATCAGAGAAAATATTTCAAACAGTACCTGAACTTAGGCTGACTCCTAACTTCAGTACCCGACTATGCAAAACTATCACTTTGGTACTCCAAGTTTGAAGCCCGACCCAAGAACGGTACACGCCGTCCATAACAGTGTTAAGAGCCCAACCACGTGGCAATACCTAAAGGGTAATTGCGTCATTTCGTTACCCATATATCTCCTTCGCCTATTCTCTGCGCAGCCACCCATCTACTTCACCACACCCATTTTCTTCCTTCACAAAAACAGCAGCCAATCAACCTCTTCCTCACTCTCATTCTCTCTAGCTTCGAACACACCACCACTTCCTCATTCCTCACTCAGATTTCATCAATTCCTCATCCTTATGCCGTACCAAGTGCAGATCACTCCCTCCGGCGACCTCGAAACAGTCGGTCGCTATGACTTCGAAACCAAACTCTGGTCCACAATGATGCACGACTTCGCTATCACAGAAAACTGAGTCGTGATTCCCGACTAGTAGGTGGTGTTCAAGCTTCAGGAGATGATCACCGATCTACGATAAGAACAAGAAATCCAGGTTCGGAATTCTGATGGCCAATAGAAAACCCAGACCTTGTTGGGCGGGAGTGCAGAGGAGGGAGGGGATGACTTGCCTGAATTGGGTGGAATTTCCGGAAAATAAGAGAAGTGAAAAGCAGAGAATTTGGTTTCTGGGTTCTGAGAAATTGGTAATGGTTTGGTTTGAGAATTGGGGGAAAAGTTGATAGGGATAGAGATATGGATGTGGTAGCCATTCCCATTTGCCACCACTCTCTCTCTCTCTCTCTAGCCTCTGTAATGGAACGGCCTTGTTGATCCTCGTACTCAACAACAACCACCTCTGGTTCTGTTGATCTAGGCTCGGAGACAAATTCCCGCACTGACTAGTGATGTCACAACGAGGAACAAAACGACAACATTCATCATCTCTCTCCTTAATTTCTTCTCCCTGTAATTTCTCTACTAGAAGTCTGAGAGTAATCTGAACTTCGGCGATCAGTGAAGATTGTAGAGGTACAATTGTAGAACGGTGTTGTTGATGTAAAAAAAACAAAGGTCTTATAATTTTTTTTAATTAAGGAGGAAGGAGAGCAACTTGTAGAGAAGCTAAAAGCTCTTGGAGCGAAAGTTGTTCTTAAGTGAAATAAAATACATGATCCATATGTAATCCACTACGAGAAATTTGTGAGATTAGTTCATGTTTCTGGGGAAACACCAGGCCAACAGCTTTCTAGAATTTTATCAATCCAAATGAAACACGTATCAGGTTTTCTCCAATTGTTTTAAGTTGAGAAATTTGCTCAAGATTGATTTCTTGTTGTATTGATATCTGAGCTGTTCTGATAAAGCTGCGATTTGTTTAAGATTCGCCCATGGATGAACTCTTTCCATGATTCTTATTCCCTTGTTTAGATTTTGAAGGGGATGAAGTTTTTCATTATTAATTTCAATTTAATAGGCACATTATTAAAAAAAAAAATTTATTAAGTTAAAAAAAAAAAAAAAAGTTGGACCGAATTACCCCTCAAAATTTGCCATGTGGTTAGCAAATTAACACTGTCCATGACGGCGTGTACCGTTCTTGGGTCGGGCTTCAAATTTGGGGTACCAAAGTGATAGTTTTGCATAGTCGGGTACTGAAGTTAGGAGTCGGCCTAAGTTCGGTTACTGTTTGAAATATTTTCTCAAGTTATCAATGTGATACCTGAACTCATTTTTTCTTATCAACGTCGTACCTCCGCCCATATTCTGTCACGATGCCGTTAAATATAAGCACTTGACTTCCACATGACTGTATTTTGAAGGATAAAATTGTCATTTGACTCTAACTTATTATTAAAAAATAAAATAAAATAAATTCAAAATTCTTCTAAGTTTTGTGGACAAAAAAAAAAAACGAATGCAAAGGAGTCCTCCTCGACTTAGCCCCGCCTCCTCCACCACCACCACCACCACGACGCAAGCCCTAGACGACTACTCTTCCTCCGACTACACCACCATATCCCCGGAATCAACTTGAATTCAATGATTGGATATTATCTCCAGCGAGTTTGCTCACCCTTTTGCTATCGAACTCCTGAAACAACCTTCCCATCGACTCGAAGGTGGCCTTTGAAACGGTGTCAGAGCGGTCGGGCATGTTCTGGCCTGACGACGATCTTCGAACTCCTGAAACAACCAACTTAGACGCCTTTCTTTTGCCTCACGACGATCTCAAATAGCGGCGATCGAATTCCGATTTCTGGAGAAGCTCAAAGTCGGAGACTCATCAGAATTCAAAGATCGAAAATCGAAAATCAATGATTTTGGGTCTCTGCTGGGTCTTAGAGAAGCTCAAATAAACCTTGTTCTGGACCTCCCGCCTCGCCGCCGCGAAACATCAGTACACGTTATAGCACCGTCACCAAAGCTCCCACTTGGATCCGTACGGCGGTTTCTGTTAGGTTCGTTCATTTTGATACAGAAATATTGAATCTGATTTTTATTTTTGTGTGTGATTTAGATCGGCTGAGCATGGATGATTTCAAGGTGGTGTATGAGAGAAATGGTCAAGCATGCTAATGGAGGTAGGGGGTAGACTAGCATGTGAGAGATTGCATTTGCAGAAGACAAGTGATGGAGAGAGTAGGGGAAGAAGACGAGAGGTGGAGATGGTAGAAACAAATGATTAAAAAAAAAAGATAAGATAAATATGTATTAAAATTAAAAATAGGTAAAATGTCGAATATACCCCTAGATTTAGGGCAAATCAGTATTTTTATCATCATTTGATGCCTCATATGCATTACACACGCTCAGATTAACGGCACTGTGACGGAATATGGGCGGAGGTACGACGTTGATAAGAAAATATGAGTTCAGGTATCACATTGATAACTTTGAAAGTTTAAGTATTATTTTAAAAGTCCTCGAAGTGTTCAGACACTGTTGAAGTAAAAAACCCTACTATCAATGTGAAGTCAATTTCATCACAGTTTTTAATATGTCATACATATGCTTCTGCATACAAATTTATCATTACCTGACAACCCAAATTACAAGGTTACAACTGAAATTTATCATTCAAAAATTTATTAACATCTTGTAGCTGTTCTCTTCATGACGAGTTGGATGTGATGCATTTGCTTTCTCTGGCTATTGAAACTTTGATTTGGAATTTTTTTTCTATCAAACCAAAAGAAAAAAAAAAATGTATTCCCAACCTCAGAACCGATTTCAGGCATGGTTTGTAATGAGAATGTGCATTTGTTTTTTCTGGTTCTGAATGGTTATGCTGCTTTTGTGGTTTAAGTTTGAACTTCAACAGTCATGGTAATATCTGCTTCTTTTTTCCGACTATCGTGATAATATGCGCAATTTTTTTTTTTGATGGATCATGGTAATATCTGCATTGACATTACCCAACAACCAAATGACAATGATTATTGTATGAAAACATATTGTGGCAGTTATAATCTTTGACCATGTTGTTACTCTGTCTTTCACTAGTTGGCCTTTCCCAAGGGTCTCACTTCAGCTCCAGGAAGGCCAAGGGTGGCTCCAAGTAGTCCAGTGGTTTTCGATGTGAGTTTGGAATACGTACCAGGCCTTGAAATTGAGGAAGAGTGAGAGAATTGATACATTTGCGTTGTTTCTGTATTTTTTTTATATTATTATTTCATCTTTTTAGCAGAGTTCAAGGAATGTAAGCAATAGCGTTGTATCAATTTGTCTATTATTTTTGGGAGCTTCTATTGGCACCCTTCAGAACAGTCACTCTCCACTCCATTGCTTTTTATTATTGATGTCCAAACTGCCCATATTTCCATTTGAAATTCTGGAGTTATTGACGATTCCGCACAGATTAAGATCACGCCTCCGCCTCTATCATGTCCCAAGTAAGACCATCCTCCTGTTGAGATTGTGAATCACTGAATCACATATATGGGAAAATGGGGATATTGCTTATGAGTTTATAAGGATTTGGGTTAACTTCATCTATTGTCAATTAATTTTTATTGTGAAGCTCAAATTATTTTATCATGGTATCAGAGCGAGTAATCTCACATGTGAATGCCTTATGACCACACAGATACGACGTCAAGTTGTCTACGTGTATGGCTTAAAAATTTACCGCACGTGCATGGGCAGGTTTAGATTGTGAATTTCAAGTGGGAAATGAGGACATTGCCTATGAGCAGAGCTTTAGGCTTTGCAGTGTGGCGTTTCTGTTGTAATTGGTAACCATGACATACCACCAAATTCTGATAACGTAGCCGCTGGGGCGGGTTTAGATTGTGAATTTCAAATGGGAAATGAGAACACTGCCTATGAGCAGAGCTTTAGGCTTTGCAGTGTGGTGTTTCTGTTGTAATTGGTGACCATGACATACCACCAAATTCTGACAACGTAGCCGCTGGGGCGGGTTTAGATTGTGAATTTCAAATGGGAAATGAGGACGCTGCCTATGAGCAGAGCTTTAGGCTTTGCAATGTAGCGTTTTTGTTGTAATTGGTGACCATGACATACCACCAAATTCTGAGAACGTAGCCGCTGGGGCAGGTTTAGACTGTGAATTTCAAATGGGAAATGAGGACACTACCTATGAGCAGAGCTTTAGGCTTTGCAGTGTGGCGTTTTTGTTGTAATTGTTGACCATGACATACCACCAAATTCTGAGAACGTAGCTGCTAGGGCGGGTTTAGATTGTGAATTTCAAATGGAAAATGAGGACACTGCCTATGAGTAGAGCTTTAGGCTTTGCAATGTAGCGTTTCTGTTGTAATTGGAGACCATGACATACCACCAAATTCTGATAATGTAGCCACTGGTGGGTTTAATAGACCTTCATGAAAATTGTTTCTTACACCTTCATGAACTTGATCTCAAAATCTTAGGTTCAATAGACTTGAGAAAGTTGAGCAATAACAAGTCTTTGTCTTGTACTTGTATGAATATTGTTCTAGTTAATCAAACTCAGATGGCAAAAATCACCATTTATGGTACACAGATTGTCATGATTTTTTTTTTGGGTTAAATACTGTTTACTCCTTATACTTTTGCCTAAAAAACACTTCAGTCCCTCACTTTTTAATTTCGCACGTTTAGTCCATGTACTCTCAAATTTTGAACCAATAGGTCCATTCTGTTAGTCTCCGTCCAAACTCTCTGTCAGTCATTCTGTGAGAAAATGTCTATTATACGCTCACTTTTTTTATATTTAAATTTTATTCTTTTCTCTCTTTTTTTTTCTTTATCCGGTTTATCTCTTCTCTCTCCCCTGCAGAAACCTCAGCAACCTTCCTCTCCTCATTCAAACAAACAAAAACCCATTGTCAAATGCTTCTCTCTCCCATTGACAAAAACCCGAGAGGAGACGGAGCTCCATGCCCCAATCATCTACAATCCATGAGCTCCATCCAAACCCTGCAAAAACCCAGTACCATCAAATCCCAATTCAAGGCCAAAGAGCTCCATGCCCCAATCTCCACCGCCATCACCATATTCGAAATGAAAATCTCCCTCTTCTCTAATGGAGACCTGCAAAACCTTAGTCCATACTCTTCTCAATCTCTGCTTCCTGTACTCTCTTCGACATAGGCCGTTAGAAAAACTTCAAATTACACTTCCAAAATCAACGAACAAAAATTGATCAAAACACCTAACTTCTAACCAAGATCAAAACTTGACCACTCAAATCGAACACACATGCAGATCGGACTCACTTGGGGTTGGGGTTGGGCTTGGAATTGGAAAGATTGGCATACATGTTCTTGGCCTTGAAGCTCTACTGTCAAGCAAGAACCGAGTAGAGAAGAGAGCGATTTCCCGTTCCGGCGGCGACCTCAACGTCCTTCGCTACCTCCAAAATGACAGCGTTTTCTCCCAAATGGTGATCCATTTCTATTTGGCGAAGATAGTCTACGCGCTGGAGCACCTCCACAGCATGGGGATCGCTTACCGGGATTTGAAGCTGGAGAACATGCTGATCCAACAGTCGGGTCACTTGCCCTCAGGGACTTCGACCTTTCCAAAAGCCTCAAGCACCTCCACAGCCGGAGATTCGCCACAAGAACCTCACGCGCTGGATCCGCCGCAAACACCGCAAGAACTTCAAGCACCTCAACGGCGAGCGGGCCAACTTGTTCGTCGGCACCGAGGAGTACGTGTCCCCCGAGGTCGTCCGCGGCGAGGATCACGAGTTCGCCGTGGACTGGTGGGCCTAGGGATTCTCACCTACAAGTGCCTCTAGGGGACGACGCCGTTTAAGGGGAAGAGCAGGAAGGAGACGTTCTGGAACGTGCTGACGAAGACGCCGAAGTTGGAAGATGAGGTTGTGGGCCGGAGAGTCGGGTCGGAGTAATTGGAGTGGGATCAGACACAAAAAAAAAAATTGGGAATTTGTTTATGGAGAGAGAAGAAGAGATAAACGGGAAAAAGAAAAAAAGGCATTTTGATTAAATTTTGGATGAAGAGAGGAAAAAGACATTTTTACCTTTGATTTAATGTCAAAATTAGATGGATGGACCTATTGGTCAAAAATTAAAAGATGAAAGACTAAAAATGTGCGAAATTAAAAAACGAAAGACTGAAGTGTTTTTCGGGCAAAAGTATAAGGAGTAAACAGTATTTAACCTTTTTTTTTTCATCGAAGTCGCTCGGATGAGTTTTTCTATTGGAACCTTCAAATTTACTCACTTGACCTTTTTACACCTCTTATCAAATTTTCAAATACTAAATTTACTTACTAAACCTCACTCAAGTTCCTGAAATAACCTTACTCATATAATTTGCAAACAAACTATTAATTACATATTCATTCCTTAACCAGATTACATAAATCTCTTATCTAATTAATAAAAAAGAAACTCAAACACAAAGTATTGGGCTTTAAAAATTAATTTCTAATTAAAAAGAATTTTTTTTTAACTTTTTTTTTTCTCTTGTAGATGTGCAAAAAAAAAAAAAGTAATTTTTCTTAATGTTTAATTATTTTCTCTATTTTCTATACCTCATGATTAATTATTTAATAGTTTTTTTAAATTTTTTTACTACTAGCTCTTTTTTTTTTTAGTAAATATAATGAATAGACTGGGATTTAGGACATAAAATGATTTATTTTGTTATCCCTCACCAATATGCGTTCAACATATATGATGATAGGAATTTTAATGTCACATGATCTTGATTATAGTTTTAATTCTTATTAAATATATATAAATGCATTAATGAGTATGTAATGAAATTGAAAAATGAAAATAGATAAGGAAAATAATAAAGAATGCAATATAATATTATTGAATTGGAAAGTCTAGAGAAATTAAATATAATATTTTTTGGGATATAATTATTATTCTTAATAGTCATTTTATAACAGGTTATATATATTATTTAATAATTCATAATAGAGTGAGGTCAACTGAGCAGATTTGGAGGTCCCAATAGAAACATTCCGCTCGGATTTGTGTCTACTGTCCCATGTTCCAAAATCACAACAATCCAACGGCTGAATATTTGTCAAAGAAGGTAATAAAACCAATGACTATTTTACTTCCGGTCACAAATATGATTTTAATTTAATAGAATATGCATGTTCTATTTTGTTTCAAATTTAGCTTTCCTTGCACTCGGCTTTCTCTTTTCTACTGATCTTGAGTTCCATTCATGAAGTCTCAACCTTCTTATAAGCCAAAAACCTTTAGGATGACAATTGGTCGGTGTCGGTCAAATTCCAATGGAATTTCTTTTCTTCCTTGTTCAAATAGCATTCAGATTTTAGTATTTACTAATCTTATAATTCTTGATTACCATTTGAACTCGGCTGATTTAGAACTTTTAGCATATGCTATACTTTAAGATATTAAATTCAGTTCCGCAAAATTTCACCACCATTACTAATCAAATGAATTTTAATAAATTTACAAACTTCACATGTTTCTGCTTCAAATCTGATACGCTCAAAACAAGTGCGCAATCTAACTTGCAAAATGTAGTTATCAGTATAAAATAAGTAGGGATCGTTCTGGTATACCTGTAATTGCATAAACAAATAATTAATAAAAGTACAAGGTATTATTTACAAAAATAAATCAAGGAAACAATTATGCCCTTAGTCTTTTTGAGAAATTCCTTATTTATTCTTTAGGCTGATTACTATTGTGTTTGGTTTCTATCTAGTATATACAAACAAACTAAAAATGTTGCTGCATTTGTTGTTGTTCTGCTCTGCTGCTCGATCTTCTTTTTGTCTCTGCATCCCTTGCTACTCTGCTCTATCTTCATCCTTTTGGTGGTCCTGATCTCTTTAACGTTCCATCATGTTCTCCAAATTATGTGCTTCATCATCTAACATATTGTTCCAATATACATTATATGCATCTTCTCCTTCTAGTATTGCAAGTCTTTTCAAGCTTTCAGCATGCAGTTGACTGTAGACTTCTTTGGAGGATTGACATTGCCTGATATTGAGTTGTTGAGGTTTGGTCACTCGCCTTTTGGAGTAAAGTTTGATGTATTTGGTTTGAAGAAGTAGGTTAAGATGGCTATCACTCCAAATGTTACACCCCGTTCCTAAATTTTCCATTTACCAGTCACTCGGATGGTAAATGATTAAAAATTATACTTTTAGCTTTGTTCGATCATATAGAGGATTAAAAGTTGACTTTTTGTTCAGTTCCGATTTTGAAAAAAGTTTTTTTCATGAAAGTTGTAGAAGGTGTTAAACAAAGTTCGCAGACATGAAGCACGTAAAAATCAGAATTTGTTGAAGTTACCGTCTGGAAAGTTATCTCTATGTTGGGAATTTAAGAGATTTTTGAAAGGGGCAAAATCGACCTTTCACAGTAATTGGTATTGAAAGAAACAACCGTAGCATTATCCCGATTTTTTCTCTTCTCTTTCTCGGCCGCGCGACCCCTTTTCTCTCTCTTTCTCGTCGTCCCTCTGCTAGCGCCGGAAAACGCTAGCTTCCGGTCACCAACTCTCGTCACTGCCACCACCAATCGGTCCGGCACCCAGTTTCGACGCAAACCCAGGCCAAATCGACGTTTTCTACCGAGCCTAGCCACCGTGCACAGCAATCATAGTCCCCGTTGTCTTGTCCCCTTCAATTACGGCGATTTCCTCCACTCGCCGCTGCCAAGCAGCATACTGAGGATGATTTGGGCTTCAAAAATTTGAAGTTCGATCACGAACCGAGGCCGGAAAGCCACTGCTTGCGCCGTTGCCGCAGCTCTCAGTCCTACACTTTGCTATTCTTCAATCTCAGGTTAAAATCGAGCCGCACCCCACCATAATTGGAGTAAGGATTGCACGAAACCTCGACCTCTAATTCCAGCCAGAACCGGGCCCAGTGGTGGGCCTATTAGTTTGTTCTTTTTTGTTTTGCTGGCCTTTTAGGGTACACACTGAAACGACAAAAAAGGAAAAGCCCAAAGTAAAAAGGACTGTAAATATAAACTTAACTGTGAGAGGTAGGTACAAGGGTTTTAGGGTTTTAGAATGGGCATGATAGATAGTGGAAGTATGGAGCAGTCACACAAGGCACACAGGTCCCGGCAGTCGGGTTCCAAGGCCGATAAGAAGAAGCCCCAAAAAGAGTCGAAGAAGCAAAACCCCAAGGCGTTCGCCTTCAGCTCAACCGTCAAAGCAAAGCGTCTCCAGTCTCGTGCCGTCGAGAAAGAGCAGCGACGACTTCATGTTCCGACCATTGATCGCTCCTACGGCGAACAGCCACCTTTTGTTGTTCTTGTCCATGGACCTCCCAAGGTATCATTCATTCCTTCACTTATACATTTTTTTCTTATTCTATACGTTGTTACTCACTCTTGAGATTGATTCTAGGTTGGCAAGTCTTTGTTGATCAAGTCCCTTGTAAAGCATTATACCAAACATGATTTACAGGAGGTTAAAGGCCCGATTACCATAGTAACAGGTGCCAAATTGCATCTCTAATTCTCTTCCCCTACTTGCAACTATCTAATTTTGTTTTATATTAACATTCACTGTTATTCACCTTCCTTTTGATAGGGAAGCAGAGGCGGGTCCAGTTTGTGGAGTGCCCCAATGATATCAATGCCATGATTGATGCCGCAAAATTTGCTGATTTAGCATTGCTTCTTATAGACGGAAGCTATGGTTTTGAAATGGTGAGACCAACACACTTCTACCCTTTCCACTCAGATAAATGTGTCATTTCTATGCATTTTGGGATATTCTTCTTACACTTTTGGATTCTAATAATTTGTGATGCGCTTCATTTCCTTTTGCAGGAAACATTTGAGTTCCTTAATATATTGCAAGTCCATGGCTTCCCAAAGGTCATGGGAGTTCTCACTCACCTTGATAAGTTCACAGATGCAAAGAAACTGAGGAAAACAAAGCAGCATTTAAAACATCGGTTCTGGACTGAAATATATGATGGAGCTAAATTGTTTTATTTATCAGGGCTTATTCATGAAAAGTAAGTAATGAAGTTTCTCTTTTGTCATCCACTCGTGGATATTGACAGGTGTTTTGATTGATGTTGTTGTTAATATTTTTTTCTTTTCCCATTTAAACAAATAGGTATGTCAAACGTGAGATTCACAATCTGGCTCGTTTCATATCTGTTATGAAGTTCCATCCTTTATCTTGGAGAACTGCTCATCCTTATGTTCTAGTAGATCGTTTTGAAGATATCACTCCCCCTGAAAAAATGCGCTTGAATAATAAATGTGATAGAAATGTCACACTTTATGGTTATTTGCGGGGGTGTAACATGAAAAAAGGAACAAAGGTATGTGCTGGAATTATGAAGCTATTCTTGCTTTGACTATTCATAAATTTTATAATCAAAATATATTCTTTGAAGACGAGATCGTAATCAGATATAAAATACTCCTCATACTCTGGATTGTTAATTTTACTCATTTTCAGATTTTTATTTCATTTAGTAGAGAATCATAATGATATTATCCAGGAATTCCGCCCCAAAAGCTCTCTCTCTCTCTCTCTCATCAAAGAAATAGTTTCAGAGGTAACAGAGTAAAAAAATTCGATTGAATGGAATGCTGACCGTAACTCAGTTGAAATTTAGGATTGCCTTATTGGATGCTTCTGAAGATTTAGTGCATAGTTTTTTTCATGCCTTTTTAAAATTTTTTTTTTTTAAATTTCTCTGTCATAAGATTACAGGATTTATTACCAAACAACTTTGCGAGCTTGGTTATAATTGGTCTTATCATTTTGGACAGATTGACGGTGTAGTAAAGAAATAATAATAGTGCATTGCTTAAAATTTGGTGTCTCACATTCCTTAATCCTACAAACATTGTACTGCTCTGAAACTAGGTTTCATAGATGTCATGATTCTGTGTTGTATGATATATGTTTATCTTTTGTATATTTTCCAGATTCACATAGGTGTTGGTGATTACAGTTAATGTTCTGATTTTTTGTTTGTAGTGATATATTTTTCTGATGTACATTGTCTGTCAGATTCATATTGCAGGTGTTGGTGATTACAGTTAATGTTCTGATTTTTTGTTTGTAGTGATATATTTTTCTGATGTACATTGTCTGTCAGATTCATATTGCAGGTGTTGGTGATTACAGTGTCGCTGGTATGACAGGCTTAGCTGATCCATGTCCTTTACCCTCAGCTGCCAAAAAGAAGGGGCTGCGTGATAAAGAAAAATTGTTTTATGCACCTATGTCTGGACTTGGGGATCTCATGTATGACAAAGATGCTGTTTATATAAATATAAATGATCACTTTGTTCAGTTTTCAAACCAGGATGAAAAGGGGGAAGCAACGAACAAAGGTTGATTTTTCTTTTATATTTTTAATTGTTTATAGAATACTTTTATTTGTTGGCTAAACCAGAAGGAAACATTTTATTTCTTCTGCACTGTGTCACCATTTTGTTAATGTGAATTTTTGTCTTTTATTTTATTATTGATTCACTAGACACATTTTCATATTTCAATGCAAAATCAAGTTTCTGTCCTCTTTTTCCACTTCCATTAATTTCATTTGTTGATTTCTTGGGTCCTTGTCACAGGAGAGCTTGAGGATGTGGGTGTGACCATGGTTAAAAGTCTTCAAAACCCAAAGTATTCGCTTGATGAAAAGTTGGAGCAGAGCTTCATTAACTTTTATATCCAGAAACCTAAATTGGAATCTCAAAATGATGAAAAAGATCTTGATGAATCCAGAAAATGCATTCGTATGATAGAGCCTGTGGAGAAACATCAATTTGGGGAAACAATGAAAGCTGGGGGTTCTGGTCAAGAAAGTAATGTTGAGGATATTGATGGCTCAGAATCAAAATCTTATCAGAATGATGCTGTTCGTAATGTTGCAATTACAAAAAGTGATTCTAGTGGATCTGATAGAGAAAATGGTGATGTATCAGATCAAGATGTTAACCTTAAAGATCGCTTGAAGGAACATGTTGAGTTTCATGATGGAAGGTCGAGGAGAAAAGTTATCTTTGAAAATGACCTTAATCCTACTGATATGGAGGTGCGCCAAGCTTAATATCATCATTAAATATCTGTTTGAAATAAATAGAGGTGTACATTTCTGCAAGTAGAATTTGGTGGTCCATACACTTTAAGAGCTCTAAATTGTTTTTGCTACTTGGGTGTTTTTCGGGAGTTCACATCAATATGCTATAATCACAGTAAAGCTACTTTAAGTAATGAATATAATAATCAGATATGATCCCATTCTTTGTAATCTTATTGGCTTTTACTTTAGACTTATGAGCTCTAAATTATTTTTGCTACGTGGGTGTTTTTCTGGAGTTCACTTCACTGTGCTATAATCACAGTAAAGCTACTCTAAGTAATGAGTATAATAATCAGATATGATCCCATTCTTTGTACTCTTATTGGCTTTTACTTTGTTTTATCTAATGATCCTCATGGGCTGGTCATGGTTAGGTGGTACTAAGGCACTGTTATATTTTGTTACCTTATAATCCTCTTTTTTTTTTTTTTTTTTTTTTTTTTTTTTTTTCTATTATGTCTTTTAAGTTTTAACTATGCTATCCTGGCAATAAATTTTCAATTGAGGATTGGATGCATGCTATATATTGTTATATTTTTTACCAGATGATATGCACCATTTTAAAACTACAAGCCATGATCTTGGTCTATAATATTAATGTTCTATGCTTCATTATAGGATTCAGAAGAGGAGTCAGAAGATGATGATGACGGTGGCGATAATGATGCAGATAATCATACCTCTTCCGGTTCAGAGTCTTCAGAGGAAGATAGAGAAATTCATGAGACAGATGGTACATATTTTCATTTTCAATTTTTATTTAGTAATGTACTCATTTTCTGAGCAAGAACCGTACTGAGGCTTTGTGACAATTAAAGCTTTTGTAACCTGGTTGCTTATATTACAATTAAAGCCCCAAGTCATTTGCTACTAGTTCTCTTATGAGTACAAACAGTAATATAAACTATGGATTTGTAATGCATAAATCACAAAATTTCATTCACCAATGGCTCATGCACTGTAATCTCTCAATTGTTGTTCCAGACTGCATTGACAAAGAAATTTTCATTCTGTGTCTAATGCTTTTACCCTTTTTGGCCTCATACTAGATGATGTGGGAAATATAGCAAAGTGGAAAGAGTCTTTGGCGGAACGGACATTTTCGAGACAAACTACTAACCTTATGCAACTTGTATATGGGAAATCTTCATCGGTTTCAACTAAAGCCAATGAAGAACAAGACAGTAGTGATGAGGACAGTGATGGAGATGACTTTTTTAGGCCAAAAGGAGATGGAATTAAGGTTTGTTGTAGAGAGTGCTTGTTTATAAATTTTACATATCTGAAACTAAATTTGTTGATGAGCATTGTTGTATTATTTTGTTTTGTTTGTTTTTTGCAGAAACATAGAGTAGAAGCAGGAAATTGGAATGTTGAGGACTCTTCCAAATTTACAAATCACTCAATCAAAGACTGGAATGATAAAAAGCTTATAGAGAGTGTGCGCGATCGCTTTGTCACTGGCGATTGGTCAAAGGCTGCTAAAAGAAATCAAGACACAGAGGCCACATTTGAAGATGAAGATGCAGTCTTTGGTGACTTTGAAGATATAGAAACAGGTGAGAAGCATGATGGATATCATACAAATGAGACAAGAAAATTTGCAAACAACAAGAAAGCTGGCTTAGATGAAGAGGAGCGCAGGCTCAAAAAGCTTGCTCTTCGTGCCAAGTTTGATGCCCAATATCCTTTTGACACCAAAGGTTTCTTATAGTTTTAAAACAATTTTATTGGTTTAACGTCCTACACCATCTGTTCTACCAAACCATAGAAGAGTTCTTGTTGATTCCATTTTCATTTGTGTTTGAGAGTGAAGGTTCTTGGTTATATCACATTTGTTCATATGTGAAGTCATACAGTGTCTGTGAACTCTCTACAGTCTTGCATGTTTAGAGTCTTTTGTGACCTTAATATTAAATACATATGATGAACCTGATACAAGTGAGGAGGAACCTGATGATACACATGTAAGCCAGTTTGGACGAGATCGAGCTAAAGAAAGCGGCTATGTTGACAAGGTAAGTTTCTATCTTAGATCCAAGATCATTTCTACACTAGCTGGTGGGAGCTTACGCCAAATTCTTTCAGCTGAAGGAGGAGATTGAACTCCGGAAACAAATGAATATAGCTGAACTCAATGACCTTGATGAGGACACCCGATTAGAGGTCGAGGGTTTCCGTACAGGGACTTACCTTCGGTTGGAAGTTCATGATGTTCCTTATGAGATGGTTGAATATTTTAATCCCTGCCATCCTGTTTTGGTTGGAGGAATTGGTCTTGGGGAAGAAAGCACTGGATACATGCAGGTTGGTGTACATCAAAAGTACTTATTTATTGGGTTTTGTTTCTATTGTTTTATGCTAGCTCTCTTGTTCTGTGTTGCTAATTTAAGATAGCTGCCCATATCTGATTGCTGATACGGTGATTTTAGACAATTAGAACTATTCACATGCAGGTTTGTGTAAAGGTACTTATTTTATTGGGTTTGTTTTCTATTGTTTTGTACTCGCTTTTTAGTCTGCTCTCCCATCTATGATTGCTAATAGAGTGACTAAACAATGAGATAACTTGAGACACAACAGGTGATTGGATGAAAGCTTAGTGTGTGGTAAAGCATAGGTGACTAATTCTTTAATTTTTTCTAAAAAGAAACAGCCTTTTTTTTATTCACCAAACAAATGCTCAACCGTCCCTAAAACAAACTACACAAAGAAATTTAGACTACTACAGCTTGAAAATCTAGAATGATAGAGGAAAGAGTGTAATCTTTAAGCTGCCCAGATATAGAGGCCCAAAGAGATGTCCAGAGCTTAACTCTCCCAATGTTTCCAACTGCGCACCACCACAGGCTTCAAAGATCTTTTTGTTTCTTATGATCCATATCATCCCCTATTGAAGCTAACACTCCGCAGCTCCAAAGAATGTTGGCCTTTTTTCACTTGACAGAAACATGATCCATGCTCCCCCCTCCCCTTGAAGATCTGCACAAAACACAATAGTGGAGAGAGGAACGGTTGTGTGTTCGTCTCTTTTGGAGAGCATACCAGATATTCACCCTCCCATGCGGCACAAGCCATCTTTACACTTTGACCTCAGTTTTCCATGGAAATTTTGTTTGAACAAGGCTGGGTCTGAATCGTCACCGACTAGGAAGATATGAAAAGATTTGCAGCAGAAAGTCAAGCAAACTCTAGCCTCGATCTGCTTCCCAGGAAAGTCTAATTCCTTGCTGATAAGCTCCTAATTCCTGGGCCTCCTATCTCTTTGTTCTAGCAACACAATCTGCCACCAAACTAATTGATCCTTCTTACCTTCTCCATCTGCATCGTACATTAACATGCCCACTGGAACTTGAAATAAAGACAAGTGATAAGTAGGGAGACTGTCTAGAACTGCTTGAATCCCTGTCAGTCTGCGCCCTTTAGATTAAATAGCCTTTTTCTAACTTGATTCTCTTCTCAGCTTCCTCTACCACTGGATTCCAAAACAATGCGATTTTAGGGTTACCACTCAAAGTAAGAACTATATATCTCATAGGCCAAGCTCTTACTTCACATCCCAAGTCACCAGCCAATCTCTCTACTCTATCAGGCCTTGTGTTTATTGCAACTAGTGAGCACTTGTATTTATTGATTTTTGAGCCCTGATTTTGAGCACTTGTATTAGGTTATCCCAATTCTGATCATCATCCTTCAAAAAGAGTATGGTATTATAAGTGAATTGCAAGTGTATAATTTCAACCTTTTCTCTCCCAACTACTAGATCTGCAATTAATTTACAATCCCTTGCTTTCAGTCTGCTAAAAGATCCACCCCAAGTGTAAAAGAAAAGGTCACTGGGGATCACCTTCCACTAATCAAAAGAAAAGGTCATTGGGGATCACCTTCTACTAATCCCCTGAAAGCACAAAATTTTCTTCTCAGTCTTCCGTTTATCAAAACTAGAAAAATTCATCGACCTCGATCAACCCTCTATCCATTTTCTTCTTCCAACTCCAAAACCTATATTTTCCAAGATCCAATCTAGAAAGTGCAACGCACACGTGGTCATAGGCTTTCTCGGTCTATTTTGAAGACCAGCCTGTCTTTTTTTTTTTTTTTTGTCATGTTTCGTTCACCACCTCATTAGTGGCAGAAACTGCAACTAAAATCTGTCTCACTTCTCTGAAAGCACCCTGAGCATGAGAAATAGTATCACCAGGCATGGGGTGACTTATTGGTACCTTGTAAATGAGATTTTATTTGTGTATTGTATTCGTTTTAATGAACCAATCTTATTAAAAGTTTATCAATACTAAATAAAGGGGAGTGAAATTCACACTGTTAAATTTTATATTCCGCAGTCCACGTTTCATGTTTTTAGTAATCCACACCACAAAAAGACAAAAACTTAAGATACTATAAAAGGAAAAATGGAGTGTGAATTGTAAATTGGGGAGTGTGAATTTCACTGTAAACTTGGAATTTTTCATCTTTTACAATGTTGTGTTTTGTTCTACCAGGCCAGGTTAAAGCGGCATAGATGGCACAAGAAAGTGCTAAAGACCAGTGACCCCATCATTGTATCTATTGGGTGGAGGCGTTACCAAACAATTCCCGTTTATGCCATTGAAGATTGCAACGGAAGGCATCGCATGCTTAAGTACACTCCAGAACACATGCATTGCCTTGCAATGTTTTGGGGCCCTCTTGCCCCTCCTAATACTGGTGTGGTTGCTTTCCAGAATTTGTCAAACAATCAGGTTTGGCCAGTTTTGTATTCTGTTTCTGTTAGTTTTATGTTTGATAGATGTACATTTTCACATACTAGCAAATGGAAAACTTTGTGTTTTTAATGCAAGGATTTGTCAATGTAGAGGACTTAAGCTGCGCACTTAACTTGAAGATCACTGTAAAGTCCATCTTTTCCGTTGGTTTCATTGATTATCATAATAAGACTTCAAATCATATATTGATTGAAGTGATTAGGTAAACATTGAAATGGTCATGATGATTTTCTAATAGCTAAAGGTTTATGATTTAATGGCACTAGGTCCCAAATTCGTTTTCCAGACTTTAGGCACATGAGTATTCTATTGTTATAAATAAATAATTTCCACATTAATGAAACATTGGCTCATCAGTTACTCATTTACTGTCTGGTTCATACATGATCCTTGTAGCGGATCTAAAAAGAAGTGGTCTGGATGATAGCATAGCGTTGGTAGTGAGTCTATACATGATACTTTTTGGGGAACTAAAACAAGATTGTTTGGATCATAGCATAGTGTTGCTGTTGGGTCCGAAATAGATCTCTAAATGCAATTGCTGAGAATCTCTTTGTTGTTTTTGATCTGAATACTAATTCCATTGAAAAGATTCCTTCTATATAATGAGAGAGAATGACTTGAAAGAAACATGAATACAGGTGCACCAACCCAGTAGCTTTGGAAGGACAACTCATAAGTAGATCCATAGAATTTAGGGTTTTATTTCAAGTGGTCGCTGTAGGCTTGAAAGAAACTTGCTATGTGATTTAAATTTCACGATGAATACAGTTGCATCACCCCAGTAGCTTTTGAAGGAAACTCATCAGTACCATAGAAGAATGTAGGGCTCAGTTCATGTGGTCTCAGTCGTCCACAGCTGACAAAACAATAGCAGCAAGGACAAAAAACTCTTCTCAGTCTAAGCAACAGAAAATGAAAATAATAGACTTCGAATCTTAAATTACAGTGCCTCAACTCACTGCTGCTTTCCAATTCCACAATACGTAGGGAACAGTGACAGACGCCCAAATAGCAGATTACAATCAAACAGTTCACTCGCATCAACCCGTATAATTCTCAAAGTTTCTTTTATTTCATTCAATTCACCATTGTTAGTTGGATCACTGGAATAGATCACTGGAATCCAGATTTCTCTCTTCTCTACGTTTTCAAAAACAAAAAGTAGTGCTACTTACTAATGCCAAGTTATTTATCGTAGTTTTATATAATTTTCTGATATATGTATTTTTTTTATATTTCTAATATAACTTCACGTCCTTTACGTTGTTCTTCTTTGGTTGGCCAGGCAACATTTAGGATCACCGCCACGGCAGTTGTGCTTGAGTTCAACCATGCATCCCGAATAGTGAAGAAACTCAAACTAGTTGGTTACCCTTGCAAGATATTCAAGAATACAGCACTTATAAGAGATATGTTTACCTCAGATCTTGAAATAGCTCGATTTGAAGGTGCTTCTGTTCGAACAGTCAGTGGCATCCGGGGGCAGGTGAAAAAGGTATGTGGTTCATGCTGGAATATCTATCTTCAGGCTCTTATATCTACTGAAGTGACTTTGTCCATGTGAATCCGTTGGTTGCATTTGCTTGGAAAAACCTATTCATTTATGGATCTTGTAGGTTTTATTTGCTGGCTTTGTTTATATCCTTGTGATCAAGTGATTGCTATTCACAAAGTCATAGGTTCAATGCTGATTATTGAATGATGGTGGAATAGACTTTAAAAATGATATGACTGTTGACGTCTCTACTGTTGCACTGGCATTGTGGCCAGGCATCTTTTTATATTGTCTGTTATGCTGATTAATGATCTGGCCAGGCTGCAAAAGAAGAAATTGGTAACCAACCAAAAAAGAAGGGTGGACAACCAAAAGAAGGAATTGTTAGGTGCACCTTTGAGGACAAAATTAAGATGAGTGACATTGTGTTTTTGCGCGCTTGGACTCAAGTTGATGTGCCTTGCTTTTATAACCCATTAACCACATCTCTGCAACCCCGTGATGTGACCTGGCAAGGGATGAAAACTGTAGCTGAGTTGAGGAGAGACCGCAATATTCCTATTCCTGTTAACAAAGATTCACTCTACAAGGTATGTCATGTAAATATGAGCAATACAGTGGCACGCTCCATCCCAGAAACAATACTCCTTTGCTTATGCTTAGGTAACTAAATTTGTCTGTTTGCTTGCTCAACAGCCAATTGAAAGGAAGCAGAGGAAGTTCAACCCACTGGTGATTCCCAAAGCAGTACAAGCAAGTCTTCCATTTAAATCAAAGCCTAAGGATACACCGAATAGAAGAAAGCAACTTCTTGAAGATAGAAGAGCTGTTGTGAGGGAGCCTCATGAACAGAAAATTCATGCTCTGCTTCAAAATCTTCGGTTAATCAAATCAGAGAAGGTATTTGGACTAATATTGTCTTCCCAAACGTCATAATAGATGATCAAATTTGTTGTAAATCAAATTGGGTGTACATACACAAGTAAAAGAGGTTTTCACACCAGCGTTTACTTCCTGATGTCTTGTGGAGGCCTTTTTTTAAATATACTTGGTAATCTTTCTGGAAATGTTTATCTTCATGGGCCTAGCTATCAGATCGTTATTTATTGGTCTTGTGATTAACATAATAAATAGTTAAATGCCTGATGTGTAGTGAATGTACAGTGAATATATTAGTTTTCTAGTTGTAATAGTTGTCTGTTAGAGAATTATTCTTGGCTTGTCTTGTTTGTTTTTCTCCTCAGATTATGCTGTTATTTAATTTATATAAATTTTTATTGGAGTTCTGAAAGTTAATTGTGTCCAACTTCACATGGTCTTGCAGTTAAAGAAGCGCAAGATAAAGGATGAGAAGAAAAGAAAAGAAATTGAAGCACAGAAAGCCAAAGATGAGCAGTTGTCAAGAAAGCGCCAGAGAGAAGAACGACGAGAGAGATACCGGGTGCAAGACAAAGCTCAGAAGAAAATGAGGAGATATGCGGAGGACTGATGGTAGTTGTTTGCAACAACTTTTTGGTTAAATAGGTGGTGTACTGCGTGCAAAGAAACAGCAGTGCTAGAAGTAGAAGCATGAAGAAAGAAAATTTGTTGCAGTTTTACTCTACTTGGATTTGATGCTGGGTCAAAGAAATGATCGTAATTAGGGTATTCATTACCTCGGCTGCAGAGTCATATGTCTGTTCTTGGCTTTGATAAAGTTGGATGGAATCCATTTAGGATGAAACTTTTTCTTCCTCGAGTTTAACTGTATGTTGGATAAATTACGCAATATATTGTTCTGTTATATTGTGAATTGTATTGGTATTAGTTTTTTAATTTTTGGAGAAAGATAGTATTATTGAAACTTTGAAAGTAAACATATTTAGATCCCTAACAACGCTACATGGTAAAAAGAAAAAAAATTAAAATATGTAGCGGCCTTCTAGTCATTTTCAAGTGAAACATAACAGATATCTGGAGAGAGGTGTGTCGTTAATTATAGATATCTAAATCCTAAATTATAATAATTTTAATTTTTAATTTTTAATTTTTTATTAAGCATTTTTTATAACCTCTGTGGATTGTTTTTTTTATAACCTTTATGGATTACCGAAAACAAGTTGCTGAGCAGCCAAATTGACATAAACAAAGAGAGCTTCTCTCTCTAGGTTTTAGAGAGAACATATCTGAGAACTCCTCCCCCACCTCTTCTCTATTGCCCAAATCTTGATCCATCCGGGTCTATTGTTCAGGCTTCATCACAGGTTCCTTTCATCTCCATTTTTCAAGCTTTTCCAGATCATTTCTCAACTTTGTGGTTGATAGGAGCATTATATTCGACGTTTTAAGTGTTTATCTTCTCACATTTTGCTAAGTTATTCTCTTAACATTATCATTTCTAATTTAGTTTAGTGTCTTTGGATACATTTGAGCTGCAAATGAAGGAAATGAGCTGTAGAAAGCAAGAAATGAAAGGGACGAAGGCAATGAGGAAATGAGGTGTAGAAATGGTCAAGAAATGAAGAAATGGAGTATTTCCAATCCTATCAGGAAAAGAATCCCAGTTGAAGTAGGAATCCTGGATCAACTAGGAATCCTGTGGCATGAGGAGTCCTAATGATACTAGAAGACCATGTGGCTTCATGATCACTCTAGACAACAAAAGATATTTTCTCTATAAGATAAAAGATATTTTGGCAATAAAAGAGTCCTAATTCAATTTGGCTTCTACAACCTAAAAGAGATATTTTGGCAAAAAGGAGAGTTCTAATTCAATTTGACTTCTACAACCTAAAAGGAATATTTTGGAAAAATGAAGAGTCCTAATTCAATTTGATTTTTACTTGTTTTTGGAGGATTTCTATGGGTTGAATAATGGAGAAGAAGTGGAGAAGGACTACAACTCAAGACTTTGCCATCCCCTATATATAGATGCATATGTGAGACATATAGGGGAATTCTTTCATTCTTTTACTTACAAATTTAGAATTCCATTCTCTAGTCCTCATAGTTTGCATTATCACCCAAGGAGAAGAAGAAGCCTCGCGATATATCTACATCCTAGCACCATCACCTTTATTACCGTCCCTTGGAGGTGCTTGCTTTCAAGATCTCAAGTGTTCAACGTCTTCATCTTGTCTTCCATCTTTCAGGGTGTATTTCATCTTTTTCTTTATGAACTTTTTAGTTTTTCTTGGTTTGAGTTTGAAAACTATGTATGATTAGTTAACATGACGTTAACGGCAAAGTTTAAAACCCTTTTATATATTTGATAATAAAGTTATGTTTCCTATATCTTGATTTATATGTTACTTATGTGAGATTGCTTAATTGATTTTGGAATACAGAAAACTTTTATATGTATGTGTTCTTTGAATGCACACTTAGGATATATGCATGTAATCGGAGCTAGATTTAGATAAACAATTCACCTAATAGTTTTGTGAACCTCTTACAAAAGTAGTAAAGGCTTTGGACAAAGGTCGAGATCAATTAAGGAGGATTGCAAATAGATAAGCTTTCTTACACTAGGTTGTGCACTTTGGTTGACGTCCTTTCTTTATTCTTCATGCGTTGGATGTGTCTTGGTTAGCTAGCTTTGTAGACTATGATTTGATGTTCAATAGGTTTAATTTAGGTTCTTTCACTTAGATTACATATCCAAGGAAAGTAAATATGGGAAATCGTTTGCTTACTAACGTTTTACATGGTCAACTTCTTTCTCATGACATAGATAATCAACTATAGGGATTGTAACTTGTTTCATTCATATGATTGTGGTTTGAATACTTTGGTCCTTGCGTTTCACCTTCATGATTGTATATATGTTTACTTTTTATGTTTTGATTATTTTATAGTGTTTACAAACCCTACTACCCCCTAATTTACGATTTTGTTATATTCTTTGATTCTTTGTTTATATTTTCATGTAATATACCTTAAAAACTATACTTTAATTCTTTATTTGTTTATGCAATGACATATGTACCCTCAGTCCTCAGCTTGAACGATCCCTACTTATTTTATACTAACGATGACATTTTTCAGAGTTAAATTGCGTGCTACTTATAGCATATCAATTTTTGGCGATGTTGCCGGGGATTGAAAAATCTATTTGTTATTGCGTGTGTGTGTGTGTGTGTGTATAGAATATACGTGTGAAATATTTTAAATTGTTTTGTAATTCGTGGATATTAGTGTTGATAAGAGTGAGTTTGATTATGAGTCTTAAACCATAACGGAATTGGTGAGTGACTCTTTCTTTAACGTTAGTCACTCAACCCTTCTCTCTCAACTATAGACTATTCGTGTGAAATATTGATACGCTCAAAGCAAGCATATAATTTAACCCTATAAGATATCATTGTTAGTACGCAGTAAATAGAGATCGTTCTAATCCGGGGATTGAGGGTACATCTGTCATTGTAAGACAAATAAAGAATTAAAATAAAAAAAGGTATAATATTTACAAGAATATACAAAAGATATATACAAATTTACAAAATACCTCCCTTTTGCTCCATGCCATCATCTTCCTTCCATCCATCTCCATTTTATTTCTCCTACATTTCTACTCCGTTTCTCTCTAGCTTTTTAGCTTAGTTTTTTTAGTTCTAGTTCATAGATTCTTTGAGTTTGTGTAAGAGGAAGGTGAGTAGGCACTTGGGTTTCGTCAATACTGAAGTTACTACACACTTTAGTCCACCATTACTCTTGTTTTCCACACATTCAAACCTTGTTCTTCCATTGTTCTTGAGATTTTGTGAATTAGTGTAGTGATTTGGGTTCTAGAAACCAAAATTATTATATTTTGAAGCATTTCTTTTCTCATATAGCATCTAGGAGGCAAGATATACATCTTGTGCTTTGTATTTGACTCCAAAGAGTCATACTTGTGGGTATATCACTTGTTCTCCACTCTTTGCTCTCTTTTATTTGTTATTTATAATGTTTATGGCTTGTAGTTGTGTAAATATGAGTTGTGAGTAGTTGCAATTTGTGCACAAAACAATGTAAATTACTATATTCTTTAATATTTATGCATGTTTTGAACCTATTGGCTACTATAATTTGATGTCTCCTAAGTGTGTTTATAGATTTATCACCTAGAAGCATGGTTTAGGAAATTAATGAATCAAAAACTTGAACTTGATAAACTCTTGATTCCGTAAGCATGTGTAGCCATTTAGGTGGTGGCTTAGTATTTCTATGGGAAATAATAAGTTATTTGAATTTCTTACCTAGAAATTAAAGCATGATGTCATGAGTCTAGATTCTAAAAGAATTTAGGCTCACGACATCATAGGCCATTTATGATCCGGAAGATATCAATAGTGCAAAGATTATGTAATTTAGATTTGCTTTGGAAGAGATTCTTAAATTGCATGACTAATTGGTTTCTTCACAGCTTCATCAAAGCACTAAGGGGAAATTTATCAAAGCGTGTTGTTACATTAAATTTGGGTTAAATTGTGTGCAGACTAGGTGTGATGCCTAAGCCTCTATTTCTCCCTTGGACTATTTTTATTTGCTTACTTTATTTTATGTGCAATTTATTTGTTTGCATAAATTCTAAAATCAATCAAGCCGTTTACTACCACATTTGTTAATACCATCCTCATGGTCTTTAGCTTCCAAAGGGCTAAGATTGTGAACTTGTAAAAGGATAGAATTACATGTGTTTCTAGGTTATTTTCGTGGTGATCTAAGCTAGAGTGGAGTTTTGCAATTCTGCTGGGTACGACGCTATACTTATCCCTTACTAAAACTTGACCTCCTATACTTGGGTGTAAGGATACTTCACACATCAAATTTGCAAATATTTTCTACTCAATGTTGTTACCAACAACAACACTAGGATTGACTTTTATACGTACACTAAAAAGAAATTTTGCAGGAATTGGCCAGAAAACACTAAAGTTTCAGAAGTCCAAAACTTTACATCATTCGTACTCTTGCCACACCTGGAATGGATCCAAGATAACAATTTGCGATTTGACCGTGTTATGCAATGACTATATTTTCTCGACCAAGTTGGCGTTTATTTTCTCAAACTAGTATTCACGTACGATCAATTATATGTAGCATTATCGGGAGTCACTTTAGTACGATCAATTATTTTCTCATACAATGTCGGACTCATATGAAAAATGTAGTTTACAGGGATGTAATGCAAAAATTGTAAATATATAAATTTAATTGTTCAACAAAGTGTTAAGATTTTGCCTTGCAAAAAATGCATAAAGAAAAAAACAGGTGATGGTGATGGTAATAAAATGACAATGGCATTCTTTCATTCCATAAAGTTATACAATGGCAAGTCAAAGAAAAAGAACGAAAAAACTTGCTTACCTTGCTAAATGCCACAGATGCAACCATTTTTTTTCCCAATGCTCTGTACATATAAATACGAGGATTACCAAGGTCATTTTTCATTTTGTTTTTTGATAGTGTTAGTGGTCCTTGAAAATCAACCAAACAATGTTGCATTTTGTCTCTACTATTTTTTTGGGGTTACCAAATCAACCATAAATATCTACTTATTTTGTATGCAGTACATTGCTCTCTATATTGCGTCTATATATTGCGACGGATTTACTTAGAATTGCAACAACAAGATTAAGGAAAAATGTCCATTTACTAAAATTTGAGCTACACTAACCCCACTTACCAAACATCTTATAAGATAGCCCACGTACCCAATAGATTACATATTTTTTGCCCTAATATCCAATTAAGGATTTTTTATTTTTGTTTTTGTTATTTTTTGGACATTTTGCCTCCTCTCTCTTTGTCACTTAGAGAAAGAGAGAGAAGTCATCGGAGACTTCGCGGGTATTAGGTCACTGATAGCTGAAATCCGGTAATCGGTCGTTGGACTTCTTCGAGAATCTCACCGGAGATCTCATAGGTCACCAGAGACTTTTATTTTGGTTTTGGGGGGGGGGGGGGGGGGGAGGGAGTGGGTGTAATAAAATGTTATTGAGTATTTCTGGGGGGAAATAAAACCGGAGTCTGGCGTCTGATTTTGCCTCCTAATAATACCTAACAAACTTTTACTGCCACCAATATTTATTGGGTTTTATTGGGGGGTAATAAAAGTCTCTGGTGACCTATAAGACTTCTGACTACCTCTTTAGGAACCTCCGATAACTTTCGACGACCGATGATCAGAGTCCCATGTCTGTTTTTATTGCTCCCAATAAAACCAATAAACTTTTATTGCCCCCCAATCAAAATTTATTTGATTTTATTTGGGGGCACGGGTAATAAAAGTCTTCTGCAACGTCTCCGGTGACAAATAAGAACTCCGATGACCTCTTTAGGGACCTTCAACAACCTCTGGCGTCCAGTTTTATTGTCCCCGTATAAAAATTTATTGGGTTTTTGTTATGTCCCACACCAAAATACTTTAAATTATTACTAGTTTACAGTTAGTAAAAGACGATTTTACTTCGTGGGTTGCTATTTCACTGTTTAGGGGATGAAGATTTGACTTTTTCGTTGACCCTATAATTTAAGAAAAAAATATTATTGTGGAAGTCGTAGCATACATTAAACCGAGTTCGTAGATACAAGTTTGCCCAAATCGGAGTTTGGACGAAAAAGTTATAACTGAAAAACCTCAGTATTACATTCCTAGCTTTTGGGTTTTAAATAGGGCTTCTATTTTTGGAAAGTGGAAAGAGGAGAGAAACTACCCTTTTTTTTTGCCGTTTGGACCCGAAATTGAATTCGGTTGATTTCTTCACTGTCGGACCACCGCTGGGCACGCCACTATTCGCAAATTGATCCTCTCTTCCTTCTCTTCCATCCCATCTCGATTTGGTCGGAGGAGGAAGAATCAAAACTAAACAGTGGGATTCGCCGGATTTCTTGTTTTCCGACTGATTTTAGGCCAACTGGTTGTAAATTGATTGTTGTTGCAAGTATAAAAGTTGTTGGGTATGTTGTGGAGATCATTTTACTGTAGGTGGTGTGGCCGGTTTTGCGTGTTGGTACGGTGGCGCGTGAAGTCCACGAGCCGCCATTGGTGGTGGCACATTGAGGAGCGTGCAGCCACTTTAATTGCATGGTTTTAGTTCATAATTATACCTAGCGAATTGTAGTCTTTGGCCACACTTCGTTTTAGAAAAAATTGAATTTAGATGTTGATATGGAAACTGTAAGTCTTGAGATTACTAGATGTCTATATTTGTTGTGGTGAAATTGAATTTGATTAAGAAGTTGAAAGAGGACTAGAGAATGTTAAAAGAGGATTTGGAGATTTTGAAATCGTTAAGAATCTTGGATTTCGAGTATTAAGAATCCTAATTTGGAAAAGCCGGGTTCAAGGGAAAAAATGAGTAATTATGTTATAAATTTTTTGAGGAAGAAATTGTCGATTTTAAACTGTCCCACTTTTATTGTTTATACGCTGCCATTTCGTACAAGACGTACTGAGCCCTCAAGTGAGGAGGATCCCGGCAGGCATAGCTATGAGGCTTACCAATGAGTGGACTTTTGATTTTAATTAAATTATGCATGCAGTATTGATTTTCGATTATGAATTTAATTCGAGACATAAAAATAAATATTTATTTAAATACAATTTCTTTGTTATCAAAAGAAAATGGGTTTTTAAAACGTGACTTGATAAGGAGGCTATCATTGTCGCATGCATGCATTACCTGGTCGGTAGTAGCCTCCAAACTATATTCCGGTTGGCAGTACCCTCTGATGCGTCATCTGGCCGGCAGTTCCCTCCAGATGGCATGAGATAGTTAGTCGGCAGTACCCTCTAACCACCGCTTCCTAGATTCCGATAAGCAATACCCTCCAATGCGTCATCTGGTTGGCAGTATCCTCCAGATGACATGAGATGACTAGTCGGCAGTACCCTCTAGTCATCGAACGTTTTACACACTGAAGTGTGGATTTAAAAAAAAAAAAAAACCATATTTGGAATTATTCTTAAATTGTGCTGCATGCCGGATTTAAAGAAGAAGAAAATGGGAAAACATTCAATTATTTATTTTTCTTTAGTAAATTATTTATTTTTGTCCACTCACTCTAACGGTTTCCAATGCTTTTCCCTAAGCCCTTTGATTTTTAAACTGCCCAGATTTCAGATTGCTGAGTTCGTGGTTCAAGAATTCGAGACTTTGGATCCACCACTTCCATTTTGACTGTAGGTTACTGCGTAACCTACTTATGTATTATATTGGCTTAGATTCGTCGAATTGCTCTGATAACCAAAACTTAAGTTAGAAGAATGTTTAATACTTGAGACTTTGAATGTTATGGGTGTGCTAGCATGAATTTACCATCCGGAATGTAATATATCTGGAATGTAAATATTTGAAATGTATATTTGGTGTTGAGATGTTAGTTTAAGATTCATGTCTAGGTTTTGCTAAATTTGGGTAGTCCATTTTTAAGGGAAGTTTTGCCGAATTTTCAGTAAAACTCTACATAAGGTGGGACCCGCAGGCCTGTTAGGGTAATGTTAGTTTTTTTTTTTTTTTTTTTTTTTTTTTTTTTTTTGGGGGGGAAGGGAGGGAGGTAATAAAAGTCTCCGGTGACCAGTAAGCTGTTTAACTAGGGAGACCAAACTTGTCTTTTTACCTTTAAATGGGATAAATAGGCATATAAATCTTTTAATGGAGTAACCGAGTAAGTGAGTATTTATTTGACTAAATTTGGGCAATTGGTTAAGATCCCTACAATTAATGTCATATTTCTTTACAAAGGCAGTCAAATTATCATGCCAATCATGAAACCCGCCACAACGCGCGAGCACTGGTATAGTATCAGCACCATGTTCCAAACAACAGCTTAATCATGTAGTTTAGGGTTGTTGATGCATTTTGTTACCAAGCAAAACACCAGTAAACAGCTTAATCATGCAGTTTAGGGTGGTTGATGCATTTTGTTACCAAGCAAAACACTAGTAACACCATGTATCATACTACTACATACGGGGTCACTAGCACATTGAGACGTGGCCACGTTTTTGATTTGATAGCCTTAGATCTCAACATGTTAAGACTACCGTGAATTGTAATATTGTCCAGACCTTGTATATACTATTGAAAATTTAGCAAATCCATGAATACACTAGATAAATACTTCCAAGTTGTATCGCTAAGCAACCCTAACACGTGGGATCATCAAGCAGTCCGTTAAGCTATTCTCTATGTTATATGATAAAAGGACAAAATGCATCTGCAAGAAGATTGTGTGCATATGAGAAGAGTACTATACATGGAGGCTACTCAAGATATACAGGTGACATCCGCACCAACAATTTCCAAAAGCCCCTAATTCAAACCAGATCTACTCAACCCCACCCTCAGCTAAACATGTTCAGTACAATAAAGTCCCGAAAACCAAAAATGAAATAATGGTTACAAGAAATTGCTGCCCTCCACCACGACAGCCTGCATCAAAACATGTGATTTTAAATATTAAACAGTTCATCGGTGAGAAGAAAAGGTCCCAGGAAAGGGAGAAAGAAGAGGCCAATTCCAAGATCCTACACTTAAATTTAGGATAAAATTACTATAACAGAAATATACTATTATTTCCAAACATTGAAGTAAAGTACAGAAATATACTATTAGAAATATACTATTATTTCCAAACAGAAATATACTATTATTTCCAAACATTGAAGTAAAGTACAAAAGGTAAACCTGAATACAAGTATATTAAGCACCTACTACTCATTTCATTTTATTTCTTGGCGTACTACTTTCTTGTAACATACAATACAAAAGATTATTGGGACTCCAAAGAAGTCAATTTATACTACAAAATTAACCTATGAATCTTCAGATCTGACCAACTATTAAACTGTTAGTGTAAAACAACTTTCTAGCAACGTTAACACAGTTCCATATTCCAAATATCAAATTGATTTTCTTATTTTCACTTCTTTTCATCTGTTTTTCCTAATTATGACATGTTTGTTCATTTTTCTATGAGACTTTGTTAAGAACATTGAAACAGTTTTAATATATAAGACTCAAGGAACTTGAAATTCAAAATAGCCATAAACTGCAAGATGCAATGACACACCAGGATTTTTAAAAGTCTCCGATGTTGGTAGTGCGGGCAATGACATCTCTGCAAGATACAGGAGCAGTATGAGGATGATGATTTTATATAGGACAAATCTTCTCTTTATGTCAGTCAGATGTACAGTAGCCTAGTAGGATTATTAAGGAAAAGAGAAACAAAAGTTATTCTTGATTACCAGGCCCACAGAGGGACACTGATGAAATTGAGGACGATGAAGGCCATGGCGCTGCAATATTATCACTTAAATCACATGTAAAGCTGAAGCCAGTTGAATTGTCAAACATCACATCTGCAGGCAGGCTTCTAAGTAGACACCCTGCATTTGAACAAAAACAAAAATATTAGCATCGAAAGGACACTAGTTTTCAATTCTATTCCACTTGAGTGAATTCTATTCATTGCCATTAAGCAAAATAAGGGAACAAAAGACAACCTCACACTCTAAAACACCTACGATACACGCTAACACTTAACCATCTGAGGTAATTGACATTCAAATATTTAATTTGTAATGCTTTCTCACATTGAAACAACAAGCTCAACAGAACTAACAAATAAAACATGAATAATTTTGAGATGCAGGATTCAATGACAAATAACTACTGGGAAGTATAAATATTCCCATTGCTAAGCACAAAATCAAAATATGAAATAGCAGGAAGGAAATAGGTAAAGTATAAAACATAACAATGGCATACCTTGTTGACCATATGCTGCTCCAGTGCCCATAGAGATCCAGAAAAGAAGGATAGATCAGATGCAATAATGGAACAAAAGGTAGAATTTACACATGAATAGCAAGCGGGATATATACCTTGAATGCTGAAGTCTTTTAAGTCAACATCACAAAGCTCGTAAATATTTGTCATCACCCCCCCTTTCCTCAAGATAGAACCAAACACTGTAGCACAGATTATAGCTTGTCTGTTTGTAATCAACATTTGCTTCTGTATTCCTGCAATGTAGGTGTTTAATGAGCTACAGCAGGAAGGACTTGGGGCAGCAACATTGCGGCATGCTTTAATTACTTCCAAAGGCTCCTTAAAATCCAAAGGACAAACTGCACAAGCAAGAGCAGTTTCAATCAGAAAAGGGAGTCACATAAACCATACAACAAGTAACCATGACTGTTTCAAGAAAAAAGAAAAATCAATGACAGAATTCACTGACAAGTTAATGAGATGTAAACATTCCAGAGTAGAAAGACTGAAATAATTCATTATTTTGTGTTTTTGAAATTCGGACATCATGTTTGTTTTTCTGCAGACACCTGCAAATTCCTGCATTACATCTCATAATACTGCACTATAATTCACTTGTGTACATCCCCATAACTTTGTCATACGTCCTTAACTACTATTAAAAAAAAAATATTTAAAAATAAAATCTTTATAAACATTAAAAATAAAATTTAAAAGATGCTGCATTCTAATTAAGTAAAGCACATGCCCATAATTTTTTATACTTCACTTTCATGCATGAATATGGTATAGTGAAGCAATATGGACCAGCTTGTCCTTGTGTTACCATAGATCAGGTTGTGAAACTGTGATTCAAACACAACGAACTTCCAGATTATATAATAACAGTAAATTGTTTAGAAGGTTTATCCCTTGAGACGGTACTAAGGACCAGTTTATGTATCAAATTAAATATAAATTACCAAAAAGCTAAATAAGTAATAGAGAGTCCTAATGGACCAACAAAGGTAAGACAGGAAATTGATAATAGCATCCATATATACATAAGAATACCAAACGCTGATTCTTTTCTTCTTCTTTTTCTCCATATTGAACCTCATGATACACGAATTCTATACTGTCATAAAACAAACATCATTAATAGAATTCATGGCACGATATAGCAAGCAGCATACAAGTTGTAGTACCAAAAAGCAATTACATGCTTGCATCACATAATATTCTTGCACCCTTAAATTGCTCAACAACAATGGTAAGAAAGGGTCTTATAAGAAGACAGATACCAAAACCAAAGTCCATAAAGCCAAATCAAAACTGGTCATAACATAGTTTAACACTGTACCTTTATTAACTTTGCAGGCAGATAATATTCGAAATGCAGTATTTACAACATCCGACGAGAGTTTCCTTGAAAGATATGCAAAAACCACTCCTTTACAGTCACTGGGAGTGTCGATATGATTTGGCTCACCAACCAAATTTTTATTTTCATCCAACTGCAGTTGCTTCCCGGAGATCTGAAGCGCCGCATCCATGATTGCAGGTTGACAAATTGGTCGGCAGCACTCTTTAAGAGGATCAACAGCTATGCAGGCCTCCAGTAATCTGCTTGTGTTTACTGTTTTTTCAAAGGTATCAACATCCTTCACTGGACAGGACCCACCAGTAAGATTTGAAGATTTTACAGAGCAAAGTGTAGGTATTGTACTGTTTGCACCCCTACTGGCTAAGATACTTATTATATCTGTAAAACAATCACTTGCAACTGAATCTTGCAAAACCAACTTAGCTGAGTTGAAGCTGTAGAGACCCTGGAAGATGCGGATCAAACTACTGAACTGTGGACAACAAATTACATTTCCTACAAGTGCTGCCAAAGGTTGTGAACAATCAGATGCTGTTTTTTCAATGATACTCGATATAGCGGAGAAATTGACAGGACATTTCCCAGTTAAAACAGGCTCATATCTGGTTGGAAATGTAGGGTACATTGGCGGAAAGGGTTCGTCAGGATCTGGATAATGTGGAATAACTGCAGGTGATATTTCTATAGGACCAAAGATTCCACTAGAAGGTGGTTTAGCAAGCTCTGGCATTTGAGGAACATGACTTTGCTCAAAGACCGTCTCCAATGCCACAGCATCTTGAAAACTGGATAACCAGATAAAGAATAATAATAACTGACAGCACAAAGAACCTGCAACCACACATATGCCTGCCTTCAGCAAGGAGTAGCAAGGACATATTACTTCTTTTCCTAAAGAAAGTAATCCAAGTTTTGGAATGGACAATAAAGATCTCATATTGAAATACATGCATGATGCAAGAGAGAGAGAGAGAAAACAAATTTCAGTTAAATCAGGACCATCCTTTTTCTTATTTATCATACATCTGCAACTTGCTAAACGATTCAAAACCAGAATTTCTTCATCTAATTATGGATCAAATCAGGTGGCCTCCTCCATCACTTACTCTTTAACTAATACACCACACAGGATCAATACAATGGACTGTTCCTTTTGTGTTCACTCTTACAAATCAACATCTCAAGAGAGCCATGCCAAAAAAAAGGTTTATCAATAAAAATGAAAAAAGAAAATTTACTACAAGTTGGAAGTTAGTAAAATAAAATAATACAATATTATTTGTTCTATTCCACCCCGCAAAAAATTGTTTCAGGAATTAAGCATATACTCCATCTTGCTTCATACCGAGATAGAAGACACATACTGTGGTGGGCTCCGCCTACAATATTCTTTTTATATACTTCTTAATTCCCTTCTCTGAACCAATTGGGGGGGGGGGGGGGGGGGAGGGATTCGGAAAGCTCATTGAGATAGCCGAGAGCACAGGGACCATTATCAAAATAGATAATGATCAGATTCCAGTGGAGCACACAACAGATATCAAATTCCAGGTTGTTGAGTCTTTTAAAACAGGATAAGCCCTTAATTTGAAATACTTAAATCATAGAAAAAGTAACCAAAAAATTTTTGTTAAACGATTACATGCTCTTTCTGGACAACATTCTAATGACAATAAAGAACCTGCATTGCAAGTTTTCACTTATTTAGAAGATAAAGGCTACTGAAATGAGGTCCTCTTCAATCAATAAAAAACAAAAATGATGAAGGGAGATCCATAATACTGATCTCGAAGTCATATCAGCACAGCAAAATTAATGGAGAACTATATCTCATCACACCTCCAGTTAGTTAATTATATGATCAAAAGCATATCATTTTCAAGACTGACATTTCCTGTGTTTTTTTTCTTTTCTTTGTCCTACTGTTGAATACGAAGCAAGTTACATAGAAACCAATGAAAAGAAAATGAAAACTACCTTTTAGATGACTAAGAGTCTGACAACAGTCCATCGCTCCCCTAAGCCTCCGGTATCATTGAAATTTACACAAACAAATCGTGTAGTAGTTGAAGGTATGCCCATAAATAGCTCACATCAATGCCACAATACCTGTGCCACCTTCAAGTATCAGAAAATACATAATGGAACATTATTAACTCCTACAGTGCGCAGATCAAATGACATAGAAAGCATTGATCTGTTCAGAAATGGCAGCTAGAAAAGAATCACAAATGAAAATCTGTAAATAAAAATATATGATATCAAGAATACAATCAGATGCAGTTGACTCTCCCAGAAAAAGGATGATTGTCAGCACCCAGAGATGTGCATCTTTGTTTGCCGAGAAGATTAACAATACAGAAAGTGATTCTCTTACGAGAATGAGACTGGCTCATAGAATCTGAATACGTTAGATGATTACTAGCCATGGATTTTCATATATCGTTCATCTGATGAACTTTAAAATACGATAAGTAGTGCCCGAGGCTTTTCACTCACACTATTATCATAAAGCTAGACAAATGGACCTGGACACCTGGTCAAGAAAGTATCAACCCATATAAAAAAAAATCCAACTGAACATAATAATATTGCTGAATCTACCGTAACCTTTCTACCAGACCACAGAAAAATCTCATCTAGGAAGCTGATTATAGATCCTAGCTGTTGTTTGGTTTAGAAAGAAAAACCGCAATGCTCAGACAGTGCTTAACTGGACATCAATGACACGGAAATAGAGAGCAAAATGTCCTTTCCAACACTCTCCATGGTAGAAATCAGCGAAGAAATGAGAAGGGGAACAACTTGTCAGCAAATTAAGAGCGAATAGCAAGCAATTAGAGATATGTTGAACCTGTAGAAACGGAAAAATACCTGAAGATGTTGAACCCATAGAACATAGTTTGGGACTAGAAAGTGGGCATGGCAGGGTCGAGCCGATTTCGAAACCCTAAATCGGAGCTGAGTTGAAATGGTGGTCTAGCCGACCGTGTTTACTTGCTTTTAGGGGTGGATAAAGTAGACGACAGCAGTCCAACTTTAGTGTTGCCACTCTACCTGACCCGGGTCTGGGCCTCTCGTGTTTTCATCCTCGGGTAATTCCAATTCCGATTTTAATTTTTTATTTTTACTTCTTTTTTTTTTTATCTATATACCCTTTTTTTTGTTAATAAATGAAATAATTCTCATCAAAGACGGTCAAAGCATCGCAAGCAATTTTGACGCAATTTCTTTCAAATATGGTATCTGTGAAATTAATTTTATTGCGGATGTGATTACAAGTTTGAATCATAACTCTACTGTCACGCCCCTGATTCACAAATAAAAATCAATATATATAATCTCATAATTATACATGCGTGAACGTTCAGTCATCAATACAAAATACCTGGAATCTCTTTCCCTTAAACCAAGTACATACTGATGCCCTGAACCCTCAAAGTTAATATACACTCGCTCCATAGAGTTACATATTACACAAGCTTACGAATTAAATTGTCAACAACAAAATAAAACGTAAATACTCCTCAGAGCTCACTACAAGCGGAAGTCTTAATAACGGTAAAGTCACAAAATTGGTTTCCTACCGTAAAGCTGCTAGTTCGCTGCCTCAGTTTTAGCCACGATTATCCTGACCTGCTGGATTAACCCCTACACCGTTTGAATGGTGTACCGGGTTGTCACACAACAAACCCGGTAAGCTTTTGCAAGCCCGTATGAGTAACTCAAACCACACACAACTCACGCCAATCACGAGAATAACTCACACGAATCACGAGATAAACTCACACGTTTCAATCAAGAAACAACTCACGCAAATCACGGGACAAACCCACACGAATCACGAGATAAACTCACACGTTTAAATCAATAAACAAATCACGTTTCAATCAAAAAACAAAGCACGGGATAAACCCACATAAATCACGAGATAAACTCACACGTTTAAATCAATAAACAAATCACGTTTCAAGAAACAAACCACGGGATAAACCCACACAAATCACGAGATAAACTCACACGTTTAAATCGATAAACAAATCACGTTTCAATCAAGAAACAAAGCACGGGATAAACCCACACAAATCACGAGATAAACTCACACGATTCACGTTTCAATCAAGAAACAAAACATGGGATAAACCCACACAAATCACGAGATAAACTCACACGTTTAAATCAATAAACAAATCATGTTTCAATCAAGAAACAAAGCACGGGATAAACCCACATAAATCACGAGATAAACTCACACGTTTAAATCAATAAACAATGATACACTCGAATGAAGCGCATAATTTAACCCTATAAAATGTCATTAGTAGTATAAGCAACTAGGGATCGTTCTATTCCGGGGATTGAGGGTACACCTGTCATTGTAAAAACAAATGAATAAAAGTAAAAAGTATTATTTACAAAACAATTAGGGGGTTTTGGAATTATGAATTAAAAATTAAATAAATAAAATAAAGAAAATGTAAAAACATATATACAATGGTGGAACACAAGTAACAAAGATCAAAACCACAATCATATGCAAGAAATCCAATCACAATTCCTATAGTTGATCTTCTATGTCATGAGAAATAAGTTGACCATGTGAAACGTTAGAAAGCAAACGATTTCCCATTTTTTACTTTCCTTGAATAATTAATCTAAGTGAAAGCACCTAAATCAATCTTATTGAACATGCAATCATAGTCTAGAAAGCTAGCTAATCAAGAACACATTCAATGCATGAAGAACAAAGAAAGGATGTCAACCAAAGTGCACAACCTAGTTATGAATAAGTTCACCTATTTGCAATCCTCCTTAATTGATTTAGACTTTTGTCCAAAGCCTTCACTACTTAAATTAGCTACAATTACATGCATATATCCTAAGTTGGCCACCAAAGAACACATACATATAAAAGTTTTCTATAAAACAAAATCAATCAAGCAATCTCACATAAGCAACATATAAATCAACATAAAGAAATCACTACTTTATTTCAAAACATATAAATGGGCTTTAAACTTTTCCCTTAACGTCATGTTAACTAGAATTCATAACTCTACGAATCAAACAAAGGAAAACAAAAGAAAGTATGAAATACACCGTGAAAGATGGATGACATGGCCTTGAGACGAAGAACTTGAAGATCCTTGAAAGCAAGCAACCTTCTAGGGATGACCCAAGGGTGGATGGCGGATAGGATCTTGATGTATTGCATGACTTCTTCTCCTCCTTGGTTGAGACGCAGAGCTTCTGAAGACTAGAGAATGGAGAGAATTTTTCTAATGTTTATTTTCTAATGGAGAGAGGTGTGTCTTGTGGTGTAGCATAGGGGGGTTTATATAGGGGAAGGCAAGGCTTCATGAATTTAATTTCCAAGGAATTTTCTGGTTGCACCACACAGCTCCAACCAATGAATTAATGCCACGTCAGCTCTGCCATGTCACTCAACCAATCAAAAAGCTCCAAAATAAATCCATAATCTTTCCAAATATATTATTGCTTATTTTCCCAAGATTTAATCTGATTTTATTCACCATTTTCGGCCAAATATCTAGGCATGAACCTAGACAATGTATTCAGACTCATTTTGGACCTTTTCTCCCTTAAATCTCTCCATGGCTTTATCCTTAATGTCCTCCCCTTGATTTTCTCTTGATTTTCACATTAAAATTGCATATTTTATTCTCTAATTTCAGCCAACATATCTTGAGGGAATTGAGGAATGAATCTGGACTTGTTTTGAACCTTTTCTTCCTTGAAATTCTCCCTTGATATTCTCAATGTAATCTCCTTGATTTTCCATGCAAAAATCAGATTTAATCTCCCAAAATATCTCCCATGTCATCATGTGGTCTCCTAATGCCTTCAGGTTTCCTAGCCTCATCAGGATTCCTGCGTTGACTGGGATTCCTAGTCGGACCAGGAAAACTCCATTTCTTCATTTGAGCTCCATTTATTCAAAGGTACCTAGAAAATAGAAAATTTTATTAAAATTACTAAAAATAGAAACTTTCTAAAGATGGAAACTTTCCTAAACAAGAAGGATTTATTTAAGGAAATAACTAAGTAAATATGAGGAAATAACAATTAAAACGTTGCATTAAAATGCTCCTATCAGTTTGCCCCACACTTAGCTTTTACTAGTCCTTTAGCAAAATCAGAACAAAGAAATTAAAAACAAAGACTCAATGACTCAACGAAAACTTAAAGAAACAAAATACAAAAACGTTACGAGAGACAATGACTCTATTGCCCTTCAACATTTTGTCTCAGAAATCTCTTACTTTCACAACATCAAGATTAGCACTCAACCAAGAATCAATATGTAGGTATTCAAGAGTTAATTAAAACATATAATCCACACATACACAAGTAGGACTTGGTTGTAACCATGGTGATGGTTTCTGTTAAGCATGTTTCAAACAAGCATGATTCATATCCTCACAAGGTATATCCACTCTTTCTTCTCTCAGAATTCAAGGCAATGCTTAAAAGCTTATACACTCAAGTATATGTGAAAGATAGCAAATATATCACATATCATATGAAACGAAAGCACAATTGCATATTTTTCTTTTAAAGATCTCATGAAAGATACCAACTACTTGCACGGATTGATAGGAGCATTTTAATGCGACGTTTTAACTGCATTTCCCTACATTTTCTGCGTTATTTCCTTAATAAAACCCTGTTTAGGAAAGTTTCCATTCTTTGAATGGGAAAGTTCCTATTTGTAGAAAGTTTCCATTTTTGTAGTTTCTATTTTTCATTTTTAGAAAGTTTCCCATTTTCAGTTTAGGAAAGTTGCCCTTTTTCATTTTAGGAAAGTTTCTATTTTTCACTAACAGTTTCTATTTTCAGGTCCTTGTCACAAATGAGCTGAAATGAGCTCACAAATGGAGAGAGAAGCTAGCCAACGTTGGAGGGAGACAAGATGAAGTACAAAGGGAAGCACAAATGAGCAGAAATGAAGAAATGAAGCTTTCCTGGTCCAACCAGGAAACCCTGTCCAGAAAAGGAAAGCTTGCCAAAACAAGACTCTTGAGCCAACCATGAATGGAGATCGAATTAATGAAGTGACATGGCATGAGAGAAGCTTCTTGAAGACTCTAGATGATGACATGGCATAAAGGTGGCGCATGGAGGCCCAAGAACTCTCAAGAATGAAGTGGATTTTCGGCAATTGGATTAAAAGCCCACAAAGCCCATGGAATTAGGGTTTTTTTTTAACGCATGATTAAACCCTAGGGAGAGTTTGCCGTCCAAAAGCAAGGAGAGAAACAAGGAAAATGACGTGGAAAATCAGAATTATCAAAGAGGATTTCGGTTGAGATTTTCTAGGGTAATTTTTATGGAAAGAAAATATAATTGGAGACTTACCCTAGAGAGTTTGCCGTCCAATGCCAAGAGAAAAACAAGGGAATTAAAAGAAAACCCTAGAGAATTCGGCCAGAGATATTCAAGGGAGAAATAAAAGGAAAGAGAAAAAGGTGGAGACCAAGAAAAGCTCAAAAGAAGTCTAGATACATTCCTATATTCCCTAAAGGAATTTTGGCCGAAATTAAAGTATAAAATCAGAATATATTCATGGTATTTCGGCCAAGATTATTAGGGAATTAAATGGAATTTTGTGATTGGTTGGACCACCTCATAGGGCTTATGTGGCGAGCTACCATTGGAGGAAATTATGTGGAATGACTACATTAATTCCGTGAGAAATTCAGAAAAGAGGACGGCTTGGAGAGCAAGGAGGCCGTGCTCCTATATATACTCTCTTATATGTGACGTTAAATTACCTTAGACTCTCTAGAAAACTTTAGAAAAAAATCAGAAATTTTACTCTTGTTGCCGTGAGGTTTTCCTCTCCTATCTCCATCCTCTAGAGCAAGCCACGAGTTCAAGCAAGGCCAAGGGAGAAGAAGAATTGCCGTGAGCATCATCCTCCATCACCATCCTTGAAGCTTGCTTTCGAGATTCAAGAGACCACCACATCAATCGTTCATCACCATCTCCATCTCACGGTGTAATCCGATTCTCCTTTGTAACCTTTGCTTTGATTTCGTTGGTTTTGTTCTAGTTGACATATATGTATGAACAAATATTAATTTCTGGAATTTTTATGATTAATTAAGAATTTTCAGATTCATATTATTGTTCTTCAAGAGTTGCTTATGTGGGTTTGTTTAATTAAATTTGCGTTATGGATATCCTTTGTGTATTAATCTTATTTGGGTCGACACTTATAGGGTTTATGCATAATTGTTGCTAGGTTTAAGAACATGAAATCGACTTTTCGTTTTGTGTAAACTTGAATCAAAGTAGTAAAGGTTTTGGACAAAAATCGAATTTAATTAACAAGGATTGCAATTAGGTGGACTTTTCCATACTAAGTTGTACACTTGAGTTGATAGCCTTTCTCTATGTGTAATGCGTTGAACATGTTATGATTGACTAGCTTTCTAGGGCTTGAATGCATGTTTGATAGGATTAGTCTTTGTGCTTCCACTTAGATTAATTAGCATTGAAAAGTAAAATATGGGAAATTGTTTGCTTTTAACGTTTCACATGATCAACTCCTTTCTCATGACTTAGATGAACAATATTAGGGTTTGAATCAATTTTAATCATAAGTTTCGGTTTTGATCTTTGTTCTCTCATTCCATTCGTATTTTTATGTTTTTGCATTTTAATTGTTTTGTTAACTTAGTTTATTTTTCGAAAATCAAAATCAAAAATCCCTCATTTTCGTAAATATGTATATATTTTGTTATATCTTTGTAAATATTATACTTTGTTTTAATTTTAATTGTTTAATTGTTTGACAATGACAGGTGTACCCTCAATCCCCGGAATAGAACGATCCCTACTTACTTATACTACTAACGATATTTCAGGGTTAAATTGTGCGCTTCCCAAAAGCGACATCACGGATGGACCCAAGCCATAGGTTCAACTCTTGTAACTCATCTCCACAGATCAAAGGCTGTTCCATCTTAAGGATCAAGAAGGTCTTATTAAGGGTTGTAATAGGGCCAAGGCTTAAGGTTTTAAGAAATGAAAGGGTAAGGAATTTAACAAAGTGTCCTAAAAACCTAGCAGAGCTCATGTAAATGTAGATACTTCTAGAAATCTACCAAAGCATTGCAAAAACGTCACATCCCATAGAGTTTTTATAAAAGGGCCTAATGTCTTCATGTTGGGCTCAAACTTCATTCTAAACTTCCCTTGAATTCTTGTGAATTGGACAAAGACCAAATTTTCCTGTAGTAGGCCTTCAATTCAAAACAAACTCCAAATCCACCAAGTATGGAGGACTAAAATCCATAAGCATATATATATATATATATATATATATTTTTCAAGCCGTACACATATTTTTTTTCATTTTTCACAGCTTTCACATATTTTTTTTTCATGGACAAGTCTACCCCTACACTTGAACTTTCACCTCTTCTCAATCTTCATCCTTGCCACCAAATCCATGTAGCCTCTCAAAAGATAACTCAACTAAGTTTTTAGAACAAAGGGTAAGATTGTAACTATACTAAGGTTCAGGTTAGAGATTTTCAGGGTGATAAAAGAAAAGGCTTAATGTAGGCTCAAAGGGATTTATCTTGGGGAGTCCCACGACGGGCACAAATGGGGACACAAGCTTATTTGGCAAAGGTGGTAATTCCTAGGGTGCCTCTATCCTTTCCAGAATCAAAGACATGTATTGACAAAACGTCTCAACAAGCACAAGAGTGAATTCTAGCATTCTCTAGTCTATCAAACTTAATCTATGGCAAGCAATCAATCAAATGAAAGAATAATGAGATCATCAAAATGATAGGAGCATTTTAATGCGACGTTTTAACTGCATTTCCCTACATTTTTCTGCGCCATTTCCTTGAAAAATCCCTGTTTGGGAAAGTTTCCATTCTTTGATTGGGAAAGTTCCTTATTGTAGAAAGTTTCCATTTCTCATTTCTGGCAAGTTTCCATTTTCAGTTTAGGAAAGTTTCTATTTTTCATTTTTAGTAAGTTTCTATTTTTCATTTTTAGAAAGTTTCTATTTTCAGGACCTCCGAGCTAAAAAGTGGAAATGAACGCACGAATGGAAAGAGGAGCTTGTGAACATCAAGACGAGCGAATATGAGAGGAAATGGGCCACACAATTGAGCATAAATGAAGAAATAAGCTTTCCTAGTCCAACCAGGAAATCCTGCGAAATGGAGGAAGGCTTCCCAAGCAAGTTTCCAACACAACCATGAAAAAGAAATGGAAAAATAATGTGTTTTGCATTGGAGGATGAGAAGGCTTGAAGTTAAAGCAACGAGGCCCAAGAACTCTGTGGATGATGCAGCCTGAAAACAAGCGCATAATTTAACCCTGAAATGTCATTAGTAGTATAAGTAAGTAGGGATCGTTCTATTCCGGGGATTGAGGGTACACCTGTCAATGTAGGACAAACAAACAATTAAAATTAAAACAAAGTATAATATTCACAAAGATATTCACAAGTATAAACATTATTTACGAAAAAGGGGGGATTTTGTTTTTGGGTTTTCAAAAATAAATTAAGTAAAGAAAAAAAATAAAACACAAAAACATAAAAACACAAATGGAATGAGAGAACAAAGATCAAAAACCGAAACATATGATTAAAATTGATTCAAACCCTAATATTGTTCATCTAAGTCATGAGAAAGGAGTTGATCATGTGAAACATTCGAAAGCAAATGATTTCCCATATTTTACTTTTCAATGCTAATTAACCTAAGCGAAAGCACCTAGATTAATCCTATCAAACATGCATTCAAGCACTAGAAAGCTAGTTAATCATAACATGTTTAACGCATTACACATAGAGAAAGGCTATCAACTCAAGTGTACAACTTAGTTATGGAAAAGTCCACCTAATTGCAATCCTCTTTAATTAAATTCGATCTTTGTCCAAAACCTTTACTACTTTGATTCAAGTTTACACAAAACGAAAAGTCGATTTCATGTTCTTAAACCTAGCACCAATTACATGCAAATCCTATATGTGTCGACCCAAATAAGATAAACATATAAAAGTTTTCTATAACGCAAATTTAATTAAACAAACCCACATAAGCAACTCTCGAATCACAATATATGAATCTGAAAATTCTCAATTAATCATAAAATTCCAGAAATTAACAATTGTTCAAACATATATGTCAACTAAGGCAAAACCAACGAAATACAAAGCAAAGGTTACAAAGGAGAATAGGATTACACCGTGGATGGAAGATGATAATGGGTGAATAACGATGAATCCTTTGAGACTCGAAAGCAAGCTTCAAAGGTGGATGGTGGAGGAGTAGATCACGGCTTCTTCTTCTCTTCCTTGGCCTTGCTTGAACTTCGTGGCTTGCCCTAGAGGATGGAGATGCTCACGGCTATGCTAAGGAACTTTTCTGATTTTTATCTAAAGTATAAAATGTAAAGGAGAGTTTATATAGGAGCACGGCCCCCTTGCTCTCCAAGCCGTGTACTTCTCTCAAAATTCTCACGGCAACAATGTGGTAACTCCACATAATTTCCTCCAATGGTAGCTTGCCACATAAGCCCTATGAGGTGGTCCAACCAATCACAAAATTCCATTTAATTCCCTAATAATCTTGACCGAAATTCCCTTGATATAATTTCTGATTTTTGTAGTTCAATTCGGCCAAACTTCCTTTAGGGAATTAAGGAATGTATCTAGACTTCTTTTGAGCTTTTCTTGGTCTCCACATTTTTCTCTTTCCTTTTATTTCTCCCTAGAATATCTCTTTGCCGAAATCTCTAGGGTTTTCTTTTGATTCACACGGCAAATCTCTCTCCTTCCTTGTATTTTCATGGCAAACTCTCTAGGTAGGTTTCCAAGTATATTTTCTTTCCATAAAAATAGCCCTAGAAAATCTCCACCGAAATCTTCTTTATATTTTCTGATTTTCACGCCAACTTCCTTGTTTATCTCTTAGGATTTCACGGCAACAACTTCCTAGGGTTTAATCATGCGTCAAAAACCCTAATTGCATGGGCTTTATGGGCCTTTGATCCATTTGCCGAAAATCCACTTCATTCTTGAGAGTTCTTGGGCCTCCATGCACCACCTTTATGCCATGTCATCATCTAGAGTCTTCAAGAAGCTTCTCTCATGCCATGTCACTTTCCAACGTCATAACACTTCATTTTTCCATTTCATTTTCATAATAACGTTGGAAACTTCATTGGTAAGCTTTCATCCTTTTCGCAGGGTTCCCTGGTTGAAGCAGGAAAACTTCTTTTCTTCATTTCTGCTCATTTCTGTGGTCCATTGTTCCTCATTTTTGCTCCCCTTAATGTTCGCAAGCTCCTCTTTCCATTTATGAGTTCATTTCCACTTTTTAGCTCGGAGGTCCTGAAAATAGAAACTAATAAGAAAAATAGAAACTTTTCCTAAAATGAAAAATGGCAACTTTCCTAAACTGAAAATGGAAGCTTTCCAAAAATGAAAAATAGAAACTACAAAATAGAAACTTTCTACAAATAGGAACTTTCCCAATCGAAGAATGGAAACTTCCCTAAACAGAGTTTTATTAAGGAAATAACGCAGAAAATGTAGGGAAATGCAGTTAAAACGTCGCATTAAAATGCTCCTATCAATGGATTTTCGGCAAAATGGATCAAGGCCCATGAAAGCCCATGACATTAGGGTTTGTGACGCAAAACCCTAACCCTAGGGATGTGTTGCCGTGAAAACCAAAGGGAGGAGAGAAAAGTGGCGTGAAATATCAAGAGAAAATAAAAGATTACGCAAGAGATTTTCTAGGGTGAAGTTTATGGAAAGAAAAAGTGTGGACATCAAGAAAAGCACCAAATGGCGTCTAGATTCATTCCTAGAAACCCTAAACATGTTTTGCCGAAATTACAAGAAGAAAATCAGAAAATATTCAAGGGATTTCGGCAAGAATATATTAGGGAATCTTTTTGGAGTTTTGTGATTGGTTGGATGACACACTAGGGCTTATTTGGCAATTTCTCATTGGTGGAAGGCATGTGGAATTATTAATTTAATTCCTTGGAAAATAAATCAGAAAACTCACGGCTTGGAGGCCAAGCATTGCCGTTCCCTATATATACTAACACCCTAGACGTCTCAAAGGACCACTTTTACAATTCAGAAAATTCTCTCTACTCGCGGAAGCTCTCTCCATTCTCTAGTTCAACCTTTGGCGTTTTCAAGCAAGGAAGGAAGAAGCAAGGACTAGGCCGTGAGCATCTCCACCATTCACCTTGAAGCCATGCACTTTGAAGCTTGCTTTCGAGTTTCATTCGTTCATCATTCAAGTTATTCATCCACATCTCCATTCACGGTGTAATTCAACCTTCTTTCTTGTAATCACTTTTGATTCTCCTTGTTTGATTTCGTTGGAAGTTGTTCTAGTTAACATTGATGTTTGAACAAGGTTTATAATCTGAAATTTATGATTGAATAAAGGATTTCGTTTCTTATGTTGTGATTCTAAAGTTGCTTATGTGTGATTGTTCGATTGAATTTGCTTTATAGATATTTTTTGTATTTTAATCTTATGTGGTTCGAAACACTTAGGGTTTTGATATGAATGGTGCTAGATTTAAGAACATGATTCAACTTTTTGTGTTATGAACTTAAATAAAAAGTAGTAAAGGTTTTGGACAAAAATCGAATTCAATTGAAGAGGATTGCAATTAGGTGAACTTATTCATACTAAGTTGTACACTTGAGTTGATAGCCTTTCTATGTGTTTCATGAGTTGAATATGTATGATTGACTAGCTTTCTAGGGCTTGATTACATGTTTGATAGGATTAGTCTATGTGCTTTCACTTAGATTAATTAGCATTGAAAAGTAAAATATGGGAAATCGTTTGCTTTCGAATGTTTCACATGATCAACTCCTTTCACATGACTTGGAAGAACAATGTATGGTTCATTCGAATTCAATTATAAACTTGGTTTTGATCTTTGTTTCTCACATTTCATTCTTGTATTTGTGTTTTTGTTTATACTTAGTTTTTATTCTTGTTTTTAATTTTCGAAAACCAAAAATCCTAAAACCCCTCTAATTTCGTACATGGTGTTTATATGTGTAAATATTATACTTTGTTTTTATTTTAATTGTTTAAATGGTCCTACATTGACAGGTATACCCTCAATCCCCGGAATAGAACGATCCCTATTTGCTTATACTACTAATGATGTTTAAAGGGGTAAATTATATTCTTGCTTTGAGCGTATCACAAAACATCGCCAAGAGAATAAGAGTATATTTTTCATTTCGCTGCAAGAAAAAGGGACATGGGCTCAATATCTCACATGGGTTTTTATGAATCAAAACTCATCCTAACATGCTCAAATTCTGTACCAAAGTCACGAAATCCATATCCACTACACATGCATATATTTTTCATATATCTCAATTAACCAAAGAATACCATTTTAAAATCATCTCAATATTGTGATCCTCTTTTAGCCATAATTTCAGAGATATAGAATCATCCTAGACAGTTGAAAGGGCATCCTATGACTCAAAAACAAAAAACAAAAACTAAGACTCAATAAATAAAAGCAACAATTTTTTTTTTTGACATTTTTTCGATTTTTTTGTATTTTTCAATATATATGACTCAAAATAAAAGACAAAAATATAAATCCCTTCCCCCACACTTAAATATTGCATTGTCCTCAATGTAATCAATCATAAGCATGCAATGAAACAAGTAAGCATAGATAGAAGGCATTTACGAAAACAAATCCTAAAATACAAAAAAAATTGAAAAATAAAAAGAAATAGGGAAAGAGAAAGCAAATCTGTGTTTGTAGACTCCTTCACAGCTACTTTTGAATTAGGTTGCCTCCTGATGCGCCCGAAAGCAAGCGCATAATTTAACCCTGAAATGTCATTAGTAGTATATAATAAATAGGGATCGTTCTATTCCGGGGATTGAGGGTACACCTGTCAATGTAGGACAAACAAACAATTAAAATTGAAACAAAGTATAATATTTACAAAGATATTCACAACTATAAACATTTTACACAAAAAGGGGGGATTTTGTTTTTGGTTTTTTCGAAATTAAAACTAAGTTAACAAAACAATTAAAATGCAAAAACATAAACATACGAATGGAATGATAGAACAAAGATCAAAACCGAAACATATGATTAAAATCGATTCACTTTCTAACATTGCTCATCAAAGTCATGCAAGAGGAGTTGATCATGTGAAACGTTAAAAGCAAACAATTTCCCATATTTTACTTTTCAACGCTAATTAATCTAAGTGAAAGCACAAAGACTAATCCTATCAAACATGCATTCAAGCCCTAGAAAGCTAGTCAATCTTAACATGTTCAACGCAATAAACACCTAGAAAGGCTATCAACTCAAGTGTGCAACTTAGTATGAAAAAGTTTACCTAATTGCAATCCTCTTTGATTAAATCCGATTTTTGCACAAAACCTTTACTACTTATCGATTTAAGAACACAAACCAAAAAGTTGATTCATGTTCTTAATTTCGTAGCACCATCATATAAAAACCCTAAAAGTTTCGAACCTTTTAAGATTGAAATACAAAAGACATCTATCATGCAAATTTAATCAAACACTCACACAAAAGCAACCATAAATCGCAATATAAGAATCTGAAATTATCAATTAATCATAAAAATTCGAGAAATAATACTTTGTTCATACATATATGTCAACTAGTTCATAACCAACGAAATTCAAAGCAAAGGTTACAAAGGAGAATCGGATTACATCGTGAGATGGAGATGGTGATGAACGATTGATGTTTTGGTTTCTTGAATCTCGAAAGCAAGCTTCAAGGATGGTGGTGGATGATGGATGCTCACGGCTTCTCTTCTTCTTCCTTTGGCCTTGCTTGAACTCGTGGATATGACTAGAGGATGGAGAAACTCACGGCTATGCTAGAGAGATTTTTCTGATTTTTTCTAAAGTGAAAACGTAGAAGAGAGGAACCCTTGACGTTGAGAAAAGTGGGGAATATATAGGGGACGGCCTCCTTGCTCTCCAAGCCGTGCAAACCTCTAAGAATCCTCACGGCAAGTGCTTGATCACTCCACATAATCTCCTCCAATGGTAGCTTGCCACATAAGCCCTATGAGGTGGTCCAACCAATCACAAATTTCTCTTTTAATTCCCTAGAAATCTTGCAGAAATTCCTTGAGATAATTTCTGATTTTTCTTGTTAATTTCGACCAAACTTCCTTTAGGAATTCTAGGGATGAATCTAGACTCCTTTTTAGCTTTTCTTGGTCTCCACACATATTTTCTTTCCTTAAAACTCTCTTAGAAAATATCTTTGCCGAAATCTCTAGGGTTTCTTCTTGCTATTGCACGGCAATCCCTTCTTTTCCTCTTGGCTTGGACGGCTAGGAGTCTTCTAGGGTTTATCTCCAAGTATATTTTCTTTCCATAAAAATAGCCCTAGAAAATCTCCACCGAAATCTTCTTATTATTTTCTGATTTTCACGCCATCTTCCTTGTTTATCTCTTAGAATTTCACGGCAACAACATCTCTAGGGTTTACTCTTGCGTCACAACCCTAGTTCCATGGGCTCTTGTGGGCTTTTATCCAATTTGCCGAAAATCCAACAAGTCTTGAGAGTTCTTGGGCCTCGTTGCTTCAACTTCAAGCCTTTATACCTTCCAACGCCACAACACTTTATTTTTCCATTTCTTTTTCATAGTAACGTTGGCAACTTCATTGGTGAGCTTTCCTTCTTTTCGCAGGGTTTCCTGGTTGAAGCAGGAAAACTTCTTTTCTTCATTTCTGCTCATTTCTGTGGCTCATTGTTCCTTATTTTTGCTCCCCTTGGTGTTCGCAAGCTCCTCTTTCCATTTGTGAGTTCATTTCCACTTTTTAGCTCGGAGGTCCTGAAAATAGAAACTAGTAAGAAAAATAGAAACTTTCCTAAAATGAAAAATGGCAACTTTCCTAAACTAAAAAAGGGAAACTTTCTAAAAATGAAAAATAGAAACTACAAAAATAGAAACTTTCTACAAATAGGAACTTTCCCAATCCAAGAATGGAAACTTTCCAAAACAAGGAATTTTCAAGGAAATGGCGCAGAAAAATGTAGGGAAATGCAGTTAAAACGTCGCATTAAAATGCTCCTATCACCTCCCAAGCAGCACTTGAGTTTAACGTTTTTCAGCCAGACGGAACCTCCATTAAATAAAGTTAGTGACTATAATTAACAAAGAAAAACAAAATATACAAATAAGTAACTATGCAAAATACAAGTAATTAGCATGTAAATTGTACAGAAGACACAAGTTAACACAAGTGAGTAATAGTTTTACAAGTGTTTTTACAACATTTTCTTTTGTTATAAATATCATTGATATCGACTCTAATTCCAAGCGGTAAATCAAGTGGACGTGCGGCCCAAGTATAGTCGCCTAGACACAAATTCCCTTAAGCATCTTTTGGGCAACCTTACTGAAATGGCCAGGTGGGGGAGGACGAACACGAGAGGAAAAATCCATTATGGCATGAGCTACTCCCACATAGTGGTTTAGGCCCATTTGCAAGCACTTCTGGATTCAAAAACCCGTCATGAACGTTGTCCCCTTCCTAGACACCATTTCACATAGGCTATACTTACTAAGATGAAAAAGGTCATAAGTGTGAAGACAGTTCAACAAGTGTTAATAAAGGCCGCCCTCAACCTTAAGGAACCTGAACTAGGTACCAATAAGGGGTTTAGGCCAATATTAACAAAAGAGACTTCACCTATTCCATTCAATTTACAACTTACAATTAAAACTCGTATTCAACAATATAAAAAACAACATAGTTAATTTAAACTAAGTTTCAAAGAGTTTATATACAACAATTATAAACAAAAACAAGTGATTTTTCAATCCCCGGCAACGGCGCCAAAAATTGATACGCTCGAAGGAAGAGCATAATTTAACCCTATAAAATGTCATTAGTAGTATAAGCAAGTAAGGATCGTTCTATTTCAGGGAATGAGGGTACACCTGTCATTGTAAAAACAAATGAATAAAAGTAAAAAGTATTATTTACAAAACAATTAGGGGGTTTTAGAATTAAAAATTAAAAATAAAATAAATAAAATAAAGAAAATGTAAAAACATATATACAATGGTGGAACGCAAGTAACAAAGATCAAAACCACAATCATATGCAAGAAATCCAATCACAATTCCTATAGTTGATCTTCTATGTCATGAGAAGAAGTTGACCATGTGAAACGTTAGAAAGCAAACAATTTCCCATTTTTTACTTTCCTTGAATAATTAATCTAAGTGAAAACACCTAAATCAATCCTATTGAACATGCAATCATAGTCTAGAAAGCTAGCTAATCAAGAACACATTCAATGCATGAAGAACAAAGAAAGGATATCAACCAAAGTGCACAACCTAGTTATGAATAAGTTCACCTATTTGCAATCCTCCTTAATTGATTTCGACTTTTGTCCAAAGCCTTCACTACTTAAATTAGCTACAATTACATGCATATATCCTAAGTTGGCCACCAAAGAACACATACATATAAAAGTTTTCTATAAAACAAAATCAATCAAGCAATCTCACATAAGCAACATATAAATCAAAATAAAGAAATCACAACTTTATTTCAAAACATATAAATGGGCTTTAAACTTTGCCCTTAACGTCATGTTAACTAGAATTCATAACTCTACGAATCAAACAAAGGAAAACAAAAGAAAGTATGAAATACACCGTGAAAGATGGATGACATGGCCTTGAGACGAAGAACTTGAAGATCCTTGAAAGCAAGCAACCTTCTAGGGATGACCCAAGGGTGGATGGCGGATAGGATCTTGATGTATTTCATGACTTCTTCTCCTCCTTGGTTGAGACGCAGAGCTTCTGAAGACTAGAGAATGGAGAGAATTTTTCTAATGTTTATTTTCTAATGGAGAGAATTTTCTGAATGAAGAGGTGTGTCTTGTGGTGTAGCATAGGGGGGTTTATATAGGGGAAGGCAAGGCTTCATGAATTAAATTTCCAAGGAATTTTCTGGTTGCACCACACAGCTCCAACCAATGAATTAATGCCACGTCAGCTCTGCCATGTCACTCAACCAATCAAAAAGCTCCAAAATAAATCCATAATCTTTCCAAATATATTATTGCTTATTTTCCCAAGATTTAATCTGATTTTATTCACCATTTTCGGCCAAATATCTAGGCATGAACCTAGACAATGTATTCAGACTCATTTTGGACCTTTTCTCCCTTAAATCTCTCCATGGCTTTATCCTTAATGTCCTCCCCTTGATTTTCTCTTGATTTTCACATTAAAATTGCATATTTTATTCTCTAATTTCAGCCAACATATCTTGAGGGAATTGAGGAATGAATCTGGACTTGTTTTGAACCTTTTCTTCCTTGAAATTCTCCCTTGATATTCTCAATGTAATCTCCTTGATTTTCCATGCAAAAATCAGATTTAATCTCCCAAAATATCTCCCATGTCATCATGTGGTCTCCTAATGCCTTCAGGTTTCCTAGCCTCATCAGGATTCCTGCGTTGACTGGGATTCCTAGTCGGACCAGGAAAACTCCATTTCTTCATTTGAGCTCCATTTATTCAAAGGTACCTAGAAAATAGAAAATTTTATTAAAATTACTAAAAATAGAAACTTTCTAAAGATGGAAACTTTCCTAAACATGAAGGATTTATTTAAGGAAATAACTAAGTAAATATGAGGAAATAACAATTAAAACGTCGCATTAAAATGCTCATATCAAACAAATCACGTTTCAAGCAAGAAACAAAGCACGGGATAAACCCACACAAATCACGAGATAAACCCACACAAATCACGAGATAAACTCACACGATTCACGTTTCAATCAAGAAACAAAACATTGCAGACATACTAGAGCTCTAACAGATCGTATCCACAAACCCGGCCAAAGACGTGAAGTCCCGATTTTCTCATCCACGATCACATTTCGTGATCCACGGTATAAATACCAAAACATGTAAAGGAGTCGACAGGACCCAAAATGATACACGAATCTAAAATGAAAGATTCCCCGTAATTGATCCCTATCAATTACTCTCGGTATAAAACCCATATTTAAATAACCCACCGCGAACTAAAATGTTCCACAAATACACAAATCTCAACGCTTTTCAAAACAAATCGAAATCAACATTTCCACAATCATTTGTTTTTGATAGGAGCAAAAAAGTGTGACGATATTATTGATTATGTGCTTCATTTTACCCTTGTTTCTCCCGTAAGTTTCGTGTTTTGAGTCATCGAGTCATTTTAAGAGTCTTGCAGAGTGTTTGGCGTGAAATTGGCAGAAAACAAAAAATTCATGAAGAATCCTAGCTGGATCAGGATTCCTCACCGTCATGCAAATCTGTGGGCCTTAAGATAGAATTTATGGGAGTATTTTTCTGAAATTAAATTGTTTTAATTCTTTTTATTTTCTCTAAAAGAATTTAATTTTGTGCCTTTATTAAATCAGGTTGACCAAGCAATGAAGAAGGAAAATAAAGGAGAAAGACGTTTTCAGTTGAGGAATAATGGAGAAAGACGTTTTCAGTTGAGGAATAAAAGAGAAACATGTTTCAGCTGAAAAATAAATAAGAGAAAGTGGCTTTGTTGATTTTAATTTCTATAAAGTAAAATAAGTTACACAAAAAGAAACTAAGCTAATAAAAAAAAAAAAATAGAGACTTTGATCAATGAGATAAATAGGAGCATAGGTTTTTGCACCTAGACCTTCCTCATGCATATAATGTAACCCATTTTCTAATAAACAACATGCTTTGATAAATTTCCCCTTGGTTTTCGCTAGAGAAACTGAGATACCAACTAATCATGCAACCTAACCATGTTGCTAAAGCAAAGCTAGATTACTGTCACGCCCCGAATTTTGAATAAAGAAAATTCAAAATCCGAAACGCGAGAACAAACACAAGAAAACACATAGAAAATTTTTCATTTAAAATAAGCATATAAAAACTAAGCTTACAAATTAAACTAAATGTAAATTCAACATGTAACCACACTCACCAACTCACTACACAGCGGAAGACTACAAGTATAAGCGCCCTTCTACACCCACGTGACGGAAAGTCCACCTCAGCTTCGACGACGATTAATCAATAATCTAACCTGCACAAAAACCCCTACACCATAGAAATAGTGCACCGGGAATGAACAAAACAAACCCGGTAAGCTTTTCAGCCCGTATGAGTAAACTCAATTAAAGTGACTCACGTCACTCATGCTTATAATTCCTCAATTCGTGAGACAATTAAAGCATTAACATTTAATTCCACAAAAACTTGCTTTCACTATCTCAGTCTAACAAAATCAATAAGCAATCATCACAACAAAAACATCAAGTTCAAATAAATCTTTATCATGCTCAATAATTTCAACCCAACTAAAACCCACATGCTCTGTCTCTGAATTCATTTTATCTCACTTCCCACAATCTCCAACTATACAAATAACTCCCAATATTTTAAACATTTTACGTCCCCAAAATCTATCTGATCATCATTCCTTTGCCTCAACGGCACAACCACGAAATCATACTCATTGTCTCACAATATCAACCAACTGCCAACCTTAGGGCATCACAACTCAGTTCACCTCACTCCAAATCCCACAACACCACTGTACTCACAACAATCATTAAGTAAAATCAGTAATCCCTGCATAGAAACTTAGTTCAGGAGATCACATTAAAACAAACAAAAGAAATCATAGTAATCCCTGCATATAGTATAGTTCAGGGAATTACATTAAAACAACCAATAAAATCATAATAATCCCTGCATATAACTTAGTTCAGGAGATTACATTAAAACAATCAATTCAGAAACAGTAATCCCTGCATAGAATTTAGTTCAGGAGATTACCAAGAAAACAAACAATTCAATAATAGAAATAAATAGAAACATTTACTAAAAACATCCATTAATAACGCCAACCACCACACAGCTCATCACACAGATCACCACACAGGTCACCACACAGGTCATCACATACTATTGTTTCCTCATCTCCAATAGCCTCAAACAATAATGAAATCATTTTCCAATTATTGTTTCTCAACTCAAACCATCACCAAAACCATACCTATTCTTTCAAAACTCCAAGCCAACAAAACCATCTTTTATTTCCAAAAACCATACATTTTCCTCAACATCACATTGCACAACAATAGTAAACTACACACTCAATTCCACCAAGATATATATATTTCACGTAAATATATATATACGTAATCATCCACTCAGGAATGACCACTAATACCAACTATAGTTCACACGTAGTAAAACCAAAAAATTCATTTTTCAAACATAACAACTAAATGTAATTAAAGAAATTCCGTTCGTAAATGAACCATGTGAGATTTACTCACCTCTAATCCCGCTGCGTCTTCTTAACAGCTCGAAATATGAATCACAAATCGTCCGCCAAATCAAACCGTCAAACACCTAAAATGTGACTTGAATTTAGCCAACAACTCATAACAAAAATTAAACGATGATCCAACGGTCGGATCCTCACAGATTGCCCTTAGGATCATCCTCCTAAATTATCACAAAGACCCAACGGTCGGATCTTCCTGAATCGCCTTTACTAACATCTCCACAAATTTATATGAAAATCTGACGGTCGGATTCTCATGACTCGCCTTCCAAAACACTATTTCAAAATTATACGAAGATCCAACGGTCGGATCTTCGCCCGTGACCACACAAAGTCATCGGGACAGTCATACGATCAACATAATAAAACTACAAGTCCATCAGACGGTCTGATCTTCACAGATCACAAATCGAACGATCGAAATCAATCGAAATGTAAAAATTCATAACTTAATCATACGATCTCCAAAATTCACATGCTATATATCATAATGATCGTAAAAACATGTAGATCATAAAAATGGGCAGAAACTGCCCTTGGGACCCCCGGAGGTGGCCGGAAAAGGTCACCGGAATTAGAGGCAGAGCCGCCGCCGACCACCGCCAACAGCGTCGGGGACAGGCTACTCCTCTTTGTTTCATCGATCTGAGAAACTTTCATAACTATCACGAAGTCAGAAAATGAGTGGAAGTGGTCAAAATTACCTAAAACAGTCCGGTTTTGCCGGAATTTCTCCAGTTTTCCGATGAGGATCCGTTCAACGTGAAATCGATCGCTTCAGATTTGGTCCTTCTAGGTGCTTGTTCAGAAAGTTGAGGCGAGTTCAACCAGCGAAGAACCTCGAGTTTTTGTGGCCGGAGCTCAGAGAAATCGCAGCTGGTTCTTTTTCGGGCTCGGATCGGTTTCGAGCTCCATCGCTGCGTAGTCGCCCCGAGAAGAAAAACGGTGACCACCAGTCGACTCACAGGAAGGAGGTGAGTCGATCTGGGCTTGGTTTCACCTCAAAAGATGGCCGGAGCTGTGAGAAAATGGCCGGAGAAGTTATGCTCTGTTTTCGGTTTCGGGGGAGAGGAGAGAGAGAGATTAGGGCCGGCTGCCAAAAGTGGAAACTGACACTTTTGGAAAATTTCCAAAAATAGTTAGGTATTTATACCCGAAATTGAAACTTTTCCAAACACGATAACTTCTTCATACGAACTCCGATTCTTGCGTTCTGCATATGCCTGAACTCGTATCGATGAGCTCTACAACTTTTGTGAAGGAAGTTTCCTCAAATTCCGTACGTATAAAAAGTCGACTTCGTAACCCCCCTAAAATGTGCATTTCGAATAATTAATCGCCCGAAAATAACTTCACTCTACCCTCGAACCATGAAATCGTACTGACAAACACTTTATGAAATCAAGGAAATTCCAAGACATAAATAACGAATTTCCGGGGTCTTACAATCTAACAACCTTAGTTCCATTTACATTCGCTAAAACATAAAAGGGCTTTGATGCCGTAAAGCCTAAGGCCTCTATCTCGACTCTTAAACTCATGACACCAAGCATTAATTTTAAGGTAAGGAACCCCGGCAATCTAGTTCTTCTCGTAAGAATAAGCTAGACACCACCATTTTAGGTACACATGCTTCTCGGTTACAAAAGATTGTCAAGCTTAAGTTTCCGATTTCATTAATTCCTACAACATGCTTCTAGGTGACAAATCCAAAAACACATGTAAGAAACTATTAAAGTAAAGTAGCTAAAGGATTCAAAACATGCTTCTCGGTTACAAAAGATTGTCAAACTTAAGTTTCTGATTTCATTAATTCCTACAACATGCTTCTAGGTGACAAATCCAAAAACACATGTAAGAAACCATTAAAGTAAAGTAGCTAAAGGATTCAAAACATGCATATTCATAAAAAACATGGCATCACATTATTTTATACTTAGGCCTAGCCCCAAATTTATTCTACTCACAACCCGTAGTTACATATATCAAACCCATAAACATAATAACATCAAGCAAAAGAGAGGAAGAGTAGAGAAAGTGGTTGGTTACCAAACTAGCTCCCCTCGATGCAAAACTAGTGAGAGATGTTTCAAAGTATGGAAATTTCGGTTCTTTCAAACCAAAATTGCTTAGGTTGCCGGGGATTGTTAAAATCTCTTGCACTTAAAGTGTCATCGATTTTGTTATATATAGAATGCATGCTAATTTTTGTACTACACTTGTGGAATGGTGACAAATTGCGATTTCGGTTAGGCCAAGCTTTAATTGTGATTTAGTTTAAGTTTTATGAGTCTTACAAAATTAAGCATGTCTTTTATCATTGTTGTACAATTTGTAGAAAGTGTTTTTTTTAACCATATTGGAAATTGAATGTGTTTCACTTAGATTTTTTTTTTCAGCATGTTGTAAATTGTATATTGTAAATTGTAGAATGAGTTTTTTTTTTAGCATGTTGCAAATTGTATATGTTTCACTTAGATTAATATACATAGGTTATGAATTTAGCTAAATACTTAATTGTTGTAAGTGTGTAAAATCGTATGAGTAGACAAAGGCCCTTTTGTTAATATTGGCCTAAACCCTTCATTAGTACCTTGCTCAGGTCTCTTGAGGTTGAGGGCGGCCTTTATTAGCACTTGGAGAACGGTCTAACACATAAGTTAATTTCCTAGCTGAGTAAGGGGCATACGGATGGTGTCTTAGATTGAGACCCTGGGTGATGGGTTCAATTGGATCTCAGAGATACTATAGAATGAGCCTAAACCACTATGTGGGAGTAGCCGATAGGGGCCTAAACCTCAATGAGGGAGTAGCCTCCGTAGTATCACTAAAATGAGTCCTCCCTCTCACTTACCTCTTAATCTGGCCATTCAGCCTTCTGAAACAAAGGAAAGAGACTTATGTCTAGGCGACTATCCCTATATCATATCTCACCAATAGTAGTGGTTTCTATTGGGCTCGACTTACAACTTGGAATCAATTGAGATATTAACTATGTTTATAGTAAAAAAAAAATTAAAAAAATAAAAAGAAAAATGATGTGTGACCTGCTTAAGGTATATTGGATTAAACATGACTTTGTCGAGGGTAGCTATTCTATAGTCCCATTGCACAAACGAGGTCCTCTGTTCCAGTACCTAAGTATGTAAATGTAAAAGTAACTTAGAAAGCAGGAAAGACATAATGTTTGTATTTCGAACTTTGTATATGTTACTAACACTTGATTTGGTCTTAAAGGTCCATGAATGTCCACTGTCTCTGATAAGACTTAGGAGCTCTTTGAAAAATTGGAACGTGCTAGGCAAAGGGCAGAACTCACTTTTTCAGACCGCCTTCCTCTAGAAAGGAGGGATTCTCAGGACTCTAGCTATTTAGGTTATAACTCCTCAACTAGATCAACCGAGGAGATCAACAAACCTGACCATTCTGAAGAAGGAGAAGAACAAGTCTTTGAAGAGGAAGAAGAGAAGGTCACTGAAGAGGACGTTGTAGACACAGAAGAGGAAGAAGAGGAAGAGCATGCCTGTGTTGAGCAAGTACATGCACCAATGGCTGAGACTATTAGGCAACTGTCTAATCCTACAGGTGGGGGTGCTGCGCCCTTATGCATTGCCTATCCAGAACCAGGAGAGGGGCTTAATGATGATTTTGAGTTAAAGAGTGGGTTTCTGCATCACCTACCCAAGTTTCATGGGATGAGTAGTGAAGACACCAACAAGCATCTCAAGGAGTTCGAGTTTGTCTGTGGGAGTATGTGCCCTAAAGGAGCTGATATCAATATCTTGAAGATGAAGGCATTCCCCTTTACTTTGGAGGACAAGGCCAAGACTTGGCTATTTGAGCTGCCTGCTGGGACTATCAACACTTGGGATAGGATGAAGGGCGAGTTCCTTACGAAGTACTTTCCTGCCTCAAAGGTCATTGTTTTGAGGAAGCAGATTAGTGGAATCACGCAAGGACATGAGGAGAATTTCTGCAATTATTGGGACAGGTTTAAGAGCCATGTAGCATCATGCCCTAACCATGGGATGAGTGAGGGGTCCCTCCTTACCTATTTTTATGAAGGACTCACCGCTAATGAGCGTGGTCTGTTAGATGCTGCTGCTGGAGGATCCTTTATGGATAAGACACCTGCTGATGCTAAGGTGCTACTTACTAATCGTGCACTAAACTATCAACAATATGAGGGGGTGCTTTCCTCTCAACAGAGGGTGCATGAGGTGTCCACTAACTCTGCTCTTGAAGACAAGGTCAATAAGATGTCTACTTTGCTGTCTCAAGTCTTAAACGTTAATGGAGGAGGAGCAATGGCTCAAGTGTGTGGGATGTGCTCGACTCAAGGGCACCCCACAGATAAATGTCCCAACTTGCCTCTCCAGAAGAATGGGAATCTGTTAACGCCCTAGGGTATCAAGGAGATCAAGGAGGCCCGAGGTACAACCCTTACTCCAATACTTACAATCATGGGCTCAGAGACCACCCCAACTTTCGTTGGGCCAACAATGATAACACCTTGAGACCACCTCAAGGCCCAGGTCAGAATTCTCAGCGCCCACCAGGTTTGTTTTTGAGGCCTCAGGTACCTCAAACTTTTGGTATTCCCAATTCTGTCCCTCCACCTCCTGTTTCTAATACTTTGAGTGCCCGTAATTATGATGATCTGTTGAAGTCCCTTGCTGTGGGGCAACAACAACTTAACACGGCTACTCAAGCTTTGATTGAAGGACAGGCGACCCATTCAAAGGATATTGCAGAGCTCAAGAATAAAATGGGCCAAGTGGTGGATTTCATGGGTCGGATTGCTGAAACAGGGAAGCTACCAAGTAACACGGTGCCTAACCCAAAGAATGAGGTGAACAAGGAGAAAAGTCTAGGCTGAAGGACTATAAATATTAAGCGCTGCATGGGAGGCAACCCATTTCAACCGAAGCTGTGAAGGAGCCATCAACGAGAGTTTGAAATTTCTATCCCTTCACTTGCTTAGGTTGAATTGTACTTGTGTCTTTGTTTATTGTTTGTTTATTTTACCCTTCCCTAAAAAAAAAAAAAATTTCTATGGTTTTTTTAGTGTCTTTTTTTTGTTTTGTTTGCTTGAGTCTTAGGATGCCCCTAACGTCTAGGATGAACATGTCTCTGAATTCATGGCTGAAGGTTTTCACAATCAAAATAGGACTTAATTGAATTCTGTGGTTAATCGACATTGTAATGCTTGTATGAAAATTTGAGATAGGATTGTAACTCGGTTCATTAAGCATGCTAGGATTAAGTCTGATTCATTTTACCCTAAGTGAGCTGTTGAGCTAAAATACTTTCTTTTCGAGTGCTTATTGATAAATTCAAAATTTCATGGCTGTATTTGCAAAACCTCATCATTCTTTGAAAATCCAATGATCATGTGCCATAGATTTAATGGACTAGAGAGTACTAGAACTCGGCTGTTGTGACTGTCAAAACTTGTATGCCATAATATGCACTGATCCTGGATAGGATAGAAGGCATTAGGGTAACCACCAATGCCAAACAAGCATGTGTCCCCAATTGTGCCCGTCGTGGGACTCCTTAGAATGAACCCCTTTGAGCCTACGTTTAAAACCTTTGTTTCATCACTCTCACTACCCTACCATGAGTTTAGTACAGGATATCTCTACCCTTGTCTTAGGGACTTAGTAGAGCGTGACATAGTATGTAGGGGTGACGATGAAAGACAAGGGTGGGGTGGGAAAAATCCAAGAAAAAAAGAAGAGAAAGAAAAAAAAAATTTTGCCGTAAAAAAGAAGAAGAAAGAAAATGAAAATGAAAATGAAAATGAAAGAAAGAAAAGCGGCAAAAGAGAAGAAAAATTGAAAAGAAAACTCTTAGGAAATTGTTGGAGTGTGGTTTTGGACTTTCAAATTTGTAGAAGGCTCAAAGTTGAAAATTATTGATAGGAGCATTTTAATGGGACGTTTTAATTGCATTTCCCTACATTTTTCTGCGCCATTTCCTTTAAAAAAATCCCTGTTTTGGAAAGTTTCCATTCTTTGATTGGGAAAGTTCCTTATTGTAGAAAGTTTCCATTTTTGTAGTTTTCATTTCTCATTTCTGGCAAGTTGCCATTTTCAGTTTAGGAAAGTTTCTATTTTCAGTATAGTTTCTATTTTCAGGACCTCCGAGCTAAAAAGTGGAAATGAACGCACGAATGGAAAGAGGAGCTTGCGAACATCAAGACGAACGAATATGAAAGAAAAATGGCCACAGAATTGAGCAGAAATGAAGAAACAAGCTTTCCTAATCCAATTAGGAAACCATGCGAAATGGAGGAAGGCTTCCCTAGCAAGTTTCCAACACAACCATGGAAAAGAAATGGAAAAATAATGTGTTTTGCGTTGGAAGATGAGAAGGCTTGAAGAAGAAGCAACGAGGCCTAAGAACTCTTTGGATTTTCGTGATAGGAGCATTTTAATGCGACGTTTTAACTGTTATTTCCCTATATTTTCTGCTTTATTTCCTTAATAAAACTCTGTTTAGGAAAGTTTCCATTCTTCGAATGGGAAAGTTCCTAATTGTAGAAAGTTTCCGTTTTGTAGTTTCTATTTTCCATTTTTAGAAAGTTTCCATTTTAGTTTAAGAAAGTTTCCATTTCTTATTTTAGAAAGCTTCTATTTTCAGATTTTTGGAATAAATAAGCTGAATTGAGTTCATAAATGGAAAGAGAAGCTTCATGAAGATGACATGGCAAGGAGAGAATCAAGGAAGAGTTTTTTAAAAAAAGGAAAATATATTTTCCTTGGGGATTAAATTTGCCGTGTAATACTTAAGGAAAAACAAGGTGACAACGTGGGAATTAAAGATGATTGATTGAGGATTTCAAGGAGAGATTTTCTTGGGAGACTTTTATGGAAAGAAATATTGTTGGAGGAATAATTTGGTGTGATTGCCAACGTGAAAATCAGAAATAATCAAGGAGATGACGCCAAGAGAGATTCAAGGGAGATATTTATGGAAGGAAAATATGTGTGCACCAAGGAAAAGCTAAAAAGGCGTCTAGATTCATCCCTAAATTCCCTAAAGGAATGTTGGCCGAAATTCATGAAGAAAATCAGAATAATTTCAAGGAAATTCGGCAATTAAATATTAGGGAGGTATTTTAGAGAATTTTGATTGGTTGGAACACATCACAAGGCTTACTTGGCATTCTATGATTGGTTGGACCACATCACAAGCTTACTTGGCGAATTATCATTGGTTGAAGCTATGTGGAAAATTCTGATTGCTTTGTGAACCCTAGCCGTGCTCCTATATATACCCACCTCTTTGACGTTGAGAAGGGTTCCACACACCTTAGAAAAATTCAGAAAAATTATATTGTAGCCGTGAGCTTTTCTCTTCCTCTCTCCATCCTCTAGTCATCTCCACGGGTTCAAGCAAGGCCAAAGGAAGAAGAAGAAGTCGTGAGCACCACCATCCATCCCCATCCTTGAAGCTTGCTTTCGATTTTCAAGAGACCACAACATTAATCATCCATCTTCATCTTCCATCCACGGTGTAATTCGACCTCTCCTTTGTAAACCTTGTTTTGAATTCGTTGGTTATGTACTAGTTGACGTTTATGTTTGAACAAAATTTTCAATTCTGAAATTTTATATGATTGAATGAAATTTTCAGATTCGAGAGTTGCTTATGTGAGTTTGTTTAATTAAATTTGCTTTATACATATCTTTTGTATTTTAATCTTATGTGGTTCGAAACACTTAGGGTTTCGATATGAATGGTGCTAGATTTAAGAACATGAAATCAACTTTTTGTTTTGTGTAACTTGAATCGAAGTAGTAAAGGTTTTGGACAAAAACCGAATTTAATTAAAGAGGATTGCAATTAGGTGGACTTTTTCATACTAAGTTGCACACTTGAGTTGATAGCCTTTCTATGTGTTTCATGTGTTAAACATGTCATGATTGACTAGCTTTCTAGGGCTTGATTACATGTTTGATAGGATTAATCTTTGTGCTTTCACTTAGGTTAATTAGCATTGAAAAGTAAAAAATGGGAAATTATTTGCTTTCGAATATTTCACATGATCAACTCCTTTTTCATGACTTAGATGAACAATATTAGGGTTTAATCGAATTTGGTCATAGTTTCGGTTTTGATCTTTGTTCTCTCATTCCACCCGTGTATATATGTTTTTACATTTTATTTATTTTATTGATTTTAGTTTTTAATTTAATAATCCTAAAACCCCCTTTTGTGTTCATTTGTATATATTTTTATTCTTTGTTTTATTTTTGTAAATAATACTTTTTACTTTTATTAATTTGTTTTTGCAATTACAGGTGTACCCTCAATCCCCGGAATAGAACGATCCCTATTTACTATATACTAACGATGACATTTCAGGGTTAAATTATGCGCTTCTTTAGCTGCATCATTTCGGCAAAATGGATCAAGGCCCATCAAAGCCCATGACATTAGGGTTTGTGACGCATAACCCTAACCCTAGGGTTGTATTGCCGTGAAAACCAAAGGGGAGAGAGAGAAGGTGGCGTGAAAATCAAAAGAAGAATAAAAGATTACGCAAGAGATTTTCTAGGGTGAAGTTTATGGAAAGAATACATTCCTAGAAACCCTAAGCATGGTTTGGCCGAAATATCAAGAAGAAAATAAGAAAATATTCAAGGGATTTCGGCAAGAATATATTAGGGTATCTTCTTGGAGTTTTATGATTGGTTGGATGACACACTAGGGCTTACTTGGCAATTTCTCATTGGTGGAAGCTATGTGGAATTATTAATTTAATTCCTTGGAAGAAAATCAGAAAATTCACGGCTTGGAGACCAAGCATAGCCGTCCCCTATATAAACTCCACACCCCTAGACGTCTCACACCACTTGACAATTCAGAAAATTCTCTCTACGCGCGGAAGCCCTCTCCATTCTCTAGTGCAACCTTTGGCGTTTTCAAGCAAGGAAGGAAGAAGCAAGACCAAAGCCGTGAGCATCATCATCCATTCCACCTTGAAGCCGTGTACTTTGAAGCTTGCTTTCGAGTTTCAATTGTTCATCATTCGAGTTATTCATCCATCTCTCCATTCACGGTGTAATTCAACCTTCTTTCTTGTAATCACTTTTGATTCTCCTTGTTTGATTTCGTTGGATGTTGTTCTAGTTAACATTGATGTTTGAACAAGGTTTATAATCTGAAATTTTATGATTGAACAAAGGATTTGCGATTTCTATGTTGTAATTCCAAAGTTGCTTATGTGTGATTGTTTGATTGAATTTGCTTTATAGATATCTCTTGTATGTTAATCTTAATTGGTTCGAAACTTTTAGGGTTTATGTATGAGTGGTGCTAGATTTAAGAACATGATTCAACTTTTTGTGTTGTGAACTTAAATCAAAAGTAGTAAAGGTTTTGGACAAAAATCGAATTCAATTGAAGAGGATTGCAATTAGATGAACTTATTCATACTAAGTTGTACACTTGAGTTGATAGCCTTTCTTGGTGTTTCATGCGTTGAATGTGTATGATTGACTAGCTTTCTAGGGCTTGATTACATGTTTGATAGGATTAGTCTATGTGCTTTCGCTTAGATTAATTAGCATTGAAAAGTAAAATATGGGAAATCATTTGCTTTCGAATGTTTCACATGATCAACTCCTTTCACATGACTTGGAAGAACAATGTAGGGTTTCATTCGAATTCAATGATAAAATCGGTTTTAATCTTTGTTTCTCACATTTCATTCTTGTATTTGTGTTTTTGTTTATACTTACTTTTTACTCTTTCTTTTAATTTTCAAAAAAACCAAAAACCAAAAACCCCCCTAATTTCGTGAATAGTGTTTATATGTGTGAATATTATACTTTGTTTTTATTTTAATTGTTTAAATTGTCCTACATTGACAGGTGTACCCTCAATCCCCGGAATAGAACGATCCCTATTTGCTTATACTACTAATGATGTTTAAAGAGTTAAATTATATGCTTGCTTTGAGCGTATCAATTATGCCTTTGTCCATTCCCATGTTGGTTAGAGTGAAGGTTTGGCCCAAAACAATGATATTTGGTCTGCAAAAATGATGACATAAGGTGGTCCTTATATGCTCTGCTAGGTCCTTAAGATTTTTGTATCCTTAATCTTCATTTCGAAAACCCTAGTTTAGCCCCATTACAACCTGTTTTAAGTGCTGACTTGATCCTTGAGATGGGCAGTCTTTAGTTAGTGGAGTCAGGTACGCAGTCGAGCTTATGGTTTAGGTCCATTTGTGCACTTAGTCATTTCTTGAGGTCTTTAATAATTCTTCACAAAATGCGTTTATTGATGAAATATGCAAGCTGTTTGTTGCCTTACAATTTATTCTCTTGCATATACTTGAGAGTGAAGCTTTTAAGCATAGCCATTTCTGAGAGAAAAATCGAGAGTATGCCCTGTGAGTTTGGATTGGACTTATTCGAAACATGCTATCATTCACTGTATAACTTAAGTTCTCCATATCTTGCTTAGTCATATGAATGTCACAGGTTTATTAACCATGGAATTATCTATGCAATTTTGATTAAGTGTTTAACGTGAAAGCCATGAGTTTGGAGTCTCTGAGACAGCAGTTAGGGGAAGTAGAGTCATTTACTTGTTTTTTGTCGAGTCATTGTTTTGTTTTGTATTTTTGTTTTGCTAAGGGACTAGCAAAAGCTAAGTGTGGGGTAGTTGATAGGAGCAAAAAAGTGTGACGATATTATTGATTATGTGCCTCATTTTAGCCTTATTTTTCCCTTAGTTTAGTGTTTTGAGTCATTAAGTTATTTTGAGAGTCTTGTTGAGTTTTTGGAGTGAAATAGGCGGAAAAAGTAAAATTCATGAAAAATCCTAGCTGGATCAGGATTCCTAACTGTCAACTGTTTTTGCGGTCATTACATTTTAATTCCCTTTATTTTCTCTAGAAAATTCCGATATTCTCCTGCTTGTTGTAGGAAACCTTGCCTGGTGGAACTCTTGGAAACAACAATGATGGAGTCATAAAATAAAGCATTAAGATATTTGACCAAGCAATGAAGAAGGGAAATAAAGGAGAAAGACGTTTTCAGCTGGAGAATAAAGGAGAAAGACGTTTTTCAGATGGAGAATAAAGGAGAAAGATGTTTCAGCTGGAAATTAAAGGAATTGCCCCATTATGAGAGGAGTTAAGGCCATAAAGGAGACGTTTCAGTTGGGAAAGCCAACCAATGCTCCCCTATAAATAGGCAATGTCCAGAATAGAATTGGCATCACTTCCCAGCCAAGATCACTTCCTGGCCAAAAATCATTCCAAGACTGCCCAATTCACTCCTCAAACCTCCATCTCCAACAAGACCGTGACCACCATCCATCCATCAATCTACGAATCTCTTAGGCGCTGAGTCAAGGACGCTCCACCACCATAGCAGGGACAAGTTCATCACCTTGTTGCTAAGCCGCTAAGGAAAGCTTCAAAGTGTAACTATGACTCTACTTATAATTTTTGTTTCGGTTTTGTGTGTTTCAATTTGTGAGTTGTGTAATTGGAGACATGAAATTTTCAGAATATTTTTGTTAATATTTTTGAGATTTTTAGTTTATTATTGAGTTAATTTCGAGAATTCTTTTATGATGCATGTTACAATCTTGTGCCCTTTTACGTGTTTAGGTAATTTTCAGAGTTAGGTTAATAAGTTTGCATGCTAGAATAACGGTGAGAGTTCTTGTGTGTTTGCTTAATTTGCCAAGAGTAATTGTTATATGTTAAGACGCTGAGTTAAACAAGTAGTAATTAGTTCTAACGAGTGGTAAAAATCATGCTTTAATGATTAAACGATTTTGGAAATTACGTGTTAAATTCTATGTCTAATGGTTAATTTGCACGTGTGAGTTGATTTGAGGGTTAGATAATACTACTAGTTAAGAGAATTACGCTGAGTGTTTTCGAAAATTAGTAGTATTAGGCTTGGTAAGGACTTTTCCGATCCAAGCCTAAATTAGAACGAATCAGATAAATGGATTGATCCACTGAGACTTTTCATTTGAGCTCTTATCTAGGCATTTAAGATGGGTACATTTTTGTAGCATGTTGAAATGGATTTTCTGTTTTTACACTTAGTAATTTATGAGTGGTATTGGTCTAGGTTAGGGAAGTCGATCATTGTATATAGGTTTATTTGTTTTGTTTTTATTTTAAGTAGATTAGGAACCAAAATTCAAAACCCCCCATTTAATTCTTTTATTTGTTAATTAACATTTTTGTGTAGGTGTACCCTACAATCCCCGGACTGAACGATCCTTGCTTATCCTATACTGACAACTACATTTTGTAGGGTTAAATTGTGAGGCTATTTCAGCCGCATGATTGGTCAACCGTAGACACTTAAATGTTTTATTGGTTGACCGATGCCGTGACAACTGCGAAACATGCTTATTTTTTCACATCACATTTGTATATATTCCATCAATGGATGTGGTCCGGCGGTTGGGGCTTGCACTTTCACACCCACTTGCGTGGGTTCGAGTCTCCTCAAACACAAAATGTTGATTTATTTTGGATTTAATCTATATCCGGTTGGGTATAGAAATATATATTAATTTTGTGGAAATATATTAGAACCATGCATGTGGTTCGGTGGTTGGGGCTTTCACTTTCACACTCACTTGCGAGGGTTCGAGTCTCCTCAAACGCAAAATGTTGATTTATTTTGGATTTAATCCATATCCGGTTGGATATAGAAATATATATTAATTTTGTGGGAATATATTAGAACCATGCATGTGGTCTGGTGGTTGGGGCTTTTACTTTCACACCCACTTGCGTGGGTTCGAGTCTCCCCAAACGCAAAGTGTTGATTTATTTTGGATTTAATCCATATCCGGTTGGGTATAGAAATATATATTAATTTTGTGGGAATATATTAGAACCATCACTACACCAAAAATTCAATCAGACGACAGTTTTTCACTGTCGTCTGATAAGGGGCGCTGCTGTTGTCTATCTCAATGCCGTCTGATAGTTGAATCAGACAATACCATGAAACTGTCGTCTGAGATTATTTTGCACAAGAGCACCGACTAACGTGACTGTTGTCTGAACACCAGAAAGAACAACAGCGCCCAATATCTCAACTCTTGTGTAAATCTACTTCAGTCAACAGCATTTTGGAGGAAAGAGACTTGTGAAGAACAGTCAGAGAACATTGGTTTGTAAATAAACTGTTGTCTGAATGAAGCTTCTACATCAAATGACTAGTTGTTTTCGATTGACTGGATTTAAACAAGACAACAGAAAATTGAAGAAAGCATTGTCTGTTTGTATTTGATACTGGATGTTTCTTAAAAAACTGTTGTTTGAGTTTTATTGGACAATGGTTTCAATGTAGAGTCTTATTGTGCTGGAATGGCTCCAACAGCAATTTTTGCTATCCATTTAGTTGTGTTTAACTCCCTTAGACAATTGTTTTTACTTGGTTGAGAGTGGTATGAAAGTGACTCTAATATTTTACTAAAAGCAACTTTGAGAATAAACTCCAATAGATCCAACAAAGGCAATTTCATAAAGCATTGATCCATTTCATTAGCTTAACAAGCTTTCTAGTTTCATAAGGTTCACATGATGATAAAGAATAATACAATTTGCTGGGTGTTCCAAGCTTGATCTCCCAATGACTGCACATGGCCTTTCATTTCCACCATCTCATTTCAAAGCCTTGAGCAGTTTGATACAAAATTTCTCACAAGTGGTTGATCTGCAAACGATAGCAAAGATGTTGCGATTAAAGAGTAACAATAAAGGAGAATCCATATACCAACTGCAAGTATATTTTAGCTAGGCAAGTATTTCCAACATTTTGTCAGCAATCAAGGAGAATGCATATACCAAAATTGGACATCAGCACCAACTTTTAATAAAGTTATCTATAACAAAATCCAACAGAGAAGTGCATAATGTCAACTTCATGGGATTTGCAAGTCTTGTTTGTGCAAGAGTCATCTCCTCCCATACAGCCGCCCAACTAGCAATACAAAATCCCTTTTGGTTTGAAGCTCCCAATATATGAAGGAAATGCCAACTTAAAACAAAATATTTTGTACAAGTTTAGAGAAAAATGAAAAGAACAAATCCATAGTTCTATAGGCCAGTGAAGAAACTTACATTATGATATGTTGCAGCTACACCAATTTGAAACATGATTGAGGGCAACAGATGGGCATTTGTTATTCTCACTACGTAAGAAAATCAAACAGGAGGTAAAATGAAATATAATAAACAAAAAACAAAGTAACAAAAAAAAGAAAAAAATTCAACAAGGCCATTCATGTTAAGTAGTAAGGCATGCATGAACTCATATAATTAGTAACTTCGCGTCCTCTTTAATGCAGCAACCCATTATCCTAACAAGATTTTTGTGTTGAAGATTGGCAATTAACAGCATCTCATTCTTGAACTCTTCAATGCCTTGTCCTGAGCTACTAGATAGTCTTTTTAGTTTTTACAGCTATTTCCTTCGATTTGTCTCTGTAACCTGCAAACCAAAAGAAATAAAAGAAGAGAGTCAGAAGACAGAGTTGCAAACAGAAATAAAAGGAAAGGGTTAGAACTAAAAAAGGCAGAACTGCAGGCTACTAGTTCCTTGCGATGCTTCCCTCTGTGAAAGTTGGCAGCAGAGCTTGGCGGTGGAGACTCAACTAAGTCTGCATATACAAAAGCTTTGAATTGTTAATTGAAAAGCAAAGCTATGCACTGGAACCAAAAAACGGATAATTGAATGCATTCCTTTGTTTCCAGAAGTAGTGATTCAATTAACAAGAAATACCAAATGAGACAAGTTAAATTGTTAAAATGGTGAGTGCTTTGTGAAGCGGTGGTGAAACGGTGCTGTTAACCAAGGCAAAAGTGGTAGCAAGTCCAATTAATTGATCAGCTATTTTGATGTGGTGATGTGATCAGTAGGAAGACAAGATGAAGTCAAAATTTAGTTGTTTAATGAAAACAAGAATTCAATCTTGCACTTGCAATACATGGTCAGTAAGAAGACAAGTGGCAAAGCTATTTGTTCAAATAAGGACTTAAACTTGCTGTATGTCACAAGTTAGAAGACAAATGATGGCATGTTTAATTAATTGAGCTTTTTGAAGTGGTAATGAGATAAGAACAACAACAAACACAAAGTGCAGCAAGGTTAATTGTCTTGGTGAGTGCTTTGAATGGAAACGCTATTGAAGCGGTGAACAAAGGCAAAGTGTGATTAACAGATGCTTTGTCAAGCAAACAGGCTTACTTTTTCTGAAACTTTAATTGTGGAGGAATGTTCAAGACCTGCAGACAATGACAAGGAGCTTTAGAATATAGGCTTGTCAAAATGTGCTGCAAGTCGCAGACTTCAAAATATATAATTGAACATATGTGCTGCAAGTTAAGCTTCTAAGCATATATAATTGATTATTAAGCTATGGTGTGCTGTAAGTTTCCTGCATATGCAAAAGACAAAGACTCTAGAATATAATTAATCGTGGTGTTCATGTTTGTATTCTTCTACCTCTTAGAATGCTAACTACAGTATTGTAAGGACTCTTATTGATCATTTACCTAGTTCTTTGCGTGCTAGGCAAATATCGATCATTTAGTTTTCAATCGCTACATCCCCACCTTTGAAATTTTTAGACAGATTAACAAAAAGGTCAGAGTCCTAGTAGAAAATTGTTTGTAATCAGAGGGAAATTCTGATACTAAAGTCTTCTCTGACTCAATCAAGGCATGTGGAAAATATCCAAAGAGGCCACTATAATAACAATCTCGAAACTCAAGAAATGATTTATACCTACAATCTAAACGCATGCCTTTGCTGCAAGCAGTTTTCAATCCGTATGAGTAAAACCAGCAAATGATACACATAAGAACATTTCAAGACAAATTTAAATAAAATCACAAATTCTTGCTGAAATCGATCAAAAATCAATAGCAACTAATACCAGCAATTATAACCGAAAATCACAAAACAAATCCATGAAAACAAGGAAACCACCATGTAACAAAAACTTTGAAATTGCTAAACATTAGAAACATAGCTTGAAACCTTTTCAATCAATTACCCAGATGCTAAACCAAAACACAAACAAAACCCCAAAACATAAAAACCCATATCAATTCAAAACCAACAACAACAAAAACACCCAATTAACAAAAACGATAGGAAAAGAAAACTTCCAAACCTGCAATCCTCACTCTCCCGAAACCCACCAAGGCCACAGATTCGATATTATCGAAACCAAACGCTCTTAATTCTCTCTCTATCGAAACACCGCAATCCCTTGTATCACATAAAACACAAAGTTAGTCTAACCAGAAACCTTCATCGCCTGCTTGTTCAATTTCAGAGTAGCACCTCTTTCATGCTCTTCAATTTCAATTTCAAATCCTGTTTTTGATAATCATGAAGTGGGTCTGGGTTTGCAACAATACCAAAATTAGGGGAAATAGAACAAGAATAAGAAGCAGTTCGTGTAGGTATTAGAGCTTGATTCGATTTGGAGAAGGAAGACCGCAGAAACCCAGAGTTTAGAGTTCCGGAGATGGTGCGTGCGTGGTTCTCCGAGAGTGGGTCGCGGCGAGGCTTCTGGATTTTGATGTCTAACTTCCTCTGAGCACGCTGATGGCGGAGGTGTGTTGAGGAAACGGCTGGAACTCGATGAGAGCCAGGGAGCAGCGCCGTTGCGACTTTGATGGTCTCGTGAAAAGGCTGGCAGTGGTGGATGACAGTGATCTCCTTGGGTTTTGATCAGAATTGGGTCCTGAATTGATTGGTGGTGGTGGTGTCGTGAACTAGTGGCCGGAAATAGTGGTCTCCGGCGATGGCAGAGAGAAGTGGAAGGGAGAAAGAAGAGAGAATTGGGCGTGCGGCTGAGGAAGAGAGAGAGTGTGTGTGTGTGTGTGTTGAGTTCCTTTAAATACTAGATGACATAAAAGTAAAATTTGTGGAGGGAAAGAGTGAAAATTGAAAATTTGGTGAAGTGTTAGATGTACTAGAGCGCACCAACATATTTAACCCTAAAACTCAGACAACATCAAATAAGGTGTATTGTCTGAAAACTAATGTGACAACAGACAAATTAGAAACTATTGTGTGAAATACTCAAATCAGACAACATCTTTCAGCAGGTATTGACTTAAAAGATATCAGACAACAGATACATAATAACAGTTGTGTGATTGAAAATAATCAGACAACAGCAAAAATCAACCATTGTATAAATGAACCTTGGACAACATCACATAATAACTGTTGTCTGAATTAATTCATTCAGACAACATCAAAAAAATCAACCATTGTCTGAAATGCTATTGCACAAGAGCCAAGAAAAAACTGTTGTTGGATTCGAAAACTTAGACGACATAATATTTCTTGTTGTCGTCTGATTATTTCAGACGACAGTTAAAATGTTTGCTGTCGTCTGATATGTGTTGTCTGATTCCGAAATTGGTGTAGTGCATGCATGTGGTCCGGTGGTTGGGGCTTTCACTTTCACCCCCACTTGCATGGGTTCGAGTCTCCCCAAAAGCAGAGTGTTGATTTATTTTGGATTTTTTCATTTCAAATTGGCCAGGGTCATTTTAGGAATTTCACTTCCATGTGGGGCCCACATGTGCTGAGTTGGATCGCCACGTCAGCAACTAACGGCATAAATTAACGGAATCATAATGGATGGACCTATTGGACGAGAAAATGATAGTGTGGGGGTGTTTTTGATGAAATTGAAAGTCGAGGGACTGAATTGATGTTCGACCCAAACCATAGGGTACTAAACAGTAATTAGCCCATAAAATTAATTTTAATTACAAACACATTGGTGTATACCAATTTTATTTCTAAAGTTGTATGACTTATACATTGCATTTAAATTGTTTAGGTTCATTCTAAAGCAACCATGAAGTAGAAAATAAATTCGGAGAAACCAACCGCTCGATGAAGAGATTGTAATGTTTTATGGTGGTTGTAGAAAATCCAGCCAATTTGTATCTAGTTTCGAATTCGATCAACTAGGTCAAACATAGTTACTCTTATAAACCTATATTTATATATCATACACTCCAAAAAGCAACCCCTATCAATTCAAAGAAAATGGAAAAACCGACCGTTGGATGAGTTTATTACAATAAATTATGAGTGTGGTAAAAAATTTAGCCAATTTCACCATATTTTCGAATCTGATCGGATTGGTCAACCGATATGTAGAATATATATATGCACACTAGCACATATTTTATATAGAAGTATAAGAACTTCCACACACACACATTGATATATATATATATATATATATAAACACACACACACACATATATATATTTATTATGCGGTAATGCATATATATCTTTCTATATATATACATTTGGAAGCTTCACATATTGCAAAAAAGAATAGCAAGCTCAAGGAGAAGAAGATAGTAACAGAAGGCCCAACTAGCCATTTTTTCTCACTGATTCTACAACTTTCCATATATATGTTTATAAACATACACCGACACACACACACACACACACACACACACACATATATATATATATAAACACACACACAAATATATATCTATATGTGTGTGTGTGTATATATATATATTTATAAACACACACACACACACACACACACACATATATATATATATATCTATATCTATATATATATATAGAAACACTCACACAAATATATATATATATATATATATCTATATGTGTCTATATATATATATTTATAAACACACACACATATCTACATATATATATATAAACACACACACACACACACATATATATATATATATATATAATATTTTAGGGGCTTTTACGGGCCGGGCCGGGTTTTTGCGGGCCTGCCCACTACCCACCGAGGCGGGCTTTTTAATGGGCCAGGCCGGGCTTTTAGCCCTCAGGGCCGGCGGGCCTCCATCGGCCCACTTGATCCGCGGGCTTTTTGATGAGGCCTACATATGATGATTCAAGAGACTTCTAGATGCTTCATGAACATTCCAATGACTTCTCCTAGCTTCCACAGGTCTCCTAGTATGAGTAGAACTCCATATGCAAGTAGGTTTCCTGGTCAAATACTGCTTCCTTTTCCGAGATGCTTCTACCCTCTTTCGGAACATTCTTGAGTAATCCTTATCCAACAGGGACTCCTTGTCACACTAGGATTCCTTATCTGAGTAGAATTGGGTTTCCTTGTCCAAGTAAAACTTCTAATTTCCCCGACTTAAGAGTTTGAGTCCAAGTCAGCTTCTGATTCCTACTCCAACTGGGATTCTTTTTCCAAGTCAAACTGGGAGAACTTCCATTTCTTCATTTCTTTCCATTTCTACGCCACTTGTGCCTTCCCTAGCCATTTTTGGATTTTGAGACTTCATTTAACCTGTAAAACACTAACGAAGTTAAATTGGTCAAGTTAAGGAAATAACTTAGCAAAATATAGGGTTTAAACATTATAAACGTCGCATTTCATGCTCCTATCATGCCTCAATCTTAGTCTTCGATCCATCATTTCCTATATAAATGCTAGTGAAATTTGAACCAAGTTAGGTTGAAATTATGGCAGCGAAGCATCATTCGAAGTTGGTAATGTGCCGAAAGCAACCAGGAATAGCGATTGGAAGGTTGTGCAAAAAATATGATGGTAAGTGTGTGTTGTGAGTGCAACTATGAATCGTTCCAACTTCCGAGGGCAGTGTGTCATATGTGGAGGGGTTGGAATTTCTGATGCTTATTACTATAAAGAGTGTAATCAGCTAGAGAATAATAGAGATGGTGTCCTAAAATTGTGAATCTAGAAACTGTAAGAACATATCTGTTCTATGAGCGCAAAAAATATGGTTTCAAAAAAATAACATGACGTGAACGTTCTTAGCTAGTGTTCAATAAATATTATTTACAAAAAGTGAAATTAAGCTGACTGATACAAGGAACTAATGTGTAAGGTTCGAATTAGATGAAAATTACTATTGTTTTTGTTTTTAGACATGATTAAGTATCGGGAAAACGTTAGAAAATAAATTTCTCCGCATTATAGAAAAAGGAAAAATATGTACGTGTTCTAGTAAATCCCTATTTGTGTGTCTAACCCAAACCCTAGGTTACTTGACCTAGTGGTAATAGGGTTTAATTAGAAGGATCTAGATATTCCTATTCAATGTATGATTACCTTTCCTTGTATGATTCGGATTCTATGCATTATAACTCTCTATATAAAGAGGCCCCTATTATCAATGAGAATACACAACAATTTCCGTTTCTCTACAACATGTTATCAGCACGAGCACAAACCCTAGCCTTAAACCAAAACCCTAAAAACTGAAAAATTCTTCACCTGATTAGCCTCGCCGGCGCTACCACTACCCCCGTAGCCCTGACATCGCAACTCAACGCTAACCCTACTAGGTTAGCCTCGCTGCCCCTGCAGCGCCCACAAGCCATGCTTGCCTTTTGCCCCCGCGAACACTCGCCTTTCCCCGCGGACGCTCGCCTTCCCCCCCCCCCCCCCCCCCCGAACACTCGCCTGTCCTCACGCACGCTCGTTCGCTGCCCTAGCTATAGCTCGCCTTCCCCGCAGCAACTTCAGCTCCAGCCACCAGTTTTCCGACGACCTTTTCCCGACAATTTTTCAAGGTACACTTTTCTAAAAGTTCCTGTTTTGAAGTTTTTATTCTTTTTCTCTTCTTTTCTCGGGGACTTGCAACATCCCTTCTTCTACCTCTCTTTCTTCTTCATAGGGGAGACCAAAAGCCGAACTGTGGGGGTTCGTGCTCACTCTAAGCTTGGATCTTGTAGAGTCATCCAACTTAGAGTTTGTTGAGATAAAATGATCGACCACATACATCATTGTTTTGATCTAATCCAACCCCTCTTCGAATAGTGATACGTGCAAAAGCATTCACCAATTTAAACCCTGAAAAATGTCAAACGTTAATATAGAGTAAGTAGGGATCGTTCAAGCCGGGGATTGAGGGTACTACATGCAACAAATGAAATCAAAGAATCAAGAATACACATTCACATGAAAATTCACAAGTTTATACAAAGTTTACAAGTACAAGCATGCATAAAATTTTGAAACAACAAAGAACTAGAGAGAGAAACATACATTCTACACGAAATTAGAGAGCAAGGAATAAGAAAGCAACGAAATTACAACCTATATATATACTCTAATTCGAAACAAAGAGAAGAATACAATATAGAATGGGTTTTAGAAATCATAATCCTACTTATATACATTTTACAAGTCTTAGTCACATTAGAAATCCACAAACAACAAGGATTACTAGTTCTATACTAATTAGGAATCCGAATACACATAGGAAACAAATTCTAATCCAAGTCAAACAAGGAATCCATGTACAAAACTAATTCTAACTACTTTTCCTAAAAAACACCAAGAGAATCCCTAAAATTTAGCAATCCCTAAAAAAAAGAAAACAAATTCCTAAAAACCACCAAAACAATTCCTACAAAACACTAAGGTAATTTTCGGCCAATAATTAATTCCTAAGCTATTATTTACAATTTCCAATGTTATTTTCAGACTATTATCTTGATTATTTATGTTAACATGCTTCCTAGAAATCCTAAAACCGAATTGCACATATACACAAACAAGAAAACACAAGAACAATGGGGGTTTTAAAGATCAAAAATATAAATTTTCAGAAAACATAAAGAATGAAAACGTTTTATGTGCATAGGTGGGAAAAGAAGGACTTTTGGAAAACAATTTATCAAGAACAATTCAAGATCAATCCATTCATGCAATCTTTTTTATCTTATTAGTTACCATGGAACGTTATCAACCAAGAAACAAAGATCAAAGCAAACAATGTCCCTTATTTTACTTCCCTTTACACAATTGATCAAGCAACGCACTCAAACAATATATTTTGAAGACAAGTATCACACAATCAATGCAATTTGTAATCTCATGTTTTCGAATCATTAAGAACAAGTGAAAGTTTAGTCAATAAACATACAAATCCAAGTACTCAACGCAAGTCAATTCAATGCATGCATAATCTGATTTCGACTTATGTCCTAAGCCTTTACGACTTAATTGAATTAGGATTACAATGCATAATCTAATTGCTAGCTCCAATTACATGCAATCATTCTACGTTTCGAACCAAAGAACAAGAACACATAAAAGATTTCAATCAAACAAAATCATATCATCTTTCCATAGATTAGGCAACTAACAAGAATTAAAAACACATAAATGAATCAAGCATTGAAATGAACATCGAAATTGAATCCAAAAATCAGATTACATACTCATGGTTTCGGTTTTACACAAAGAAAATCAAAAGCAAAATTTCTATCTAAAAGAACACTAAACCGTGAAAAAAACATATGGAAGTTGGTATGAACAACCCTTAGTCACGTCCCAAAGATCCAAAACAGCTCCAAGGTGGTGGCACAAGGTGGAATTCACGGAAAAGGTGGAGGATGGCATGGCTAGGAACTTGAAGATGTGAAAACCTGAAAACTCAAGAGCACAAGTGAGAAATTGAAATTGTGGAGAAAAGAATGTTAACCTGGCCATGGAGACCTCAAATACACAAGGTATTTATAGGAGGACATCCCAAAGCTCTTCCAATCTGTTTGTATTTGAATTCTCTTAGTTCGTGTTGATTTAAGACTTCGTTGACACAAAACAGATTTCCGGCAGAAATGACCTCAGTGTACTAAATCGGCCATAACTTCTTCTAGAAAATATATCTCGATGAACCGTAAAAAGCTCTAGAAACTAGACATCCGTAGCTTTCCAAACATATAAAGATAATAATTTCCAAACTCTGAGCTATTTTTGGCTCTCTGTTGAAGTTGACTGATCTGCACAGGCAGATTTCTGAATCTGTAATGGATTTGACTTTAAAGCATAACCTGTGTCCAATTAGGATTTCTTTTTGATGTCGCTTTTGGGAAGCGACCAATTTAACCCTGAAATATCGTTAGTAGTATAAGTAAGTAGGGATCGTTCTATTCCGGGGATTGAGGGTACACCTGTCATTGTCAAACAGTTAAACAATTAAAATTAAAACAAAGTATAATATTTACAAAAATATAACAAAATATATACATATTTACGAAAAGGGGGGGATTTTTGGTTTTTGGTTTTATTTTGCCGAAAATAAATACTAAGTTAACTAAATAATTAAAATGCAAAAACATAAAAATACAAATGGGATGTGAGAACAAGGATCAAAGTCGAAACTCATGATTAAAATTAATTCAAGTTCATCATCGTTCATCATAGTCATGCAAGAGGAGTTGATCATGTGAAACGTTCAAAGCAAACAATTTCCCATTTTTTACTTTCAATGCTAATTAACCTAAGCGAAAGCACCTAGATTAATCCTATCAAACATGCAATCAAACCCTAGAAAGCTAGTCAATCATGTCATGTTTAACGCATTAAGCATCTAGAAAGGCTATCAATTCAAATGTGCAACTTAGTATGAAAAAGTCCACCTAATTGCAATCTTCTTTGATTAAACTCGTTTTTGTACAAAACCTTTACTACTTGTCGATTAAGAACACAAAACCAAAAAGTTGATTCATGTTCTCAATTCGTAGCACCAATTATATCAAAACCCTAAGTGTTTGCAACCACATAAGATTAAAATACAAAAGATTTCTATCATGCAAATTTAATCAAACACTCACACAAAAGCAACCATAAATCGCAATATATGAATCTGAAAATTAACAATTAATCATAAAATTTCAGAAAACAATACTTGTTCAAACATATGTGTCAACTAAGGCAAACCAACGAAAATTACAAAGCAAAGGTTACAAGGAGAATCGGATTACACCGTGATGAAGATGAGATGAATGAAGTGATGAATGGTCTCTTGAATTTCGAAAGCAATCTTCAAGGATGGTGATGGATGGTGTGCACGGCTTGTCCTCTTCTTCCTTGGCCTTGCTTGCACTTCGTGGTTGCCCTAGAGGATGGAGAGGAGCACGGCTAAGCTAGAGAGTTTTCTGAATTTTTCTCAAAGTATAAACGTAAAAGTGGAACTTCGAACTCCTTGACGTTGAGAGAAGAGAGAATATATAGGGGATGGCCTAGGTCTCAAGCCGTGTAAAACCCTAGAGAAACTCACGGCACAATGCTTAACTCCACATAATTTCCTCCAATGCTTGCTTGCCACATAAGCCCTATGAGGTGGTCAACCAATCACAAAATTCCAATATTAATTCCCTAGAAATATTGCCGAAATTCCTTGAGATAATTTCTGATTTTTCTTGTTTAATTTCGGCCAACTTCCTTTAGGAATTCTAGGAATGAATCTAGACTCCTTTTGAGCTTTTCTTGGTCTCCACACAAATTTCCTTCCTCAAAAATCTCTAGATAAAATCTTTGCCGAATTCTCTAGGGTTTCTTCTTTATTTTGCACGGCATTCCTCCTTTTCCTCTTGGCTTGGACGGCTAGGAAGACTCTAGGGTTTTCTCTTGATTTATTTCCATAAAAATAGCCCTAGAAAATCTCCTTTTAATTTCTGATTTTTGGACGCATCTCCTTGTTTCTCTCTTGCAATTCACGGCAAACACATCTTTAGGGCTAGGGTTTGCGTCACAAACCCTAGTTCCATGGGCTTTGTGGGCTTTTATCCAATTAGCCGAAAATCCAACAAGTCTTGAGAGTTTATGGGCCTCCATGCGTCACTCTGTGCCATGTCATCTTCCAACGTCACAACACTTTATTTTTCCATTTTTTTTCATAGTAACGTTGGAAACTTCATGGTGGGCTTTCCTCCTTTCCACAGGGTTTCCTGGTTGGACCAGGAAAACTTCTTTTCTTCATTTCTGCTCATTTCTGTGGCTCATTGTTCTTCATCTTTGTTCCCCTTGGTAATCGCAAGCTCCTCTTTCCATTTGTGAGTTCATTTCCACTTTCTAGCTCGGAGGTCCTGAAAATAGAAACTAGTAAGAAAAATAGAAACTTTCCTAAAATGAAAAATGGCAACTTTCCTAAACTGAAAATGGGAAACTTTCTAAAAATGAAAATAGAAACTACTGAAAATGGAAACTTACTCAAAATGATAAATAGAAACTCAAAAATAGAAACTTTCTACAAATAGGAACTTTCCCAATCAAAGAATGGAAACTTTCCTAAACAGGGTTTTATTAAGGAAATAACGCAAGAAATGTAGGGAAAAACAAGTAAAACGTCGCATTAAAATGCTCCTATCAAATTCCCCCACACTTAGCTTTTGCTAGTCCCTTAGCAAAATCACACTAAGACTCAACGAAATTAAAGACTCTACAAAAACAATGACTCTATTGCCCTTCAACTATTTGTCTCAGCAATCTCTTACTTTCATAACACCAAGATTATCACTTAACCAAAATTCAATGTTAGGCATTCGAGAGTTAATTGAAACACATAATTTACACATACACAAGTAGGACTTGGTTGTAACAATGGTGATGGTTTCTGTTAAGCATGTTTCAAACAAGTCTGATTCAAATCCTCACAAGGTATATCCACTCTTTCTTCTCTCAGATCATGGCAATGCTTAAAAGCTTATACACTCAAGTATATGTGAAAGATAACAAGTATATCACATAATGTAAGAAACGAAAGCACATGTATAATTTTCTTTAAAGATCTCATGAAGGATACCAACTACTTGCACAGATGGACCCAAGCCATAGGTTCAACTCTTGTAACTCATCTCCACATCAAGGGTTGTCCCATCTTAAGGATCAAGAAGGTCTTCAAGGTTGTAATGGGGCCAAGGCTCAAGGTTTTAAGAAATGAAGGGTAAGGATTTATCAAAGTGTCCTAAAAACCTAGTAGAGCACATATAGATGTAGAAACCTCAAGAAATCCACCAAGGCATTGCAAAAACGTCACTTTCCCTAGAGGTAACATAAAAGGGGCCTAATGTCTTCATGTTGGGCCCAATCTTCATTGTAAACTTCCCTTGAACTATAGTGAAATGGACAAAGGCCAAATTTTTCTGTAGTGGGCCTTCAATTCAAAGTAAACTCCAAAATCACTAAGTATGGGGGACTAAAATCCATAAACATTTCTTTTCTAGCCGTACACAATTTTCTTTTCTTTTCATTTTTCACGGCTTTCACATATTTTTTTCTTTATGGACAAGTCTACCCCCACACTTGAACTTTCACCTCTTCTCAATCTTCATCCTTAGCACCAAACCCATGTAGTATGTCTCAAAAGATAGCTCCACTAAGTTCTTAGAACAAAGGGTAGGGTTGTAACTATACTAAGCTTCATGGTTAAGGGTTTTAAGGGTGATGAATAAAAAGGCTCAATGTAGGCTCAAAGGGCTTATCTAGGGGGTCCCACGACGGGCACAAATAGGGACACAAGTTTATATGGCAATGGTGGTAATTCCTAAGGTGCCTCTATCCCTTCCAGAATCAGGGCCATGTATTGACAAACATCTCAACAAGCACAAGAGTGAATTCTAGCATTCTCTAGTCCATCAAACTTAATCTATGGCAAGCAATCAATCAAATGAAGAATAATGAGATCATCAAAATATCGCCAAGAAATAAGATATATTTTTCATTTTCACTCCAAGAAAAAGGGACATGGCTCAATTATCTCACATGGGCTTTTATGAATCAAAACTCATCTTAACATGCTTTATATTCTGTACCAAAGTTTCGAAATCCATATCCACTACAAGGCACATATTTTTCATATATCTCAATTAACCAAAGAATACCATTTTAAAAATCATCTCAATCTTGTGATCCTCTTTTAATCATGATTTCAGAGATATAGAATCATCCTAGACAGTTGAAAGGGCATCCTAAGACTCAAAACAAAAACAAAAGCAACGAAAATTTTTAAATTTTTGACATTTTTCAATTTTTTTGTATTTTTCAATATATATGACTCAAAACAAAAGACTCAAATATAAATCCCTTCCCCCACACTTAAATATTGCATTGTCCTCAATGTAATCAATTAAAAGCATGCAATGAAACACTTAAGCATATAGGGATGAAATTTACGAAAATAATTACTAAAACAAAAAAACGAAAAATAAAAGGTAAGGATAAAGAAAGCAAATCTGATTGCATGGGTTGCCTCCCAAGTAGCGCTTGGTTTTAACGTCTTCTCAGCCTAGACGTGGTTTCCTCTTGTCCTCAGTTGGTGGAACCTTCAAAGCCTCCCTTTGGATTTTGAATTGTGTTGCTCGGAAGCCTGCCAGTTTCATGAAACTTGGTCATGAAGTCCACCACTTGTCCCATCTGCTTCTTGAGCTCTGCAATGTCCTTAGTATGGTTCTCTTGTCCTTGAAGCAAAGTCTGTGTGGCACTAGTCAATGCTGAGTGGAATTGTCAATGCCTCTATCGTCTTATCATAGTGAGAGTAGGGATTCCCTATGTTTTGTTGAGGAGGCATGTAAGGTCTTTGATAAGGAGGTCCTTGAGGACGTTGGAAACTGCCACCAAGAGGGTTCTGACCATTTTCATTGTTGGTCCACTTGAAGTTGGGGTGGTCCTTCCATCCAGGGTTATAGGTATTCGAATATGGATCATACCTTGGACGTTGGGGACCCCCTTGGTTCCCTTGATAGCCTCCTATGGCATTCACAGACTCCCAACCACCATTCTCACTTAGTTGAGGACATTGATCCGTAGGATGTCCTTGCATAGAGCATACCCCACAAGCAGAGGGTCCTCCATGGCCTTGAGTAGTCGCCACCTTGTTCACAAGAAGGGTGAGTTTGCTCAATTGATCCGCAATGGCAGGACTAGTGCTCACCTCATTTACCCTACGAGTGGGTTGTCTCACACCCTCATACTGTTGGGAGTTTAGGGCACGATTTGCTATAAGTTCCTTCCCAACCGCAGGTGACTTATCCACAAAAGCTCCTCCAGCTGCAGCATCAAGCATTTGCCTTTCCAAGGGTAAGAGTCCTTCGTAGAAGCATGTAAGTAGGGTCTCATCCTTCATCTGATGTTGAGGGCATTGTGCAAGTAGGGAGTTGAACCTCTCATAGTAAGCAGAATAGGACTCATCATGGGCTTGCTCAATTCCACTGAGCTTCTTCCTGAGTGTGATGACCTTGAAGCTGGGAAGTATTTTTCCAAGAAGGCCTTCCTCATTGTTTCCCATGATGTAATACGTCCAGCAGGAATCTCATATAGCCAATCTTTGGCTCTGTCAGCTAAGGAGAATGGAAATGCCTTCATCTTCAGAATGTTTTCATCAGCTCCTTGTGGTTGCATGTTTGTACACACAGACTGAAATTCTCTGATATGCTTGTTAGCATCCTCCATATTAAGGCCATGAAAAATAGGGAGCTTGTGCAACAAACCACTCTTAAGCTCAAACTCTGCTTGTCTTCCTGCTGCAGGGGCAGGGTATATGATGCCTGAAGGAGGTCCTCCTTCGACAGTTGCTGTGGAGAGTTCCCTAATAGATGCCATTCTCTCTTCTTGGACTTCTTCAGGTGGTGGTGAAGGTGGTGTAGAGTTGGACGAAACCACAGGTGAAGGTGAACGTGAAGGAGGAGATGGGGATGGTGTAGGTGATGTAGACTCCTCAGAACAGTAGGTCCTCTTCCCTTGCTCGTTAAATGTGTACTCTCTGTATGTTGAAGGAGAAGGACTTGTGAACTCAAGGAGTGAAGGACCCTTCAAACGAGCGAGCCTTGCTTCAATTTCCTTTATTTTGGATGGTCCAAAGGGCTCGGTCATTCATAGGAATCCTGAACATCATCAGAATTCAAAGAAGTTAGCAAAGTATAAAGTAAACTAATTACAAATTAGTGATTTATACATCAACTTTACTATTCACAAGTTACTATTCACGACTTTACTATTTATGATTTATACAAGTATAAAGAGAAGTATAAATTACAAACTATCCACAATCTTTTCACAAATAAACCACGTAAGAAATTTATACAAGTATAAAATGTACAAAACACACAAGTTACAAGTGGAGGTTATGTTCAAGTATCTTATTATCTTTACAAATAAAGTTAATGTCTCAATTGACTACAAGTTGTAAGTCGAGCCCAATAGAAACCACTACTATTGGTGAGATACGATCTAGGGATAGTCGCCTAGACATAAGTCACTTTCCTTTGTTTCAGAAGGCTAGATGGCCAGATTAAGAGGTAAGTGAGAGGGAGGACTCATTTTGGTGACACTACGGAGGCTACTCCCTCATTGAGGTTTAGGCCCCTATCGGCTACTCCCACATTGTGGTTTACGCACGGTCTATAGTATCTCTGAGATCCAATTTGAACCCATCACCCAGGGTCTCAACCTAAGACACCACCTATATGCCCCTTACTCAGCTTGAAAAGAACTCATGTGTTAGACAGTTCTCCAAATGCTAATAAAAGCCGCCCTCAACCTCATAAGACCTTAGAAAGGCACTAATGAAGGGTTAAGGCCAATATTAACAAAAGGGCCCTTATCTACTCATACGATTTTACACACTTATAACAATCAAGAATTTAACAATATAATTAATTCTTTACATTTCTTTTGTTCACAAATTAGACACATTTTACAAAACTTTCAAACAATACACAAACGTCACAATTTTTTTTTTTTTTTTTTTTTTTTTTTTTTTTTTTTTTTTTTACGAAATTATTACAAATAGCTCTTATTATCTCCTTTTCTTTACAATTATTTTCAACACTTAGGTACGGGAACAGGGAGTCTCGATGTGCAATGGGACTGAAACAGCTACCCTTCTCAAGACTATGTTTAATCCAATATACCTTAGTGAATCACAATATTTTCATTTGTTATATATATCATTGATTTCAAATTCAATTCCAAGCGGTAAATCAAGAGGACGTGCGGCCCAAGTATAGTCGTCTAGACACAAAGTCCCTCCTACATCCTTTGGGCAACCTTACTGAAATGACCAGGTAGGGGAGGGCGACCACAAGAGGTAGAATCCATTTTGGCATGAGCTACTCCCTCATTGAGGTTTAGGCCCATTTGCATGCACTTCTGGATTCAAGAACCTGTCATGAGCGTTGTCCCCTTTCCTAGACACCATCCCACATAGGCTATACTTACTTGGATGAAAAAGGTCCTAAGTGTGAAGACAGTTCAATGAATGTTAATAAAGGCCGCCCTCAACCTTAAGGGACCTGGACTAGGTACCAATAAGGGGTTTAGGCCAATATTAATAAACACGACTTCACCTATTCCTGCTTTAATTTACAACCTACAATTAAACTTGTGTTCAACAATAAAAATAACAACCTAAGTAATTAATCTACTAATTTTCGAGAATTACAAACAATTAACAAGTAATTTTTTTTTTTTTTTTTTTTTTTTCGAACACAATATAAACAAAACAAATATTCACAACATGACAAATGATTTTTCAATCCCCGGCAACGGCGCCAAAAATTGATGTCGCTTTTGGGAAGCGACCAATTTAACCCTGAAAATATCGTTAGTAGTATAAGCAAGTAGGGATCGTTCTATTCCGGGGATTGAGGGTACACCTGTCATTGTCAAACAATTAAACAATTAAAATTAAAACAAAGTATAATATTTACAAAAATATAACAAAATATATACATATTTACGAAAAGGGGGGGATTTTTGGTTTTTGGTTTTATTTTGCCGAAAATAAATACTAAGTTAACTAAATAATTAAAATGCAAAAACATAAAAATACAAATGGGATGTGAGAACAAGGATCAAAGTCGAAACTCATGATTAAAATTAATTCAAGTTCATCGTTCATCATAGTCATGCAAGAGGAGTTGATCATGTGAAACGTTCAAAGCAAACAATTTCCCATTTTTACTTTCAATGCTAATTAACCTAAGCGAAAGCACCTAGATTAATCCTATCAAACATGCAATCAAACCCTAGAAAGCTAGTCAATCATGTCATGTTTAACGCATTAAGCATCTAGAAAGGCTATCAATTCAAATGTGCAACTTAGTATGAAAAAGTCCACCTAATTGCAATCTTCTTTGATTAAACTCGTTTTTGTACAAAACCTTTACTACTTGTCGAATTAAGAACACAAAACCAAAAAGTTGATTCATGTTCTCAATTTCGTAGCACCAATTATATCAAAACCCTAAGTGTTTGCAACCACATAAGATTAAAATACAAAAGATTTCTATCATGCAAATTTAATCAAACACTCACACAAAAGCAACCATAAATCGCAATATATGAATCTGAAAATTAACAATTAATCATAAAATTTCAGAAAACAATACTTGTTCAAACATATGTGTCAACTAAGGCATAACCAACGAAAATTACAAAGCAAAGGTTACAAGGAGAATCGGATTACACCGTGATGAAGATGAGATGAATGAAGTGATGAATGGTCTCTTGAATTTCGAAAGCAATCTTCAAGGATGGTGATGGATGGTGTGCACGGCTTGTCCTCTTCTTCCTTGGCCTTGCTTGCACTTCGTGGTTGCCCTAGAGGATGGAGAGGAGCACGGCTAAGCTAGAGAGTTTTCTGAATTTTTCTCAAAGTATAAAACGTAAAAGTGGAACTTCGAACTCCTTGACGTTGAGAGAAGAGATGAATATATAGGGGACGGCTTCTAGGTCTTCAAGCCGTGTAAAACCCTAGAGAAACTCACGGCACAATGACATAACTCCACATAATTTCCTCCAATGCTTGCATGCCACATAAGCCCTATGAGGTGGTTCAACCAATCACAAAATTCCAATATTAATTCCCTAGAAATATTGCCGAAATTCCTTGAGATAATTTCTGATTTTTCTTGTTTAATTTCGGCCAATCTTCCTTTAGGAATTCTAGGAATGAATCTAGACTCCTTTTGAGCTTTTCTTGGTCTCCACACAAATTTTCCTTCCTCAAAAATCTCTAGATAAAATCTTTGCCGAATTCTCTAGGGTTTCTTCTTTATTTTGCACGGCATTCCCTCCTTTTCCTCTTGGCTTGGACGGCTAGGAAGACTCTAGGGTTTTTCTCTTGATTTATTTCCATAAAAATAGCCCTAGAAAATCTCCTTTTAATTTCTGATTTTCTTGGACGCTATCTCCTTGTTTCTCTCTTGCAAGTTCACGGCAAACACATCTTTAGGGCTAGGGTTTGCGTCACAAACCCTAGTTCCATGGGCTTTGGTGGGCTTTTATCCAATTAGCCGAAAATCCAACAAGTCTTGAGAGTTTATGGGCCTCCATGCGTCACCTCTGTGCCATGTCATCTTCCAACGTCACAACACTTTATTTTTCCATTTATTTTTCATAGTAACGTTGGAAACTTCATAGGTGGGCTTTCCTCCTTTCCACAGGGTTTCCTGGTTGGACCAGGAAAACTTCTTTTCTTCATTTCTGCTCATTTCTGTGGCTCATTGTTCTTCATCTTTGTTCCCCTTGGTAATCGCAAGCTCCTCTTTCCATTTGTGAGTTCATTTCCACTTTCTAGCTCGGAGGTCCTGAAAATAGAAACTAGTAAGAAAAATAGAAACTTTCCTAAAATGAAAAATGGCAACTTTCCTAAACTAAAAATGGGAAACTTTCTAAAAATGAAAAATAGAAACTACTGAAAATGGAAACTTACTCAAAATGATAAATAGAAACTTCAAAAATAGAAACTTTCTACAAATAGGAACTTTCCCAATCAAAGAATGGAAACTTTCCTAAAGAGGGTTTTATTAAGGAAATAACGCAAGAAATGTAGGGAAAAACAAGTAAAACATCGCATTAAAATGCTCCTATCACTTTTCCGTCACATGCCTCTCACATGTCCTCCACACCTTTGTTGAAGAGTTGACATCAAGAATCTTCAAGAACCTTCAAGAAACTCACGGAAAAATCCAAACTCAAACTCGACTAGAAATTCAAACTCCACATTGCTTTGAAATCCGAATTCCTTGTGACTTCCTCCAAGTGTGTGCGGCATGTGATGATTCAAGAGACTTCTAGATGCTTCATGGACATTCCAAGGTGTCTCCTAGATTCCACAGGTCTCCTAGTACAAGTAGAACTCTATATGCAATCAGGTTTCCTAGTCAAATACTCCTTCCTTTTGCGGAAATATTCTGGACTCTTCCGGAACCTTCTTGAGTAATCTTTATCCAACAGGAACTCCTTGTCATGCTAGGATTCCTTATCTGAGTAGAATTAGGTTTCCTTGTCCAAGTAGAACTCCTCGTCCAAGTCAGCTTCAGACTCCTTCTCCAACTGGGATTCCTTTTCCTAGTCAAACTGGGAGAACATCCATTTCTTCATTTCCTTTCATTTCTGCGCCACTTGTGCCTTCCTTAGTCATTTTTGGACTTAGAGACTCCATTTTACTTGTAAAACACTAACTAAGTTAAATTGATCAAGTTAAAGGAAATAACTTAGCAAAATATAGGGTTTAAACATTATAAAAATCGCATTTTATGCTCCTATCAAATAGAATTTCTTGGAAGCGATTATGCTCAGAAATTTTCAATTTCTTGGAAGCAACTACGCTCAGAAATTTTTATTGTTTTCGTGGTAGCCTATTTCGCGACGAAACTAACCCTATTTTCTTGTTATTTTTCAGGATGAGTAACCTGAACAAGTTGAGCTTCGCTCTATTAGACAAGGCACATGGATGACGCACTCTAGAATGAGAACCTCAATGAGGAAGACCCAAGAAAACTATGGGTAGAACTCGAGTAGCGTTTTGGCAACTTTCGTGATTCCCTGCTTCCAGGCTTAGAAGTGAGATGGTATAACCTTTGCTTCTGTGATTTCAAGTCTGTACTTGACTACAATTCGGAAGCACTTCGTATTAAGTCTTTGATGGAATTCTGTGGGCAGAAAATCACTAATATGATGTTGATTGAGAAGACTCTCTCTACCTTCCCCATCTCTGCATTGATGGTAGCCAAGAACTATCAGATTGATGTCAATGCTAGATGCATCACAAGATTTCATGAACTTATTGGTGCCATGAACGTGGCTGAAAAGCATGATAACATACTTGTGAAGAACTATAACTCTAGACCTGTGGGATCCAAGTCAATTCCGGAGTCAATTCCTGATCATGAAGATGCTTGTCTTAGATGTGGACTACCTGGACATTGGGCAAGGGCATGTAAAGCATCCCAGAATGTCGCAAATGCATACAAGATGTATCGTGAAGCAAGGGAGGCAAATTACATGGAACAAGAACATCAAGATGGCGATCTCAATCTAAGGGTGGAAGACTTCAAGGATTAAGACCCAGAAACTGGCGATTTTGATTAAGTCTTTTTATTTTCCAAGAGATGTTGGCAATTGCCATATTATTTTTGTAGTAGATGCCAATGGTTTAATCTTTCTTCAAAGTAGGTATACTCAATAAAAATGTGATGTCTAGGAAGGTTTTGAGGTTAGTGGTACTTAAGAGAGCCTTGCTCCACCGACATCTCTCTACTCACCTGGTCACATTTGCGTTGGAATTACCGAAAGAAGTTAGACGACTACCATTGTTTTGCATTAGCTAGTTTTTGGATTAGATTTTCTCTAGTGAAAGAGACAATGATGGAATCCGGTTGGCTTATTAATAAAAGTTGAGTTCTTTTCTTTATGACTCCTTTTTAATTACGAGCTTTTCTTTTAGGAATGGATTCTGGAGAACTACAATGTCTTGCGGATAGTGTGACTATGCACACCATTCTACACCATAGGAAATTATTCTTAGAGATATTGCCTACACATTCCTCTGTGACTACGATGGCTGGGACCAGGTTTAGTTCAAGGACATGGAATGACCCAATTCCTATTGCCAAATGACACCTTGATTAAAGTCGCAGAAGCTCTTTATGCTCCTAAGGGAAATCGAACCTTATTGAGCTCTAAAGATATAAGAGCCAACAGATTCCATGCGGAAACGCATACTGAGAAAGGAAAAGAGTTCCTTTACCTCTAATGATTAAAGCGCATCTTAGAGAAGCTTATGTGTCAATCTAGTGGACTTTATGTCACTCCAATTTCAACCAATTGAATCCAATAATGTCATAAGAGACGATCTCCTGGATTCAGACACATATTGGCTTTGGCATGACCGATTAGGACATCCTGCTCGTGATATGATGATCTGTATACTAAAGACTTCACACGGACATCCATTCTTCAGAGTGAGAAGAAGCAAGAATCAAAAATTGATTCCTGGACTTAGCAAGACCGCAACAACCGCAGCCTCTGGTGTTGCTACTGTCCTGGGCCGCCATAGGGCCTCCCAAGTCCCTTGTGACAACGCCATGGATGCTCCTCCCCATGGCCATGACTCCATGGATGATTCTTCCCATGCCCAAGATGCCATGGATCCCAGTTTCCATGGTTCTAACACTGATGGGTGATGTAGTCACACATTTTGCTTCTAATAGCGCTACAGACACTCAGGCCCAACCAAAATCCTCATTGGTTGCTTCTAAGGCCCCTCGCTCATTTTACAAAGCCTGTTCATTCGGGAAATTAGGACTGAGACCGTCCAATGCAAAGGATCCCAAAATACTCATTCCGTTCTTACAAAAAATCCAAGGGGATATCTGTGGACCAATTCAACTATCATGGGGACCTTTTAAATATTTTATGGTATTGGTTGATGCGTCGACACGCTGGTCACATGTCGCGCTGTTGTCCACTCGAAATGCTGCTTATACTAAACTCCTCGCTCTGATTATCCGTTTACGGGCTCACTACCCTGACCATCCTATTAATTCAATTCGACTAGATATTGCTGGGGAGTTTACATCGAAAACATTCGATGACTATTGCATGTCACTGAGGATTGATGTAGAGCATCCAGTTCCCCATGTTCATACCCAAAATGGTCTCCAGAAGCCGCTATCAAATGACTACAGATGATAGCACGGACATTGGTTATGCGCACCAATCTCCCTGTTTCTACTTGGGGATATGCAATATTGCATGCAGCGACGCTAATTCATCTAAGACCCATTGCAACCCAATCTTACTTTGTGTTACAGCTAGTGACTGGGTACGAGCCTAATATCTCACACTTATGCATTTTTGGGTGTGCCATTTATGTGCCTATTACGGCGCCACAGCGTACTAAGATGGGTCATCAACGACGAATGGGCATCTACGTTGGCTATGAATCTCCAACCATCATCCGCTATCTTGAACCCTTGACAGGCGATCTCTTTACCGCTAGATTTGCATATTGTTACTTTGATATGAGCATTTTAATGCGATGTTTTAATAGTTATTTCCTCATATTTTACTTAGTTATTTCCTTAAACAAATTAGTTTTAATGTAGTTTCTATTTTTGGGTGCACTGGAGCAAATTGAGAAGAAATTAGCTTAAAGGCACATGAGAAGCAAGGCAACGTTGGAAATGATAGAGGAAAGGCACGAGGGCTGCAGAAATGAGCTAAAATGAAGAAATGAAGTTTTCCTAGTCCAGCCAAGAAATCCTGGTCCGACTAGGAAACCTACTCCTGCCAGGAAAAGGAATCCTAATGACACAAGAAGTCCCAGTTGAACTAGGAAAGCAAAAGAAGATTCCAGAAGGTTCAAGAACATTTCGTGTGAAGAGTCTTCGTTGGACTAGGAGTCCTGATGACAATAGGATACCTGGGTGGTGTAGGAGAGCCCAAGAGCAAGCTCAAAACGTCATCTACAAAGGTGACATGGATTGAGAGTTATTTTTGGCAAGAAAAGATGGTTAAAAATCAGATTTTGTGTCCGTATTAGACACAAACTGATTTTGGCCGAATTTCAAGAATATATATGGATAATGACATCTCAATTAAATCCTAAATGCATCTAGACATGATTATGGCCAAAGGGAGACTTCGATAGATAAGGAAGGAGACTTTCAAAGGATTGTAACAAGCAGAAATGTTGAAAACTGGTCCAGATACATTCCTTGATGTCCACATTCATTCTTGGCTTAAATTAAGGAGATAAATTAGAAAATAATCTCCCTTAAATCAAGGTGTTATTTTGGAGGTTTCTCATTGGTTGGATGACACAAGAATGCTTACGTAGATTTATTTAATTGGTTGGAGCTATGTGGCGCAAGCAGATAATTCCTAGAAACTAAAAGAAGAATCCAGAAGGCTTGGACATCCTCCTATAAATAGGAGCATCATTAGCACCACTTCACACACCACTTCTCCCATAATTCTACACACCAAAAATTCTCTCCATTCTCTAGTCTTTAAAAGCTCTGTGTCTCAACCAAGGAGGAGAAGAAGTCATGCAATATATCAAGATCCTAGCCGCCATCCACCCTTGTGTCGTCCCTAGAAGATTGATTGCTTTCAAGGATCTCCAAGTTCTTCGTCTCAAGGCTTGGTCATGGTGTATTTCATACTTTCTTTTGTTTTCCTTTGCTTGATTCGTAGGGTTATGAATTCTAGTTAACATGACGTTAAGGGCAAAGTTTAAAGCCCGTATATATGTTTTGAAATAAAGTTGTGATTTCTATATGTTGATTTATATGTTGCTTATGTGAGATTGCTTGATTGATTTTAGATTACAGAAAACTTTTATATGTATGTATTCTTTGGTGGCCAACTTAGGATATATGCATGTAATTGGAGCTAGATTTAGGTAAACAATTCACCTAATAGTTTTGTGAACCTATTTCATAAGTAGCAAAGGCTTTAGACAAAAGTCGAAATCAATTAAGGAGGATTGCAAATAGATGAACTTTTTTATACTAGGTTGTGCACTTTGGTTGACATCCTTTCTTTGTTCTTAATGCGTTGAATGTGTTCTTGATGAGCTAGCTTTCTACACTATGATTGCACGTTCAATATGTTTAATTTAGGTGCTTTCACTTAGATTAAATATTCAAGGAAAGTAAAATATGGGAAATCGTTTGCTTATTAACGTTTCACATGGTCAACTTCTTTCTCATGACATAGATAATCAACTATAGGAATTGTGATCGGATTTCATGCATACGATTGTGGTTTTGATCTTTGTTCCTTGCGTTCCACCCTTGTACATGTGTTTTTACATTTTCTTTATTTTAATTTTTGATTTAATAATCCTAAACACCCCTTATTTGTGTTTACTTGTATATATTTCTATTCTTTGTTTTATTTTTGTAAATAATACTTTTTACTTTGATTAATTCTTTATTTGTTTTTGCAATTACAGGTGTACCCTCAATCCCCGGCAAGAACGATCTCTACTTATTTTATACAAACAACAACATTTTGCAGGGTTAAATTGCGCGCTTGCTTTTAGCGTGTCAATTTTTGGTGCCGTTGCCGGGGATCGAACTCGGGTCACCAGTGTGACAAGCGGGAATACTTACCACTATACTACAACGACATTGCTTTGATGAGACAGTCTTCCCATCGTTAGGGGGAGACAAGAACACAGATGTTTAACAAGAACGACAAGAATTGTCGTGGTCTGTCCCCACTATGTCTCATCTCGATCCCCGTACCGCACAGTCCAAACTTGAAGTACGAAGAATAATCGAGCTCTAGAGCGTAGCAGATACTCTGCCTGATGAGTTTTCTGATGTTGCCAAAGTGACAAGATCACACATACCTATTGCAAACGTGCCTGCAAGGCTTGATGTCCCGAATACTGGACATAACGCCACTCTTGTGACACCAGGAGATGGCGCCATTGCCCAGAATGGCAATGATGTAGTGTCTATGGCTGCAGGTCCCGCGAGGAAGCGTGGTAGACCAATCTGTTCGAAGGATACTTGCCCTAGAAAGAGAGCGAATGAGGCACATACAAATCCTTTGATCATCGATACTCAAAATCCGTCCCATGAGAATGTTTCGGATTATGGTTATGTCCAAGAGACATCATTGGGGGACGCCTCAATGTTAGAACCTATCCCTGAGAACGTAGAGATCTCTGTAAATTACACTAGTGTACATGGGACGTGGGAAAGAAGCTCCATCATCGTTGATGATGTATTCGCGTACTCTGTAGCGCGTGAGATTATTAAGACTGATGACATCTAACCATGCTTGATGCGGCTGAAATAGCCTCACAATTTAACCCTGCAAAATGTAGTTGTCAGTATAGGATAAGCAGGGATCGTTCAGTCCGGGGATTATAGGGTACACCTACACAAAAAGGTCAATTAACAAATAAAATAATAAAATGGGGGGTTTTGAATTTTGGTTCCTAATCTACTTAAAATCAAAACAAAACAAATAAACCTATATACAATGATCGACTTCCCTAACCTAGACCAATACCACTCAGAAATTACTAAGTGTAAAAACAGAAAATCCATTTCAACATGCTACAAAAATGTGCCCATCTTTAATGCCTAGATAAGAGCTCAAATGAAAAGTCTCAGCGGATCAATCCACTTATCTGATTCATTCTAATGTAGGATTGGATCGGAAAAGTCCTTACCAAGCCTAATACTACTAATTTTCGAAAACACTCAGCGTAATTCTCTTAACTAGTAGTATTATCTAACCCTCGAATCAACTCACATGTGCAAATTAACCATTACACATAGAATTTAACACGTAATTTCCAGAATCATTCAATCATTAAAGCATGATTTTTACCACCCGTTAGAACTAATTACTACTTGTTTAACTCAGCGTCTTTACAAATAACAATTACTCTTGGCAAATTAAGCAAACACACAAGAACTCTCACCGTTATTCTAGCATGCAAACTTATGAACCTAACTCTGAAAATTACCTAAACACGTAAAAGGGCACAAGATTGTAACATGTATCATAAAAGAATTCTCGAAATTAACTCAATAATAAACTGAAAATTTCAAAAATATTAATAAAAATATTCTGAAAATTCCATGTCTCCAATTACACAAATCGCAAATTGAAACAAACAAAACCGAAACAAAAATTATAAGTAGAGAGTCATAGTTACACTTTGAAGCTTTCCTCAGCGGCTTAGCAATAAGGTGATGAACTTGTCTCTACTATGGTGGTGGAGTGTCCTTGACTCAGCGCCTAAGAGCTTCGTAGATTGATGGATGGATGGTGGTCACGGTCTTGTAGGAGATGGAGGTTTGAGGAGTGAATTGGGCAGTCTTGGAATGGTTTTTGGCCAGGAAGTGATAGGCAATGAAATGATCTTGGTTGGGAAGTGATGCAAATTCAGTTCTGGACTTTGCCTATTTATAGGGGAGCATTGGTTGGCTTTCCCAACTGAAACGTCTCCTTTATGGCCTTAACTCCTCTCATAATGGGGCAATTCCTTTAATTTCCAAGCTGAAACGTCTTTCTCTTATTTATTTTTCAGCTAAAACATCTTTCTCCTTTATTCTCCAGCTGAAAAACGTCTTTCTCCTTTATTCTCTAGCTGAAAACGTCTTTCTCCTTTATTTCCCTTCTTCATTGCTTGGTCAAATATCTTAATGCTTTATTTTATGACTCCATCATTGCTGTTTCCAAGAGTTCCACCAGGCAAGGTTTCCTACAACAAGCAGGAGAATATCAGAATTTTCTAGAGAAAATAAAGGGAATTAAAATGTAAAGAACTCAAAAACAGTTGACAGTTAGGAATCCTGATCCAGCTAGGATTTTTCATGAATTTTAGTTTTTCCGCTTATTTCACTCCAAAAACTTAACAAGACTCTCAAAATAACTTAATGACTCAAAACACTAAACTAAGGGAAAAATAAGGCTAAAATGAGGCACATAATCAATAATATCGACACACTTTTTTGCTCCTATCAATGCTCCGTTGATGAATGCCAACGTAGAGCCAATTGGCCAAAATAGAAAGCTGCGATCCAGGCAGAACTTGATTCTCTAGCGAAAAGAAAGGTATTTGGAAAAGTTGTGCCAATACCGCCCAACACCAAACCAGTTGGTCATACATGGGTATTTGTTAGAAAGCGTAATGAGAGAAACGAGATCGTAAGGTACAAAGCTCGCCTTGTGACGCAAGGCTTCTCACAACGCCCCAGAATCGACTACGAAGAGACCTATTCTCCCATAATGGACGTCATAACATTCTGCTACCTTGTCAGTTTGGTAGTTTCTGAAAAACTGAACATGCAGCTTATGGATGTGGTTACTGAGTATCTATATGGGGATCTAGATACAGAAATATACATGAAGGTCCCAGATGGACTTCAATTACCTAAATCAAGTGGCTCTAAACCACGGAGCGTATTTGCGATTAGATTGAAAAGCTCACTATATGGATTGAAACAATCCGGACGGATGTGGTATAACCGTCTAAGTGACTACTTGATTGGTAAGGGATATGTCAACAATGAACTATGCCCATGTGTGTTCATAAAAAGGACAAGTTCTGGATTCGCAATAGTAGCGGTTTATGTCGATGACATGAACATAATTGGCACCTTTAAAGAGTTAAGGGAAACCGTTGAACACTTGAAATCCGAGTTTGAGATGAAAGATTTTAGGAAAACACGGTTTTGCCTCGGTTTGGAACTTGAGCACCGTAGAGATGGTATCCTAATTCATCAATCAGCTTATACCCAAAAGATGCTTAAGCGTTTCAATACTGACAAGATTAAGCCTTCAAGCACCCCAATGGTCGTCCGTAGTCTTGATCCAAAGAAGGATCCATTCTGTCCAAAAGATGACGATGAAGAAGTGCTAGAGGCAGAAGTGCCTTACCTAAGTGCAATAGACACATTATTGACTTAGCACAATGCACGCAACCGGACATCTCATTCGTTGTGAACTTGTTAGTTAGATATAGCTTTGCGCCAACACGACACCATTGGACTAGTGTTAAAGATATCTTTCGATACCTAAGTGGTACGATCGATATGGGCTTGTTCTATCCCTACAGAGAGACAATGGATTCGGACCCATTAAGTGCCAAGGACGCCACACATGGTGGACTGCATTCCCTCTCCCCATCCCAAAACAATATAAGTGTTTTGGAAGGTTTTGCTAATGCCGGGTACCTCTCTGACCCACACAAAGGTCGTTCCCAAACTGGCTATGTATTTACCATGGGAAAGACTGCGATATCGTGGAGGTCTACAAAGCAGACCTTAGTCGCTACTTCTTCGAATCATGCAGAGATTATTTCTATTCACGAAGCAGTTCGTGAATGTATATGGCTTCGATCCATAGTTACGCATGTTTGAAGCAATTGTGGTTTGAAGTCTACCATAAATGAGCCAACAAGCATTTATGAGGATAATGCTGCTTGCATTGAACAAATGAAGCAAGGCTGCATCAAAGGCGACAACACCAAGCATATATCGCCCAAGTTCTTCTACAATCAGCAACAATAGAAGCTCCTCAAGATCAAGGTACGTAAACCAGGTTCGATCTTAGGAAAATGTAGCAGACTTGTTTACTAAGTCATCGCCCAAATTCACGTTTGAGAAACATGTGGCAGGAATTGGCTTGCGGAAATTATCTGAACTCCCATGATCGTAGTCATCAAGGGGAGATGTCTACATATAAAATCTCGAAACGTGAAGGGTGTGTTGTGCTCTTTTTCCCCTTTGATAGAGGTTATTTTTGTCCCACTGGGCTTTTGTCACTCGGCAAGATTTTTAGAGAGGCAACGAGAGAAGCATAGCGTTTGGGCGACACAAGGGGGAGTGTTCAAGTAAATCCTTATTTGTGTGTCTAGCCCAAACCCTAGGTTACTTGACCTAGTGGTAATATGGTTTAATTAGAAGGATCTAGATATTCCTATTCAATGTATGATTACCTTTCCTTGTATGATTCAGATTCTATGCATTGTAACCCTCTATATAAAGAGGCTCCTATTATCAATGAGAATACAAAGCAATTTCCTCTCAATTTCCGTTTGGGAAAAAAATACAAACAGTACCCAACATATGGCCCACTAATAACTTCAGTACCCAAGTTTTCAAAACTATCACTTTGGTACCTAGGTTATCTAGCCCGACCCAACTTTAGTATCTAAAACACTGTTGGCCGTTACGGTGTTAGCCACCTGGCAAACTTTGAAGGGTATTATGGTCCCTTCACTGTTCATCTTCTTCTTCCTTACACTCTCTTCGTCTGATCAGCATCACCCATCTTTCTCTCTTTTTTTCTTTTCTTTGGGCTGGGTCACAATTTTTTTTTTTTTTCTTTTTTTTTCCACTCTTTCTCTCTTCTTCCTTTTTTCTTCTCTCTTCTTCTTCCTTCGCCTGCTGGTAGATGGAGGGTGGGCAGGCGCGGGACGCGGGCCACAGGGCCTGGTGTGCTGGTCTGGCCGGCTGTGGGGCTTCGCAGCAGGGGGCTAGGCTGGAGAGGAGGAGGCGCGGGGCTACCGGGTAGAACGGCTTGATGTGCTGGACGACCCATTGCCGGGCCCCAGCTAGGTTCGTGAGGCCAGGGATCTCACCGTTGGGGATGGTGATGGTTAAGGAGATGCCGGAGTTGGCGAAGGCCTTGATGATCTCAGGGTTGACGTCGAAGATCTTGACGGCGTCTATGATGGTTTGGGTCTTGAGGAAGTTGGTGACCTCGGCGGGAGGAGGGAGGTTGTTGGCGGGAGGAGGGAGTCCAAAAAACCATTGAAGCACAAGAAAAGCGCTCTATTTGCTCCATAAACTCACTGCCCTCTTTCTCTCCGTCTCCCCAGATCTGTAGGCTTTCATTAATTCTCTATTGAGGTAAGCTCTGATACCTTTCAATCCATGTTTTTAGCTCTTTTTTCCATCTGGGTTCTCTTTTCCTTTGCTTTTATTTTTTATTTTTTTTATCTCTGTGATTTTGATTGAATTGATTTGGATGCAAGATTGGAACTTTTTCTAGAATTGGTGGTGTCTTTTTTCTTTTGTTTCTGGGTTTACAATTATATCTGTACTTGGAAGATTGATTGGGTTTGGATGTGGTGTGAGCTTATGAGACTGAATTGTTGTTTAAATAAAGAAGAAACCTGTAGGATTTCAAATGTGCTTGAGCTGAATGTTGTTTAGGGAGGTTGTTGGCGAGGGTGCCGTAGTTGACGCCGATGGAGTACGCGGTGGTGGCGAGCTGAAAGAGGAGAAGGGAGAGGACGAGGTTGGTTGCTGCTGCCATGGTTTGGGGGGGGGGGGGGCTGGGCTGGAGAGGAGGAGGCGCGGGGCTGCTGGAAGAATTTTTTTTTTTTTTGTCGTTGATAATGGTGACAGAGAGAGAGAGAGAGAGCGAAGAAGAGGTAAAAAAAAAACAATATATATAAATAATGAATTAAATATGAAAAGACGAAAGTACCCTTCAATATATGCCACCTGTCGGACGCCGTTACTGAGTTAACGGCTCCAGGTACTAAAGTTGGGTCGGGCTAGATAACCTGGGTACCAAAGTGATAGTTTTGAAAACTTGGGTACTGAAGTTATTAGTGGGCCATAGGTTGGATACTGTTTGTATTTTTTTCCCTTTCCGTTTCTCTACAACAGTACGCTAATTTAAAGGATTTATAATTTAGATTGTATTATTCATGCAGTTTATTATTATTTTTCATGTAATATATGGCCCTAGCTAGTTGCTAACAAACTAACTAGCAAATTAAGTAGCTAGCAAGTAAGGTTGTCACCAGGGGCAACACCAAGTTGGTTACAATAATCAATGTAGTAGTCGACGCGTTTCTGTACAGTAGCAGGGTTTCCACCATCGCATTCGAGCGCACCGTTAATGGCTCGGATAGTTTCCCCGAATCCTTCAGCAATGACCGGCCGAACATTGTTCATCCAGTACCATAGTGCAGTCTTAAAAGCAATAAGTGGGTCATTGGCCACGCTTTCAGGGGCGTTTAGTCCGTCGAACCCAATACTCTCTCCGGCCGGACCGTAATTGTAGTTCCACGATAGTTGGATGGGTCCCCGGCCGAAATAACCTTTGTTCGGGTTGCATGGATACTGTGTGTTAGTCTCGTCGCAGTAGTCTTTTGATGCTCCGTCTATCTCTTCTATGTAGCAAAAATCTGAACCACCACCGTACATATTACTATATTAATTTACCACGTACTACCTTTCTTTCTGAATTTAGAAAAAAGAATAAAAGAAAAGTGACTTACGTCCAGTCTCATGGGTGACGTGGGCAAAGAAGGCAGCAATCTCCCGTTTAGAATCATCAAGGGAACCAATCTTACCAAACTGATCATACAACTCGAGAGCATCAAGGAACGTTGCCCGAGAATAAAAGTCCTTCCCGGCGCAGCTTGCTTCCGCTTGATCAATTATCCCGTTGAAGAATGTCGGGGTCACGATGTCGGCCACCGGAACATCACTGGTACTGGGAGGTAGAGGCGCCGTGTTGCAAGGCCCCGCTTGGCATCCCGTCCCGCAGTAGTCATCGCCTGTGCCGCAGTAACCGTATCGGCTGCAGCACAGGTCTGCAGCACAACTACAATTTTGACCCTGTACTACATGTACACTTAGGACTAGCACCAGAGCTATTCCAGCCATAATGACAAGCTGCTGCTTCAGCATGTGTTTCGGTATTGCATAAGAGAAAGCAGGTGAACCCATGTTGATTTTCGTGGTAGTTAAGAGCCAAGGAGAATGAAAAAGAGGGGTGATACCCAATTTGCAGATGAAATGAGGTCGAGAGTTGGTTGGTTATTTATAGTGGAATGTTTATGATGGAATAGGTGGGATAGCTAGTAAAAGCTTTGAAATTAAGTGGCCGTGGGGACTAGTACGTACCTACAAAGAACTTTAATTTTCTAGAAGTAGTGGATGGAAGTGGTAAAAGGGTGGACTTTGACTTGTGCCAATTATTCATTTTCTCCATCCATCTGCTCTGGACTTGTGATCCAGCCTCCATGGACGTCAAACCAATAACATAAGGTGTGAACGGTATAAATTACATATAAGTGTCAAACATATAAAAAGGGACAACATTGTAGCCTCCTTTGCAAATCGGTATTCAAATGTGGAAAGTGACACAACTGAAACGACCACGAACGCACGCCAAGAGATAGAGGACCAAAGCATTTACCTCATTTTCAATTGCTCGGTAGAAACAGTGCCACTCTCGACTACACGGCCGCTTTAATTAGTCTACAAGTTCTCATGAAATTTCCTAGTTGGACATTTCATCTGCAAGGATGTTTTCGACTAATGTAGTGCGAATAAATGAATGTCGCAAACACAACCCAGTAACAATGCAAGTAATAAGACTTCTGGAATTAAAGTGCAAGTAATAAAACCCACCGCAAGCTGATCTTGGTATCATATTCAGTCGCCCACTACAACACAAACATGGATTAGTGTCTCTTCCGTTTCCTCCTTTAAAAATCCTTCCTTGAAAAGTTTAATTGGTTTCAGGCATCTTTTTTGAGGATTTTCAATGATTGAACCACAATATTCAGCCTATCTAACTCTATCACAGCGGAAACACCACAAATTCATTTAGTCCAATAAAACATCCTAAGACTTTACATGGTCCCTGATGAACTGTTCCACCTCAGCTATCTCGCCTATAATACCCGCAGCTTCTGCGACTGTAACTTTGTTCTGACACTGAGTGAATGAAAATGGTTCACCAACAGTCATTTGCAATATCAGCTGTCGATATTGCACTTCTTGATGCCCGTAATTTGTCACTGTAAAATGTGAGAAGACAAACATGTCGGGCAACAATGTACAATTAAATAAATAAATAATTCATAAACAGAATAACTATATATCCACAAAGCAGTCTACAGTGAGCCAGGAGCAATTGACAACTTGAAAAAAATAAACAAAGCAAAATCTTGGATTGGACAAGCCAAGGATCATAAATAGAAAACCACATAAACAAAGACACTGCTATTATCAGAAATATCTTTCTCTAAAATATGAAAGAACATCTTCACAAAAATTGAATATAGGAATAAAACATCAAGTGGTAAGTGCACAAGTACTTAACTAAATAACTAGGAATATCCCATCAAATCATTCTCAAAAACTTTCCATAAAACTACAATAAGTTATCATACAAAAGGTAACAATGCTTAATTTTGTTTTCTTTTTCTTTTTATAAGAATTCAAATCTTACATTTCCTTCTCCAATTGTTTTCGAATGAACTCCTTGCAATGTGCTGTTACTTTGTCCGTCTTGTTGCAAAGAATAAGAATGGGAATTTTCTTCTTCACCACACTTGCCTTGGTCAAAAGATCGTACAGGTACCTGTTGCAATTAAAGTAGCAAGAATTTTTCATCACTTGCTCGTTGCACAATCAGGCTGGCACCCTTAATCATGGTAAAAGAGGTGCCAGGATAAGGCAAGAAAAATAGTCACTTTTAAAGTATCTAAATATAGCTCAGATGGGAAGCAGGGAAATTTTACTCTGAAGCAGCACACAAGTTTGGTAAGAATTCCAAAGCATCCACCACAAAAACTATACCAGCTGCTTGAGGCAGGAACTCATCTAGTTTGGGTCTGAGACGAGAATGTCCAGGAACATCAACAAGATGTACAGGCTTTAACTTTCCATTCTGTCAGGAGAAGACAAACAAAAGCATAGAACATGTTAAAGTCCGCCAAGTTGATCACAAAAACAACATCAAAAACCAAAGGAATGAATGTTTCTTAAGAAGACAGAAGGTGGCAATGTCTTACACAAAACTAAAGTGACTAGATAAGTTAGATCTGAAAAAGATACATATAAGCACATGAGGAATTTATATATGACCTTTGATTTTTCAGAATTGAGCACAAAAGTTCCCTCATTTGGTTCCATTGATGTCACAGTACCTTGGTGAGCAGACCCATCCCATAGCTGGAACATGAACCCGACCATGTCAGAGACATCAAATCAACATATTTCAATGAATAGTTTAAGAAAGCCGGAATAGAGAAAAAAACATAAGCTAATAAAAAAGTCATTGAAAATTTTTACCCAGATATTGCTTATTTTTTAAGCAATAAAAAGAATCTTACTGAAAACAGGGATGAAACTTGACTTGACGAGATGGTAAAAATATGAAAGGCTGAAATATAAGATATATGATAAGCAAAGGACAAACATTGAAGATGAGAAATAAGACAAGACTGGTGCCCATATGACAACCAATTAGTAAAAAGCTTGGAAAATCTTTTTAACTTCTTAATTCACCCAACCAAAATAACAAGAAAGCCATATAACATAAATGTATTTTGTTTGCATTACTTATCACGGGCTACACATGGCATTAGTGACCAAAAAACAAAATGGCATTAGCGGCGTAGAAAATTCAATTAACTGGTGAGTCTGATATGGAACTATGCAATATGTTTAAGAAGAACAATAGCCAGTAAGGTCCGTGCTTACTTGATAGAAAAGAACAGTCTTTCCACTCCCGCTAAGCCCACTCAGCAATATGGTATTAGCTTTTTGGCGTTTAAACAACCTACCTACATCACAAAAGCTATAACGAATAAATATCAATCTTGGAAGTATTTGAAAAATAAGATAACAAAATCAAGTGGATACACACCTAATAAGAGTAAAACTGAGGTTACTAGCAAGATGGCAAGAGCAGCACAGATCTGAGTAGGCGGAACCTGCTGAATGTACTCATGTGCTTGAAACCATAATGGATCTGCCTGTTTCTTCCATTGTCGCAATGCTTGAGATAACCATTGCTCTGCCCGTTTCTTCCATTCTTCGAATCCTTCCATTTTCTCATGGGAATTTAAGAGACTTCGAGTTTAAGTCACAGTGAACCTTGGCCTCTTAACTGAAATTGAGACCCTTTGGGACGTTTCAAGAACAAACGGAACTCAATTAGGAAACAATCACCATAAGGAGAGACAAAGACACGGTATTAGGAACTCAGATTGAAGATTTGGCATTTGAATATGAGAGATAAGATTAGGGCAATTTATTCAGTAAAAAGGAAGAAGAATGTGAAGCACCAGATATAGTTAACAAAAGCCTACAAAAGAATGTTATCCTTACATGTTCACCTGCCACACAGGCCATGAGAAAAATTATTTCATTGATTATTTCTCAACTTATTCAAACTGTAATTGCGACTAGGGGTAAGATTCATGAATAACTGTACAAATGGTCTCAAATTACATCTTCAAGTGTTATTTTTCATTGGTTTCTGTTATGACAGTGCTGTGGAATGTCATTACACAGAAAGTAAATAAATCACCAATCCAGCATATCACACCTACTATTAATCTTGTAATAACAAAGAACAACTTTTGATGCATAATTCAGGTTCAATCCACTATTGAAAAAGTAGTTGAATCACATCCAAAGAGTAAATATTAAAGCCACACAAAAAGCTGTGTGCATTATCAAGGAGACCTGCATAGCAGTACAACATGAAAATATTTGTGGAAAGCAATAAACAAGGTGAAAAGTTCCCTTCAATTCCAGCTCGTGAATCACAACACCCATTTTCCCACAGATCATAACCCTAAAATTCGCCCTTCTAAGACTTTAAACACAATACCCCAATTGAAAGTAGTTCAAAAATGACTCCTCAATTATGTTTCAATTGAGGAGTCATTTTTGAACTACACCACAGGTTTGAACTACCTGAATCCCATCCCAAAACATCAAATTCACAAATTAAATTGCAAAAGCTAACAATAGCTTTGTGTGTGTTCTCGGGGGGGGGGGGGGGGGGGGGGGGGGGGGCGCACGGGTGTGAATTTCAGGTTCAGAGTATCATATCAATGCACATACTGAAAAATCTCAGGTTCATGTAGCAAAATAGCGTCGCTCACAAATTGAATTGTTTTCAGATAAATGTTCTTCGGCATACATGATACGACGCCCAACAGTCAGATGTTTAGCATATACGAGACACATTTTGGCAGTGAGAATGAGAAGTATTCAACACATGACTTGAAGCTCCTATAGGACATAATTGTGTCGTTGAGATCTGCTCCGAGTTAAACCAGCAAAGCACAACCTCTTGAACCAAAACGTAAAACAAAGGCCTTGGTATATATTTTAAGAGTAATGAAATCTCTGTGTTGGTCCAAATCTTAACTGTCCATCTAAAGCAGTAAATGAAACAAACTCAAGAGTAAAATTACTGATTCACAAAATAGAAAGAGCAAGAGAATTACACGAAGCAGAAACACAGGCCAAAGCTAAAGCAAACAGCGAAAGGGTTGTCTGTAAACTTATTGGAAATTTCACACTAGTAGTCCAGTAATGCTTGGTCCCAAAATTTGAAAGAATCACGAAAAATTAAGATTTTATCAAATCTGAAAACTTACCCTGCACTGCAGAATTCCAAGAGTCAAGACACTGGTGATGCTGCAGCGACTCGGTCCTGAAGAAAGAAAGAGACTAGCAAGTGATTTTGCCGCCAGGTTTTTTATTCTTTTCGGGGTTCACATTAAAGGTAGGACTAAAACGACGTGATTCTGGCCGTGTGAAGAAACAAAAAGAAGAAAATTAAAATTAAGAGAAAAACCTAACCCTACAATTTTGTGACTCAATAATGAGAAACCTAACATGTTAGCCAATGAAACAGTAAACTTTATTACTTATACAAACATTCAATAAATCCAATTAACACAAACACAGCTTATGTATAGTTACACTTCATATGAATGATAGGCAGGCAATCAAATCAAATCATATTGACACTGGAATCATTAAGGTCTGGAACATAGAATATGAAAGGTTCATAGAAATTAAAACATCATGCACAAAGGTTCACTGCAAACCAGAAGGTCCATAGTTTAATGATAAAGGGTGATAGGAGCATTTTAATGCGACGTTTTAACTGCATTTCCCTACATTTCTTGCGTTATTTCCTTAATAAAACTCTGTTTAGGAAAGTTTCCATTCTTCGATTGGGAAAGTTCCTATTTGTAGAAAGTTTCTATTTTGTAGTTTCTATTTTTCATTTTTGGAAAGTTTCCATTTTCAGTTTAGGAAAGTTGCCTTTTTTCATTTTTGGAAAGTTTCCTATTTTTCATTAACAGTTTCTATTTTCAGGTCCTTGTCACAAATGAGCTGAAATGAGCTCACAAATGGAGAAAGAAGCTAGCCAACGTTGGAGGGAGACAAGATGAGATACAAAGGGCTGCATAAATAAGCTGAAAAGAAGAAATGAAGCTTTCCTGGTCCAACCAGGAAACCCTGTCCAGAAAAGGAAAGCTTGCCAAAACAAGACTCTTGAGCCAACCAAGAAAGGAAAGCAGAAAAAATGAAGTGTCATGGCATTGAAAGAAGCTTCTTGAAGACATTAGAAGATGACATGGCTTGAAGGTGACGCACAAAGGCCCAAGAACTCTCAAGAGGTTATGGATTTCGGCAAATGGATAAAGGCCCATGGAAATAAGGGTTTGTGACACATGCGAGATATTTTTGGAGAATATATATGTGTTTGCCGTAAAATACAAAGAGGAAAAGGAGGAGGCAACATGAAAATCTGAAAATATAATTGAAGATTTTGATTGGAGTAATTCAAGGGAGATTTTTAAGGGCATAGAGATATTCTTGGAAGATTTAAATGTGATTTTTGGCCGAAAATGGTGAAGCAAATCAGCATTTATTTATGGAATTTCGGCAATTACTTTCCCAAGGATATTTGTGGCCGAAAATGGTGAAGCAAATCAGCATTTATTTATGGAATTTCGGCAATTACTCTCTCCTAAGATATTCTTGGCCGAAATTAATGAAGAAAATCAGAAAATCCTTATATAATTTCGGCAAGGATATATATTAAAGGAATTTAGGGAATTAATTTGGAGAGTTTTGATTGGTTAGATGACACACCAAGGCTTACTTGGCATTCTACGATTGGTTGGACCACATCACAAGGCTTACTTGGCATCATACCATTGGTTGAAGTGATGTGGAAATTTCTGATTGCTTGGAGAACCCTAGCCGTGCCCCTATATATTCTCCCCTTTTCTCAACGTCAAGGGTTCCCAATCTTTACAATTTAGACGTTAGAAAAAAATCAGAAAAGTTCTTAGATAGCCGTGAGTTTCTCCATCCTCTAGTCATCTCCACGAGTTCAAGCAAGGCCAAGGGAGAAAAAGCATAGCCGTGAGCATCCATCATCCATCTCCAACCTTGAAGCTTACTTTCGAGATTCAAGAGACCACCACATCAATCGTTCATCACCATCTCCATCTCACGGTGTAATCCGATTCTCCTTTGTAACCTTTGCTTTGAATTTCGTTGGTTTTGCTTTAGTTGACATATATGTTTGAACAATTGTTAATTTCTGGAATTTTTATGATTAATTGAGAATTTTCAGATTCATATTATTGTTCTTCGAGAGTTGCTTATGTGAGTTTGTTTAATTAAGTTTGCGTTATAGATATCCTTTGTGTATTAATCTTATTTGGGTCGACACTTATAGGGTTTATGCATAATTGTTGCTAGGTTTAAGAACATGAAATCGACTTTTCGTTTTGTGTAAACTTGAATCAAAGTAGTAAAGGTTTTGGACAAAGATCGAATTTAATTAAAGAGAATTGCAATTAGGTGGACTTTTCCATACTAAGTTGTACACTTGAGTTGATAGCCTTTCTCTATGTTTATTGCGTTGAACATGTTATGCTTGACTAGCTTTCTAGGGCTTGAATGCATGTTTGATAGGATTAGTCTTTGTGCTTTCACTTAGATTAATTAGCATTGAAAAGTAAAATATGGGAAATTGTTTGCTTTTAACGTTTCACATGATCAACTCCTTTCTCATGACTTAGATGAACAATATTAGGGTTTGAATCAATTTTAATCATATGTTTCGGTTTTGATCTTTGTTCTCTCATTCCATTTGTATTTTTATGTTTTTGCATTTTAATTGTTTTGTTAACTTAGTTTTATTTTTGAAAAACCAAAAACAAAATCCCCCCTTTTTCGTAAATAATGTTTATACTTGTGAATATCTTTGTGAATATTATACTTTGTTTTAATTGTTTAATTGTTTAATTGTTTAATTGTCCTACATTGACAGGTGTACCCTCAATCCCCGGAATAGAACGATCCCTACTTGCTTATACTACTAACGATATTTTTAGGGTTAAATTATGCGCTTGCTTTCAGGTGACATCAAAGGGTCTAGAGCATCAAAGGCATACACAAAATAACATCAGGACCATGTCATTATAGACATTCATCTTCCAGATCCATAACTCTACTAGCCACAACTTGAGTTTCAAAGATAAAAAAAATAAAAATAAAAAAAGGTAAATTCATTCTGTTCACCCAAACACAATATCACCTGCTTCAGCTCCAAAACACAAGAGGAACACTAATTGAGGCCCTTCTTATAATGAAAATTATGAGCAGAGGAAGCATAAATATTACTGAAACCCATTAACACCATTTTCAGCTCTTATTTCAAATCGCTTTTTCTCCTCTTTCCAAACCCAAATGTACAGTAACAGAGCTCAATTAGAGCACAATATCATACAAACCAAAATAGAATGTTGAAAAACAAATCAATTAGAGCACAAGTTAATTCGAATTTGATTTTCAAAAATAAAAATTGTGGGATATTGGATAAAATTTGGGTACCCACCGGTTTACCCATGCCCATGAGTAAATTACCCAATACCCGTAAATTGATTCCCTATGGGAATGCCCATACCAATGCCATCCCTTAGGCCTCATCAAAAAGCTTGCGGATCAAGTTGGCAGATGAAGGCCCGCCGACCCGGAGGGCCAAAGGCCCGGCCCGGCTCTTAAAAGCCCATAAACTATTACATATTATATATATATATATATATATATATGTATGTATGTTGATATGCTCATATTTTCTTAATTCTTATATTTCTATGCCTCTTTCTCTTGGTATATATGTTTAGTTCTCCTTATTTATGGTTCATTTACGTTAGTTTAGTGTCTTTGTAGACTTGTAGGTGTGTTTTTCAAAGAAAGAAGAAAAGAAGCTAAGCTAAGCTAACTAACACAGAAACTGTTGTGCAGAATACCTAACTTTGCTGAATTATTGGGAATTTCTCAGATGGAATTAGGAGTTGTACGCTATATTCACGGAAAGCCCCATGTGTCTAGTTTATGAGGAATTTTACGGTTTGCGATTCCGACTTTTTTAGAAGGAGTTATGGCAATTTAAGTGAAGAAAGTTCAGCTTGGACGAGAATCTACAACATCTTTTACAATATGCACGGAAAGCCCCATCTAGAAGGCCCAACACATATATTTGGAAATCTTCAGTATGTCACATCATCATTATTGAAGCTCCAGGACTTTTAGACATGTTTATATATGTGTGTGTTTATATATATATATATATATGTTATATATATGTTATATATATGTGTGTGTGTGTGCGCGCGCGCGTGACTGTGTGTGTGTCTTTGTGTGAGTGTGAATTTGTTGTAATTTGGTTTATGGTGAAATTGGAAGTTCTCATACTTCTATATAGAATATCTGTATATATATTCTAGTATTCTACATGTCATGACAACGGTTGACCGATTCGATTGGATTCGAAAATATGGTGAAATTAGCTAAATTTTTTACCACACTCATAATTTATTATAATAGTCTCATCCAATGGTCAGTTTTTCCATTTTATTTGAATTGATAGAGGTTGCCATTTGGAGTGTATAATATATAAATATAGGTTTGTAAGAGTAACTAAGTTTGACCTAGTTGATCGAATTCGAAACGAGAACCAAATTGGTTGGATTTTCTAACCCACCATAAAACATTACAATCTCTCCATCAAGCGGTTGGTTTCTCCGAATTCATTTTCCACTTCATGGTTGCTTTAGAATGAACCTCAACAATTTAAATGCAATATACAAGTCATACAACTTTAGGAGGCAAATTAATATAGGCCAACATCTTTGTAATTAAAATTAAAATTTTTATCTTATGTCCACACACATCCGTCGATGAAATATTTATAGATGTGATGTGAAAAAATAAGCACGTTTCGTGGTCGTCATGCCATCGGTCAACCAATAAAACATAAAAGTGACGATGGTTGACCAATTCGATCAGATTCGAAAATATGGTAAAATTGGCTAAATGGCTAAAAAAAACATAAGTGTTATTTTGAAACTTTAAATAGTTAGTGCCTATATGGCTAAAAAAGACATTCAAAAATAGCATTATATGTAATTGGCCCTTCTTCTTTTTGGGGTTCACATTAAAGGTCGGACTACGACGTTCAGTCCATGTAAAGAAACAAAAAAGAAAATTAATAAAAAGAAAAAAAAACCAACTCTCTCCGAGTTTTGTTCATCTCTTTGTATCATCATGGTGGTGATCGTCTCGTCGTCATTCCTCTCAAACTCAGGTATGCTGCTACTCATGGATTTTTGTTGAGTACATTTAGAAACACTCATAAATGTTATTTTCCTGTAAATTTCGACTATAGATTATTCTTCATAAATGTTATTTTCCTCAGTCACTGATTGACGAAGTGTACAAGGCCAAATACTATCCCAACCATTCTTTTTGGGATGCAGAACTTGGCCATGCCCCATCCTTTTTATGGAGGAGCATATTAGAAAGTCGACCTGTCTTGGCTGCTGGTATTCAGTGGAAAGTGGGGACCGAGGAACATGTGAATGTATGGAAGCACAATTGGATTCCTGACTGTCCTCGTTACCTCATTGACAAGCCACCTCATACTACCATCAGTAAGGTAGCAGATTTAATTAATGAGGAAACACGAAGCTGGACTCAAGGTGTTGTATAGGCTACCTTTCTACCTGAAGTAGCTACAAAAATTCTCAGTATTCCATTAAGCAGAATTGCAGGGGAAGATTGCTATAGATGGAGGCCACAGAAGAATGTAAAGTATACTATCAAGTCTGCATATTGGATTGCTCGACAGCAGGTTATGGGAGAGTTCCTAACTTCTACCTCATCTGGCAATTCAGATGAGGTTCTATGAAAGAAAATGTGGAACACAAAGGTTCCTGGGAAAGTGAAAATTTGTATCTAGAGGGCTGCAAACAATATATTGCCTACTCGAGAAAGCTTGGGTCACAAAGGATATAAATGGCCCCTTCAATTGTTTGCTATGTAGTGAAGCTTTGGAAACCAATAGTCATGTGTTTTGTCACTGTCCTCTGGCGCAAGAAGCTACTGGAGTAGCACATACTCCAGTTGATGGTTGTTTGTCTGGCAGTTTCAAAGAGTGGCTTTTGCATCAGAGCCACCATCTAAATAGAGAAAATTGGGAGAAGCTACTTATGCTACCATGAGCTCTATGGAAAAACAGAAACAATAAACTATGGAACGATACCCTCAAAAGTGCACAAGAGATTGTTGTTGCCACTTTCACTTGGTATGAACAATTCCTACAAGTGCAGAAGATACAGCCGCAAGACAAAGCAGCCAAACCAGGTAAATATTGGACTCCACCATCAAGTCAACAGCTCAAAATCAATGTTGATGGAGCTTTCTTGCCTTTTAAAGATATTGGAGGCATTGGTGGAGTGATTAGAAGAAGTGATGGTTCTTTTTTTGCTGCTTTTCAAAGTGTGTACAGCATGTTTCATCTCCAAAGCAGGTGGAGCTGCTAGCAATCCGAGAGGGCATTGATTTTCTATGACAGGGTAGCCTCCAAGAATGCCTTGAAAGTGATTGCCAGGTTGCAATACAAGAGATTGGAGAAGAAGATTTTGACCTCAATGAAAATGCCAATTTGTTGATGGATATACATCAGTGCAGGAAGTTTGTGCACAATATGAAATTCTCTTTTGCTCCTAGAACTGCCAATATAGTGGCACCCAAGTTAGCAGCCATTGTTTATGAATTCAATACTACTCAAGTATGGATAGACCAAGCTCCAGAAAGCATTCTGGATGCTTTAGCTTTTGATTGTAATCGTTAAACTTAATCAATAAAGCTCACGATGTTTTACTAAAAAATAAATAAATAACCGTTATTTTCCTGCAAATTTTACATGAGTATGAAAAAATGATATCTATTTTGGTAATTAGACTATGACAAAGTTATGTTACAGTCTCTAATAAGGACTTTTAATATATAAGAATTCAATAAAAACTTTCAAATCAACGAATGAATGAATGAAATTGTAATTGACATTTATTTGTGTTGATTTAAAAATCTTTATTAAATCCTCATTTAACGTCATCCCACCAGCATATTTCCTTTATTACAATGGAGTGCTCATCTAATGTCAATGGTCCATCAAACATACCAAAAACCAACACGTACAGTGTTATCACAAAATGATAGCATTTTGGCCATAGGGTTGTGTGTATATAATCTCGAGTTTGTCAGAAATACAGTGAAATTAGATGAGTAAAAATTAGAGAGCAATATTACATAATACTATTATGTCACTTGAAATGAATCTAATCTATCCTTCATCTATCCATGCTGTTTGCATAATACTATAGAAAGGTAAAACCAGCAGTTACTGACATAAAAGCACGAAGGTACTAGATGCAACTGTCTGTCCGAGAAACTTTGACCAGTTGGATTCCATGACCCTCCCTAAAGGTATTAGATGAAACCGTCTAAGGGGCTTTGATCATTGAGTAAGAACATACATGAGCGACTCCCTATTTCAACATAAGAGATGCACCAGTGTCCTCCAACGATTCAAGGGACTCCTTCAGAAGTGCCTGTGCTTCTTCTCTCCTCCTAAGCAAGAAAGTCAAACAATGGTCACAAATAATTTCGTTACATTAAATCCACATGGCAGTTTGTTAAAGCATAGTCACAGTCCCAGTCGTTTAAAGGATTTTATCATCACTTTCCCAACAACAGGAAATCTTTCAAATAAATATTACAACAACCAAATTTTCAATCTGTCGGTGGCTCCATATAATGACAGGAAAACTTTCAAGAAAAAAGTTTGTTAAAGAAACATGAAACCTGTCGACACCAACCGAAATGACACCTTGAGATCAATAAGCAAAGTTTTGAAGTAGGGCAGGTTGAAAACAGACTGTGGGGAACAAAAATAAGTGTTTGCAAAAGGATTTATCACACCACCAGCTACAAGTAGACCTTAAAGCAAACAACAAATAGGCAGGTTCCAGTTTTCATTTTTATGGTAATCAGACACCACTAAGCCCAAAGAATGATTAAAAATATGTTTGCAAAACTTTAAGCAACCTTTACTATCTTACTCTATCAAGAAGGTCACAGAAGCTATACCCTTCATGTAAAGTCCTAACTGGCAAAACAATTATCTTTTAAATTGTTTAAAAATAAAGTAGAATATTTCAGTGTCAAATGCGCATTAAGCTTGTCAGTAATTGTTGAAAGCATACCTCTTTATATCCTCAACAGCTTGTTTACGTCGTTTAATCTGAAGTTCTAGAATGTGAATTAGTGTTGCCCTAGCCTGCATGGTAAAGACATAACAATATAAAGCAGTCCCTTATAACAACCCAACAGCTCATGCTATAAGACCCAATATATCTTACCTGATGGGGCCGCAATGAGTTCAGAAGATGATGCAAGTTCTTGAATATAAGAGATATTTCTTCCACTCTCCTTGCATATTGTGATGGTCTCTCCACGAGAATATCAGCGAGTTCCAAAATGTGCAGCTGCAATTCTCTGTTAAGGGACCTCAGTTCCTTCTTAAAATCTGAAACATAGTACAACTTTTGTCAGAGTGGAACAGCACATAAAAAAAAATTAATGATGAAAACATATAAAACTAGAATAAAGTACTATCATGAATGCACATACATATAAAACTAGACCAAAGTACTATCATGAGTGCACATACATATAAAACTAGAACAAACACCAACAGTACAAACTTGCAGTTCCTAATTTCCTGTTCGTTTTTTGCAGAGAATTATCTCAAATAATAATTCTAACTAAGCCAGACAAAATTACTATAGCAATACCCCCAAGTAGTCAAGAAATTCAGACATTCCCCAGAAATTCCTAAATTCTGGTAATCATAGTTTGGCCATCAATACCAGATCTATCAGGACAACAATAGCTACAATGAATGCATACATTCCCAAAGGCTAGAAAAATAGGTTAATAAGTTGGAGATGTGAATGAAACACTTCCTAAAGGTTGCAACTTCTCTCGCCTTTACATTCAATAGTTCCTGCCAAGAATTTTCTACATATGTAACATATTTGAACACCTCTCAGCCTCGTAACACAAGTGAAGATTCCCAACATGGTATCTATGTCCTAGCTTACCAGAGAAGAGTCTCATTAACTTTTTTATTAAATATACTAATTACCTAATTCCACTGACCCAAAGGAGAAACTGCTATAAAGGTGATTGAATCAAGATGTTCAAATCAATTCCTACATATCAAAGATAATTTTTTTTTTCACAGGACACAAACACTAAACTAGTGTGAACTACTTGTCCACACTGAATGTACACTAAAGCTTTTGTCTTAATAAAGATTCTTTCTTCTCAAACAAAACAATAAAACAAAGTAATGAAAGAAAGAAAAAGAGAACGATTAAACTAGCCTGGAGGTAGACGTACCAATATTTGGGCCTTTTGGGTACAGTTGACGCACTCCCTGTTCTTCCAAGCTTGGAAGCACGTCATCTGTCTATATAAAATAAATATGAAATTTTGTTAAAAATAAATTACAAGGAAATAGAGATCAAATCAGACATTGATAACATTAACACAATAATCTACAAGAATAAGCTTATTTTGTTAAAGGATAATACAAAACTCAATAGTCAAAAGTCAAAACCTGCAACTTCAATATTACATTCTCCAAACAATAAACTAAACAATATGTATAGTTATGACAATACTTATGGTATCCAAAGATTAAGCAACAAAGCAACTTTCAGATATCAAATTTACAATCTGTATATAAATGTGGAGAAAAAGGTAAAGTATAGGAAAAGCTTACGGTGTAATTAGCACCATAGCAAATGTATGTCCCTTCAATTGGTGGCGGCGGCTCAGGAGCGGATTTGGGATCTTGCAAGTAATCTTTGTATAGCTTATAATACGGTGGTGGAGGTGGGTAGGTCGCTGTAGCCATTTCAAGAACCTTGCTGCCAAACCTAACATCAACCAAAGGAACAAAACATTAAGTTAAACTTGAATGGACGGATACAGAAATTTTACAGGGCAAAAATACTGATCTCAAACAAGAAATTTCACCTAAAACTCACAAAACCCTAAAAGTGAGTAAGCCGTCAATATTTAAGCTAATTAATTAATAAACCGGGAGTATACTGAAAAATCTCAGGTTCAGGTAGCAAAATTGCCTCTCACAAATTGAATTGTTTTGAGATAAATATTTTTCGGCATACATGATATGACGCCCAACAGCCTGATTTGCATCAGGAGTTTAGCATATACGAGACACCATTTGGCAGTGAGAATGAGAAGTATTCAACACATGACTTCAAGCTCCTATAGGACATAATTGTGTTGCTGAGATCTACTCCGAGTTAAACCAGCAAAGCACAACTTGAACCAAAACATAAAACAACTGCTTTGGTATGTATTTTAAGAGTAATGAAATCTCAGTGTTGATCCAAATCTTAACTGTCTATCTAAAGCAGTACATGAAACAAACTCAAGAGGAAAATTACTGCTTCACAAAATAGAAAGAGCAAGAGAAGAAACACAGCCCAAATCTAAAGCAAACAGTGAAAGGGTTGTCTGTAAATCTATTGGAAATTTCACACTAGTAGTCCCGTAATGCTTGGTCCCAAAATTCGAAAAAGAATCACGAAAAATGAAGATTTTATCAAATCTGAAAACTTATCCTGCACTGCAGAATTCCAAGAGTCAAGAGACTGGTGATGCCCAGTGGCGGATCCAGGATTACAACATTGGTGACAGTTGAACTTCACAAAGGAAAAAAAAAATGCGAGGCTTTAATTTGAGAAATTATTTTCAAAATCTAAACATATCATCTCCTCTCAATGATCACTAAAATTTTCTCACAAACTAAACAGAATAGAGTAATTAAACATCGAAACACAACTATGTTTTTTGAAGAAATTAAGCCACTGATGAAAGTAAACCAAACCAAATTGGTGATCCAAAACAATGTGTTGATCAGCAATGTTACCAATAGATTACCAATTCAAATTGCTCCATACAACCAAGACGAATAGAAAACGATTCACTCAATACGATCAATTTTGAGCCTCAATTCAAGATTACACTAGATGAAAGTCTTCAAATGACTACAGAAACCTCTCACGGATCAAAACAACAAAAACCAATTCAAACCCAAAAACCTCAAAGAACCAAAAGCTCCAATGTTTTACTCCCCAAGCCAATTCAGAAAACCACAAGCCCACATTCACGAACACAACATCCATACAAGCTCTACACAAAGTGCAAGACAAGAGCTTCAAAAACAATCCCCAACCAATAGTAAAGGAACAATAAAAGGACAAGAGCATCTGAATAAGAACCCAACCTGAACAGAGAATATAGGTAAACCTGATGCTTGCTTACAGAAATAGAGACAAAGAGCGCCCCTTGAACACCGTGAAAAAGAGAAAGTAACCCAGCAATTTATTCACCTGATTTGAAATCATTAAATCAATAACCCCCAGCAATTTGGTAAATCTGAAATTGCATCCCAGGATGATACTTACACAGTTAAGAGAGGAAGAACTGAAGAAGAAGAAGACTATGCGGCTGCGAAAATGCGAGGAGCGAATGCGGCTCAGAGAGTCAGAGTCGGGAGGAAGAGAGAGAAATTTGCTGCCGGTGTTTTTTTTGTTTTCCTTGTTCTTTTTCTTTTCGTGGTTCACACGAAGACGACGTCGTTCTGTCCGCGTAAGAATAAAAAGAGAAAAAACCAACCCGACCAGAACTCTCTAGGAGTCTCCCTTCATCGCGGTGGTGATTGTCTCGTCGTCATTCCCCCTCCCTCAGCCTCAGCCTCAGTGCCTCAGGTATGCGACTTCATGGTTTGCCCTAAAACAAAACAAAACAAAACAAAAGAAAGAATTTTGAATCTTTTGTTTTTGTTGGTTCTAAGGATTAATTTCAAAAAGATGAAGAGCGCAGCTCAGCCGGCCCAGATTCCGACAAGCTTCGGCAACGAGCTTAGGGCCTGCCTCCGTTGCCGCCTCGTCAAGACCTACGATCAGGTTCGCCTTCTCCTTCTTATTCATTGATTTTAGGGTTTTTCCGATAAAATCACAAACGACGAATAAAAATAATTGAAATGCAGTTCAGAGAAAACGGATGCGAGAACTGTCCCTTCTTCAAGATGGATGAAGATAGCGACCTGGTCAACGAAGGCACTACTCCCAATTTCAATGGCATCATTTCGGTCATGGATCCTGACAAGAGCTGGGCTGCTAAGTGGCTTCGAATTTGTATGTCTATGTCTATGTCTTCTTTTTTTATTTATTTACTATATGGCTATATGCTTTGTTTGTCTTGTCAAATATCTCAATCTTTAGTTTCTTTATCATTCTATTCTCCAATTTCTGCTTGGTTGAACCGTTTGCTCACTCAACTTAACTTGGCATTTGATTCACTCTGTTGGATTTATTTGTTTCTGCAGCGAGGTTTGTTCCTGGTTGCTACACTCTTGCAGTTTCAGAGGCTCTTTCCGAGGATTTGCAGGTAACACAATTAATTGCTATCTTATGCTTGTTATTGTTTAAATTAAACAAACCCAAAAAAATTTCTATCAAGACCTTGTCTGTACTCTGTATGTAGTACATTTGATCTGTGGTGGGTTTTTAGTTGCAATACTTATCCAACAGCTAGTTAGCTAGCTACCTTTTCTTTTGAACAATTCCTCGAGTAAACTGTCTGCCATACAACACATTAAGAACAACTAGTTCAAGGGCATGGAACTGGGTTTACTGTCCAGTCAGATATGACTGGTATCTGTAATGTATGCTAGGCATGCATGACTCAAATCGTAATACCCGAAAAAATGCTGATGTTGGGAAACTTTTTCTTTCATTTGTCAATCTGTCAGTCGTGCAGCATATCTAGTTGTTCGTTTAGGTATGTGATGGTCCCCTATTTAGCATAAAAAGCATTGGTATCTCATTATTCTGATTTTATTTTGGAATACTATGAAATGCTTCCTATTCCGGAATGATCGAATTCTGAGTAATGCTGACATCCATAGGCTGACCATAGAAACAGGATTGCACCCTTAGTTGGTTAACAAACCAACAACACAACCCCCCTCCCTCCTCCTCTCCCTCTTCCCTCTCTCTGGTAAAAGGAGCAGGAAACCAAACAACAATTGCTGTCATTGATGAAATACATGTGCGATTGTGTTCCCTTGACTCAGAAAGTAAGAAACCCTTCTTGGGCAGTAAATTGTCCACTAGTTTGAATATCAATCATGTTAATTTATCACTTCTGCAAATAGACTGAACCAACTAGTCAGGTTATTACCCTGATCAGCAGCAGCGGAGGCACGTAGGGACGAGTGGGGACAGTGGCCCCCAGTGATTTTAAATTTTTGTTGAACCGGTCTCCGTTTTGCCCCCACAATCAATATCCAAATACTTGTTCTCCTTCTTCCTCCTCCTTCCTCCGATCTAATTCCCTCTGCATGCTGGCTTTTCTGGTATCCCTTGCTTAAGTGACCCCTTGATTTGGATTCTGCATCCACTGATCCACACCTCCATCTACGTCTCATATTTTGGTTCCTCTTCACCTGTGCCTTCCACATAACTACTGTATCGATGTGTTGCAACAAAGGTTTTCACATCTTAAAGGAGAAGCAGAAATCGTGTATAGAGCTTACTGATACTAAGATCTTTTGGGTTGCTTCGGTTGTTAAATGGACCTGATTGAAAAATTAGAACTTTCATTTGCATCTTCCTTTCCCTGATCTACCCCTCTGTACTTTTTGCGATCGTTTCTATACCACTTCTACGGTAAGCAAGATGCAAATTTTTCCAATAACTATCGCCCAAGACTCCAAATTGAAGACGAGAACTGAAAAGATTCAGCTTTTACTGAGTGTTGGAAAATGGCAGCAATGAAAGATGTAGATTTTCATTCTACAAGTAAGCTTTTGTTCTCTTTTGATCGAAGCAGATGGGTGTCTTGCAACCATATTGTTAATATGCAGCTTCATCATTATGATCAGACAAATGGTTTTCGGAGGAGAGGGAGAGATGATACCATCATTAATAGAAAGATGAAGAAACTTCATTTTTGCTCTGATAATAAGTTATACTTTTATTATTGTAGTTGGATCAGATGGTTTCGGTTTGCTCATTAGCTTGATTCCTCAGATAATCTACTTCCGGTTGTCTAGGATATTAATTATTTGGTTGCTTTATTCTCAATTCATGTACTAGATGAAAATTGATCAATCTATTTGGTATAAGATGTACCGATTGAAGTTTTGTTTCATTAATCGAAGTTTTTCTTGTAGTCGTTTATTTTTTTTCCGCCCCCATGTCAATAAGTTTCTGCCTTCGCCACTGCTGATCAGTGTGGATTCCATGCTAAAGTTTGCTTGCATGAGGAAGGAAGCAGGTTAGGTTACATTAATGGCAGCTAGAGTTTCATTTCAAAAGGATAGTGTGGCAATAAAGAGAAGTAAGTTGGGCTGTGACTTTTGGGTGGAGAGGGTGGGTGCGAGAGATATCTAATTCCATAGACGCGTATTGCTGTAGGTCCTGTATCGTCTTTGGCTAGCACACCATTATAATGGATGGCCAAGAATTTGAATTTCAGTATAAATTTGTGGCAAGCAGGACTGAGGGATATTCAATATATTGCCTTCTTGCCGCCGTGTTTAATATCCCATCAGATATCATCGGCATTGGAGCTTAAAAAGAGCATCTGCAGACATTTTTGGAATGTTTCCATGTGATATGCTTGATTGATTGGATTTTCTGACTCTGTAGAGTGAGCTTTCACATATTGGAACTGTTGAAGTTATAGCACTGTTGGTTTTTTCCTTCTTTTTTCTTTTGTTTTCCAGTTCGTGTTCTTCAATCAATTACATTTTGTCTGAGCTGATTTCTTGAATTTGGTCATCTTTTTGCAGAATATATGTGAAGATGAGCATGTGCAATATGTACCACCAAAACGTGTATGAGTGTTGCCTAATGATCAGACTTGCAAAAAGAATGCCTTTGAGACTAGAAGTAGATTAACTTGTTATGGAAACAGCTGGTTGTTGGAGGTGAATGTTCTGTTGGAATGAAGGCTAAATTCGGACGCTTGTGATGTAGTGAATCTGTTTTGTTTTGTGTGTTATGTAGCCGCTTGTGAATGTTGTTTGAGACAGAGTAGTAGTTTATCTGTGTTCTCATCTTTTTCTGTGTGTTTCAAAATCTACAGCAAACAATGGAAAATATATTGCAAACTACTGGTTTTCGTTCAATCACTTTGAGCATCAAATCATCTATAAAAGAATCTATAGTCATAATGAAAAGAAAAAAAAAATTGGTCATTTTGGTCATTCAACTATGACTTGATTAACATTTTGGTCACTCTATTTTTGTAAACATCACTGCAGTCACTTAAGTTTAGATTTATTATAGGGAGAATTTTTCAAACAATATCTGAACTAAAGATAATTGTGAATTAAAGTGCCTCACTTTACACTAACTATACTTTGGTATCTGGACTATAAAACTCGACTACATTTAAATACATGACGACTTTTCCATTACAAGGAAGCCAGCTGGCATATTTTCAGGGGTATAACAGTCCGTTCATGTTTTCTCACCTATTATTGTACATGTTGTCAGTTCATTCTCTTTCCCTCCAATACTTGAATCCCTCCTATACTTGAATCCCTCCTACATATCAATGCACCCCTTTAATTTTCCCTCCAAAAAACAAAGTAGTTGTTACTTTGTGTAATCAACTCTGGGATTGTTGACCATGGAAGTAGGATGCAATCTTGAGATGAAAATAAAATGATAAAAACTAGGAAACATTTCCATTCCCAACTGTGAAACCAATATATAATTACTTATGGCAATGACATTACTCAAAATCGAAACACCAATCTGTTAGACGAAAGCTAATCAAAAGTATGGCATTTCAAAGTTAAAGCCCTATAAAAAAAAATAAAAATAAAAAAAGAAAAAACAATGGATATACCAACATAACAGAGTGTTTCACTTGCCAAGAAGGTTCAATTTGGTTTCACTACAAAACATAGTTTTCTGATCAATAACCTTCAAGGTCTCCATAGTCTCCTTTACACCTAGCTTTTTGGAACCTGAACAGTCTGATTGCTTTGAGAAGATGTTGCAATAAGCAAGGCTGATTTTCTTATCTTTGGCTTGATTATTCATGCCAGCATCTTGTACCTCTTGCCTGATGAAAATGGTCCAACTGATCCTCCTGTGACATTGCAGTAGTCTTGGAATGTAACACACAATTGAATAAGCATTCAAACATGAAAATAAAAGACATTTTAAGCTGACAGCTTCAAAACTCATACACAATCATGGCCTACCTGACTGTTTGGTTGCACCACATTGTTGTTGCCTTGAGAAATCACAGAAATGTCACATTCACCTTCAACATCTGCATTGACTCTGAAATTGACATTAAGGTTCACATTGACATTGACATTCTCAGTACCCTGTTAATTGACGTGGTTCTGATTTGGGAAAACTAATGAAGCCTGAAAGTTTGATTCCTGGGTTGGCACTTGATCCTCAGCTGTAGGCACATCATTTTCAACATTAGCTTCTGCCACAGGTGGTTCAACATTTTCATTGGCACCCTGCAATGAGTTTCATTGCTCAACATTAGCAATTGAATCATACAATTGAACTCCCACAACTATTTATAAAATTCACAAAATTGTACCTGGCTTCTTCTTGCACAAGTTCTTTTGTTGTGTCATTTCTTTCCACATACCCTACACTCCATTTGAGTATAATGGCTCCTTGGCAATTTTTTCAATTCTAGGAGCTGGTGGCTCTTCACCTACATTTAAAATCAATTAGCTTGGTTAAAAAAGTAATAGATTGACCTGCAACTGAACTATCACAAAAGGGAAAATTACCTGGTTCCTTAGTCTACTTGGTCCTGGGTCTTCCTGGTTGCCTTCTATGTAGTGGTGGTGCAATAGATCTCTCTATAACTTCCCATTCAGCAGCTCCAGCAATTGGTTTTTGTACTGGCAATCCTTGTCCTTGGTAGGCTTAGAAGTAGGAGCTTGCCTTGGCTAACCATCACTTGGCTGTGGCTTCCTAATCTGAATTCCTGCAGTTGGTCTTTGTACTCTTGGCCCATCACTATTCAAAATTTCTTGGCCCAGCCCTGTTGACATTCCTTGGCCCACCTCTGTTGCCATTACTTGACCTACTCCTGTTCACATTCCTTGGCACCTCACTTGGCCCATCAAATGGCTGGCTGCTTCCTCTTACATCTGGCCTAGGTCCAACACCAGAACTCGGCTGTTTCACTTGAGCAAAGTTGAAAACATCTTCCAAATTCACCTCTTCCTCGTCTACCACTACTTCCTCATCATCTGTCAAGGGCAGGTCCTCAATAAAGTGACCGAAATACTGCAAGTGATCAAGATCTCCATCGTTTCATTCCAACTCCCATGGTGTGAAATGTATCCTTGGAGCTAAACAAACCATATATGACAGGACCCGCCCCGGATTTCACCCTGAAATCCGAAGTGGACCTGCGGGGCCCACCTTAGAAGAAATTTTGCCAAAAATTTGGCAGAACTTCCCCTAAAGTGGACAACCCAAAACCTGTAGAAAGAAAAATTACACTTCTAAATCACGCATCCTTATTCTCCTGGAGCCACCCTGCTCCTCCAAACAACATCAACCAAAATCATATGACACAAAACACAACTTAAATAACATTAATTTCCTCAGGTAATCAGAGCAAATCTAGTAGCAAGGGTGATCAAGGAAAACTTAAATCAAATAAAAACGCGGAAGCCACGCTGTTGTCTATGCCTCAACTCCAATGTACGCCCGACCTCAACTAATTTCGCCTGCAAACTGGGCATTTGAAACCGAAGGGCCCAGGGGAAAGTAATTGAAAAACACGTTAGTGTGAGTGGACAAAAATAAACAATTTTAAACAAAAGAGATTTTATACTTTCCCACATTTATTTATTTAAAAATCCCCGATGCACGCAATGATTAACGAAAATAAAATAAGAGGAGTTCCGCTCATGCAGGCCGACTAGCCCCGCTAGTCACAAACGAATAAAAGAAAAGGTTGGAACTCTGATACTCAAGGAAAATAAGACCAGCCCCGCTGGTTAAGCGAAAATCGAGCTAGCCCCGCTAGCTTAAGTAGTAAAGTGAGTAGGGGAAGGCGATAGCCATACAAGTGAGCCTCCCAGGCTCGGGTGATAGCCTCCCAGGCTAAAGTACTCCCATTACTCCCGTAATATACCCTTACGCCACTATGTGTAGCGATAGGATACTGGGCTTCAGAATTACTGTCACAGAGACAGTAACCAGCGCCACAAAGGCGGAGGGCTTCGGTGATCCCATCACCTCGCCACAAAGGCGGAAGATCAATGCTAGCAATGATAATAGTCACCCAAAGTATGGCAACAGAAAATCCGAAAACCAAGTAAATCCATAAATACATAAGGCTTCCCCATCTCTCGTGAAAGAATTTCCAATGACGTGTCCCACACGCCAAGATAATCTCGAGTTTAAAATAAATAGGAAGAAATAATAATAAACAAGCTTTCCGTAAACTGAAACAAAATCAATTTCAAAATCATCATCAAGGCATTCCCAATGCCAAAACCGAAGTCGATAAATAAATAAGCATTAACTTCATCAAATCTCATAGAAATCTCAAATCGCCGAATATAAGCATAATATAAATAGTATAAATCCGGAAATCATATCGGAAAGAAATAAATAAGAGAAGATAAGCGTAATCCAATGACGTGACCCCGCACGCCATAAAATCTTCAAGTAAATCAATTAACCAAAACCGTTTCCGAAATGACCATATGCTCAAGAAAGTAAATTGATAAATAACTTATACTCTCGGAACTTATTAAATAAATGCATGCATCATTCTTTGAAAAATAAAAGTCCACTCACAGTACTATTCCAACGATCACGCGTACGACTTCCTTCGTCGAGCAATAGTTCGGTACGACGCCCTGTACACAAATATATTCCATCAATGACTATTCTAATTAAATACCATTCTCAAAATCGAATCCTCATAAATCATCACTCCACTTCTCTTCCACATCCAACCAAATTTCACCAACACTGCCCACTCGTCGATTTCACACTATATAACAACTATGGAGGAAATCCGACAATCGAATTCACGATTAACATTAACCGAAATCCAAATCTTTAGAAATTTATAACCAATTCAAAACTCCACCAATCCTCACCAAACTTCATATATAAGTTCTATGATAATTAGAACATTTAACTAGCCCGAAATTAAAATTAAAAAGCTACCCTAGCCGCCGCTACCGCCGCCCACAGTGGCGGCGCCGCCGCTACTACCACCAACTCCACTGGCCACCAAAATTTGGCAGTAGCACCTTCTCAACACACCCATTAATTCTTTCAACTGTGACCAAGTTAGAAAATGAGCGGAAGTACCTCAACAATTAAGGGGAAGGTTGAACCCGAATCGTGAATAGTAACCTCCAACTTCAAACCGTCGATTCTTCCTCCACGCTTCAAATCTCGGCAAAATCTTCGGGGAGCATCATCTACGTCCCAAGGCGCTTCCAAGAACCTAACTTGGTCGTCTGGGGTGGCCGGAATCGGAAGATATCAGCCGGTGCAGGGAGGCGATTTCCAGCTCGAGCTACGCGGCTTCTCGGCCTTGCAGCTCCCTCCACAGTTCGTTTTTCACCCCGATGTCTTCAGAGAAATTATAGGCGACGTCAAGGTGAGAAAAATTGATTTTGGAATCAAGTCGATTGGAGGCCTGTGGAGGAAGATATGGTCGGACAAAGAAGACCCCAGAAAGCTCGGTAAGTTTCTGGAAAAATGTCGAAACTTACCACAGTACTTTCTCTATATATAGAAAGTTACCATGAACAGTAATTTTAGTATTTTGGCCATAACTTTTGCATACGAACTCCGATTTTTACGTACCACATATGCACGCGTTCGGTTTAACGTCCTCTACGACTTTCATGAAGAGCATTTTCTCAAATTTTGACCCGAACAAAAAGTCAACTTTTTGGGCCACTAAAAGTATCGAAACAAAGTTAAAAGTAAAAGTAATTGTCGTTTACCGTCCAAATGACTAGTAAACAGGTAAATTGAGGTACGGGACGTAACATTCTCCCCCCCTTATAAAAATTTCGCCCTCGAAATTTCATGCCGATTAGAAAAGAAAAGGCACACCAATTGATTCAAAATACCACAATCTCAAAACTTGTCAACTCTTCCTTAGATTAAGCTTTCCTTTTCGCAACCTCAAATCAACAACCAACAGAAACTCTTATGATCCCCACTACAAAAGCAATGAAAACATGCTTATAATCCAAAATTATCAACGTCCAAAGTTGAATCACTTGTCTTGTTGAACCATGTAGCACCATAGACTCGCACGTACATGAACTCCGGTGTAAAAGAAAATTCATTTCAATGGTTGGCTCAGATAACACATGGTATAGACGTCACAAACCACCATGTTAAAATTATAGCCGTCATAACTTTTCATAAAAGTTGCTTAGTGAAGATCCAACTCATTCACCATCACTATTGTGATAACCACAAGATGGTCATTGCTAATTGACAATTTCAAAACAAATAACTTCCTTAGCTACCATAAGACAGCACCTCTTTCCTTGTTTGTATGTGCATAAATTCCTAATCGAATTTCGTTCACATAAAGGTCCCATAGTTGTCAAACATACAAAGGTCAATCTCGAACAAACCTATAAATTCTTAATCAAGCAGGTTATGGGGCCACTACACTTCCGCTGCGTTTCTCTGATATTTGACTAAAATCATTGGTCCAGCCTTGAGATGACGTTTCGAGTCGACTAGGAAAACTCATTTGATAGCTGCCTTGCTAGCCACACATATACACCTCCCTCAAAAACTTTTATAAGTACGATAATGTGGAAAACTTTTCTAAATCAAATGTGTCACAAGAAAGTTACTATTTACCAATGCCTCCGATCAAAGCTGCTAATATTTCTCACAAGTTAGTACTCACTTAACTACCATGTCATGCACCACGTCCTCAGAAATCCAGTGTAAGTAATAATTATAACTACTAACTCTACTCCAGCTCAACGACTCAAGTTTGAAAGAAAATGCATCACACTCAAGTTGTTCTTAACTGAGGCTACAATTCTTTAATGGTCATAGATCTGAAATCTAGCTGAATCCATGTTGTTCTCGTTGATCTCTATTGCCCCAAATGATATTCTTAATTCATATACCCAGGTAATTCTCACTACCGAGAGCACCACAATCTGAATTACTAGATGCTAGACTCGAATTTTGATCAATCCAAAATAAAATAGCTTTCTTAATCAGTTAGGAAAACTCTCTCTTATAACTACTCCACCGGCTAAGTAGAAACATCTCCAACCAACCATCTGACAAAACCTTCTGACAATTTCATTACAGATACGACATTGCGGAAATTTTCCAAACCCTGTATGTACCAAATACTTTAATGGACTACGATGTCTCCAACAACACCAGTAGATGCTCCAAATCTGATCCAAGAGTTGACCAACTAGATTAGAAACTCAATACTTGAAATGAACGATTCTCAAACTGAAATCATGCCAGTCATAATAATTTGATCGATTCCATAGCAACCCCGCCAAACTCAAACATCCCAAAAAAAAGTTCACCTCCATTCGCGACTGAAAACCTTATGTTCGAAGCAACTTGTAAATGGTTCGATAAGTAAGCAAAAGCGCATCGTGTTACGTGAACGTAAAGCACCCCAAAAACTGCAGGGAAGAAAATCAACTCGTGCATTAAGAAAAACAGATATTGAAGCAAGGACGTAATCCACAAGAAGGAAAGAAATTCTTCCATAGTCCCCGAAAGACTTATAGAGAAATCCATCATTGAAAGCTACCAGAATCCCGAAACTTGTTGACTAACGTCGCCCCGCAAGGAAACTACTACCAAACCTTCGCCATAACTCAAAGATTTTAAACTAAGATCATACCCACATCACTTAACTAGCACTTTCACTTGAATTACTATGGACACCCCGTGGCGTCACTACGACTATTTCTTGATCCCAAGTTCAACAATTTCACCCAAATGGATATCCAATGACACTCAATAGTACCTTCATGCGCGATAAAAGTGATCGCAACCGTTGTAAAATGATCCAAATGTCCTTGATTTCCGAAACCTTTCAATACCTCAATACTCCCTTTTCGTGCTTTTAATCGGTTCCAACTTCCCAATTTCGCTACACGGTTCATCCTCCCCTGACAACAACACCAATTTTATGATGAAGGACACCCGTTTAACATCTCGTATCACCTCCAGCGATACCAAGATATGAAAGTGGTCCCACCACCTAACAATCAAATTCCAAGTTCAACCCATAAGGGGTTTGACTCAAAATATAACTTAGAACTCTGGTCAAACTATGACCTGAAATACTTCCTGAATCAGTTGGGAAAATCCACGTCCTTACTACTCTTACAAAATCTCAATCATTCAATCTATCAATTGTTCCATCAAGCACTTACTACATTTCAATTCCTATGACTCCATGAATCAGAACTCAAATCAAACTCCATATCACATAGTAATTCACTTGAACCACTATGGATACCCAACAATGTCACTACAATCAATCCCCGAAATTGCGTTAAACCATTTCACCTAAAATCAAACCAAAGACATACACTCACGTACAATATCATTTACAAAGAGTTGGTTCTAATGCCCTCCATTATTTACCGACCAAGATCAAAATCCATTGCAAAACTTTAAGTGTCCCGTCTACTTAAACTTAAAACACAAAACAGCTTCAAAACTCACTTCAGTCCATCTCCATACTCACTACGATCCAAAACTTAAGAAGACATATTCATAACTCAAGGAGCCAAAAATCAATTTCCTTCACTTGAACAAAAACTATGTCCACAAGTCAAGGTCAAGTCAACAGACCCAGGTGTCCAAATGGAGGAATTTCAATCTGGTTTCCTTTGTGAATTTACAAAGTATCGTTCCAAAATGATGTTCGCAACATCCACCACGTCTACGTGACACATTCCCCGAAACTCAGTTCAAAGTCAGAACCACTATTACTCTTAGTCCCACTTCAAACAACGATTCTGATTCTAAGTATTCGGAGATAGCCCAAAGCTATAATCGCTCGTCTCAGTCACTCAAACACGAAATCGAACTCCGTTCTCGCAACTTAAACCCTGCCCAACAAACTTACTGACACGAGGAAGAAATAACCACAACATTTCCTCGAATCAGACTTCGTAGCACAACTCGAAATTGTAGAGTAGTCTTACTCTACCATCAGCAGGGAAATGTGCAAAACATGCGAACAATCCGTTACTCAACGAAAACCCTAGGAGGTCGGCGTACAAGAGGCATAGCACCTAAAGGAACACCATCTAGACATGTACCTTACACACTTAATGAGTACATCAGCACCGAAGAGTAAACGATGGGGAACCGCTGCAGTCGGGCCATCACTCGGGAGGTACTGTGTAACATCAAGCGGGTAAGGTAACAGGGTAGAAACAAGTCTACAGAATCTGACAACCTAATGCTCTGATACCAACTGACAGGACCCGCCCCGGATTTCACCCTGAAATCCGAAGTGGACCTGCGGGGCCCACCTTAGAAGAAATTTTGCCAAAAATTTGGCAGAACTTCCCCTAAAGTGGACAACCCAAAACCTGTAGAAAGAAAAATTACACTTCTAAATCACGCATCCTTATTCTCCTGGAGCCACCCTGCTCCTCCAAACAACATCAACCAAAATCATATGACACAAAACACAACTTAAATAACATTAATTTCCTCAGGTAATCAGAGCAAATCTAATAGCAAGGGTGATCAAGGAAAACTTAAATCAAATAAAAACGCGGAAGCCACGCTGTTGTCTATGCCTCAACTCCAATGTACGCCCGACCTCAACTAATTTCGCCTGCAAACTGGGCATTTGAAACCGAAGGGCCCAGGGGAAAGTAATTGAAAAACACGTTAGTGTGAGTGGACAAAAATAAACAATTTTAAACAAAAGAGATTTTATACTTTCCCACATTTATTTATTTAAAAATCCCCGATGCACGCAATGATTAACGAAAATAAAATAAGAGGAGTTCCGCTCATGCAGGCCGACTAGCCCCGCTAGTCACAAACGAATAAAAGAAAAGGTTGGAACTCTGATACTCAAGGAAAATAAGACCAGCCCCGCTGGTTAAGCGAAAATCGAGCTAGCCCCGCTAGCTTAAGTAGTAAAGTGAGTAGGGGAAGGCGATAGCCATACAAGTGAGCCTCCCAGGCTCGGGTGATAGCCTCCCAGGCTAAAGTACTCCCATTACTCCCGTAATATACCCTTACGCCACTATGTGTAGCGATAGGATACTGGGCTTCAGAATTACTGTCACAGAGACAGTAACCAGCGCCACAAAGGCGGAGGGCTTCGGTGATCCCATCACCTCGCCACAAAGGCGGAAGATCAATGCTAGCAATGATAATAGTCACCCAAAGTATGGCAACAGAAAATCCGAAAACCAAGTAAATCCATAAATACATAAGGCTTCCCCATCTCTCGTGAAAGAATTTCCAATGACGTGTCCCACACGCCAAGATAATCTCGAGTTTAAAATAAATAGGAAGAAATAATAATAAACAAGCTTTCCGTAAACTGAAACAAAATCAATTTCAAAATCATCATCAAGGCATTCCCAATGCCAAAACCGAAGTCGATAAATAAATAAGCATTAACTTCATCAAATCTCATAGAAATCTCAAATCGCCGAATATAAGCATAATATAAATAGTATAAATCCGGAAATCATATCGGAAAGAAATAAATAAGAGAAGATAAGCGTAATCCAATGACGTGACCCCGCACGCCATAAAATCTTCAAGTAAATCAATTAACCAAAACCGTTTCCGAAATGACCATATGCTCAAGAAAGTAAATTGATAAATAACTTATACTCTCGGAACTTATTAAATAAATGCATGCATCATTCTTTGAAAAATAAAAGTCCACTCACAGTACTATTCCAACGATCACGCGTACGACTTCCTTCGTCGAGCAATAGTTCGGTACGACGCCCTGTACACAAATATATTCCATCAATGACTATTCTAATTAAATACCATTCTCAAAATCGAATCCTCATAAATCATCTCTCCACTTCTCTTCCACATCCAACCAAATTTCACCAACACTGCCCACTCGTCGATTTCACACTATATAACAACTATGGAGGAAATCCGACAATCGAATTCACGATTAACATTAACCGAAATCCAAATCTTTAGAAATTTATAACCAATTCAAAACTCCACCAATCCTCACCAAACTTCATATATAAGTTCTATGATAATTATAACATTTAACTAGCCCGAAATTAAAATTAAAAAGCTACCCTAGCCGCCGCTACCGCCGCCCACAGTGGCGGCGCCGCCGCTACTGCCACCAACTCCAATGGCCACCAAAATTTGGCAGTAGCACCTTCTCAACACACCCATTAATTCTTTCAACTGTGACCAAGTTAGAAAATGAGCGGAAGTACCTCAACAATTAAGGGGAAGGTTGAACCCGAATCGTGAATAGTAACCTCCAACTTCAAACCGTCGATTCTTCCTCCACGCTTCAAATCTCGGCAAAATCTTCGGGGAGCATCATCTACGTCCCAAGGCGCTTCCAAGAACCTAACTTGGTCGTCTGGGGTGGCCGGAATCGGAAGATATCAGCCGGTGCAGGGAGGCGATTTCCAGCTCGAGCTACGCGGCTTCTCGGCCTTGCAGCTCCCTCCACAGTTCGTTTTTCACCCCGATGTCTTCAGAGAAATTATAGGCGACGTCAAGGTGAGAAAAATTGATTTTGGAATCAAGTCGATTGGAGGCCTGTGGAGGAAGATATGGTCGGACAAAGAAGACCCCAGAAAGCTCGGTAAGTTTCTGGAAAAATGTCGAAACTTACCACAGTACTTTCTCTATATATAGAAAGTTACCATGAACAGTAATTTTAGTATTTTGGCCATAACTTTTGCATACGAACTCCGATTTTTACGTACCACATATGCACGCGTTCGGTTTAACGTCCTCTACGACTTTCATGAAGAGCATTTTCTCAAATTTTGACCCGAACAAAAAGTCAACTTTTTGGGCCACTAAAAGTATCGAAACAAAGTTAAAAGTAAAAGTAATTGTCGTTTACCGTCCAAATGACTAGTAAACAGGTAAATTGAGGTACGGGACGTAACAATATAGACATGCAAAACCTTCCTTCCAGCTAGAATGAACTGTAACATGTCAACTACATCTACATCGTTCACTATAGGCAAGTACCTAGTCTCTGTTTCAGAACTAGGTATTCTAAACCCATAAGCTATTGGGTCTTCGGTGTAACCCAAATCAAAAGACGAATAATTAAACCCAGTAAAGGCAACCTTATATGGGCCAACCCCATGCACATAAATTACTGGTTCACTTGTTCTATACTCTCTATTCATACCACTTTTACTATAGAATCTGCCTCCATGATGGATGGCAACAGTAAACACATCCATGCTTGCAATCATAAAACAACATTTATTCATCAACAGAGCACTTTTCCAATTTTATTCAATACTCCATCTAACATCACCTACTGCCCTAAATTGCTATCAACAACTATCACAAAACCATAAAAATCCCACCAACCCAGAAACATTAATAACAATAAATTCAAAATTCAATTCAAACCCTATTTCCCCAAATGGAGTTGCTGTTTAATTAAAAAGCCAGAGCGTGACAACAAGAAAACCATTGTATATGTACAGTACCCCAAAACCCTAGAAAGCCAAACTTTGACTTGCATAAACAAATCGATTCGGAAAACAGAAATAAAATGAATATGCGGAAGCTGTGCTGTTGACTATGCCTCGAATCCATAAAAAAATAAGAGAGAAATAATAGATAAATATAATTCAATCGAAAATCTCATTTTCGAAAATCTTCTAGAAATCTCAAAACCGAAGAATAAAAATATACTTAATTCCAAAAATCACACAGGAAAATAACTCATCTAAAATCATCCTAAATCATAAATTCAAATCCAAGCATCACAAACTCATATCCAAAAATCATGACGGAAATCCAATCAATAAACCAAATTATAATCTGAAACCAATTCATTTCCGAAATCAAAATTATAATCTCAAATCCATAATAAATAGCGAGATTAAATTACAAATCATAAATTCAAATAACAATCAATTATCAGAGATAAATCATTAAAAGCTTACGGTCAAACAACTGGTAAAACAAAATCTTTCCTGAAAGTCAACATCAAAATAAATCACAATTAGTTCTCCGAAATCATCATCGAAAGCAATTCACGAGATAAATCAAAATCAAATTCCGAGATCGAATCATATATTTAAATTGTAAACCAAAACCAAATAATATGCTCGATAAATGAATAAATCACTCATTCGGAAAATAATCACATGCATCATTTCAAATCAAAGGTCCACTCACATTATTTGGCTAACGTGACCGAGCGTATGGATCCTTGTCAAGTGATGGGTCGGTACCTCATCCTGTAGAAAATTATAATTCGTAAATGACAATTTAAAATTTAAATACAATTCTAAAACGAAACCAGAAAACCCCTCGCACAATTAATTCGTTGAGCATCCAAAATCACATAGGAATCAGCCCAAATTTCTAGATTGCACCAACTTAATTATTCTAACATCCTAATGAAAAATGAAGATGATCCAACGGTCGGATCTCCTCAAATCACAATTCCAAAATCTGAAACTTCGAAAATTCCGATCGATACCCAAACTTCTCCGAAATCTACAAAAAATCATATCTACAAGTCCTTAACAACAAGGTCAACCTAATAGACCAAAGTAGGCCTTTGAAAATAGCGAGATGCGCACCCCACGGGCCACCAAAAGCGGATGCGCGTGGACCCCACGAGCTGCCGAGCCAACGCCCTAATTGGGTCACCAAACTTACATCAAGAAAAAGTGCAAGTCACATGCTTCACGTTCGCAACCCAGAAAAAGTACAGAAGTCGCTCACCTAGCCTCGAACAGGCATCGATGGCGGCGATTTTTTTTGCCTGATGAAGGCTCTGGACAACCTAGACGGCATAGCCATCAACGCGAAGGCGAAGGCGATCAGATTCTCAGTGATGCGCAACGAGCTCGCCTGAAACCATAGAAGCACCATCAAGGTCAACTTCGAACCCTTTATCGACAAGTCCAGCAGTAAGAAGAGGGTCGACATCATGACCTGGTTCCGTCCGACACGAGTAGCGCTTCCCGTCAGAGCTTGATGTAGCCCGAAGAAGCGACGTCCGCTCTTTTTCTGAATTGCAGACGTCCACGGCTCTCCATATATATACACACACACACGTAGAGACGCATGATTTTTAGTGCATGAAATGGTTGCAATGGTTCTTTATAGTTGTCATTCTCAAATGGAAAATTGCATGCATGCTATAATTCTGTAGCCGTCCCCACACTCCCACGTTTGCGTATAAATTCTTTGATTCTTGTTTAATGTGGATGTTTCCGCGCTGTTGATTAAAGTAGTATAGCTAGGCTGCTAAACTGATTTTCGTCTCCAGGACGGCATGGCCCATCGTCCCAACCAAGTTGAACCAAGTCGACCTTTAATTATTTTGGAGTATTCGTGGGGGCACAAACAAGAACATTCTTCATTGACTGAAACAGAAGACTCTCATTCTCCTCATGTCTGGTCCATAATTAATTGGGTGCAGCTGGGATTCCTTGGATACATTATTAAGAATGAAAATGAATCATGCATCTAGCATTACTCTTGTTTGATTACATTTCCAAAAACATGATCAACAATTCAACATGGCAATATATACTGTACTGCTTATTGCCTTCCTTAATTAGCTGGTTATTCTCAAGTCTGGGACTAGGAAAATACTTCTTTATTTTTTTATTTTTTTAATAGAAACAAGTCTTTATAATGATCTGCCCCTTAAATGAGTGACCCAAAAAGTCATTATCTAGGTAATTTATACGATCCTAAATGCTGTACACCAAATACATATGCTGATTATAAATTTGACAATATAAGGTTATGACCTGACCAAGGAATTGTACTTTTATAAGAGAAGGTTAAATTTCCTAGGATCCACACTCTTGAATATGACCTGACCAAGGAATTGTACTTTTATAAGAGAATGTTAAATTTCCTAGGATCCACACTTGAATATGACCTGACCAAGGAATTGCACTTTTAGAAGAGGTTTTTTTTTTTTTTTTTTTTCCGGTGGAGTAAGAGAGTGCTAAATTTCCTAGGATCCACACTCTTGAATATGACCTGATGACCAAGGAATTGTACTTTTATAAGAGAAGGTTAAATTTCCTAGGATCCACACTCTTGAATATGACCTGACCAAGGAATNTCGTCGACCGGCAAATGGTCTTGCCGGACTCCGTTTCATCAATGCCTTGAATGCTTCACGTCTACATGAACTGAATAATCAGATCCTTGAGTTATTCTGCTTCACGCCTACATGAGCGGAATGCTTCAATACCAGAACAAGCTACTCCATCACAAGGTAAAGGCAGATTCCATTCTCGAGTACAAGACTGATTTTTGTCGGTTTGTAGGAAATATCATAAAATCCTCCTATTTTTACTATAAAGGCTCTAAGTTTTTACTGATAACGGCTTCGTCTTACTGCAATTACTAAATAGCCCCATCTCAGAAAAACTGGTGGCCATACTTGCTCCAACAATGCGGTTAACGCTGGGCTGTAACTTGCAGCCTGCGTATTCCAGACATCTCTTAGGATCTCTTTTAGTGATATGCACCCACTATTTTTACATGATGATATTGAACGATTAGAAACCAAATCCCAATTCCACTTCTAAGGTTAAAAACTCAAATAGTTTTTGTATAAAAGTGCAGGGGAGAGGTGTGTTGTTGTGATGGTGGTGTTGGTGTTGTGGTGTTGGTAAAACGTCTAGAGAGGAGGCTATATTAGGGGAAGGCAAGGCTTTATGAATTTAATTTCCAAAGAATTTTCTGGATGCACCACACAACTTCGACCAATCACGTAGCGCCACGTCAACTCGATTGTGTCATCCAACCAATCAAAAAGCTCCAAATCAATCCCTAATATTTTTTTGCTGATTTTCCCATGATTTAATCTGATTTTATTCACAATTTTCAGCCAAATATCTAGGCATGAACCTAGACAATGTATCTGGATGCATTTTGGACCTTTTCTCCGTAAATCTCTCCATGGCTTTATCCTTAATGTCCACCCCTTGATTTTCTCTTGATTTTCACATTAAAATTGCAGATTTTATTCTCTAATTGCAGCCAACATATCTTGAGGGAATTTAGGAACGAATCTGGACTTGTTTTGAACCTTTCTGCTTGTTGCAATCCCTTGAAATTCTCCTTCCACATCTGTCGAAATCTCCCTTTGGCCATAATCATGCATTTAGGATTTAATTGAGATGTCATTATCCATATATATATTCTTGAAATTCGGCCAAAATCAGTTTGTGTCTAATAATGACCCAAAATATGATTTTTAAACATATTTTCTTGCCAAAAATGACTCTCAATCCATATCACCTTTGTAGAGGACATCTTGACCTTGTTCTTGGGCTCTCCTAGTCCACCCAGGTATCCTATTGTTATCAGGACTCCTCATTTTTTGCCATTTCTCTTCATTTATTCCAATGTACCTAGAAAATAAAAACTAAATTAAAATTTATTTATTTAAGGAAATAACTAAGTAAAATATGAGGAACTAACTATTAAAACATCGCATTAAAATGCTCCTATCATGAAGACCATCAAGCACTACAAAAAAGCATTGCAATGGCTTCACTAGTTTGCATCGGCGAGAATTTGCCGTCGCCATTGCTTATGCTTTAACTTCAGCAAAACTTCGCAGTCGCAAGAATATAAGAATTATGCTACACAGTTGATGTGCCGTCGCAATAAGGGTGGTAAAACCTGCTACTGCAACCAATTGCCGTTGCATAAGGGCATGAGACGGGAGACAGTCGCAAAGTTTTATCGTTCTTCTACGAAACTCTGACCAACAAAAATGTAAAAAACTTCACTCCCTCTCACTTCCTCTATCTTTTTCCGTCTTCTCTCTCCTTCCATTGCCATAACCCTTCCATCATCCATATCACCATGACCTTGGAATCCACCGTCAGTGTCTTTACTGTTCACTCCATTGCCACGCACCATCGCCGGGATGACCTTTGCCACACCTTCATTTACCAGTTTCCTGTGTATGAAATTCCACATCCATCATTTCGACCGGAACCTCGTGAAGAGAGATCTCATACTCAATTCAATGGGAATTTGACTAGCCTCTCAGCTACCCGCGAATCTACCTCGCTAATCTATGGTTTCTATCTAATCTAGGGTTGCTAATCCATGTTCCAGATTTAGTTTCTTTTTTTCTTTCTGTTTAGGTTCTTTTTTATTCAGGGTTGTATGATAATGGTTTGAGTTTAGCTCTTTATATTCCAAATTTGATTTAAAGGCTTTATGAATCCTGTTTCTTATTCTTAAATAGAGGTATGATTCATTGATTTTGACTTGGCATGTCTAATTGAAGCCAAGGGCTTGGGTGGCGTTTATGAGAAAGATGTGAGAAAGGCTCTTAACAGCAGATCTCAAAAGCTGAGGTGAAAAGGGTCATTGGCATTCTCATGGGTGAGTTAATAAGCAAGATTCAATCTTTTTCATTAACCTATTGTCTAATTAGTGTTGCAAGTATAGAACTTTGAGATTATATTGGAATGTTTCTGTTCGATATTGGGACGCCTATCTCACTATACTTGAAGCATAACTCAAAAACTATGTTGTAATTCTGAGAAGTTTGATTTCAAAAATATTGATTTGGATCTTTTATTGTGTATGTAAAATGATACTGAAACTTTAGTGCATTGAGGGATACACAAATCTCCCTTATATATTACCATGGTTCTCAAGTCTGGTAAGATGTATGTCTGGTGGTGTTTCAAGGATTGCATCAATGGAAGTTGGGTGAAAATCTTTGCCCCTAATCTATAATCTATTACTTTGTGCTCTAATGCCATTACTGAAAACTGTTCAATATAGAGCTTTCCTAGGCTCGAAAGATCTGTCATGTGGTCTTGGAATAGAGGTCCCATATTACAAAGACGAAGATTAATGGTGTTGTCGATCTTCTTATTGGTTCTTCTCAAGTTGAAGTTCTTACCATATCTTATAAGTACCTACAGGTTAACTTACCTATCTGTACAATTTTGATCATGTTAGGTTCCTTCTGTCAAAAATTTATTTTGAACTAGGTGGTCTACCATTCTTATTTATGAAACTTAAGACTTTGAGGATTAAGAATCCCTACTGCAGGTTGAACAGAAGATATATCCCAGATATAGCATGCATGTTCAAGAGCTCTCCCTTGTTTTAGCGTTTAGCGACTCTCTTTCAAAGGAAAATGAAATTATGTACGTTGTGCCTTATATATGTTCTGTGGATAGCTATGTACCATCTGTATAAGAAATTGTTTGCTAATGTGTTGTCTCCTTGTTTGATTTCTCTTAAATAGACTAGTTAATTCGTTTCTATATATTTGGGAACCAAATTTCCTTTATGAAAAGTATTATCCTCCAGGTGCTTGTGAGCTAATTAGAGCTGGATGACATAAAGGAAAAAGCACTTGAACAGTAGCAATTTGAGTTCTGTATTATGCATTAACAATTTCTACGGTCATCATTGAATTGGTAATTCATTCTTCCAATCTTCCTAGGAAATCTATAGGAATAATAGAGACATATAATTGTAGAAATGATACTTTGTCATTTTGTTATCATGCCTTATTATGTATTGTCTAATCACTTAATGAATGTTGTTTATAGTACTGATGATTAGCATGATACGCAAGATAAGAGTGTCAAGCACTTTGTGTAGGTAATTATCACAGACCACGTACAATAAGTATATGTTTAGTAAATGTAGAAGCAGTTTGAACTTTAGACTGATCATCAGTTACTTACACATTTGTTGGCTATAGTGATGTTGAGTTTTAATTGTAAAATTGTATTGGAGGTGTTCATTGAGACGTGATGGAACTTGTGGAACATAATCCATTGAGGCAATCCTATTGGATATGGTTCAGGCAGAGGTAAATGACTCCTATGATATTTGACCAAAAGTTAACTAATTTTCTAGCCTTCTGTTTTTTTCAATGAATACATGAAGATTTCTGTTGTAGGAGGCTTTTTTTTTCTTTTCTTTTTCTTTTTTTTAAGGAAGTAGGAGGCTTGCAACAACACTAGAGTAATTGGTACGTGAAGTGTGAAATATAGGAAGATTTTACCCTGCAAAGTTTATTTTAAAGTAGAGGAAGATAACTACCCCCTGTAAAGCTTATCTTGTAAATTTTTGTATAAGCTTCATTTCTTTTTGTAACACTAATGAGACGAATAAAAATGTAACTGTGCTTGATGTGTAAACTTAATTCCCTTTCTTATACTGCTTTTATCCACACACAAAAAATCTGGCATGCATATTTGGGATTTGAAAGACATGTAGTTTGAAATAAAACTCAGGGCTATCTTATATCATCCCTGTACTATCTAGACTGAAAATTGAAAATTGGGATCGTTTCTACATATCAATTGATGTTGACACTTTTACTTTTTGAATATACATGTTTGTTCATTCAGATCTGTCATGAAATACTTATGTTCTATTGATGCATTTATATGATTGGGAGTTGTGATAACTATACTATTAGCTATTCTTTCATCAACCTAGAGACACATATACTGTTATGAGCATGTCCTGTTTGTCATTTGAGACCTATGCATGTAACATGGAATTCTATTTACAGTGCATGTAACTTAGACTTATGCATATGAATTGAATAATTTTTCGTGTTCCTTCAGGATTACTCGTAGCAGCCCCCTATTCAAGAACTAATTGGAAGGGATCTTCATGATATATAATGAATGGAAATTCAGACATATTTCGAGGTAAGTATGGAACTATGGATTTAGCATTCTTCAAATCAACTACTCTAGCTTTAATCGAAGAAAGACCTGGATTTAGCACAATATCTATGTCATGTGTACATCTCCCATTAATTTTCCAGCTTTTTGTTTCTTTAATGAATGCTTGAAGATTTCTGACTTTCTGTTATAGGAGGCTTGCAACAACACTGGAGTAATTGGTACATGAAGTAGATCGAGGAAGATCCCTGCAAAGTTCATCTTGAAGTAGAGGAAAATAACTAACTTGTAAACCTTAATTATCGATCTTGTAAATTTTGGTAGAAGCTTCATTCATTTTGTAACATTCATGAGGAAAAGTAAAGTGTAACATTTCCTTTTATATAAGCTTCATTCCTTTTTGTATAGTTTTCATTCATTTAAAAAAAAAAAAATCTGCATGCATTTGCATGCCGATTTTTTTTTTTATTCATAAATAATATTTTTGCGACGGCATTTTTGCCGTAGCAAATGACTTTTGGCGACGGCAAAAAACTTCAGTAGCGGTTGGTGGCGTCGCCATTGGTATTTGCGACGGCAAACATTTTGCCGTCGCTAATAGTCTTGCGACGGTGAATTTCCGTGGCAAATACCATTGGTGACGGCACCAACGGCGTCGGAAGAATTGCGGTCGCAGAGCAATCGCCAATGCTCTTTTGCGACGGCATCCGTGGCCATTGAAATTTTTTTTTGTAGTGATGGAATCAGTCCATAACGGGAACAATGATGAGGACGTTGACCATACTGTGCGAGATGATGCCAAGAAATTCATAAATATGTCGACTTGGACAACGCCGGCAAAGGTGTGCAGTCCCCCTCTTATTGAGGTTCCATCGCCAATTTGCACATGTGGTGGACATATGGTCCATATCCGGACAGGTGAAGGAACCAAGTATCAAAAGGCATTCTGGATATGCAACACCTCACTGGCTGTAAGATAATTCAATTTTGGCTGTCCATATTGAAAAAGTATGTTTCATTTAATAAATTGAGTCCTATATGGGTTTTGTTTCATACTTGTCTAAAACATGCTAAGCTCCAGCCCATCACCATTGTTACAACCAAGTCCTACTTGTGTATGTATGGATTGTGTGTTTTAATTAACTCTCGAATACCTAAACATTGATTCTTGGTTGAGAGCTAATCTTGATGTTGTGAAAATAAGAGATTTCTGAGACTAAATGTTGAAAGGCAATAGAGTCATGGTATGTTGTAATGTTTGAGTCTTTCTTTCTTTAAATTTTCGTTCAGTCTGAGTCTTTGTTTTTAGTTTCTTTGTTTTGATTTTGCTAAAGGACTAGCAAAAGCTAAGTGTGGGGGAATTTGATATGAGCATTTTAATGCGATGTTTTAATAGTTATTTCCTCATATTTTACTTAGTTATTTCCTTAAATAAATAAATTTTAATTTAGTTTTTTATTTTTTAGGTCCATCGGAGAGATGAGGTAAAAACAAGAAAAATGGCAAAAAATGAGGAATCCTGATGACAATAGGATACCTGGGTGAACTAGAAGAGCCCAAGAACAAGCTCAAAACGTCATCTACAAAGGTGATATGGATTGGGAGCCATTTTTGGCAAGAAAAGATGTTTAAAAATCAGATTTTGGGTCCATATTAGATGCAAACGGATTTTGGCCGAATTTCAAGAATATATATGGATAATGACATCTCAATTAAATCCTAAATGCATGATTATTGCCAAAGGGAGACTTCGACAAATAAAAAATGAGAAATTCAAGGGATTGCAACAAGCAGAAAGGTTGAAAACAGGTCCAGATACATTCCTTGATGTCCATGGTGCGGCTGAAATAGCCTCACAATTAACCCTGCAAAATGTAGTTGTCAGTATAGGATAAGCAGGGATCGTTCAGTCCGGGGATTGTAGGGTACACCTACACAAAAAGGTCAATTAACAAATAAAAGAATAAAATGGGGGGGTTTTGAATTTTGGTTCCTATTCTACTTAAAATAAAAACGAAACAAATAAAACTATATACAATGATCGACTTCCCTAACCTAGACCGATACCACTCGGAAATTATTAAGTGTAAAAACAGAAAATCCATTTCAACATGCTACAAAAATGTGCCCATCTTTAATGCCTATATAAGAGCTCAAATGAAAAGCCTCAGCGGATCAATCCACTTATCTGATTCGTTCTAATGTAGGCTTGGATCAGAAAAGTCCTTACCAAGCCTAATACTACTAATTTTCGAAAACACTCAGCGTAATTCTCTTAACTAGTAGTATTATCTAACCCTCGAATCAACTCACACGTGCAAATTAACCATTACACATAGAATTTAACACGTAATTTCCAGAATCATTTAATCATTAAAGCATGATTTTTACCACTCGTTAGAACTAATTACTACTTGTTTAACTCAGCGTCTTAACAAATAACAATTACTCTCGGAAAATTAAGCAAACAGACAAGAACTCTCACCGTTATTCTAGCATGCAAACTTATGAACCTAACTCTGAAAATTACCTAAACACGTAAAAGGGCACACTATTGTAACATGCATCATAAAAGAATTCTCGAAATTAACTCAATAATAAACTGAACATCTCAAAAATATTAATAAAAATATTCTGAAAATTTCATGTCTCCAATTACACAACTCGCAAATTGAAACACACAAAACCGAAACAAAAATTATAAGTAGAGTCATAGTTACACTTTGAAGCTTTCCTCAGTGGCTTAGCAACAAGGTGATGAACTTGTCTCTGCAATGGTGGTGGAGCGTCCTTGACTCAGCGCCTAAGAGCTTCGTAGATTGATGGATGGATGGTGGTCACGGTCTTGTAGGAGTTGGAGGTTTGAGGAGTGAATTGAGCAGTCTTGGAATGGTTTTTAGCCAAGAAGTGATAGGCAATGAATTATCTTGGCTGGGAAGTGATCTTGGCTGGGAAGTGATGCAAATTATGTTATGGACGTTCCCTATTTATAGGGGAGCATTGGTTGGCTTTCCCAACTGAAACGTCTCCTTTATGGTCTTAACTCCTCTCATAATGGGGCAATTCCTTTCATTTCTAAGCTGAAACGTCTTTCTCTTATTTATTTTCCAGCTGAAACATCTTTCTCTTTTATTCCTCAATGATAGGAGCACAATGTGCGACGATATTAATGAGTATGTGCTCCATTTTAGCCTTGTTTCTCCGTTAAGTTTCGTGTTTTGAGTCATCGAGTCATTTTAAGAGTCTTGTAGAGTGTTTGGAGTGAAATAGGCAGAAAACGCAAAATTCATGAAGAATCCTAGCTGGATCAGGATTCCTCACCGTCATGCAAATCTGTGGGCCTTAAGATAGAATTTATGGGAGTATTTTTCTGAAATTAAATTGTTTTAATTCTTTTTATTTTCTCTAAAAGAATTTAATTTTCTGCCCTTTATTAAATCAGGTTGACCAAGCAATGAAGAAGGGAAATAAAGCAGAAAAGACGTTTCAGTTGAGGAATAAAAGAGAAAGATGTTTCAGCTGGAAAATAAATAAGAGAAAGACGTTTCAGCTTGGAAATTAAAAGAATTGCCCCATTATGAGAGAATTTAAGGCCATAAAGGAGACGTTTCAGCTGGAAAAGCCAACCAATGCTCCCCTATAAATAGGCAACATCCAGAACATAATTAAGATCACTTCCCAGCCAAGATCACTTCCCAGCCAAAAACTTTTTCGAGACTCTGCCCAATTCACTCCTCAAACCTCCATCTCTACAAGACCGTGACCACCATCCATTCATCAATCTACAAAGCTCTAAGGCGCTGAGTCAAGGACGCTCCACCACCATTGCAGAGACAAGTTCATCACCTTGTTGCTAAGCCGTTGAGGAAAGCTTCAAAGTGTAACTATGACTCTACTTATAATTTTTGTGTGTTTCAATTTGCGAGTTGTGTAATTGGAGACATGAAATTTTCAGAATATTTTTATTAATATTTTTGAGATTTTCAGTTTATTATTGAGTTAATTTCGAGAATTCTTTTATGATGCATGTTACAATGTTGTGCCCTTTTATGTGTTTAGGTAATTTTCAGAGTTAGGTTCATAAGTTTGCATGCTAGAATCACGCTGAGTGTTCTTGTGTGTTTGCTTAATTTGCCAAGAGTAATTGTTATTTGTTAAGACGCTGAGTTAAACAAGTAGTAATTAGTTCTAACGGGTGGTAAAAACTATGTTCAATGGTTAAACGTGACAGGACCCGCCCCGAATTTCACCCTGAAATCCGAGGTGGCCCTGTGGGGCCCACCTTAGGGATAACTCTACCAAAAATGCGGCAGAGTCGCCTCTAAAATGGACTACCCAAAACCTGTAAAACACACAAAACACTACAAGCAAACCAACCTTATACTCCTGGAGCCACCCTGCTCCCAATTACCAACAACTCCACTTTCACAAAACACAAAACTCAAAAATACTAATCCCAAAGGTTAAGCAGAGCAACACTACTATACACAGGGATATAACAGAAGAGTAAAGGATCAAGTGATCCTACACTGCGGAAGTAGTGACAACTATGCCTCAAATGTCATGTACGCCCGACCTCCACTAATTCGCCTGCAAACTGGGCATTAGAAACCGAAAGGCCCAGGGGAAAGTAGACGAAAAACGTTAGCGTGAGTGGACAAAAATAAACAATTTAAAGGAAAAAGGATTTCATACTTTCCCACATTTATTCTCTTTAATAACCGATGCATGCAACAATTAGAAAAAAAACATTTAGCTTTAAATCCAAGAATTCCAAAACGATAAATCGACTAGTCTTGCTAGTCACCACATTTGAAAACGATATCGTAAAACCGAAATCTCATTTCTCATGAAAATAAGACCAGCCCCGCTGGCTACAGTGAAAATCGGACTAGCCCCGCTAGTCAAGCAACAATAAAATATGGGGAAGAAGTTTCACCATACAAAAGAAGGGAGCCTCCCAGGCTCGGGTCGGAGTGTCCCACACTCTAGAGCATCCCATGCTCTCCTCTACTCACCCACGAACACATAGTAAGTAGGGAGGAGTACTAATAGGCTAGCCAGTAATATAATATATATATAACGACCCTGGGTATGGTGGTTAAAAACCGATAAATCAATAAAGCTTCCCCATGTCCCACGTATAAAGACAACACGGGTACGATTCCCAACCGTACCCGGAAATACTCAAAGAGTCGTATAAATTAACAGCGTGTCCCACACGCTAAAGAAATAAGTAGATTGTCAATGAGGCATTCCCAATGCCAAAAATCGAATAAATAAACAAGAATTTATTCCATCGAAATCTCATTTCGAAAATCTTTCAGAAATCTCAAATCGACGATTATAAAGATAATATAAACAGTATAAATCTCGAAAATCACATCGAAAATCAATTCGTCGAAAATCAACATCATTTATAAATTCGAATCCAAGCATAACATCTTCATAACCAAAACTCACAACTGGTATAAAATATAAATACTTCATGAGAATCATTATTTAAAAGTAAATCCATGAGGTAATTCGCAATTATCTTTATATGCTCGGAAAATACATTAATAAAATAGAACAAGCTTTAATAAATAAATGCATGCATCACTTATTTAAAACAAACGTCCACTCACAGTACTATTGGCAACCACGCAAACGAGTTCCTTCATCTAACCGTAGCTCGCGACATTGCCCTGTACACAATTATATTTCCGTAAACGGCAATCCGATAAAATAATTACGAACTTAAACGAAATCCGAAAATCCATATCTCCAATACTTCTCAAATTCAACCCAAATCTCTTCCACAATTCTAATTCCTCAATTTACATATTCCATAATGAAAACGAGGGAAATCCGACGGCCGGATTTCCCATAATTCCACCACAAAACTCCAAACTTCGAAAATTCACAAACAATTCCAAACTCCTCCAAAATTCACCAAACTTCATATATAAGCTCTATGATAATTATAGAATTTAACTAGCTAAAAATTGAAATTTATAAACTACCCTAGCCGCCGCTACCGCCGCCCACAGTGGCGGCGCCGCCGCCACCATCTCCGATGGCCACCAAAATTTGGCAGTAGCACCTTCTCAACACACTGATTCAACTTCTCAACTACAACATTCCCAAATAACAATTAAAAACGGCCGAAATCGATCAATGAACAAAAACCCAGAAATCCTCAAGAACCCTAGAATTTCAATTCGTCGATTCGGCATCTACACAACAAATCGTGATACAAGGCCATAGGGGAAATGATCAGTGATGAAAACCGAACCTTCGACGGCGAGATGGGGACCGGAGGTGGCCGGAATCGCCGGAAATCGGCAAAAGCTTCAAACTGCAGCCGGAGGGGATTTTGCTTCGATCCGTGGTTTTCCGGCCAAATCGTGGAAAACCAAGGTTGCTAGGGTGCTCGGAGGGAGGAGGCGCTCCTCTGGTGACCGGTGGCACGCCGGTTGGTGGCCGGAATCGCCGGAAATCGGAGGGAGAAAGGAAAGGGTCGAACCGGAGAAGAGAGAGCTCGGGGGGAGGAGAGAGAAAGGGGAAGGGTGGGTTTTCGGAAAATGGAAACCTACCCTAGGTAACTTTCTATTTTAATCAAAAATTACCGTGAACAGTAACTTTACATTTTTGGCCATAACTCTCGCATACGAAGTCCGATTTTTACGTACCACATATGCACGCGCTCGGTTTAACGTCCTCTACAACTTCCATGAAGAACATTTTCTCAAATTTTGACCCGAACAAAAAGTCAACTTTTAGGGCCACTAAAAGTACTAAACCGAAAGTAAAAGTGAAAGTAAAGGTCGTTTACCGTCCAAATGACTAGTAAACACGTGGATTTAGGTTCGGGACGTTACAATCTCCCCTCCTTATAACAATTTCGTCCTCGAAATTTCATACTGTTAAAGTAGAGGTAGCACACATGTACTAATCTGCAATGCAACATCCTCAACGAAGGTAGTACTCAGATCATAACAAAGTGGGGATGATATCGCACGATCGATATGCAAGTCTGCTCAACTCATGCAGAAACCAACTTTAGATCTAGTTCAAGAGGTGGTCAAATACAATAAGGGAATCGACATTTAAAAAGTAACAGTCCTCAAGCAGAAATATGACTAGTCACTGTAATCTTGAATACTGCATAAGGAATAATCGTCTCGCCCGTCAAGAAAACCAAGATGTGGAAATAACGATATAACCCACAACCAGAATGAACTTCTTTTCATAGTCTCCCAAAAGACTAATCAAAACAATATCTCATCCAATGTTTCCAAAACCTTGAAGCTTGTCGACTTATCCTTGGTCAAATTTTTCTCTTACAATCACAAGTCAACTACTTTGACAACCCCAAAGATTTTCCTATAATTCCAACTACTCAAGCAAATCAAAACATGCTTATAGTTCAGATAGCACGAGGTATTGACGTCACAAGCCATTTGACTGGAATAGACGTATTCATAATCTTGCATATAACTCATACGGTGAAGAACCAAACCGTTCACCAACAACATTGTTATAAGTCATTGACCCCACACACAATACCTTTTTCAAATTACACAGGTGTTAATGGGAAGCCAACACGATTAAGACATCACAACATGGTTACAGAAACCCAAAAGTCCAAAACAAGTAATCTTCGTAACTACCACACACAACAACACTTCCTTCCATTTATTTATATAAAAATTTATGATCGAATGTCGTTCACGTAAAGGTCCCACAATTGTCAAGCATAACAAAGGGTAGCCTCGGACAAACCCATAAGTTCTTAAGCAGGTAGGTTATGGAACCACTACACTTCCTCTTTGTTACCCAGACAACTGATTGGAACATTGATCACGCCTTGAAATGACATTCCCAGTCACAAGAAAACTCATTTAATAGTTACCCCCTGGCCACACTTATAGTTCTCAAACGGGCAAATTAGCATTGTCCCTCGAAAACTGCTTATAACTATAATGTGGGGATAAAATTCTTCTAAATCACATGCATTCCAAGGAGTCTACCAATTACCAATGTCTAAAATCGAAACTGCTCACATTATGTACTACATCTTCCGAAACCTGATGCAAAGCAAAATCCATAAATATTCGCTCAATTCCAGCCCAAATATTCAAATCTAAGAGGAGATACATCACACCAAAGTTGTTCTTAGCTGAGGCTACACTTCTTAGTCATAGGTCAAAAATTTAGTTGAATTCATGTCATTCTCGCTGGCCTCTACGCCACAAATGATAATTCTACTTCGTATGCCAATATAATTCTCACCACCGAAAACCATACTTGATTGGAATTCCGATCAAACTCAAATAAAATAGCATCCTTAGATAACTAGAAAAACTCTCTCATAACTGCTCCACCTGTTCCAAGTAGAACATTTCCAACCATCTGTCCGACATCACCTCATAACAATTCTACTACAGGTATGACATTATAGAAAAGTTCTAAATTCTGTATGTGTCAAATCCTCTAATGGACACATACCTCTAATGGACTATCCAACAACACTAGAAATTCCTCCAAATCTGATCCAAATCTTGACCAACAGGAAAAGAAATTCAACATTTAAAAAGGAAAAATCCTCAAGCTGGAATCTAGTCAGAGGCAACAATCCCAACAAAATTCACAGCATCCCTTGTTGACTCAACAGTTTTAAAGTATAGATATGCCCTCAAGCATTACCAAAAAGTCTTATTCACTCCTAAGCAACAATTTGCAAAAACTCTTTTGCTCAAAACAACCAGGAGAGAAAGTCGAATAAAAGCCCAAACAGAAAAGCTCAAAGTCACTTAATTAAACAAATAACACTTTGTGTACCACAGAAACAGAGTCTACTTCCCAAGATAGGAAAATATGATATCAAAGAGGTTCATTGTCTGATGTTACAAGAATCAATGGAAATCAGTTATGTCAAACCGCGTTGAACTTGCAAGTACTAGAATATAGCCAACTCCTTTTATTTAACTTAAGGCCAAAACTGATAAACAACAATTGCCCTTACCAAAATGAGGATAAGATAACCACAAATCCACTCCTCAATCGACGCTTAACTTATAAAATTTAGCTACAACAAGAATTCCTATGACTTCCCTGTGCTAACCAAAATTGTACCAAAAACTTTCCAAATCTTTTCACCAAGAATTATTCCAATAACATAACTCAATCATAGTAGCTCAACAATTAGTACTTAAATATATATTGAACCCATGATAGAGCATAAGCCCAATCAATTCATTCCAACTCAACTCCTACTTCCTCTTCAAGTCATCTTACCTTTAGACAAGTGGTGACCGGATTTCAATCGTACCAACTTCCTATACATTTTCAATTAAGGGTCACCAAAATGGCAAAACTCGCTTAATCGCTCCAAAGGAATCCATTAAATATATTTAATTCAAGCAATAACTAATTCCTCAAGGTAGCTAACACAATTCACAAGCTCTTCCCGAACAATCCTTAATATAAGACAAAGGACACCCGTCCAACAGCTTGTGTCACACCAATCGATATCCGGATCCGAACGTGGTCCCACCACAATAATGATCCAATTTGCTCAAATAATCATCACTGAAGTACGTCACTTAAAACAGACTACAATACCTTCCACCCAAGATAACAGGAGTCTTGGTCAAGCCTTAACTTAAAACATTTCCAGAGCCAACTGAAAACTTATTTCCTTAAAGTTATTCCACCATCCACTAATATCATATCACAACCCATTCGTCCGGCAAACTTCCATTAAGAGTTTATCACAATTCAACCTTCAAGACTCCGTGATTCAAAATTCGAATCAAATTCCGTATCACAAAGTAATTCCGTTTGAACTTCTAAGAACACCGAACTATGTCACTATCACTATTCCCCACAACTGTTTCACTCAAAAATGGATAAACAAAGGAATCTATTTGCATAATACCACATACGAAGAGTTGATTCCAACTCTCCCAATTATTTACCGACCAAAGTCGTAACTATATTATAAACCTTAAACATTCTTCCGATTCTCGAACTTCAAGCACATAACTGCAAAAGCCCATTCTTGTTAATCTCCCTGCTCGTTATCATACAAGACTCAGATAGACAAAACTATAAGTCATGGTATCAAAAATCAATCTCTTTTATTTCGAGCAAAACTATGCTCATACACCTTGATTAGGTCAACGACCCAAAATGACAATTTCTAAAAATCTCGTCCTACTTATATCTCTCAATTACTGTCATCACCTCTCACTTGCCATCATCAGTGACCAAAGTCACTTGAAAACAAAGATTCTAGCCATAACAACCCAGAATAATTATTCAATTTTCTCTGTAAATGGTTTCCAACACTAGGTTCCCAAAGGACCACCAAAAACTTCCAATAATATTTCAAATGCTACTTAACAACCAATCACATCACAAAACATCTTTCCCGAAACTTGGTTCCAAGTCAAAACCACCATTATTACCAAGTCCATTTCTACCCACAATCCTAATTCCCGAAGCAATCATATCATCTAGAGACAGCCCAAAGCTATTGTCGCTCGTCTCAGACACTCAAACACAACTCGAACTCTGGTTTCCGCACCTTAATCCCTGCCCCAACAAACTTGTTGGCATCAAAGAAAAGACAACCACCACATTTTCCTCGAATCACATTTCATAGCACAACTCGAAACTGTAGAGTAGTTTTACTCTACCATCACCAGGGATAGGCGCAAGATAGTTAACCAATCGAATACGCAAAGAAAGTCCTAGGAGATCGGCGTACAAGAGGCATAGCACCAGAAGAAAACCAACTGATTTTGTACCTTACACACTTGATGAATACCACAGCACCGAAGAGTACATGATGGGGAACCGCTGCAGTCGGGCCATCACTCGAGAGGTACTGGGCAACACCAAGCATATAAGGTAACAGAATAGAAACGAGTCTACAGAACCTAACAACCTAATGCTCTGATACCAAATTGACAGGACCCGCCCCGAATTTCACCCTGAAATCCGAGGTGGCCCTGTGGGGCCCACCTTAGGGATAACTCTACCAAAAATGCGGCAGAGTCACCTCTAAAATGGACTACCCAAAACCTGTAAAACACACAAAACACTACAAGCAAACCAACCTTATACTCCTGGAGCCACCCTGCTCCCAATTACCAACAACTCCACTTTCACAAAACACAAAACTCAAAAATACTAATCCCAAAGGTTAAGCAGAGCAATACTACTATACACAGGGATATAACAGAAGAGTAAAGGATCAAGTGATCCTACACTGCGGAAGTAGTGACAACTATGCCTCAAATGTCATGTACGCCCGACCTCCACTAATTCGCCTGCAAACTGGGCATTAGAAACCGAAAGGCCCAGGGGAAAGTAGACGAAAAACGTTAGCGTGAGTGGACAAAAATAAACAATTTAAAGGAAAAAGGATTTCATACTTTCCCACATTTATTCTCTTTAATAACCGATGCATGCAACAATTAAAAAAAAAACATTTAGCTTTAAATCCAAGAATTCCAAAACGATAAATCGACTAGTCTTGCTAGTCACCACATTTGAAAACGATATCGTAAAACCGAAATCTCATTTCTCATGAAAATAAGACCAGCCCCGCTGGCTACAGTGAAAATCGGACTAGCCCCGCTAGTCAAGCAACAATAAAATATGGGGAAGAAGTTTCACCATACAAAAGAAGGGAGCCTCCCAGGCTCGGGTCGGAGTGTCCCACACTCTAGAGCATCCCATGCTCTCCTCTACTCACCCACGAACACATAGTAAGTAGGGAGGAGTACTAATAGGCTAGCCAGTAATATAATATATATATAACGACCCTGGGTATGGTGGTTAAAAACCGATAAATCAATAAAGCTTCCCCATGTCCCACGTATAAAGACAACACGGGTACGATTCCCAACCGTACCCGGAAATACTCAAAGAGTCGTATAAATTAACAGCGTGTCCCACACGCTAAAGAAATAAGTAGATTGTCAATGAGGCATTCCCAATGCCAAAAATCGAATAAATAAACAAGAATTTATTCCATCGAAATCCATTTCGAAAATCTTTCAGAAATCTCAAATCGACGATTATAAAGATAATATAAACAGTATAAATCTCGAAAATCACATCGAAAATCAATTCGTCGAAACTCAACATCATTTATAAATTCGAATCCGAGCATAACATCTTCATAACCAAAACTCACAACTGGTATAATATAAATACTTCATGAGAATCATTATTTAAAAGTAAATCCATGAGTAATTCGCAATTATCTTTATATGCTCGGAAAATACGTTAATAAAATAGAACAAGCTTTAATAAATAAATGCATGCATCACTTATTTAAAACAAACGTCCACTCACAGTACTATTGGCAACCACGCAAACGAGTTCCTTCATCTAACCGTAGCTCGCGACATTGCCCTGTACACAATTATATTTCCGTAAACGGCAAATAAAATAATTACGAACTTAAACGAAATCCGAAAATCCCTCCAATACTTCTCAAATTCAACCCAAATCTCTTCCACAATTCTAATTCCTCAATTTACATATTCCATAATGAAAACGAGGGAAATCCGACGGCCGGATTTCCCATAATTCCACCACAAAACTCCAAACTTCGAAAATTCACAAACAATTCCAAACTCCTCCAAAATTCACCAAACTTCATATATAAGCTCTATGATAATTATAGAATTTAACTAGCTAAAAATTGAAATTTATAAACTACCCTAGCCGCCGCTACCGCCGCCCACAGTGGCGGCGCCGCCGCCACCATCTCCGATGGCCACCAAAATTTGGCAGTAGCACCTTCTCAACACACTGATTCAACTTCTCAACTACAACATTCCCAAATAACAATTAAAAACGGCCGAAATCGATCAATGAACAAAAACCCAGAAATCCTCAAGAACCCTAGAATTTCAATTCGTCGATTCGGCATCTACACAACAAATCGTGATACAAGGCCATAGGGGAAATGATCAGTGATGAAAACCGAACCTTCGACGGCGAGATGGGGACCGGAGGTGGCCGGAATCGCCGGAAATCGGCAAAAGCTTCAAACTGCAGCCGGAGGGGATTTTGCTTCGATCCGTGGTTTTCCGGCCAAATCGTGGAAAACCAAGGTTGCTAGGGTGCTCGGAGGGAGGAGGCGCTCCTCTGGTGACCGGTGGCACGCCGGTTGGTGGCCGGAATCGCCGGAAATCGGAGGGAGAAAGGAAAGGGTCGAACCGGAGAAGAGAGAGCTCGGGGGGAAGGAGAGAGAAAGGGGAAGGGTGGGTTTTCGGAAAATGGAAACCTACCCTAGGTAACTTTCTATTTTAATCAAAAATTACCGTAAACAGTAACTTTACATTTTTGGCCATAACTCTCGCATACGAAGTCCGATTTTTACGTACCACATATGCACGCGCTCGGTTTAACGTCCTCTACAACTTCCATGAAGAACATTTTCTCAAATTCTGACCCGAACAAAAAGTCAACTTTTAGGGCCACTAAAAGTACTAAACCGAAAGTAAAAGTGAAAGTAAAGGTCGTTTACCGTCCAAATGACTAGTAAACACGTGGATTTAGGTTCGGGACGTTACAAAACGATTCTGGAAATTACGTGTTAAATTCTATGTGTAATGGTTAATTTGCACGTGTGAGTTGATTCGAGGGTTAGATAATACTACTAGTTAAGAGAATTACGCTGAGTGTTTTTGAAAATTAGTAGTATTAGGCTTGGTAATGACTTTTCTGATCCAAGCCTACATTAGTACGAATCAGATAAATGGATTGATCCGCTGAGGCTTTTCATTTGGACTCTTATTTAGGCATTTAAGATGGGCACATTTTTGTAGCATGTTGAAATGAATTTTCTGTTTTTACACTTAGTAATTTCTGAGTGGTATCGGTCTAGGTTAGGGAAGTCGATCATTGTATATAGTTTTATTTGTTTCGTTTTTATTTTAAGTAGAATAGGAACCAAAATTCAAAACCCCCCCATTTTATTCTTTTATTTGTTAATTGACCTTTTTGTGTAGGTGTACCCTACAATCCCCGGACTGAACGATCCCTGCTTATCCTATACTGACAACTACATTTTGCAGGGTTAAATTGTGAGGCTATTTCAGCCGCATCACTCAACTGAAAACGTCTTTTCTCTTTTATTCCCCAACTGAAAACGTCTTTCTCTTATTTATTTTCCAGCTGAAACGTCTTTCTCTTTTATTCCTCAACTGAAAACGTCTTTTCTCCTTTATTTCCCTTCTTCATTGCTTGGTCAAATATCTTAATGCTTTATTTATGACTCCATCATTGCTGTTTTCCAAGAGTTCCACCAGGCAACGTTTCCTACAACAAGCAGGAGAATATCAGAATTTTCTAGAGAAAATAAAGGGAATTAAAATGTTAAAGACGCAAAAACAGTTGACAGTTAGGAATCCTGATCCAGCTAGGATTTTTCATGAATTTTACTTTTTTCGCCTATTTCACTCCAAACACTCAACAAGACTTCAAAATGACTTAATGACTCAAAACACTAAACTAAGGGAGAAACAAGGCTAAAATGGGCACATATTCAATAATATCGTCACACTTTTTTGCTCCTATCAACTACCCCACACTTAGCTTTTGCTAGTCCCTTAGCAAAACAAAAATACTAAACAAAACAACGACTCAACAATAAAACAAGTAAATGACTCTACTTCCCCTAACTGTTGTCTCAGAGACTCCAAACTCATGGCTTTCATGTTAAACACTTAATCAAAATTGCATAGATAATTCCATGGTTAATAAACCTGTGACATTCATATGACTAAGCAAGATATGGAGAACTTAAGTTATACAGTGAATGATAGCATGTTTCGAACAAGTCCAATCCAAACTCACAGGGCATACTCTCGATTTTTCTCTCAGAAATGGCTATGCTTAAAAGCTTCTCTCTCAAGTATATGCAAGAGAATAAATTGTAAGGCAAGAAACAGCTTGCATATTTCATCAATAAACGCATTTTGTGAAGAATTATTAAAGGCCTCATGAAATGACTAAGTGCACAAATGGACCTAAACCATAAGCTCGACTGCATAACTGACTCCACTAACCAAAGACTGCCCATCTCAAGGATCAAGTCAGCACTTAAAACAGGTTGTAATGGGGCTAAGCTAGGGTTTTCGAAATGAAGATTAAGGATACAAAAATCCTAAGGACCTAGCAGAGCATATAAGGACCACCTTATGTCATCATTTTTGTAGACCAAATATCATTGTTTTGGGCCAAACCTTCACTCTAAAACATGGGAATGGACAAAGGCATAATTTTCAACTTTGAGCCTTCTACAAATTTGAAAGTCCAAAACCACACTTCAACAATTTCCCAAGAGTTTTCTTTTCAATTTTTCTTCTTTTGCCGCTTTTCTTTCTTTCTTTTCATTTTCATTTTTCATTTTTTTTTTTTTTTTTACGGTTTTTGTCTTCTTTTTTCTTGGATTTTCCCCACCCCACACTTGTCTTTCATCGTCACCCCTACACTATGTCATGCTCTACTAAGTCCCTAAGACAAGGGTAGAGATATCCTGTACTAAGCTCATGGTAGGGTAGTGAGGGTGATGAAACAAAGGTTTTCAACGTAGGCTCAAAGGGGTTCATTCTAAGGAGTCCCACGACGGGCACAATTGGGGACACATGCTTGTTTGGCTATGGTGGTTACCCTAATGCCTTCTATCCTATCCAGGATCAGTGCATATTATGGCATACAAGTTTTGACAGTCACAACAGCCGAGTTCTAGTACTCTAGTCCATTAAAATCTATGGCACATGATCATTGGATTTCAAAGAATGATGAGGTTTTGCAAATACAGCCACGAAATTCTGAATTATCAATTAAGCACTCGAAAAGAAAGTATTTTAGCTCAACAGCTCACTTGGGTCAAATGAATAGACTTAATCCTAGCATGCTTAATGAACCAAGTTACAATCCTATCTCAAATCTTCATACAAGCATCACAATGTCGATTAACCACATAATTCAATTAAGTCCTATTTCGATTGCGAAAACCTTCAGCCATGAATTCAGAGACATGTTCATCCCAGACGTTAGGGGCATCCTAAGACTCAAACACACAAAAAGACTATAAAACTAACATTTTTTTTTTTTTACTGAAAAAAATTCTGAAATAAAGGTGTAAACCCACCCCACACTTAGAATCTACATTGTCCTCAATGTAGGCAAAAAATATGGTATATAGACCCTAAATATGGGGGCTACGAAAATAAGGGAAGGGTAAAATAAACAAACAAACAAACAAAGACACAAGTACAATTCAACCTAAGCAAGTGAAGGGATAGAAATGTCAAACTCTCGTTGATGGCTCCTCCACAGCGTCAATTGAAATGGGTTGCCTCCCATGCAGCGCTTAATATTTATAGTCCTTCAGCCAGGACTCTTCTCCTTGTTCACACGTCATGGGGTGCCTCCTGGAGGGGTATCTCTTCCAATGTGTGCTCCACCAAGGACTCGTAGTAGGGCTTGAGACGATGCCCATTTACCTTGAACTCCTTCCCCGTCTTCTCACTCTTGATCTCTACAGCACCATGATCAAACACATTTGTAACTATAAATGGGCCAACCCAACGAGAGCGAAGTTTATCCGGGAATAGCTTAAGTCTGGAATGGAATAACAGAACTTTCTGGCCCACTTGGAAGGTTTTTCCGCGAATCATTTTGTCATGGTAGGTCTTTGTCTTCTCCTTGTAGATCCATGAAGCATCGTAGGCCTCATTCCTTATCTCCTCAAGCTCATTTAGCTGTAGCTTCCTATGTAGGCCTGCTTCATCATAATCCATGTTGAACTTCTAGACAGCCCACCAGGCCTTGTGCTCTAGCTCCACTGGAAGGTGGCATGCCTTTCCGTAGGCCAACCTAAAGGGAGACATCCCAATAGGAGTCTTGTAGGCCGTTCTGTAGGCCCACAACGCATCATCCAATCTCTGGCTCCAATCCTTCCTTGTCGGGCCCACTGTCTTCTCGAGTCCTCTTGATCTCCCTGTTGGATACCTCTGCTTGGCCACTGGTCTGAGGGTGGTAGGGCGTGGACACCTTATGGGTTACCCCATACTTCTTCAGCAAAGCCTCTATTGTACGGTTGCAAAAGTGAGAACCTCCATCACTGATTAGCACACGTGGCACTCCAAACCTGGAAAATATGTTAGTTTTCAAAAACCTGCAACCACTTTTGAATCGTTAGTCCTGGTGGCTTTTGCTTCCACCCACTTTGATACATAGTCCACAGCCAATAGTATATATAAACAACCATTAGACGAGGGAAATGGGCCCATAAAGTCAATGCCCCAAACATCAAAAATTTCTACATTTATTATTGGGTTCATGGGCATTTGATCTTTTGGGCCAAGATTACCAGTCCGTTGGCACCTATCACAAGAAATACAAAACAAGTTTGCATCCTTGAAGATAGTGGGCCAATAAAATCCACAATCTAAGACCTTCAAGGCTGTTCTACGAGGCCCAAAGTGGCCTCCACAAGCCTCACTATGGCAAAATGACAGAATTGACCTATGCTCAGACTCTGGGACACATCTCCTAATGACTTGGTCACTACAATGTTTCCATAAATAGGGCTCATCCCAAATAAAGTGCCTAGCCATTTTCTTCAATTTATCCTTACTAGCTTTGGAAAGTGTGTCAGGAAATGTCCTAGTGACTAAATAGTTAACTATGTCCGCATACCAGGGCACACTAACCTCTATCCCAAAGAGCTGCTCATCTGGGAAAGTTTCCTGTAGGGGCTGGACGTCCTCCTCATGTATTATCCTACTCAAATGGTCCGCCACCACATTCTCGCTGCCCTTCTTGTCCTTGATCTCTAGGTCAAACTCCTGAAGCAACAGGATCCATCGAATCAATCTGGGCTTGGCCTCCTTCTTGATCATCAGATATCTCAAGGCTGCATGGTCAGAGTAAACAATTACTTTAGAGTGCAATAAATAAGAACGAAACTTATCTAAAGCAAAGACTACAGCCAAGAGTTCTTTTTCAGTGGTGGAGTAGTTGAGCTGGGCGTCGTTGAGGGTCCGAGAAGCATAGTAAATAGCATAGGGCTTCTTATCCTTCCTCTGGCCCAACACAGCTCCAACAGCATAGTCCGATGCATCACACATAAGCTCGAAGGGTAGACTCCAATCCGGAGGGCATATGATGGGGGCCGTGGTCAACAACTCCTTGAGCTTTTCAAACGCCTTCTTGCAATCCTCATTGAACACAAAGGGCATGTCCTTTTGCAATAGGGCACACATAGGTTGCCACCTTGGAGAAGTCTTTGATGAACCGCCTGTAAAATCCTGCATGGCCAAGAAAAGAGCGTACCTCCCTCACAGTTGTGTGGGGGAGGGTAAGTGACGTACAAGATCAACCTTAGCCTTATCTACCTCAATGCCCCTATTAGATATTATGTGTCCTAACACTATTCCTTGTGTCACCATGAAGTGACACTTCTCCCAATTCAGCACAAGGTTAGTTTCTACACACCTCTCAAGTATCAATCCTAGTCTAAACAAGTATCAAAATCTTTACCAAAGACACTAAAGTCGTCCATAAAGACTTCAATAATATTTTCAATGTATTCTGAGAAAATGGAAAGCATACATCTTTGGAAAGTACCTGGTGCGTTGCATAAGCCGAAGGGCATGCGCCTATAAGCAAAGGTCCCAAAGGGGCATGTGAAGGTCGTCTTCTCCTGATCCTCGTGGGCTATGCAGATCTGGTTGTACCCACTATATCCGTCCAAGAAGCAATAGTAGGAATGGCCCGCTAAGCGCTCCAACATCTGGTCAATAAAAGGCAAGGGCATATGATCCTTCCTTGTTGTGGCATTCAGCTTCCGGTAGTCGATACATACCCTGTGACCAGTGACTAATCTCTGGGGCACTAGCTCATTCTCCTCGTTCTTCACCACTGTCACCCCAGACTTCTTGGGCACCACTTGCACTGGAGAGACCCACTTACTATCAGAAATGGGGTAGATCACCCCACAATCTAGCAACTTGATCACCTCGTCTTGAACCACCTTCATCATGGGCGGATGTAGACGTCTTTGGGCTTCTCTTGTGGGCTTGGCGCCATCTTCTAATAGGATCCGGTGGACACACGTGGTTGGGCTGATCCCCTTGATATCTGCCAGAGTCCAACCAATGGCAGTCTTGTGCTTCTTCAACACGTCCACCAACTTTCTTTCTTGCTCTACCTCCAGCGTTGATGATATGATCACTGGGAGGGTCTCCTTTTCTCCTAGGTACGCGTATTTCAAATGCTCAGGGAGTACCTTCAATTCCAACTTGGGTGCCTGAACAATAGAGGGTAGCATTTTATTAGTAGAAACCGGAATTGACAAATAGGAAATTGACCTCTTTATAGGTTGAGCCTCCAGTGAGGCCACAGTCTTGATCACTCTAGGCTCCTCAACGTCCCACTCAACCTTGGGGATAGGTTCCCCATTTGCATCATATCCGACCCCCTCCTCTAGGGTCAGAGCCAATTCATCCTCAACCATTGCTTCAGAGAAAACCTGCGCGAGTGAATCAACTACATCAATAGCAAAGCAAGGTTTCAAATCAGAAACAGGGTACCTCATGGCTTCAAGAATGTTGAAGCGTATAACATCACCATCAAACTCCATGGTGAGAGTCCCTTTGTACACGTCGATTTTAGTTCTTGCAGTCCTCATAAAGGGACGCCCTAAAAGTAATGGAGTGGTATTTAGGGGCGATTCCTCCATGTCCAATACGTAGAAATCCGCAGGGAATATCAGATGGTTTACCTGCACAAGAACATCCTCAACATACCCTTGAGGGTATTTGTTAGACCTATCAGCAAGTTGAATGACAACATTATTCCTCTTAAGAGGGCCTAGACCTAAGGACACATACAAATTATAAGGCATAACATTTATGGATGCCCCTAAGTCTAACATCACATTTTCAAACCTGGTGTCACCAATGATACAGGAAACAGAAAAACTCCCTGGGTCCTTCAACTTTGGGGGTAGCTTCCTCTGGATAACGGCTGATACCGTCTCGCTCATTTTCACCACCTCCTTCTCTCTTGTCTGCCTCCTTGTGGTGCATAGCTCCTTCAAGAACTTGGCGTATTTAGGCACCTGTTTGATGCACTCGATCAAGGGCATGTTCACTTGAACCTTCTTGAAGATTTCCAAGATCTCTTGATCAGATTTATCTTTCTTCGTCTTGGCAAACCTGCTTGGGAAAGGTATAGAAACAACTGGGTTAGTCTTAACTAAACCACTAGAGTTAGGAATTGTACCTTTGGGTGCATCAGCTTGGGGCAAGTCAACTTCGACCCTTGATGTAGCTGGGTCCTTCTCAACATCCTTCTTAGACACCTCCACAACGTCTTCTTCTTCATTATGGGCCGCTTGGGCCTTCTTGTGGGCTCTGGGAGGGTCAACTAGTACGCGCCCACTCCTAGTGATGATGGCTTGGGCGTGCTCATTCCTTGGGTTAGGCACTGTGTTGCTTGGAAGTTTCCCTGTTTCAGCAATCGGCCCATGAAATCCACCACTTGGCCCATTTGATTCTTGAGTTCTGCAATATCCTTTGAATGGGTTGCCTTCCTACAACCAAAGCTTGAGTAGCCGTGTTAAGTTGTTGTTGCCCCGCAGCAAGGGACTTCAACAGTTCATCATAATTAGGGGCATTCAAAGTATTAGAAACAGGAGGTGGGGACAGAATTGGGAATACCAAAAGCTTGAGGTACCTGAGGCCTCAAAAACAAACCTGGTGGGCGCTGAGAATTCTGACCTGGGCCTTGAGGTGGTCTCAAGGTGTTATCATTGTTGGCCCAACGAAAGTTGGGGTGGTCTCTGAGCCCCGGATTGTAAGTATTGAGTAAGGGTTGTACCTCGGGCCTCCTTGACCTCCTTGATACCCTAGGGCGTTAACAGATTCCCATCCTTCTGGAGAGGCAAGCTGGGGACATTTATCAGTTGGGTGCCCTTGAGTCGAGCACATCCCACACACTTGAGCCATTGCTCCTCCTCCATTAACGTTTAAGACTTGAGACAGCAAAGTAGACATCTTGTTGACCTTGTCTTCAAGAGCAGAGTACCCTCATGTACCCTCCGTTGAGAGGAAAGCACCCCCTCATATTGTTGATAGTTTAGTGCACGATTAGTAAGTAGCACCTTGGCATCAGCAGGTGTCTTATCCATAAAGGATCCTCCAGCAGCAGCATCTAACAGACCACGCTCATTAGCGGTGAGTCCTTCATAAAAATAGGTAAGGAGGGACCCCTCACTCATCCCATGGTTAGGGCATGATGCTACAAGGCTCTTAAATCTATCCCAATAATTGCAGAAATTCTCCTCATGTCCTTGCGTGATTCCACTAATCTGCTTCCTCAAAACAGTGACCTTTGAGGCAGGAAAGTACTTCGTAAGGAACTCGCCCTTCATCCTATCCCAAGTGTTGATAGTCCCAGCAGGCAGCTCAAATAGCCAAGTCTTGGCCTTGTCCTCCAAAGTAAAGGGGAATGCCTTCATCTTCAAGATATTGATATCAGCTCCTTTAGGGCACATACTCCCACAGACAAACTCGAACTCCTTGAGATGCTTGTTGGTGTCTTCACTACTCATCCCATGAAACTTGGGTAGGTGATGCAGAAACCCACTCTTTAACTCAAAATCATCATTAAGCCCTCTCCTGGTTCTGGATAGGCAATGCATAAGGGCGCAGCCCCCCACCTGTAGGATTAGACAGTTGCCTAATAGTCTCAGCCATTGGTGCATGTACTTGCTCAACACGGGCGTGCTCTTCCTCTTCTTCCTCTTCTGTGTCTGCAACGTCCTATTCAGTGACCTCCTCTTCTTCCTCTTCAAAGACTTGTTCTTCTCCTTCTTCAGAATGGTCAGGTTTGTTGATCTCCTCGGTTGATCTAGTGATGCGGCTGAAATAGCCTCACAATTTAACCCTGCAAAATGTAGTTGTCAGTATAGGATAAGCAGGGATCGTTCAGTCCGGGGATTGTAGGGTACACCTACACAAAAAGGTCAATTAACAAATAAAAGAATAAAATGGGGGGTTTTGAATTTTGGTTCCTAATCTACTTAAAATAAAAACAAAACAAATAAAATTATCTACAATGATCGACTTCCCTAACCTTGACCAATACCACTCAGAAATTACTAAGTGTAAAAACAGAAAATTCATTTCAACATGCTACAAAAATGTGCCCACCTTAAATGCCTAGATAAGAGCCAAAATGAAAAGCCTCAGCGGATCAATCCATTTATCTGATTCGTTCTAATGTAGGCATGGATCGGAAAAGTCCTTACCAAGCCTAATACTACTAATTTTCGAAAACACTCAGCGTAATTCTCTTAACTAGTAGTATTATCAACCCTCGAATCAACTCACACGTGCAAATTAACCATTACACATAGAATTTAACACGTAATTTCCAGAATCATTTAATCATTAAAGCATGATTTTTACCACCCGTTAGAACCTAATTACTACTTGTTTAACTCAGCGTCTTAACAAATAACAATTACTCTTGGCAAATTAAGCAAACACACAAGAACTCTCACCGTTATTCTAGCATGCAAACTTATAAACCTAACTCTGAAAATTACCTAAACACGTAAAAGGGCACAAGATTGTAACATGCATCATAAAAGAATTCTCGAAATTAACTCAATAATAAACTGAAAATCTCAAAAATATTAATAAAAATATTCTGAAAATTTCATGTCTCCAATTACACAACTCGCAAATTGAAACAAACAAAACCGAAAAAAAATTATAAGTAGAGTCATAGTTACACTTTGAAGCTTTCCTCAGCGGCCTTAGCAACACGGTGATGAACTCGTCTCTGCGATGGTGGTGGAGCGTCCTTGACTCAGCGCCTTAGAGCTTTGTAGATTGATGGATGGATGGTGTCACGGTCTTGTAGGTGATGGAGTTTAAGGAGTGAATTGGGCAGTCTTGGAATGGTTTTTGGCCAGGAAGTGATGCAAATTCTATTCTGGATGTTGCCTATTTATAGGGGAGCATTGGTTGGCTTTTGTCGATCTACCCTTCATCATTGGACGGATGGGATGGATTGCATCGTAATTCCTTTAATTTTCCAACTGAAACATCTCCTTTAGGCCTTTAACTCCTCTCATAATGGGGCAATTTTTAATTTCCAAGCTGAAACGTTTTCTCTTATTTATTTTCCAGCTGAAACATTTTCTTTTATTCCTCAACTGAAAACGTCTTTTCTCCTTTATTCTCCAACTGAAAACGTCTTTCTCCTTTATTTCCCTTCTTCATTGCTTGGTCAAATGTCTTAAATACTTTATTTTATGACTTCATCATTGCTGTTTCCAAGAGGTCCACCAGGCAACGTTTCCTACAACAAGCAGGAGAATATCAGAATTTTCTAGAGAAAATAAAGGGGAATTAAAATGTAAAGACCGCAAAAACAGTTGACAGTTAGGAATCCTGATCCAGCTAGGATTTTTCATGAATTTTACTTTTTCCGCCTATTTCACTCCAAACACTCTACAAGACTCTGAAAACGACTCAATGACTCAAAACACGAAACTTAAGGGAGAAACAAGGCTAAAATGGGGCACATATTCAATAATATCATCACACTTTTTGGTCTTATCATCTAGTTGAGGAGTTATAACCTGAATAGCTAGAGTCCTGAGAATCCCTCCTTTCTAGAGGAAGGCGGTCTGAAAAAGTGAGCTCTGCCCTTTGCCTAGCACGTTCCAATTTTTCAAAGAGCTCCTTAGTCTTATCAGAGACAGTGGACATTCATGGACCTTTAAGACCAAATCAAGTGTTAGTAACATATACAAGGTTCGAAATACAAACATTATGTCTTTCCTGCTTTCTAAGTTACTTTTATATTTACATACTTAGGTACTGGAACAGAGGAGGACCTCGTTTGTGCAATGGGACTATAGAACAGCTACCCTCGACAAAGTCATGTTTAATCCAATATACCTTAAGCAGGTCACACATCATTTATTTTTATTTTTATTATAAACATAGTTAATATCTAATTGATTCCAAGTTGTAAGTCGAGCCCAATAGAAACCACTACTATTGGTGAGATACGATATAGGGATAGTCGCCCAGACATAAGTCTCTTTCCTTTGTTTCAGAAGGCAGAATGGCCAGATTAAGAGGTAAGTGAGAGGGAGGACTCATTTTAGTGATACTACGGAGGCTACTCCCTCATTGAGGTTTAGGCCCCTATCGGCTACTCCCACATAGTGGTTTAGGCTCATTCTATAGTATCTCTGAGATCCAATTGAACCCATCACCCAGGGTCTCAACCTAAGACACCATCCGTATGCGCCCCTTACTCAGCTGGGAAATTAACTTATGTGTTAGACCGTTCTCCAAGTGCTAATAAAGGCCGCCCTCAACCTCAAGAGACCTGAGCAAGGTACTAATGAAGGGTTTAGGCCAATATTAACAAAAGGGCCCTTGTCTACTCATACGATTTTACACACTTACAACAATTAAGTATTTAGCTAAATTCATAACCTAAGTATAAAATCTAAGTGAAACACATTCAATTTACAATATGGTTAAAAAAAAAAAACTTCTACAAATTGTACAACAATGATAAAAGACATGCTTAATTTTGTAACACTCATAAAACTTAAACTAAATCACAATTAAAGCTTGGCCTAACCGAAATCGCAATTTGTCACCATTCCACAAGTGTAGTACAAAAATTAGCATGCATTCTATATACAACAAAATCGATGACACTTTAAGTGCAAGGGATTTTAACAATCCCCGGCAACGGCGCCAAAAATTGATGCGGCTGAAATAGCCTCACAATTTAACCCTGCAAAATGTAGTTGTCAGTATAGGATAAGCAGGGATCGTTCAGTCCGGGGATTGTAGGGTACACCTACACAAAAAGGTCAATTAACAAATAAAAGAATAAAATGGGGGTTTTTGAATTTGGTTCCTAATCTACTTAAAATAAAAACAAAACAAATAAACCTATATACAATGATCGACTTCCCTAACCTAGACCAATACCACTCAGAAATTAGTGTAAAAACAGAAAATCCATTTCAACATGCTACAAAAATGTGCCCATCTTAATGCCTAGATAAGAGCTCAAATGAAAAGCCTCAGCGGATCAATCCATTTATCTGATTCGTTCTAATGTAGGATCGATGGAGGAAAAGTCCTTACCAAGCCTAATACTACTAATTTTCGAAAACACTCAGCGTAATTCTCTTAACTAGTAGTATTATCTAACCCTCGAATCAACTCACACGTGCAAATTAACCATTACACATAGAATTTAACACGTAATTTCCAGAATCATTTAATCATTAAAGCATGATTTTTACCACCGTTAGAACTAATTACTACTTGTTTAACTCAGCGTCTTAACAAATAACAATTACTCTTGGCAAATTAAGCAAACACACAAGAACTCTCACCGTTATTCTAGCATGCAAACTTATGAACCTAACTCTGAAAATTACCTAAACACGTAAAAGGGCACAAGATTGTAACATGCATCATAAAAGAATTCTCGAAATTAACTCAATAATAAACTGAAAATCTCAAAAATATTAATAAAAATATTCTGAAAATTTCATGTCTCCAATTACACAACTCGCAAATTGAAACACACAAAACCGAAACAAAAATTATAAGTAGAGTCATAGTTACACTTTGAAGCTTTCCTCAGCGGCTTAGCAACAAGGTGATGAACTTGTCTCTGCTATGGTGGTGGAGCGTCCTTGACTCAGCGCCTAAGAGCTTTGTAGATTGATGGATGGATGGTGGTCACGGTCTTGTAGGAGATGGAGGTTTGAGGAGTGAATTGGGCAGTCTTGGAATGGTTTTTGGCCAGGAAGTGATAGGCAATGAATTATCTTGGCTGGGAAGTGATCTTGGCTGGGAAGTGATGCAAATTATGTTCTGGATGTTGCCTATTTATAGGGGAGCATTGGTTGGCTTTCCCAACTGAAACGACTCCTTTATGGCCTTAACTCCTCTCATAATAGGGCAATTCCTTTAATTTCCAAGCTGAAACGTCTTTCTCTTATTTATTTTCAGCTGAAACATCTTTCTCTTTATTCCTCAACTGAAAACGTCTTTTCTCCTTTATTCCACTGAAAACGTCTTTCTCTTATTTATTTTCCAGTGAAACATCTTTCTCTTTTATTCCTCAACTGAAAACGTCTTTTCTCCTTTATTTCCCTTCTTCATTGCTTGGTCAAATATCTTAATGCTTTATTTTATGACTCCATCATTGCTGTTTTCAAGAGTTCCACCAGGCAACGTTTCCTACAACAAGCAGGAGAATATCATAATTTTCTAGAGAAAATAAAGTGAATTAAAATGTTAAAGACTGCAAAAACAGTTGACAGTTAGGAATCCTGATCCTGCTAGGATTTTTCATGAATTTCACTTTTTTCGCCTATTTCACTCCAAACACTCAACAAGACTTTCAAAATGACTTAAAGACTCAAAACACTAAACTAAGGGAGATATAAGGCTAAAATGAGGCACATAATTAATAATATCGTCACACTTTTTTGCTCCTATCAGTCCACATTCATTCTTGGCTGAAATTGAGGAGATAAATCATAAAATAATCATGCAATTAATTCAAAAATAATCTCCCTAAATCAAGGTGTTAAATTGGAGGTTTCTCATTGGTTGGATGACATAGCAGAGCTGACGTGGCATTATCTGATTGGTTAATGCAGTGTGGATCAATCTTGAAGACTTTGAGACTAAGTTGCCATCCTCCTATAAATAGGAGCATTTTCAACACCAACACCATCACCACACCAACACCACAACACCACACCACAACACCATCACACCACCACAACAACACCACACCATCACACCAACTACCACACCACAACACACCTTTCTCCCTCAGTAAATAAACATCAGAAAAATTCTCTCCATTCTCTAGTCTTCAGAAGCTCTGCGTCTCAACCAAGGAGGAGAAGAAGTCATGCAATACATCAAGATCCTATCCGCCATCCACCCTTGTGTCGTCCCTAGAAGATTGATTGCTTTCAAGGATCTTCGAATTCTTCGTCTCAAGGCCATGTCATCCATCTTTCACGGTGTATTTCATACTTTCTTTTGTTTTCCTTTGTTTGATTCGTAGAGTTATGAATTCTAGTTAACATGACGTTAAGGGAAAAGTTTAAAGCCCGTTTATATGTTTTGAAATAAAGTTGTGATTGCTTTATGTTGATTTATATGTTGCTTATGTGAGATTGCTTGATTGATTTTGGATTACAGAAAACTTTTGCATGTTTATGTTCTTTGGTGGCCAACTTAGGATATATGCATGTCATTGGAGCTAATTTAAGTAGTGAAGGCTTTGGACAAAAGTCGAAATCAATTAAGGAGGATTGCAAATGGGTGAACTTATTCATAACTAGGTTGTGCACTTTGGTTGACATCCTTTCTTTGTTCTTCATGCGTTGAATGTGTTCTTGATTAGCTAGCTTTCTAGACTATGATTGCATGTTCAATAGGATTGATTGAGGTGCTTTCACTTAGATTAATTATTCAAGGAAAGTAAAAAATGGGAAATCGTTTGCTTTCTAATGTTTCACATGGTCAACTTCTTTCTCATGACATAGAAAATCAACTATAGGAATTGTGATTGGATTTCATTCATATGATTGTGGTTTTGATCTTTGTTACTTGCGTTCCACCCTTGGATATGTGTTTTTACATTTTCTTTATTTTATTTATTTTATTTTTGATTTCCTAATTCTAAAACCCCCTAATTGTGTTTACTTGTATATATTTCTTTCTTTGTTTTATTTTTGTAAATAATACTTTTAACTTTTATTAATTTGTTTTTACAATGACATGTGTACCCTCAATCCCCAGTTAGAACGATCCCTACTTACCATATACTAACGATGACATTTTCAGGGTTAAATTGCGCGCTTACTTTGAGCTGCATCAATTTTTGGCGCCGTTGCCGGGGATTGAAAAATCTTGTTTTTGTTTATAATTATTGTATATAAATTGTTCGAAACTTAGTTTAATTTAATTAGGATGTTTTTTATATTGTTGAACACGAATTTTAATTGTAAGTTGTAAATTGAACGGAATAGGTAAAGTCACGTTTGTTAATATTGGCCTAAACCCCTTATTGGTACCTAGTTCAGGTCCCTTAAGGTTGAGGGCGACCTTTATTAACACTTGTTGAACTGTCTTCACACTTATGAATTTTTTCATCTTAGTAAGTGTAGCCTATGTGGAGTGGTGTCTAGGAAGGGGACAACGTTCATGACGGGTTTTTAAATCCAGAAGTGCTTGCAAATGGGCCTAAACCACTATGTGGGAGTAGCTCATGCCAAAATGGATTTTTCCTCTCGTGTTCGCCCTCCCCTACCTGGCCATTTCAGTAAGGTTGCCCAAGGGATGTGAGAGGGAATTTGTGTCTAGACAACTATACTTGGGCCGCACGTCCACTTGATTTACCGCTTGGAATTAGAATCGATATCAATGATATTTATAACAAAAGAAAATGTTGTGATACACTAAGGTATATTGGATAAAACATAGTCTTAAAAATGGTAGCTGTTTCAGTCCCATTGCACATCGAGACTCCATGTTCCCGTACCTAAGTGTTGAAAATTAATTGAACTCTTGACTAAAAAAAAAATTAATTAATTGACACTTGTAAAAATATTTTTTATGTTTTTTTTACTCACTTGTGTCTTATGTATAATGTACTTGTTAATTATACTTTAGTTTGTAATTCATAGTTACTTGTTTTTTGTATTTCTTTATTAATTATAGCTACTAACTTTTTTTTAATGGAGGTACCGTCTGGTTGAAAGACGTTAAACTCAAGCGCTGCTTGGGAGGCAACCCAATTCAGAAGCAGCTGTGAAGGAAGGAGTCTTCAAACACAGATGCTTGGGAAAGTAGAGAGAGTCTTCTCAATCAACATCGTATTTGTGATAGCTTTACCACAGAATTCCATTAAGGATTTAATGTGAAGTGCTTCTGAGTTGTAGTCAAGAACTAACTTGAAATCACATAAGCGGAGGGTATGCCATCTCACTTCTAGGTCAGGAAGCAGGGAGTCACGGACGTTGCCAAATCTATCTTCGAGTGAGACCCGTAGCCTTCTGGGGTCTTCTTCATTCATACACTCGTACTGGAGCGAATCATCCATATGACGAGTCATTAGGATGATGGCTTTCGCCTTATTTGCCTCTAAGGCTGCTCTATTTGCTTCCAAAGAGCTTGCTCAACAGTTAGCACGTCCTGGCTAGGCTCGAGAATCGTATCCAAGATTCTATCGACCTTGAGATGCTGGCGGATATCACGAACCCACCTATGATATTCAGAGCCAGTTGTTCCCAATGGAGCAAACTCCAATTTGTTCAGGTTACTCATCCTGAAAGAGAACAAGAAATTAGGGTTAGTTCCAGAGCGAAAAAGGCTACCACGAAAACAAATAAAAATTATGAACGTAGTCGCTTCCAAGAAATTCGATTCCAAGAAGGGTTGGATTAGATCGAAACAATGATGTTTACGGTCGATCGTTTTATCTCAACAAACTCTAAGTTTGGAGAACTCTACAAGCTCCAAGTTTGGAGAACTCTACAAGCTCCAAGTTTGGAGAACTCTACAAGCTCCAAGCTTGAAGTGACAGGACCCGACCCAGGAATCACCCCAATTACCTGGATACGAGCCTGCGGGGCCCACGTTAAGCGAAATCCTACCGAAAATTCAGCAGAACCTCCCCATGGGCTACCCAAAATTTCACAAATCTGGACATGATTACAACTTTAACTTCTACTCAACCTACTATATCATATTTATAATCCAAGCACATATATTACATCCGGAAAGTTCAAATCCCAACATAACCTCCGTAAGCAACAACAAACCGAATAACAACATCCATCAAATTTAAAAGAAAAGGTTTATCAGAGCAACACTAAAACTAAGCCGATATCATACAAGGTAGGTTAAGTAATAACCTACGGACAAAAACGGAAGCGCTGATTTCCAAGGTCCTTTAAGCCTGGACGCCATCTCGGCTAATCTGAAATCTGGGCATTTGAAAATGAAGGGCCCAGGGGAAAACATATAAAATCCATTAGAGTGAGTGGACAAAACCGAAACGAGAACCAAAACAATTTATGGTATGCTTCCCCATTTCTCTTTCCAACAAAACAAACATGCAGCTAAACTTCATAAAAAATTTCCATCTTAATCTTTTTCCAAGAAACTCATTTGATGACTAGGAAGGACTGCTTCCTAGGCATCTCATGCCATCGGGGAGGGACTGCCACCCGATGACTCATTGGAAGGGACTGCCAACCGGAATAGGAGGCGGTGATTAGTTGGGACTGCCAACTAGCCACAGGTAATAGACGGGACTGCCGACTAACTACCTCAAGTCATCTGGAAGGGACTGCCAACCAGATGACGCATCGGATGGGACTGCCAACCGAGCTGTAGTTGATAGGACCAAAAAGTGTGACAATACTATTGAATATGTGCGCCATTTTAGCCTTGTTTCTCCCTTAAGTTTAGTGTTTTGAGTCATTGAGTCGTTTTTAGAGTCTTGTTGAGTGTTTGGAGTGAAATAAGCGGAAAAAGTAAAATTCATGAAAAATCCTAGCTGGATCAGGATTCCTCACTGTCGACTATTTTTGCGGTCTTTACATTTTATTTCTCTAGAAAATTCTGACATTCTCCTGCTTGTTGTAGGAAACCTTGCCTGGTGGAACTCTTGGAAACAGCAATGATTGAGTCATAAAATAAAGCATTAAGATATTTGACCAAGCAATGAAGAAGGGGAATAAAGGAGAAAACGTTTTCAGTTGAAGAATAAAGGAGAAAAGACGTTTTCAGTTGAGGAATAAAAGAAAAAGATGTTTCAGCTGGAAAAATAAATAAGAGAAAGACGTTTCAGCTTGGAAATTAAAGGAATTGCCCCATTACGAGAGGAGTTAAGGCCATAAAGGAGACGTTTCAGTTGGGAAAACCAACCAATGCTCCCCTATAAATAGGCAATGTCCAGAATAGAATTAGCATCACTTCCCAGCCAAGATCACTTCCCAGCCAAGATAATTCATTGCCTATCACTTCCTGGCCAAAAACCATTCCAAGACTGCCCAATTCACTCCTTAAACTTCCATCACCTACAACACCATGACACCATCCATCCATCAATCTACAAAGCTCTAAGTCGCTGAGTCAAGGACGCTCCACCACCATAGCAGAGACAAGTTCATCACCTTGTTGCTAAGCCGCTGAGGAAAGCTTCAAACTGTAACTATGACTCTACTTATAATTTTTGTTTCGGTTTTGTGTGTTTCAATTTGCGAGTTGTGTAATTGGAGACATGAAATTTTCAGAATATTTTTATTAATATTTTTGAGATGTTCAGTTTATTATTGAGTTAATTTCAAGAATTCTTTTATGATACATGTTACAATATTGTGCCCTTTTACGTGTTTAGGTAATTTTCAGAGTTAGGTTCATAAGTTTGCATACTAGAATAACGGTGAGAGTTCTTGTGTGTTTGCTTAATTTGCCAAGAGTAATTGTTATTTGTTAAGACGCTGAGTTAAACAAGTAGTAATTAGTTCTAACGAGGTAAAAATCATGCTTTAATGATTAAATGATTCTGGAAATTACGTGTTAAATTCTATGTGTAATGGTGTTAATTTGCACGTGTGAGTTGATTCGAGGGTTAGATAATACTACTAGTTAAGAGAATTACGCTGAGTGTTTTCGAAAATTAGTAGTATTAGGCTTGGTAAGGACTTTTCCGATCCAAGCCTACATTAGAACGAATCAGATAAGTGGATTGATCCGCTGAGGCTTTTCATTTGAGCTCTTATCTAGGCATATAAGATGGGCACATTTTTGTAGCATGTTGAAATGGATTTTCTGTTTTTACACTTAGTAATTTCCGAGTGGTATTGGGTCTAGGTTAGGGAAGTCGATCATGTATATAGTTTTATTTGTTTTGTTTTTATTTTAAGTAGATTAGGAACCAAAATTCAAAACCCCCCATTTTATTCTTTTATTTGTTAATTGACCTTTTTGTGTAGGTGTACCCTACAATCCCCGGACTGAACGATCCCTGCTTATCCTATACTGACAACTACATTTTGCAGGGTTAAATTGTGAGGCTATTTCAGCCGCATCAGTAGTCTGGAAGGGACTGCCAACCAGACTATTACCTAGAATGGACTGCCAACTAGGTAAGATACGCATGTGCCAAAACTGGCCTCCTTGTCAACTGCTTTCTTTTTTAAGGCCTTTATTTTCCACAAAGTCACATTTATTCAAATAATAATCCATTCCAAAATTTAATACCATGCTGCATGCATTATTTAAATAAAATAAAGGTCCACTCACTAGTGAGTCCCGCAGCTACTCCTGCTGCCTGCCTGTGTCCTCCTCACTCGAGGGCTCAGTACGTCCTGTCACAATTGCATAGGATATAATTATCCATAATAAGGAAATAATTTCAAACTCAACTCATTCCCCTCGGAATAAGCATCCGTTAATCATAAATGGTTATAAAACTCCCACACTTTAATTTGGGATTAAATTCTATCATTCCCTTACAATCTCAATGCCCTCCAACTCAAAACAACTCAACCGATTTTTAATTCGATTTCCTCAACCATTCAACGACCTCACTTAATCTAAACCTTCACAAGGACCGTTTGATAACTTAATCAATTTTTTAATTTCACTTTCTTCATCACAAATTACCACCAATTTATAATATAAACCCTTTCCAAAAATTTCCACATTCATTCTTAATTTTTCCCCTTTTCTAATTCACAATTCCAACTCCAACATTCTCAAATTCTCTCTACTTCCTAACAAATAATTTACAAAAGCCCTTTATCAAGAGATTTCACCAAACACTACAAACATGACAATTCCAACAACCATGCTCAACAACAAAATCCAACAAAAATTCAATATCCAACAATATCAAGTTTAACACAAAACTCAAAGTTTAAAACCGATACCAAACAACCTATCTATTCCAAAATCAACTCCATAACCCACACAACCAACTCTATACCTGCAACAGCCACCAAAAACAAGCAGAAAAAGTCGAAATTCACACCCAAAGAAAATCAAGAACTCGGCGGCACTGTTCACGTCTCCAAACACCCTCAAATCTTCCTCCACCGGCCAATACAAGCTGCAATAGTTAGATAAGATCATCAACAACAACCCAGCGACCCAAAACTCCAAAGAAATCCGGCGGAAATCGCCGGAAAAACCGAATCGGAGCCAAACCCCGATTTTTTCCCCTTTTTGCAATTCTCTTCAAATCTCTAAAACCGAAGCTACCCAAGGTGAAAGACTTACATGGCTAGAAGGAGAAGGAAGAGAGGATCATGCCGTGCCCAACGATTCGTCCTGGGGTGGCCGGACGGCGACGAATTCGCCGGAGGAAGTGCGGCGGCGAAAAAGAAAGGGGGGGGGGTGACTCGGGTTCGTCCCGTGCTCTCTCTCCTTCTTCTTCTTTTTTTTCGATTCTTTTACTTTCTCTCTCTTCCCATCTGATTTTTAACCCCTCCTTACCACAAATAGAAGCTCACAAAAAAGAAAACCATTTTTGGTCATAACTTTTCCGATATAAATCCAATTTAAACAAACTACGTGTCCACGAACTCGATTTTTCGTATTCTACGACAATCTCAAAGAAATTTCCTAATTTACCGGACTAAAGAAAAAAATCACTCCTCGGTCAACCACGGTAAAAAGTAACTAGTAGGTATGGGGCATTACATGGAGTGAGCACGAACCCCCACAGTTGGGCTTAATTTGGTCTCCCCTATGATAAAAAAAGGGGGGTAGAAGAATGGAGGTTGCAAGTCCCCGAAAAAGAAGAGAAATTAAATTTAAAAACTCTAGAAAAACGGGAACGAAAATAATTTAGGTATTATATTATTAAAAACATATCAGTTATTTATTAGAAAATAATTTTTTAGAGGTGTGATCATGATGCGGCTGAAATAGCCTCACAATTTAACCCTGCAAAATGTAATTGTCAGTATAGGATAAGCAGGGATCGTTCAGTCCGGGGATTGTAGGGTACACCTACACTAAAAGGTCAATTAACAAATAAAAGAATAAAATGGGGGGTTTTGAAATTTGGTTCTAATCTACTTAAAATAAAATAAATAAAATTATATACAATGATCGACTTCCGTAACCTAGACCACTACCACTCGAAAATTATTAAGTGTAAAAACAGAAAATTCATTTCAACATGCAACAAAAACGTGCCCATCTTAAATGCTAGATAAGAGCCCAAATGAAAAGCTGTCACGGTCCAATCCATTTATCTGATCCGTTCTTTGAATCAACTCACACGTGCAAATTAACCATTACTCATAGCAATTAACACGTAATTTCCAGAATCGTTTAATCATTAAAGCATGATTTTTACCACTCTTTAGAACTAATTACTACTTGTTTAACTCAGCGTCTTAACAAATAATAATTACTCTTGGCAAATTAAGCAAACACACATGAATACTCAGCGTGATTCTAGCATGCAAACTTATTAACCTAACTCTGAAAATTACCTAAACACATAAAAGGGCACAAGATTGTAACATGCATCATAAAAGAATTCTCGAAATTAACTCAATAATAAACTGAAAATCTCAAAAATATTAATAAAAATATTCTGAAAATCTCATGTCTCCAATTACACAACTCACAAATCCAAACACACAAAACCGAAACAATAATTAAGTAGAGTCATAGTTACACTTTTGAAGCTTTCCTCAGCGGCTTAGCAACAAGGTGATGAACTCGTCTCTGCTATGGTGGTGGAGCGTCCTTGACTCAGCGCCTAAGAACTCTTTGGATTGATGGAAGGATGATGGTCACGGTCTTGTATGTGATGGATGTTTGAGAAGTGAATTGGGCAGAGCTATGGAATAATTTTTAGCTAGGAACTGATAAGCTAGGAAGTAATCTTGGTCAGGAAGTGATGATTTTGGAGTAGAGAATGGCTGCTATTTATAGTGGAATTCTCATCTCTTGTGATGCAATCATGGCCAATCATCTTGAGGTGATTTCTCCTCCAAATTTGCTTGATTTTCTCTTGACAAAGTCATGAATTTTCTGATTTCTTTTCCCCTTAATGGCTCATTGTATATGCCTTGAATAGCGACCAGATACATCCCTTATTCTTCTCCTTTGATTTGCACTAATTTCTTCCAAGAATTGTGCACACAATAAACTCCTACAATCAAGAAAAATCAGAATTTAATTAGAGTTTATAATCAATAAGAAATCAGATAATTAGGAATAAATATTGATTAAAAACAATCCATTTTATCTCCTCAATTCTTCCTATTAATCCTTCAATTTTTCTTGATTTCATCACTCAAGAGTTTCTAATGGGATGGACTCTCATTAAAATAGGAAAATCAGAAATAGAAAAGTTCAAATGAAGAAAGTTTCCTAAAACAAAAGGAAATATTTCCTAAAATGAAAGAGGAAAGTTTCTAAAATGACTTGTCTTAATTTATGCTCATTTCTGCTCTTTTTCACTTGTTTTCACCATTTCCGACCTTGAAGTACTAAAAACACAAACTAATTATAATTATTAATTTTAAGAGAATAACTTAGCCAAATGAGGGAAAATACATATTAAAAACGTCACACTTTGTGCTCCTATCAAATACCCCCTACCCCACACTTAGCTTTTGCTAGTCCCTTAGCAAAATCAAAACGAAAACACTCAACCAAAATAAACATTCACTACCAGACTCTACACAAAATGGACACACAGACTAAATTGCCCTTAACATTTGTCTCATAATCCTTACTCTCATGGCATCAAAATTAACACTTAATCAAGAATCAATATTTAGATATTCGAGAGTTAATTGAAGCATATAATCCACATATGAATAGTAGGACTTGGTTGTAACAATGGTGATGGGTGGAGCTCAGCATGTTTCAGACAAGTCTGATTCATATCCTCACATGCATATCCACTCTTCTTCTCTCAGAACAGGGCAATGCTTCAAAGCTTATAATCACTCAAATTATATGTGAGAAAAATATTTTGAGGCAATCAAATAGCTCACATATATAAGAAACGAAAAGCACTTTGTGAATTAATTTTTTTTTTTTTCAAGATCTCATGAAAGATATCAACTACTTGCACGGATGGACCCAAGCCATAGGTTCAACTCTTATAACTCATCTCCACAGATCAAAGGCTGTCCCATCTTAAGGATCAAAAAGGACTTTAAAGGGTTGAAATGGGGCTAAGGTTCAAGGTTTTAAGAAACAAAGGTTAAGGAATGTCAAAGTATCCTAAAAACCTAGTAGAGCTCATTTTGATGTAGAGAGACTTCTAGAAATCCACTTGAACCCTCGTGAACTGGACAAAGACCAAATTTTTATGTAATGGGCCTTCAATTCAAAACAATCTCCAAATTCACCAAGTATGGGGGACTAAAATCCATATGCATATATTTTTTTTCTTTGTTTTTCTTTTCTAGCCGTACACATTTTTTTCTTTTTCACGGCTTCCACATTTTTTTTTTTTATGGACAAGTCTACCCCCACACTTGAACTTTCACCTCTTCTAAATCTTCATTCTTTAACGCCAAACCCATGCAGTAAGTCTCCAAAGATAGCTCTACTAAATTTTTAGAACAAAGGGTAAGGTTGTAAATATACTAAGGTTCAGGGTTAAGGATTTTAACGGTGATGAAAGAAAAGGCTCAATGTAGGCTCAAAGTGGTTAAACTAGGGGGTCCCACGACGGGCACAAATATGGACACAGGTTAATTTGTCTATGGTGGTGATTCCTATGGTGCCTCTATCCTTTCCAGAATCAGGGACATGTATTGATAAAAGTCTCAACAAGCACAAGAGTGAATTCTAGCATTCTCTAGTCCATCAAACTTAATCTATGGCAAGCAATCAATCAAATGAAGAATAATGAGATCATCAAAACATTGCCAAGAAAATAAGAATAAATTTTTTTATCACTCCAAGAAAAAGGGACATGGCTCAAATATCTCACATGGGCTTTTATGAATCAAAACTCATCCTAACATGCTCATATTCTGTACCAAGGTCACAAAATCCATATCCACTACTCATGCATATGCTTTTCATTTATCTCAATTAACCAAGGAATACCATTTAAAATCATCTCAATCTGTGATCCTCTTTTAGCCATAATTTCAGAGATACTGAATCATCCTAGACAGTTAAGGGCATCCTAAGACTCAAAGTTAAAACAAAAGACTCTAAAACTAACACAAAAAAGGTTTTGGACTAGGGTTGTTTCCTTTCTCCTTTCGGTAACTCCTTTGGGACATGACCAGGTGAAGAGGGGACCGATTTTGGCGGAGCTCAGCTCACTTGTTTGACAGGGGACAAGACCCTTTGTCAGCACTTCTCGGATCCAAACTAGACCTTAGACATCACATCCCATCAGATGCGCCTAGTTTGAAGAAATTATTTCACCCAAAAATCATTTTGACTCAATAAATAAAAGCAACAAATTTTTTTTAATTTTTTTAATTTTTCAATTTTTTTGTATTTTCAATATATATGACTTAAGACAAAATATATATGACTTAAGACAAAACTATAAATCCCTTCCCCCATACTTAAATATTGCATTGTCCTCAATGTAATCAATCATAAGCATGCAATGGAACAATTAAGCATATAGGAATGGAATTTATGAAAATAAATACAAAAACAAAGAAGCAAAAACGAAAATAAAAGACAAGAGAGAAAAAGCAAATCTGGTTGTAGACTTCATCACAGTATATTCTTAATTGGGTTGCCTCCCAAGCAGCGCTTGTATTTAACGTCGTTCAGCCAGACGGTACTTCCTGTCAATCCTCTGGTTGTGGGGCGCTTTGGAGGGGTATATCTTCCAATGTGTGCGCCACCAAGGATTCATAGTAGGGCTTGAGACGATGCCCATTAACCTTGAACTCCTTCCCTGTCTTCTCACTCTTGACCTCCACAGCACCATGAGCAAACACATTAGTACTATAAAAGGACCAACCCAACGAGAAACGAAGTTTACCTGGGAATAGCTTGAGTCGGGAATGGAATAACAGAACTTTCTGGCCCACTTGGAAGCTTTTTCCGCGGATCATTTTGTCATGGTAGGCCTTTGTCTTCTCCTTGTAGATCCATGAAGCATCATAGGCCTCATTCCTTATCTCCTCAAGCTCATTTAGCTGTAGCTTCCTATGTAGGCTTGCTTCATCATAATCCATGTTGAACTTCTGGACACCACCAAGCTTGTGCTCTAGCTCCACTGGAAGGTGGCATGCCTTTCCGTAGGCCAACCTAAAGGGAGACATCCCAATAGGCGTCTTGTAGGCCGTTCTGTAGGCCCACAACGCATCATCCAATCTCTGGCTCCAATCCATCCTTGTTAGGCCCACTGTCTTCTCAAGTATCCTCTTAATCTCCCTGTTGGACACCTCTGCTTGACCACGTCTGAGGGTGGTAGGGCGTGGACACTTTATGGGTTACCCCATACTTCTTCAGCAAAGCCGCGATTGTACGGTTGCAAAAATGAGAACCTCCATCACTGATCAGCACCCTTGGCACTCCAAACCTGGAAAAATATTGAGTTCTCAAGAAACCTGCAACCACTTTTGAATCATTAGTCCTGGTGGCTTTGCTTCCACCCACTTTGATACATAGTCCACAGCCAATGTATATATAAATAGCCATTAGAAGAAGGAAATGGGCCCATAAAGTCAATGCCCCAAACATCGAAAAATTTCTACATTTATTATTGGGCTCATGGGCATTTGATCTTTTGAGCCAAGATTACCAGTCCGTTGGCACCTATCACAAGAAATACAAAACACAAGTTTGCGTCCTTGAAGATAGTGGGCCAATAAAATCCACAGTCTAAGACCTTCAAGGCTGTTCTACGAGGCCCAAAATGGCTCCACATGCTTCACTATGGCAAAATGAGAGAATTGACCTGTGCTCAGACTCTGGGACACATCTCCTAATGACTTGGTCACTACAATGTTTCCATAAATAGGGCTCATCCCAAATAAAGTGCCTAGCCATTTTCTTCAATTTATCCTTAATAGCTTTGGAAAGTGTGTCAGGAAATGTCCTAGTGACTAAATAGTTAACTATATCTGCATACCAGGGCCACACTAACCTCTATCCCAAAGAGCTGCTCATCTGGAAAGTTTCCTGTAGAGGCTGGACGTCCTCCTCATGTACTATCCTGCTCAAATGGTCTGCTACCACATTCTCGCTGCCCTTCTTGTCCTTGATCTCTAGGTCAAACTCCTGAAGCAACAGGATCCATCGAATTAATCTGGGCTTGGCCTCCTTCTTGATCATCAGATATCTCAAGGCTGCATGGTCAGAGTAAACAATTACTTTAGAGTGCAATAAATAAGAACGAAACTTATCTAAAGCAAAGACTACAGCCTATTTTGTTTTAGGAAACTTTCCTCTTTCATTTTAGGAAATATTTCCTATTTTGTTTTAGGAAACTTTCTTCATTTGAACTTTTCTATTTCTGATTTTCCTATTTTAATGAGAGTCCATCCCATTAGAAACTCTTGAGTGATGAAATCAAGAAAAAATTGAAACTTTAATTAGGAAGAATAAAAGGAGATAAAATGGATTGTTTTTAATCAATATTTATTCCTAATTATCTGATTTCTTATTGATTATAAACTCTAATTAAATTCTGATTTTTCTTGATTGTAGGAGTTTATTGTGTGCACAATTCTTGGAAGAAATTAGTGCAAATCAAAGGAGAAGAATAAGGGATGTATCTGGTCGCTCTTCAAGGCATATACAATGAGCCATTAAGGGGAAAAGAAATCAGAAAATTCATGACTTTGTCAAGAGAAAATCAAGCAAATTTGGAGGAGAAATCACCTCAAGATGATTGGCCATGATTGCATCACAAGAGATGAGAATTCCACTATAAATAGCAGCCATTCTCTACTCCAAAATCATCACTTCCTGACCAAGATTACTTCCTAGCTTATCAGTTCCTAGCTAAAAATTATTCCATAGCTCTGCCCAATTTGCTTCTCAAACATCCATCACATACAAGACCGTGACCATCATCCTTCCATCAATCCAAAGAGTTCTTAGGCGCTGAATCAAGGACGCTCCACCACCATAGCAGAGACGAGTTCATCACCTTGTTGCTAAGCCGCTGAGGAAAGCTTCAAAAGTGTAACTATGACTCTACTTATAATTATTGTTTCGGTTTTGTGTGTTTGGATTTGTGAGTTGTGTAATTGGAGACATGAGATTTTCAGAATATTTTTATTAATATTTTTGAGATTTTCAGTTTATTATTGAGTTAATTTCGAGAATTCTTTTATGATGCATGTTACAATCTTGTGCCCTTTTATGTGTTTAGGTAATTTTCAGAGTTAGGTTAATAAGTTTGCATGCTAGAATCACGCTGAGTATTCATGTGTGTTTGCTTAATTTGCCAAGAGTAATTATTATTTGTTAAGACGCTGAGTTAACAAGTAGTAATTAGTTCTAAAGAGTGGTAAAAATCATGCTTTAATGATTAAACGATTCTGGAAATTACGTGTTAATTGCTATGAGTAATGGTTAATTTGCACGTGTGAGTTGATTCAAAGAACGGATCAGATAAATGGATTGGACCGTGACAGCTTTTCATTTGGCTCTTATCTAGCATTTAAGATGGGCACGTTTTGTTTGCATGTTGAAATGAATTTTCTGTTTTTACACTTAATAATTTTCGAGTGGTAGTGGTCTAGGTTACGGAAGTCGATCATTGTATATAATTTATTTATTTTTTTTAAGTAGATTAGAACCAAATTTCAAAACCCCCCATTTATTCTTTTATTTGTTAATTGACCTTTTAGTGTAGGTGTACCCTACAATCCCGGACTGAACGATCCCTGCTTATCCTATACTGACAATTACATTTTGCAGGGTTAAATTGTGAGGCTATTTCAGCCGCATCAATTTTTGGCGCCGTTGCCGGGGATTGTTAAAATCCCTATCACTGAAAGTGTCATTAATTTTGTATTTATATAGAATTAATGCATGCTAAATTTTTGTACTACACTTGTGGAATGGTGACAAATTGCGATTTTTGCTAGGCCAAGCTATAATTGTGATTTAGTTTAAAGTTTTATGAGTTTTACTAAATTAAGCATGTCTTTTATAATTGTTGTGCAATTTGTACAAGTTTTTTTTAGTATCTTGTAAATTGTTTGTGTTTCACTTAGATTAATTTACTTAGGTTGTTATGAATTTCGTTAAATACTTAATTGTTGCAAGTGTGTAAAATCGTATGAGTAGACAAGGGCCCTTTTGTTAATATTGGCCTTAACCCTTCATTAGTACCTCACTAAGGTCTCTTGAGGTTGAGGGCGGCCTTTATTAGCACTTGGAGAACGGTCTAACACATGAGTTAATTTCCCAGCTGAGTAAGGGGCGTATACAGATGGTGTCTTAGGTTGAGACCCTGGGTGATGGGTTTAAATTGGATCTCAGAGATACTATAGAATGTGCGTAAACCACAATGTGGGAGTAGCCGAAAGGGGCCTAAACCTCAATGAGGGAGTAGCCTCCGTAGTATCACCAAAATGAGTCCTCCCTCTCACTTACCTCTTAATCTGACCATCCGGCCTTCTGAAACAAAGGAAAGAGACTTATGTCTAGGCGACTATCCCTATATCGTATCTCACCAATAGTAGTGGTTTCTATTGGGCTCGACTTACAACTTGGAATCAGTTGAGATATTAACTATTTTTATAACAAACTCAAAAATAAAATGTTGTGTGACATACTTAAGGTATATTGGATCAAACATGATCTTGTCAAGGGTAGCTGTTCTATAGTCCCATTGCACAACGAGGTCCTCTGTTCCAGTACCTAAGTATGTAAATGTAAAAGTAACTTAGAAAGTTTAGGTTGTGCCTTTCCTTCAACCCTAATAGTGGACATTCATGGACCTTAAGGAAAGGCATAATGTTTATATTCCGAACCTTGTATATGTTACTAACACTTGATTTGGTCTTAAAGGTCCATGAATGTCCACTATTTCAAATAAGACTAAGGAGCTCTTCGAAAAATTGGAACGTGCTAAGCAAAGGGCGAACCTCTCTTTTTCAGACATCCCTCCTCTAGAAAGGAGGGACTCTCAGGACTCTAGCTATTCAGGTTATAACTCCTCAACTAGATCAACCGAGGAGATCAACAAACCTGACCATTCTGAAGAAGGAGAAGACCAAGTCTTTGAAGAGGGAGAAGAACAAGTCTTTGAAGAGGAAGAAGAGGAGGTCACTGTAGAGGACATTGCGGACGCAGAAGAGGAAGAGCACGCCCCTGTTGAGCAAGTACAAGCACCAATGACTGAGACTATTAGGCAACTATCTAATCCTACAGGTGGAGGTGCTGCGCCCTTATGCATTGTCTATCCACAACCAAGAGAGGGGCTTAATGATGATTTTGAGTTAAAGAGTGGGTTTTTGCATCACCTACCCAAGTTTCATGGGATGAATAGTGAAGACACCAACCAACATCTCAAGGAGTTCGAGTTTGTATGTGGGAGTATGTGTCCTAAAGGAGCTGATATTAATATCTTGAAGATGAAGGCATTCCCCTTTACTTTGGAGGACAAAGGCCAAGACTTGGCTATTTGAGCTGCCTGCTGGGACTATCAACACTTGGGATAGGAGATGAAAAGCGAGTTCCTTACAAAGTACTTTCCTGCCTCAAAGGTCACTGTTTTGAGGAAGCAGATTAGTGGAATCACACAAGGACATGAGGAGAATTTCTGCAATTACTGGGACAGGTTTAAGAGCCTTGTAGCATCATGCCCTAACCATGGGATGAGTGAGGGGTCCCTCCTTACCTATTTTTATGAAGGACTCACCGCTAATGAGCGTGGTTTGTTAGATGCTGCTGCTGGAGGGTCCTTTATGGATAGGACACCTGCTAATGCCAAAGAGCTACTTACTAATCGTGCACTAAACTATCAGCAATATGAGGGGGTGCTTTCCTCTCAACGGAGGGTACACGAGGTGTCCACTAACTCTGTTCTTGAAGACAAGGTCAACAAAATGTCTACTCTGTTGTCTCAAGTCTTAAACGTTAGTGAAGGAGGCGCAATGGCTCAAGTGTGTGGGATGTGCTTGACTCAAGGGCACCCCACTGATAAATGCCCCCAGCTTGCCTCTCCAGAAGCATGGGAATCTGTTAACGCCCTAGGGTATCAAGGAGGCTCGAGGTACAACCCTTATTCCAATACGTACAATCCTGGGCTCAGAGACCACCCCAACTTTCGTTGGGCCAACAATGATAACACCTTGAGACCACCTCAAGGTCCAGGTCAGAATTCTCAACGCCCACCAGGTTTGTTTTTGAGGCCTAAAGTACCTCAAACTTTTGGTATTCCCAATACTGTCCCTTCACCTCTTGTTTCTAATACTTTAAGTTCCCCTAATTATGATGAACTGTTGAAGTCCCTTGCTGCGGGGCAACAACAACATAACACGGCTACTCAAGCTTTGGTTGTAGGACAATCGACCCATTCAAAGGATATTGCAGAGCTCAAGAATCAAATGGGCCAAGTGGTGGATTTTATGGGCCGAATTGCTGAAACAGGAAAGCTACCAAGCAACACGGTGCCTAACCCAAGGAATGAGCACGCTCAAGCCATCATCACTAGGAGTGGACGCATGCTAGTGGATCCTCCCAGAGCCTACAAGAAGGCACAAATGGACCATAATGAAGAAGAAGATGTTGTGGAACTGTCCAAGAAGGATGTTGAGAAGGACCCAGCTACATCAATGGTGGAAGTTAACGTGCCCCAAGCTGAGGCACCCAAAGGTACGATTCCTAACTCTGGTGGTTTAGTTAAGACTAACCCAGTTGTTTCTATACCTTTCCCAAGCAGGTTTGCCAAGACGAAAAAAGATAAATCTGATCAAGAGATCTTGGAAATCTTCAAGATGGTTCAAGTGAACATGCCCCTGATCGAGTGCATCAAACAGGTGCCTAAGTACGCCAAGTTCTTGAAGGAGTTATGCACCACAAGGAGGCAGACAAGAGAGAAGGAGGTGGTGAAAATGAGTGAAACGGTATCAGCTGTTATACAGAGGAAACTACCCCCAAAGTTGAAGGATCCAGGGAGTTTTTCTGTTCCCTGTATCATTGGTGACACCAGGTTTGACAATGTGATGTTAGATTTAGGGGCTTCCATAAATGTTATGCCTTATAATTTGTATGTGTCCCTAGGTCTAGGACCTCTTAAAAGGGATAATGTTATCATTCAACTTGCTGATAGGTCTAACAAATACCCTCAAGGGTATGTTGAGGATGTTCTTGTGCAGGTAAATCATCTGATATTTCCTGCGGATTTCTATGTATTGGACATGGAGGAATCGCCCCTGAATACCACTCCATTACTTCTAGGGCGTCCCTTTATGAGGACTGCAAGAACGAAGATCGACGTGTACAAAGGGACTCTCACCATGGAGTTTCACGGTGATGTTATACGCTACAACATTCTGGAAGCCATGAGGTACCCTGTTTCTGATTTGAAACCTTGCTTTGCTATTGATGTAGTTGATTCACTCGCACAGGTTTTCTCTGAAGCATTGGTTGAGGAGGAATTAGCTCTTACCCTAGAGGAGGGGGTCGAATATGATACACATGGAAAACTTATCCCCAAGGTTGAGTGGGACTTTGAAGAGCGCAGAGTGATCAAGACTGTGGCCTCACTTGAGGCTCAACCTATAAAGAGGTCCGTTTCCTATTTATCAATTCCTGTTTCTACTAAAAAAATGCTACCTTCTATGGTTCAGGCACCCAAGTTGGAATTGAAGGTACTCCCTGAGCATTTGAAGTACGCGTACCTAGGAGAAAAGGAGACCCTCCCAGTGATCATATCATCAACGTTGGGGGTAGATCAAGAAAGGAAGTTAGTGGACGTGTTGAAGAAGCACAAGACTGTCATTGGTTGGACTCTAGCAGATATCAAGGGGATCAGCCCAACCACATGTGTCCATCGGATCCTGTTAGAAGATGGCGCCAAGCCCACAAGAGAAGCCCAAAGACGTCTACATCCGCCCATGATGAAGGTAGTCCAAGACGAGGTGATCAAGTTGCTAGATTGTGGGGTGATCTACCCCATTTCTGATAGTAAGTGGGTCTCTCCAGTGCAAGTGGTGCCCAAGAAGTCTGGGGTGACAGTAGTAAAGAACGAGGATAATGAGCTAGTGCCCCAGAGATTGGTGACTGGTTATAGGGTATGTATCGATTACCGGAAGCTGAATGCCACCACGAGGAAGGATCATATGCCCTTGCCTTTCATGGATCAGATGTTGGAACGATTAGCAGGCCATTCTTACTATTGCTTCTTGGATGGATATAGTGGGTACAACCAGATCTGCATTGCCCACGAGGACCAGGAGAAGACAACCTTCACGTGCCCCTTTGGGACCTTTGCTTATAGGCGCATGCCCTTCGGCTTGTGCAACGCACCAGGTACTTTCCAAAGATGTATGCTTTCCATTTTCTCATAATACATTGAAAATATTATTGAAGTCTTTATGGATGACTTTAGTGTCTTCGGTAAAGTTTTGATACTTGTTTAGAGAATCTAGGATTGATACTTGAAAGGTGTGTAGAAACTAACCTTGGCTGAATTGGGAGAAGTGTCACTTCATGGTAACACAGGGGATAGTGTTAGGACACATAATTTCTACCAGGGGCATTGAGGTAGATAAGGCTAAGGTTGATCTTGTACGTCACTTACCCTCCCCCACAACTGTGAGGGAGGTACGCTCTTTTCTTGGCCATGCAGGATTTTACAGGCGGTTTATCAAAGACTTCTCCAAGGTGGCGAGACCTATGTGTGCCCTATTGCAAAAGGACGGCCCTTTGTGTTCAATGAGGATTGCAAGAAGGCGTTTGAAAAGCTTAAGGAGTTGTTGACCACGGCCCCCATCATATGCCCTCCGGATTGGAGTCTACCCTTCGAGCTTATGTGTGATGCATCCGACTATGCTGTTGGAGCTGTGTTGGGCCAAAGGAAGGATAAGAAGCCCTATGCTATTTATTATGCTTCTCGGACCCTCAACGACGCCCAACTCAACTACTCCACCACTGAAAAAGAACTCTTGGCTGTAGTCTTTGCTTTAGATAAGTTTCGTTCTTATTTATTGCACTCTAAAGTAATTGTTTACTCTGACCATGCAGCCTTGAGATATCTGATGATCAAGAAGGAGGCCAAGCCCAGATTAATTCGATGGATCCTGTTGCTTCAGGAGTTTGACCTAGAGATCAAGGACAAGAAGGGCAGCGAGAATGTGGTAGCAGACCATTTGAGCAGGATAGTACATGAGGAGGACGTCCAGCCTCTACAGGAAACTTTCCCAGATGAGCAGCTCTTTGGGATAGAGGTTAGTGTGCCCTGGTATGCAGATATAGTTAACTATTTAGTCACTAGGACATTTCCTGACACACTTTCCAAAGCTATTAAGGATAAATTGAAGAAAATGGCTAGGCACTTTATTTGGGATGAGCCCTATTTATGGAAACATTGTAGTGACCAAGTCATTAGGAGATGTGTCCCAGAGTCTGAGCACAGGTCAATTCTCTCATTTTGCCATAGTGAAGCATGTGGAGGCCATTTTGGGCCTCGTAGAACAGCCTTGAAGGTCTTAGACTGTGGATTTTATTGGCCCACTATCTTCAAGGACGCAAACTTGTTTTGTATTTCTTGTGATAGGTGCCAACGGACTGGTAATCTTGGCTCAAAAGATCAAATGCCCATGAGCCCAATAATAAATGTAGAAATTTTCGATGTTTGGGGGCATTGACTTTATGGGCCCATTTCCTTCTTCTAATGGCTTTATATATACTATTGGCTGTGGACTATGTATCAAAGTGGGTGGAAGCAAAAGCCACCAGGACTAATGATTCAAAAGTGGTTGCAGGTTTCTTGAGAAAAACATATTTTCCAGGTTTGGAGTGCCAAGGGTGCTGATCAGTGATGGAGGTTCTCATTTTTGCAACCGTACAATCGCGGCTTTGCTGAAGAAGTATGGGGTAACCCATAAAGTGTCCACGCCCTACCACCCTCAGACGAGTGGTCAAGCAGAGGTGTCCAACAGGGAGATTAAGAGGATACTTGAGAAGACAGTGGGCCCAACAAGAAAAAATTGAAGGATTAATTAGGAAGAATAAAAGGAGATAAAATGGATTGTTTTTAATTTATGCTCATTTCTGCTCTTTTTCACTTGTTTTCACCATTTCCGACCTTGAAGTAACTAAAAACACAAACTATATTATAATTATTAATTTTAAGAGAATAACTTAGCCAAATGAGGGAAAATACATATTAAAAACGTCACACTTTGTGCTCCTATCAGATCTAGGCCGTAAGCTCTGCAGCTTTTGATCTGCACCGTTAATAGAAATTTAATATATATATATCAGAGGCGTTCCAAAGAGGACGTCCGCACTTTCGTTAAAGTGCGGACGGCGCTGCTGCAGCTCGGCTACGGGCGCGACGGAGCTGCAGAGGTTGCCGGAAGGACGCCAGGGGTCGGGCGGAGAGGTCTGCAATCAGGGGAGTCGCCGGTGACGTCCTTGCAGTGCTGCCCAGAAAACCTGCAGTTGCAGGTCGGGTTGCCGCCCAGAACTTGCAACTCGGACCTCCTCCGACCTCGAACGCTGCCCAGACCCGTCCGCCAAGCCTCCGGCCTCCGTCTGCCAAGCCCCGAGCCGCTGTCGCCGCCTGGAACGCCTCTGCTGCGTCGCCATCCGCACTTTAGCAAAGTGCGGACGTCCGCTTCAGAACCGGCCTGATATAGGGATCCCTTTTTTTTGTCTTTTCTAGGGATAGGGCATTAGACCAACTTTTCGATCATATTTTCACATCTCAGCCGTTCAGTTTTTAGGTCCTAATGTATAGATCACTTCTGTAAATTTTCAGCCAATTTGATGATCGTTAAAGCATCCAAAACTGCAATTTACCATTATAAATACGGACGGTTCCGGTTTGACAGATTCTGTCCGTTCGTGTAAATTGCAAATTTGGATTCCTTAACGATCACCGATTTGGCTGAAAATTTGCATAAGTGATCTACACATTAGGACCTAAAAAATGAACGGTTGAGTTGCCAAAATATAATCAAAAAGTTTGTCAAATGCCTGTCCCTATAAAAGACCAAAAAAAGAGATCCCTTATTGGAAGGGCCCTGTGTGTGTGTGTGTGTGTATCTCGACGTCGCCGCCATTGGCCCAGAACTTTGCCATCTACAACAGCACCACCGCGAACGTCGACGTTGTAGGCTAGGGTTTTGTGGAGCCAGAGCACCGTCGTCGCAGATGTTTGCTTTTGTTTTATACTTTTGTTTCATTTAAGAAGGTCAAAGTTTAGTCACAGGTCTCCCCCTCGTTATTCTTATTCTTTTTCCTATTTGTACAATTTTCTACAACAGACCACTTGGCTGTAGAAAATTATTACTTCTAACAAGGCTTTTCTGGGTAGGAAGAAGGATTTTATGTGGATGCTCGGTGCTTTGCTCTTATTAAGGTCATGAGGACTGAAAGAAATCCGAGAATTTTTGCAAGACAACTTGGGGCCTGGTGGAGAGTTAATATGGGAGAGTTAAGTTTGGACTTCCCTTTAGGCTTTGGTAACTTTTGTGGTCAGGGGTTTTGTTTCTATGTCTAGGCTTTATTATGGACTAGAAGGAAGCACACTAACATGTCTAGGACTCTAGGATTTAAGCTATTATTGTTCCACTTGGTCTGTTACTCTGTTGTTTTCGTAGCTTTGTATTGGTGTTTCAAGCCTTGTGTAGTCGCTTTTTCTTGTTAGCAATGAAGTCTTGTTTCAATTGGAAAGATATATTGTTTATTGTTACTTTTGCAGTTAGCACGTAGAATTCTTAAACTTGCTGTTGCTTTTACCGTAGGAGAGAAAGAGACGGCCTCTAACAACAAAGTTGACAGCCAAGGCAGTTCTTGCAGCTGCTGGCTGCCATCGTGATTCAATCCTTTCATTGGCCTCTGTTAAGTTGTATCAAAGACGCTTAATATCAAGCAGTAGGGATGGGACAATCAAGGTCTGGAAGTGATCTGACATAATTAAAGACACTATTTATAATCTATTACATACTTAGCATGAATGCTAGTCAAGTTTGTATATTGTAGTTAAAATATAACAAAGCTTCAACAGTCGATCAGCTCCTAGCCCTGGTAGATATATTATGGCTCATACACATACTTGGATCTAACATATAGGAATAGATGGGAAAAACCTGCATCACCCACTGTACATGTCTCACTTTATACCGTCTTAATTGATAATGTAGATGTGTAAAACTTGATAAGCACGGCATATTTTGTGCTTCCAGTTTGATGGAACCTGTTCTGGGCTCTTCGTTGCATGCAAGATAACAATTTTGAGAAAAATTAAAAAATAAATAAATAAATCTCAAAATATTTTGTGTGTGTGTGTGTGTGTGTTTGTAATAATAATAATAGTAAACCATCCTCATGAACCACCAAATGCTGTCGAAATTTCATGAAAATAATGGATTTCATGGAACTACCTATAACACCTCTCTGATATATAGAATCCTGCTGTGTATTTACATATGCTAATGATTACAATTACACCCAATAATCTCATTGAGATAAAAGGCTTTTTCTTTTTCAAACTGCATCTAAATAGTTCTTTGGTATTTGACAAAGTCCCACAACCTGTTTCAATCCGGATTTAACTAGGGTACCCTGCACTTCCATATCAATACCAATGTCAACTCCTGTCCTACGGCAGCAGCTTGATCTTCTAGATTAACCAGAGTGGCGCTTTGATCTTCTACGTTTCCCCAGAAGTTTCAGCATGTTGTTAGTGACATCAGGTGGGGAGTTGTCATCTTCATCACGACTGTTGTCTGAGGTGTGAGTCAACCAGGCCAGTGCTTCTATGGCAGCATCCCTTTCGGCAAGCTGCTTATTTTTCTTGGGCTTCCCAACAAATTGCATGCCCTTGAACTCCACAAGTGCTCTGAACTCATTTGTCTTGAGGTGCTTGGTTTTGTATTTTGGAGGTGAATGTCCTGCTCTCATCAATAGAGTTTGTAGCAAACTCTTAGGATTGGTTCCATCCCTTGTGAATCTGCTGTTATCACAGGACTCCTTTGGCTTCCTGTTTTCACGGCCAAACACAAATCTTCCTTCACTTTGATCTCCAGATACCAGCTCTTGAACAGCAAGTATGAGATACTTTCCTTCCTTGTGGATATCGAGGCTTGGATCTTGAAGCTGCATCATATAGAAATGGAATATCACTCAGCAGACCTAGAATCACTTCATTTTTGTTCGTTTAAAGTTTCAATTCTCTGCCACACTAGATCAAAACAACAAATTTTACAAAATTCAGGGCATGCTAGGAGGACACATAATACTGGAACTGTAGAACTCAGTATACCAGAACATGGATACCAGTGAACAATAGCCATTGTTTCCAAGGATAGCATTGCTTATTCCTTAATTGAACTGATGTATTAACGTGTATGAATCCAGTACTAAAGGCCAAGAGCACCAAAATTGGTAAGGTCTTAACTCTTGAACAAAAATTTCTAATAGTTCATTAGTCTGATAAGCATAATGATGCATGCAAAGGTAGGAAAGTCCATCTGAAAGAAAAGAAAGTTGAAATTAAAGTTCTTAAAAAATGCAGACCATTGTTTCAAAGTTTTTGTAATGACAAACTACAGAAAAGACATTGATATAAGCAGATAGAAAGAACTTCTAACAAAAGAGCCTTCTTTTAAGGACCCCATTCATCTATGTTTATCCTTGCAAGTTCATGAAGTGCACAGCAACAGAGAAAGTAGCAGGTAACCATTCTATGACTAAACTTAGTCATAGTAACACACCCAGAAACAACTACGTTGACCCTCAATAGATTGATCCAATATACTTCTATGATTGCAAGATTTCAGGGAAAAAATTAGTGTAACAAATCCGGATGGGTTGCAGATGATGTATGACATGTTTTTTCTTCAAGTAAAATCATATCCAAACTCACCTTCTTCTGAATAAGCTCATTAAGCTCTTCTTTAAGCTTCAAATAGCAGTCCATCAAACTAGGATCCATGAAGAAGTCAATATAGCCGTCCAACATTTTCAAATGCCCAGCCTAAGGTGAGAGAGAGAGAGAGAGAGAGGAGAAAAAAAAAACACAGAGGAACAAATTAAAGAAAGAGAAGAAACAGATCACAAGATCACAAACGAAATCCCTGGGATGAAAGTCATTAAAAAACAAACCTGGATACCATGGTTTAGGGCACCACCAAAAAGGATCAAAATGGAATCAGAGACACCAGTAGAATCGCGTATGAAAACTGTGTTGACCTTTACTTTTTCACCAAAGACCAGCCAAGGGTAGGGAATTGTTTGGTAACGTGCATTTACAGAATTCTGAAATTGAGACCATACAATTAATTACTTGGAAACTTAAAGGTGTTAGAAAGAGACACAGTATATACAGAACATAAAAATTAGTAGAAAATCTTTTCACATAACAATCACCTTTTATCTACGAGAATGAAATTCACACTCCCCAATTTGTAATCCAAACTCTGTTCCTTTTTTGGTTGAAATTCTTATAAAAGACAAAAAAGTTACTACAGACAAATTTAAGTTACTAAAAAAGAAAACATGGAGTGTGGATTGTCAGAAAGGGAGTGTGAATTTCACTCCCATTCTATTGAAATTTGTTTTTGTTAATTTTAAAGCGATGTCTAACTGCTCAATAAACAAATTGGAAAAATAGCAATGTCTTGGGTAAAGATTTGTGTAGGTGATAACTAGAAATCTTGGGTAAGAATTTTCATTTAGAACTCTCCTTTGAATTCAATTAACGTGAATGATATGAGGATAACCAGAAACAAATTAGAGATTATTATTTGCAATGATTGCCTATATGTATTTATACCAGCTGGGGAAGATTCCAATGTAACAGACTATATACAGTTTGAATGAGTTCCAATTTATCTGTAGATTATCAAAAACCAGCTTTGAGCAACTTACAGCATATAGTAAAACCTGGCCATCATCCATAGTTTTGAAAGACATGGATGTCTCTCGGTGCTGCAGATAAGGTGAGATAAATAGTCAAAGAACTGAGAACTAAGAGATTACTCAATGAAAGTAAATTTTCAAGTAGAGAAATCACACCACTACAGATGCTATGCCAGGGAATAGTCCGGAACATATGATTGCGCGGACCAATGACTGATTGTGACTTAGCTTGTTGTTAATGCTTGCATCTGCATCCACCAAGCCAGCGTCTCTTAAGATGTAGCTAAACTGCTTCCGAAGAGAATGAATAGCTTGAAGTGTTTGGGCAGAGAGAAAATTTCTCCAGCAGTATTCATATGCTGATCCTTCTCTTTCTGCATCTTTCCATCCTTCATATGCACGAACAAGAGCCATATGATCACTATAATCTTTTGCAGAGAATCTAGATTTTGCTGTCCCCGCTAACTGAATTGTACAGAGATGCCGAGTTATGAAGACTATAGCTCCCTTAGATAAACACTTCTACACATGCCAAGGAAGAAACTTTAAATGCACAAACAGATTATCATATGGAATTCTGCACTCACATCTTTTTTGTCTTGAGGCAAAAGGAATGGATCCCGGACACTTAGCCCAGACACTATTGTAAGAACAGGATCAAAGCAATGAAATACAGCACCCATAATCAGCATTTTCCCTAGTTTGGGATCTACTGGAAGCATTGACAAATATTTTCCTGATAAAGAAACAAAACGAAATAAGATCGAGAAATAAAAAATCTGAATCATTAGAAGATGATAATAGAATTTAGTTACACATTACGTAATACAACTTCATTCAGGACACAGACTAACCAAGATTTGTCAAAATTTCATTCTCATCCAATGCCCCAATCAACTTAAGAAAGCCAACAGCATTTTGAACCTGTCATAAATAGAATTGTCAATTTGTGTGATTAAAAAAAAATATACAATGAAATACTATATACACAACTAGGAAAACGGAAATGAACAAGGCCTCTATGAGCTGTAAAAGTATAACTGCCAAGTTATATTTCCTTGACTCAATGGAAAATTGGGTCACATAAAACAGTTCGCAAAAAGAATAAAATTCATTGCATTTGGGACCAGAAGAGTTCAGAGACAAGTAGGAGGCCTGCCTAATTTTTTTTTTGTTTTTTTTTCCCCTTCTATTAACAATTGAAACAACTATATACAGGAGGTGGACTCAGTCGACATTCACACAAAGAACCTACAAAAGCTCAGGGAGACTAATATACAAATTTGAAAGAATATACTCAAAGACAAGGGAAGGTAGGCCTCACTTCGCTACTGCAAGCCAATTTAGCATAATAGATGAAAAATAGTTGCTGAAGTCAGATATAATCCATTCAGACCAAAATACACCACATCCCAAATCTCGTCACCTCCCACCCCACTATACCCTAAAAGATTCTTCTGATATGATGCATCCACATAACCCAGAAAACTCACATCAATAAACATGATTCATTCCCTCACCCCATCTTCATATAAAATGCACTGATGAAAAGGCAAACAAATTTGATACAGGAGTTGTTGACCCTTAATTGTACCAATCCGCAACAACAAACCGCCCCATTGCTATCTAGCTATATATATATATATATATATATATATATAAGTTTGCTCAGGTGCGGATATCCGCACCGAAGAAAAAGGTGCGGATTTCCTTTTTGATCCATTTTCCGATCACATTTTTACATCTTAGCCGTTCAGTTTTTAGATCTAATGTAGATCATCTCTACAAAATTTCAGCCAATTTGATGATCGTTAAGGCATCCAAAATGGCAATTTACACGAACGGACAGAATCTGTCAAACCGGAACCGTTCGTATTTATAATGGTAAATTGCAGTTTTGGATGCCTTAACGATCACCAAATTGGCTGAAATTTTGTAGAGGTGATCTATACATTATGACCTAAAAACTGAACGGTTAAGATGTGAAAATGTGATCGGAAAGTGGGTCAAAACCGGAAATCCGCACCTAAGCAAAAAGTGCGGACGTCCGCACCGGAGAAGCGCTGTTATAATATTATATATATATATATATATCAAAAAAACAAACAAAGGATCTCCCCATAAAAAACTCCCTTAAACTACTAAAAACCAACGGGAATACTACTAAGGCAAATACCAACGGGAGTACTACTAAGGCAAATAGTTGAATCCCCTTTTTTCACCTGTATGTCTATAACACACACACACACAGTGTTCACCTACGTATGTACATATATTGCGCAACACTGTCAAAATTCTTTGTCATAAGAAAAGACATTACTAGTTTGAAAATAAACTTAAATTGCACTATTTCATTAGTTTAGCGTCCAATCAAGATTATTTGAACTAAAAGAAATTCATCATGGAATTACTCCTTTTCCTCAAGATTTTCCTTTAACAACCACTCATCCCCAGTCTTGACCCTCAAGTTTTTGATCATATACATGTTTTTGTCTCAAGTTGATTTGTCAACCGATAAGAAACCCAAACCGAAAGAGGCCTAGCACTCAGGTAGCTGTAACAGACGTAGGTTAAGTAATAATTGCCTCCAGGTTAGGCTGCCGGAAAACCAAAGTAATAATAATTATTGGTCAAGTTCAGATCTAAATTTTTTATTGAAAGATATCCTCATTATCTTGGTCCTTTGCATTTGTCAGTAGGTGAGTGAGGGAGCGTGCATGTCCTTATTAGTAAATTTGGTAAGTGACCTTACTAATGTTTCAAGAATCCTACCATACATCCTTTTACATGCATAATAGAAATGTAAGAAAAGCATAAATGAAATACATGAGAAATAAACAACAGAATATTACAAAAATGTCGAATTCAGGCAGAATTCATCTTATGTATGACTAACGGTCCAGTTTACTTTCGAGTCTGCCAGTTCATTATGCTACTACTGTACCAGGATTCTCCCATCAGGCAAAAGGGGCACATTGTGGGTTTCCAAGAATTAATATCACAACGCAACAGTGACAGAAATCTGGGATATTGATGAGGACATCATAACCAAACCTTTTAAGGTTTATGAGCGAAAGAAATGGAAAGGAGAGCAGCTAGTCATTCCCTTTCCATATGGTTTGATTAATTGCTTTCATTCTAGAAGTCTCTAGGCACCTCTTCAGTTTCAGTTTGGGTCAGTTTCAGTGTGGAATTTTAAGGCTTGTTCATTATTTCAGTTTCAGTTAGGAGTTTAAATTCCTTTATTAGGTCTTTTATGCTTCAGTTTTGTGAAGTGTAACAGCCCTAGCTATGAAAGAATCTTTAATGCAAGTTAATATGAGCTATCTGCTCAAATATAAATAAGTGTAAGTGCCAAGTGGCCAGACATGTCGTGATGAATAAAAATTTCAGAGTGTTTCTGAGTTTGCCAGAGATTGGAGTGTTGGTGTGAAGCCTTGTGTGTGAGTGAGAAACCTGGGAGGGAATCCTAGTTCTTAGTTTTCACTTTCTACCCTACAAAACCTGTGTGTTAAAGCCCTATACCTTAGAGTTTGTTGATCCTGGTGTCTAGGCAGTGATTGTACTGCATCAGATATGCATAATATTGAATATCTATTCTGAGTTCTTCTCTTAAATTCAACTTTTGTCATTCATTACATCAACAATACGCCAATCATTCAAGACATTAATATGGGCATTGAATAGAAATTTCAAACAATACGATCAAGAAACAGCACTTACAGCAAGGGGTTCAGGTGGTTGCAGGGCAGCTGACAAGAATTCTCCTATACTACCAACCTGCAAACTTTTGATTTGCAAGCAGAGAGAATTCAAAGGAGTCCTTAGGAGTTCAGGAAGTTGGTATTCTGCAAACGCATGATACACACATTTGGGGTAAAGGTGGTAACATTCGCCTGGCTGCACCCGGCCAGCCCTTCCCCTTCTCTGCAACCAAGTACAGTACAGCAGGACATAAGTAATTCTTTTTCATATTCGCTAGATAAGGCCTAGCAAATAATTATAAACAAAGGTGAAATAGAAGAAGCATAAGGGATGTCGGTAACATTCTTAAAGCAGTACAAAAAATACTAATGCTGGTTCGTCAAAACACTCGATGCCTATCAAAATACATGGGCATGAATGAAATTGTGGACAAGCAAATGGTACCAACTACACATAAGCAATCACATCCATTCACACACAAGGTACAAAACAAAGATCACATTCAGTTTGAAGTTATGTGGTTATGAGATGACTTTTCCGGCAAACTCCAAATGGAGAAAAAAAAACGAGGAAGAGACAAAAGAATCAGTGGATTATGATGCAAAAGAATTTAGTGCTATAAATATACAGAAAACTAGTGGTAAAGTGGCCTAAGGTACAAAGACTTACTTGCCGAGCAGATGCTTGGGATATCCAAGAAGGTAGTAGACAAGGTGTATTATTCAAAGCATCATATGTGGTCTCTTTTGCTTTCCCACAATCCACCACAAAAACTACATCATTGATTGTAATGCTTGCTTCTGCCATATTAGTAGCAAGAACAATTTTACGTACATTAGGAGGCGGTCTCGCGAAAATGAGGTTCTACAGGGAAAAGAAAGCTGATGAGCAGTGATCTTTTTCTTTTCTTAATAGCAAATAGCATATCATTAATACAAGGATAAACTACATATGGGCATCTCCAACCCTTATTCCATGTCATATATGTGACTTTTTTAACTTTTGGTCATCTCTAACGTTAAAAAGGGGAGTCAAAAGCCATAAGAAATGGGCCGTAGGGAAGACTCTACCCTGGGAGCCAGGGCCTGCACATTGTGCATCTGCAGCTTATAGCGCAGATGCAATCACTGCCATCATACAATAAAATTCTAAAATCATAAATTGGAGATTACTTTCTCGCCCAATTCCTGGGCAGTTAAAGTGCTCCTTGGTGAATAGGATCCAAGTAGATAACAACAACTCAAAAATAAATGGCACCAACCAAATGGTGGAACAAATTTTTTCCATATTGAAGGATGAAACATAAATGGCTCCAGAAGGCATAGCAGCCAGGTGGTGTGCGTTGATTTGTGCATTAAATATGGGTGGCACTGAGAAACTGATGAACTGGGTCTCAATTGGTGCTGAGTTTGTGTTGTAGCGGCACTCCAATAGCCATAAAATCTATTGTCAGGATTAAAGAAGTTGGAAATGACCAGCCTTGATTAAATTTAATCCAATGTCAAAAAAAAGAAACATATAACTAAGATTTACTGCCGCAGTTAATCCTGAATACCAACCAGACAGTTGATAAAACTTGCATATATTTATTCAAAAATATATAGAAAAAAAATACCAAAAAAATTATATATATATCTGATGATTATAATATATATTGGATTATTGAAAACCTAGTTGTTTATAGATTATTAAATGATATTAGTATTTAGAATAACTGAGCGTAAAAAATCTGAAATAGCACCTCATTGTTGGAAAAGAAAATCCTATAATTTGTGAAGAGCTGTAGGGGTTAAAAACTGGTTTAGCGCCCCCTAAATGACACTGATTGGAGATGCCCTAACAGAGTGGACAAATCCACAAGGAAACACAAACCACGTGAGAAACAGCCAAGAAAAAACAAGTACAGAGCACTATCACTTGTGATTATTAAACAAATTGTTAAACATGTTGAAGTTTATGCTGCAGGTCAATCAATAAAGTGAGTAAACTCTTTGTTTTGCTAAGAAGGAAAAGGTGGCACATTTTTAAGGAAACCATAAGATTGAGTGGGAGAGAGAATTTTTTTTTTTTTTTTTTTTTGTGGTTGTTTTATTTCTTTTTCAATAACAAAACTTCAGTGCTAACAAAAACGAGAGACTACACAGCAGTGGACAAGAACTCATAATAAAGATACCTCAGGGATCATCAAAGCTTCACACAACAAACAAATTTGAGAACAACAAGCGAACCACCTAATACAAAACCTTAATTACTATACATTAGTGAGGTGATCCTGCCAAAATGGAGTCCCTGAATCAGAAGTGACTGATGCCCAAAGGAAACTCAGAAATCAGAATTCTGAGTTTCTTTTTCCTTTTTTTTTTTTTTTGGTATTTAACCATAACCGCTTGTCCACTTCTAACATCACAAGCTAATCCTAGGTACAAATTGTACTCTTTTACACCATGTAACAGCCAAACATGTGCAGCTAAAGCACTTCTTTTAGATAACTTTTTCCATTTTCAAGCATGTTGATAGCCTTGAACACATTTACACCATGATATCCTGAAGCTTCATGAGATGCTGATGTAAAGGCAGATATTGAAATAAACTAACCTGTTCAGACGTGGTCATTGACCCATGGCATGTTATAAGCAAAACCCTGTTAGGATCACCTAAAAGAGGATGGGCTTTAAGTTGATCCCTCAAACAGCTGATATCCTCCCACCCAGTCATGAATACTAAGACAGCACCTGGCCGTTCCTTCCGACATATATGACATAAAACTGCTTCAATAAGATTAAATCCTATGCAATCAGCCGTCCAACATGATAATGAATCGCGTGCTCTGGGGCTATAATTCTCAAAACTCGATTTACTAAGAGCATCCTGTGTAAAAGTCATAAAATAGGTGAGACCAAACTAACTTCATGCATGGCATCAAAATTACATATGCAGCCTTTTGTTTCCCCACAATTCATAATATGTTGCAGAACGCAACAACAAAAAGAAAAATATTGGAATTTTGAGTTTGTTCTGCTTACCTTAACAATATATGGGACAATCTGAAAGAGTAAATAATACAATATATTGTAAATGACAAATAAGGTACTGTATGTAACTTTTTTCCGGCATCCACATTTTTTTTTTTTTAATAAAGGGCTGGTGCAGCTGCCGTCAAGCCTTGATTAATGAAACTGCTGAATACGGGGGGGGGGGGGGGGGCACATTGAGCCTAAACCCCTTATTACAATAAGCACCTACAGTATACCCCGAAATAATATCAGAATCTCTACTAGCTAGCACCAACTAGCAAAGAGTACTCTACTAGCTACTCCATTTGCTTTGACATAACGGAAAGATAACTCGATATGTAACTTGATTACAACATAGCATAATTACCAATTGCACAGCTTTCCTACTATCTTGCCGCCGGAGGATAAATCCGACGACACTTAGCTTCACCCTACCGCTAGGCGGCATCCACATTTCTTTCTTAGTAAGCTAAGTACTACAAACATTGCTGTACCTGAAACTATGTTTAAAACAAAAAACATACTTCAATAATATATACTACTGTTAATTCCAACAATATGAAATCCTCCAACGTGTTCCCACACTAACCCTGAAGATTCATTGGGTTCAGTGTGCCAGTGCATTAGATATGATGGTCATATTTCTTTTTGTAGGAAACATATAAGAATACCAAATAATAACAAAATACCAGGAAAAAAAGGCACAAAATGCAAAGATTAATTCAGAAAGAACGCATTCTATGCTGGAGTTCATCTGCCAAACCCCAGTATAATCCTAATATATTCTGCTCCATTCAAATGACCAAAAAACTGCCTACAGCAAGCAACCACCCTATGGTTTTAGCTTTCTTTCCCCAAAACCTGGAAACCAATGGCTCAGAACAAATAAAAGGCCTTCTCTCTTTTGAACATGACCACCAGTGTTGACCCTCCAAAGAGCCACCAACCAAGCCAAAATTATTTAGTTTTTCGACGGAAAGCAGAAGGTAGAAATGGAGAACGCTAGGTTTCATGTTCTTATACGCAACAGATGAAAATGAATATCCACGAACACATTAAAACCCAATCAAGAAGTTATTCAATTCTTTGACTTTATGCAAAATATGCCCAGCTCAAAGCTAAGCAATTGATTCAATCCCAAAGTATAATTAACTCCTCGCAACCAAAGAAACTCTAATTCCTTCGCAACCATACGCTCGACATAAAAGCCAACACCCCGGATGTACAAAGTGTAACCTCCTTGTTTTCCGCACCAACAAAAATATTTTGCAAGAAAGAGTAGCAATTTTGAGAATAAATCCAGACCACAACAAATGCCTCCAATAATTGAGAACATCTTTAACAATGTAAAATATATGATCCACATTCCACCCCCATTTTATGCAAAATACACCAACAGAGATGACATATCAGTAGATTTCCATGAATCACCTATCAAATGAGTAGGAGCACTTCAGTCTCAAATCAACTTTAAGGCCCTATTTTCCAAGTAATGACCATTTTCTTTTTAACAATTTTCAAGAGCTAACCTAACTTTCTCCTTCAGTTTCTGCACAAGATGGCAACTGATTCGATAATCCTTCTTCACCACTCGTAAGGAAATCTCTTACCAATTTTTTATATAACCGTAGCTACCCTAATTGGGATTCTAAGAAGAGACAAAGTAAGAATGCTACTGAAAACTGACAGAATGAGGAACCTCCACCCCGTGGAAAGACAATCTTTCCTCTGCCCATTTGACCTTTTCACCTTTTTTCTATTATCAGATTCCCAAAAAGATATTGTTGAAGACAATGCAGAATGGAGTTTCAAAATTAGCAAGAAAAGAGAATGAACATATAAGGAAAAGAAAAGCAAAAAGAAATAAGTAGCAAGAAAGTTAACCCATCACTAAATGATCATTGAAATTCCACAAGATCTTCCAATGGCACTAATGCAAATCAACCCAACTCATGATACTGTTCCAAAATAGCATCATACCTCAACTAGAGCAGTGATCTGGTTTTTCCTTTTCCGAGGCGCTAACTGCTTCTGCGTTTTCCACAGTTTGTCTTGGCCATAGTCATCAATTTGGTTGAAAGAAGTCAGCTTATAACCAGTCATTTCCAGTACATCTTCCAAAAAGAGTGCTCTCACTGGATATGTGAAACCCTGAATAGCATACAAATAAATTTTTAGAAGAGTGAAAAGCTTCCACGACAAAATCTTTACATTACTTGATAGAATAGTAAAAGGAATATAATGATAATGAATGGTAAAAAATAGAACCCAAATTATTTTCCAAAATGAAATTAAAAAACATCTATCGGTAAATTTTTTTTTTTAGAAGAAACAACTTTTTATTGAAAAAGCAAAAATCGAGTTACAGGGAGACGGACAAGGAGTCCACTTTAAAAATCTAAAGAGGGCAGCTAGGGCTATAGGCCTAGCATCTCGTCTAATAATACTAATCAATGCTTAGGGGCTTATAGTACAGCTGCTTGCCAGTTAAGAATAATGGAAGAAAGATTATAATCCTTGAATTCCTTAGAAATAGAAACCCATAAGGATGCCCAGAACCTGACTCTCTCCCACGGGTCTTCCCTCTCCACCCCTCCATAGTTTTCAACTACAGCTAGCACCCCACAACCCCGAAGGGTTCTGGCCTTTTTCCCTTTACCAAAAGCTATAGGGTTTTCTCTTAGCAAGTCGCTTCTCTCTAATGGAGTTTTCCAGTCCATTCTTACCTCCCTAAATAATTTTTCCATAAGAAATTAGCCATTTCACAATGCACGAAGACAGGATCAGCAGTTTCCCCTTGAGCTTTGCATAAAATGCACCAGTGACGGGAAAAACAACTTCCTGGTCTTCTCCTTTGAAGAACATCTATCGGTAAATTGCTTTCACATCAACTCTCAGGTTGCCTCAGTTATTGAAACACATCACACTTGTCATACTTACTGATAAATAGCTATCACTCTACTGTTTTTTTTTTTTTATTGTGGGGTGGAATTCACTATTTCAATTTACTTGCGGCAAATTTCTTGGACTTTTCTTATGCAGTTTATAACACATATTCTAATGAGCTATGACTTCCACAGCATAACATTTACAATCAGTTAAAATAACATTGCATAGATTAAAACTACTCTTTATCTCCACATCTAGCTCTCTAATATTGATATCCCCATTTCTAATCCGAAGTAAGGAAACTAATTAAAGTGATATAAATTCATATGGCTGATACAATCTCCAGACACTAGATACCCCTGAAAAAAAACTCAGATTTAACTAACCGGAATGTGAATTGTTGGTGCTCCTCCAAAAAAATTTGAAAATAGCTCCGCATTCAGAGTGGCACTCATCAAAACCAATCTTAGATCCCGACGGCGTGGAAGCAGATCTTTCAATACAATCAACAAGAAGTCTGCAACAAAAAGTTGTGGAAAGTGAAAAGTAAAATTCTGATGCGGTTTTTCTGCAGAATTAAACATTTAAATAGACATGTAAAGAAGTGCACCTTCATTCATGCCTCGTTCATGAATTTCATCAACAAAAACATGTGTTACACCACTCAAGTTCCGATCACTCAACAGACGGCGAAGTAGAATACCACTGGTACAGAAAAGGAGATGCGTATTTTTTCCTTTCATTCCCTCTAATCGAACTTTATAGCCCACCTACCAAAAAATATCTGTTGTGGTATAGCAGAAGAATAAAGAAGTTTTCAATTTGAAAAGTCTGCATCTTTTTTTTTTTTAATAACGTAAACAGAATCATGGTGCTTGTGTGTGCTTGCATCTATGTATAGGGTGACAAGGCTCACTGTTTCACCAAGAAGCTCTCCCCTCTCTGCAGACACTCTTTCAGCAACAGCCATAGCAGATATTCTTCGAGGTTGTGTACAGATAATGCTACAGAATGCTCCACGGCCAGATTCTATCTCTGACTCTAGTATATATTGAGGAAGCTGAGTGGTCTTACCACATCCAGTCTCCCCAGATATCACTACTACCTATCAACATAAAAAATTTGTGGGAATGAAAGTGGAGATATACAACAAATAATATTGTACAGAAGAAACAAGAATAAAAGTAAGGAAATGGACTCTCTTTGGGACAGTAGATATTTGCAGTCTGTGGGCTTCATTGTCTATGCACTTTAGGGAAATTCCACTTAAATTGGATTTATCCAGATAAGGTGGATTATGATTTCATTGCAATGTTTCTTGAAATTCATGTTTTAAAGTAAAATATACATCCAGAATATGTGTAATTATCAAAGAACACAATCATGATCTTATATGATACCTTTATGGCTGTTTTTCAATGTGATTTCTCTATTTAAAAAATCTTTACGTATACAATAATATAATAAAATACAAAAATTTGCTAATGCTAGTGCTGTAACTCCTTCTATTTACACTCATGGGGTGAATTTGCATTTATTTTTAGACACTGATGCCTGAATGTAGTATACATTTCATAGATTCGAGCCAAAATATCATATAAAGTTACTGCTAAATTTTCAAACCAAGAAGAAATTTGCTACTATCCACTAGTAAATAACAAGAGCTAAGTAATAATTTTAATTTATTTATGAGCAGTACCAACACCAAGTATGTGCCTTAAACTAAGCCAAAAGATAAAAAATAAAAAATAAAGGAATGCACAAACACATGGTTAGATGATAATGAAGCTACAGGTCTGATGTTAAACCTGATTTTGTGCTATTGCTTGCAGCAACCTCTGATTCTCTTTGAAAGATGGTAGTGATTTCCGGAACTCTAGCATCTTTTTACCTTCAGGTGATTCCTTTTAACAAAACAACATAGTTGTAAAGAGAGCAGAAACATTAGCATAGTATTGGTTTTACTTTCTATTTTATCACAGATAATCAAAGGCATCTTAGGCGGTACAGAAATACAGAGCTAGCTGGAGCTGCTTAGCCTGAACTTATTAAAAATTTCAAGTAACGACACTAGTTATATTACCATGCTGTTGTACAAATTGTCTAGAGGGTTATCAGGCAACTCCATCTATGCCAATTCTAGGCAGCAAGGGTAGCTTATGGAGCAGGAGGCATCAGTAACGTGGCTTATAGAAGAGGTGATCATGCACACATGCGTATAGAAACAGTAGGCATTCCCCGTATTATATTTATTCTTTTTAATTCCATTTTTTGAGTTAAAAAACCAAAGATAAAAAATGATGATACAAACAGAACAAAACATTGCAGCTATGTTTTAGGATGTGTTGCGCATGAAATGTGTGGATTAAATAATATAGGGAAAAGACAAAAGCAAGGCAAACACACCTGCCAAGCTCTTTGCATATTACGCATGCGCAAACTCCTACGCTGAAGAACCTTCTCCATTACAGACCCATCAAGAAAAGAATCTGCATTCGCATCAGGCTTTTCATTTCCAACCTGATCGAAGTGGTCACTGTCACCACCTGAATTGGCTGATACGTTGCGGGAACTTAGCAGGACACGATCAAGGTGTTCTTGCAGTAAACCTTCTACCCTCCTTTGCAAGCCAAGAGGGATAACCACCTGGACAAAAACAAGTTCGTCATAAAGCACTTGGAGATGAATTGCGGAAGAAGACAATAAATAAATACCTCTCTTTGTGGGCGCTTATCATCCAAATCGGGGCGGTAGTTTGGAAGAGGAACCTTGCTGGCAACCACCACTTTGCCATATATTTCAGTGTAAAGTCCCATCCGTTTGGCGAGGTTAGATATTTGCTCATAGTCTCTCCTATCCCTTTTATCTCTGGAAACAACCTCTTGGTCCTTGTCACTGCGCAGAAGCAGGCTCAGTTTCCATTTCCACTCGTCAATGTTGGCCACGGAAGATGAAGCCTGCAAAATCAACCACAAGTCGTTATTCAGTGTTTCAATCCTAGACAGACATTTGAAAGAGAAAGCAGTGACCTACCTTTTGGCTTTCGAAATCGCACTCATACTCGTCGTCGGAGAACTGCTCCGCAGCGTAGCCGGAAAAGCCGCGCTTCGAAATCGAAATGGTAGAAGAGGAAGAAGAAGAAGAGTGTGGTTGTGATTGTGGTTGGAGAACAACAAGACAGAATTTGAGGTGGTGAGAACGAAAACAAGTATTGTTGGAGGAGGCTACTGATTTGACAAGGAGAGACGCCGCCGCTCTCATCGTCTTCTCTTTCTAAAACATAGTTCCACCTTATTTCACTTCTTTATTCCAAGGCCCAAAGGGGGGTTATTCTGTTTAACCAAACACACCAGATTAAACATAGTGGTTCTGCCCTTCAATAATCCAGGCCAACTTGCAACATCACTCGTTCAAAATTCATTCATGCAATCAATTTCTGATTGCTTCTCATCAAAAGCAAAATTGGCAAAGTTCTCTATGCTTTCCAAAAGCAAGAGAATTATTAAAATCAGAGAATCTCCATATGCATAGTTCTTATAGATAAAATCTCACAAACAGTACCTGAACTTCAAGGTTTAAAAAATATCAGATTGATACCTGAACTTCTGACCCCGACCCAATATCAGTATTTGGGAACAGTAAAATCGTTAACGGAGTTAATTGCCATAGGTAAGGACTAATCCCTCTCGAGCCGAGTCGGACCCCGATCCAATATCAGTATTTGGGAACAGTAAAATCGTTAACGGAGTTAATTGTCATAGGTAAGGACTAATCCATCTCGAGCCGAGTCGGACCCCGATCCAATATCAGTATTTGGGAACAGTAAAATCGTTAACGGAGTTAATTGTCATAGGTAAGGACTAATCCATCTCGAGCCGAGTCGGACCCCGACCCAATATCAGTATTTGGGAACAGTAAAATCGTTAACGGAGTTAATTGTCATAGGTAAGGACTAATCCCTCTCGAGCCGAGTCGGACCCCATTTAGGGGGGAAGCTCTCCCAATACTGGCTGCTCCATTCACAAGGCTTGGACTCGAGACCTTGCTTAAGGGGAACAAGCTACTTACCACTTGAACCACCAAGCATTGGTACTGTTTGTGAGATTTTCCCCAGCTCATAATTTGACATTTTAGTGTAACATCTATAAATCAATACATTATCAGGATTAATTAAGCCGATAAGGTTTAAGGTTAAATTTTTTTTTAAACCCATAAAATACCCCTCCTTTTATATAACTATACAGTAACTAGATTAAATAAAAGAAGGGCAAAATTGTACCTATGCAGCGGAAAAGAAGAGGATAAACACGGTTACTCCCACGTTCGGTTGAAGTTGAACACCAGAGAAACCCAAACTGATTGCAGTTATTATCCTCCCCACCTCATCTTCCTCCTACAAAACATGATTATCAGTATCAATTGTTTGGAGAGCAGATAATATCAAAATCGACTCAAAGATTGCAAATTCACCTAATTGTCATTGGGTAATTTTGAGATTTTGTTTTCCAGTGATTTGGGTGTTTCATGAGGTCTCCTTGATTTATGTAGGTCTCTGCAAAGATATAAGATGGTTGTCATTTGGATGATTTTAGTTGCACTAAAAAGGAACCGGGTCAGTGAAGAAGGAAAACACAGACACATATGTGTTTATTGCTTTGACAACTGTCGAAGGCATCGTCACCTCCAAGACGATGACGACACTTTCATATTGCCTTCCTCATCAGTTACTTTCTAAATGCTTAATTGTGATATGAGCATTTTAATGCGACGTTTTAATTGTATTTCCCTACATTTTTCTGCGCCATTTCCTTTAAAAAATCCCTGTTTTGGAAAGTTTCCATTCTTTGATTGGGAAAGTTCCTTTTTGTAGAAAGTTTCCATTTTTGTAGTTTTCATTTCTCATTTCTGGCAAGTTGCCATTTTCAGTTTAGGAAAGTTTCTATTTTTCATTTTTAGTAAGTTTCTATTTTCATTTTTTAGAAAGTTTCTATTTTAAGTATAGTTTCTATTTTCAGGACCTCCGAGCTAAAAAGTGGAAATGAACGCATGAATGGAAAGAGGAGCTTGCGAACATCAAGACGAACGAATATGAGAGAAAACGGCCCACAGAATTGAGCAGAAATGAAGAAGCAAGCTTTCCTAATCCAATTAGGAAACCCTGCGAAATGGAGGAAGGCTTCCCTAGCAAGTTTCCAACGCAACCATGAAAAAGAAATGGAAAAATAATGTGTTTTGCGTCGGAAAGTGAAAAGGCTTGAAGATGAAGCAACGAGGCCCAAAAACTCTTTGGATTTTCGGCAAAATGGATCAAGGCCCATCAAAGACCATGACATTAGGGTTTGTGACGCAAACCCTAACCCTAAATGATGTTTTGCCGTGAAAACCAAAGGGAGGAGAGAAGAAAGTGGCGTGAAAATCAAGAGGAAATAAAAGATTACACAAGAGATTTTCTAGGGCGAAGTTTATGGAAAGAATGCATTCCTAGAAACCCTAAGCATGTCTTGGCCGAAAATACAAGAAGAAATTCAGAAAATATACAAGGGATTTCGGCAAGAATATATTAGGGTATCTTCTTGGTGTTTTATGATTAGTTGGATGACACACTAGGGCTTATGTGGCAAATTCTCATTGGTAGAAGCTATGTAGAATTATTAATTTAATTCTTTGGAAGAAAATCAGAAAACTCACGGCTTGGAGACCAAGACTTGACGTTCCCTATATAAAGAAGCATCCTAGACGTCTCAAGGTACCACTACACAATTCAGAAAGTTCTCTCTACGCGCGGAAGCTCTCTCCATTCTCTAGTGCAACTTTGGCGTTTTCAAGCAAGGAAGAAAGAAGCAAGCTTTGGCCGTGAGCATCATCATCCATTCCACCTTGAAGCCGTATACTTTGAAGCTTGCTTTCAAGTTTCATTAGTTCATCATTCGAATCATTCATCCATCTCTCCATCCACGGTGTAATTCAACCTTCTTTCTTGTAATCACTTTTGATTCTCCTTGTTTGATTTCGATGGATATTGTTCTAGTTAACATTGATGTTTGAACAAGGTTTATAATCTGAAATTTTATGATTGGATGAAAGATTAAAGGATTTGCGATTTCATATTTTGTGATTCTAAAGTTGCTTATGTGTGATTGTTTGATTGAATTTGCTTTATAGATATCTCTTGTATGTTAATCTTAATTGGTTCGAAACTTTTAGGATTTATGTATGAGTGGTGCTAGATTTAAGAACATGAAATCAACTTTTTGTTTTGTGTAAACTTGAATCAAAGTAGTAAAGGTTTTGGACAAAAATCGAATTCAATTGAAGAGGATTGCAATTAGGTGAACTTATTCATACTAAGTTGTACACTTGAGTTGATAGCCTTTCTTTGAACTTCTTGCGTTGAACATGTATGATTGACTAGCTTTCTAGGGTTTGATTACATGTTTGATAGGATTAATCTATGTGCTTTCATTTAGATTAATTAGCGCTGAAAAGTAAAATATGGGAAATCGTTTGCTTTCGAATGTTTCACATGATCGACTCCTTTCACATGACTTGGAAGAACAATATGAAGTTAATTCGAATTTAATCATGAAATCGGTTTTAATCTTTGTTTCTCACATGTCATTCGTGTATTTGTGTTTTTGTTTATACTTAGTTTTAATTCTCTTTAATTTTCGAAAAACCAAAAACCTAAAACCCCCCTAAATTCGTGAATAGTGTTTATATGTGTAAATATTATACTTTGTTTATTTTAATTGTTTATATTTTGACAGGTGTACCCTCAATCCCCGGAATAGAACGATCCCTACTTGCTTATACTACTAATGATATTTCTAGGGTTAAATTATATGCTTGCTTTGAGCGTATCAAATTGCGTAGCGGAATTGAATTGATATTGCAAATGTGTTTTTGTATTGGGTTTCTTACATGGGCTGTTGTTTGTTACTCTGAAATTGGTTTTTGTTACAATAGCTTATGCCCTATGTTGAGTTTCAGTTCATTCTAATAATATTGATGCCTATTATTAGACTAAGAAAATTGAAATGTGATATCGTGATGGAATTTTTGATCCTGCATTGTTCAACTTAGGTTAATTGGATGTATAACTTCATTTCTTTGACAATCTCAAACCGGGATGGTCAACTATTCCAAAATTGAATGTATTTGATATAGTGGAATGCCTTGTTAATCCTTGCTTCAATTATGAGTGAGTGCGTGATTGCGTGTTTTTAGAGACTTTTTGGTGGTGGAGTTCTCCTCTGCAGGTTGATTCGGAGAGAGAGAAGAAGAAAGGAAGGAAGGAAGAGAGAGAGAGAGAGAGAGAGAGAGAGAGAGAGAGAGAGAGAGAGAGAGAGAGAGAGAGAGAGAGAGAGAGAGAGAGAGAGAGAGAGAGTAAAATGCTTAAATAAAAAAAATTAATAAAACATGAAATGACGAAATTACCTTTCAATATATGCCACCTGTCTGACGCCGTAACGGAGTTAACGGATCCAGGTACTTACGTTGGATGGGGGACTGAACATCAGGTACCAATCTGATATTTCTTTAAGTTGAGATACCAAAGTTACTAATTGACAAAAAGTCGGGTATGGTTCGCATTATTTTTCCTTTTCAAGTAGTCTCACAATTTTTCCTATTTTACACTTTCTTTTGTCTACCTTTTTTTTTTTTGAAGCGAAGACGACAAACTATATTAAGGCCTCGTTTGGTTCACGAAATGGAAATCAATTCCCTTGTCTTTCCCGTGGGGAAGGAAAACTAAATTCCTGTCAGATTTCCTTTCCTGTGTTGGTAAAGCAAGGAGAGCATCTGGGAAAGACTATTTGATTTCCCTTCCGATGTTTTGTTGGTGCAGGAAAGGAAAGTAAAAATATATCAATGTTTCAATAATACTCTTCTATTTTAAAATAAAAACAACCTAGAATGAATTTTCAACACTACCAAGGGTACAACGCACTTGGCTTTCCCCAGTGTGCCGTCTTGCCTTGTCCGACGGCACGCCCTCTTGGCGGCGGCGGCGGATGGGCTTTTCAAGGTGGATGGGTCGTTTGATGGTCCTCTAGTATGCCCAGCAGGTGTTGGTTTGCTGGGTTTCGGACGCTATGGATGGGAAGGGCGGTGGGGATTCAGTGGTTTGCAGCGGCGGTCGTGGTCTTCAGGGTGTGATCTGGTAGGTCTCCGCCTCCGGGTCTTGTCAGTGGGGATAGACCCGAGCGGCCGGATTGGCTGGGAAGCGGATTTGGATTCCACTCGTTGTTGGTTTGGCCTGGTTGTAGGTCACGGTGAAGCGTCGGTGCTGGGTTTGGTCTGTCTAGTGCTGGGTTGGTTGGCACAGGTCGTGGAATGCAAAGGTAGGGGTGGGGATGGCAGAAGGCGGGCGACGGGATTCCAAGGGAGCAACCCGTGTGGTGGCTGCAGATCTAGACATGGGCTTGGGTTCAGAACTTTGTGGGCCTGGGCATATGTTTTGGGCCCAAACTATTTTAATTTATATTTATGTTCTTTGTTTTTTTAATTAGAATTGGCTTGGGCTGGGTTATATGTGTTGGGCCCGTGTTGGTGGGAAGTTATTATTTGTTTTCAGGGTTGGGTTTTTTTTGTTTTTGTTTTTCGGTTTTTAAGTTAGCTATTGGGTCGGTGCACTGCAACTTTTGGCATAGACAATCTTCTCTTCGGCGGTCTAGAGGGTCGTTCCTGTTCTGGAGTTGGGTTAGCAGCGGTGGCGAAAATGTCTGGCTGTGGCATACTAGCATAGACAATCATCCTTGGCCTTCTAGGGGGTCGTTCCTTTCTGGTTTCTGGTCAGAGGTGATGGCGATTTGGAGCATTTGTGGATTGCTGGTGTTGACATTAAGGTAGCAATGGAACTGGGTTTAGTTTAGTCTCAGGTCTGATGGTCCAGCATTTCACTTTGGTCGGGTTCGAAGTCACAACGAGTGTAGACTTGGTCGATCAAAGGCAGGTCAGGAGGACTCTGGGTGGCGAGTTAGCGTTGACGAAGTTGTGAGTTTGGCATTCACTGCTCCTGCGCAAGTTGTCTCTGCCTTTTAGTTGTTGTGTAAGTTTTAGTTTGTAGTTGAGTCAGTCAGTCAGTATGGATTTCTAGTGTGAATTCCAGTGGCCATTTCTGTGCTAGAGATGTTGCCCAAACTCATTGTAACCAGTTCATTATTAATGAAGTCTCTTCTTGATCAAAAAAAAAAAACACTACCAAGGGTACTTAAGCAATTAATACTGGGGTATTATTGTCCAAAATTATTGCAATTAATGCTGGGAAATGGGATGGGAAACTCAATCCCATGAAGTTTGAGTGGAATGAGTTTACCCCCAACTTTTCCCTATGTTAGGAAAGCATTTCCAGACTTTGTGGTTACCAAACAAAGGAAAGGAATAACTTTCTTTTCCCAAGTCCTCAAATCCGCGAAACAAACGAGGCCTAAGTGAAACTAAGGAATACATGGAGCAATGCAAAAGCATCGAAATAAAATAAAATAAAAGTATAACAAGATGCACAAACGCATCTATAATGAAGAAAGAATAATAAAAGATAACAAGATGCATAGAAACATCTGAAATGGAAGGTAACCAGGATGTGACTTGATGCCGAATGACATCGTTGCACTGCATATGTCATGAAAGCAGTGTAAATGTAATAGTAACCGTAATCGGTGATATGATCACCTAGGAGAGGTGATTCGCTCACCAGGTGATAGGAACAAAAAGTGCGACAATATTATTGAGTATATGCCCCATTTTAGCCTTGTTTCTCTCTTAGTTCGTGTTTTAAGTCATCGAATCGTTTTCAGAGTCTTGTAGAGTGTTTGGCGTGAAATAGGAGGAAAATGCAAAATTCATGAAAAATCCTAGCTGGATCAGGATTCCTCACTGTCGATGTTTGTCCGATCTTTACATTTAATTCCCTTTTATTTTCTCTAAAAAAATCTGATATCCTCCTGCTTGTTGTAGGAAATCTTGCCTGGTGGAACTCTTGGAAACAGCAATGATGAAATCAGAAAATAAAGCATTTAAGACGTTTGACCAAGCAATGAAGAAGGAAAATAAAGGAGAAAGACGTTTTCAGTTAGGGAATAAAGGAGAAACACGTTTTTCAGTTGGGGAATAAAAGAGAAAGACGTTTCAGCTGGAAAATAAATAAAGGAGAAAAATGTTTCGACTGGAAAATAAATAAGAAAAAGACGTTTCAGCTTGTTAAGAGACCCCATTATGAGAGGAATTAAGGCCATAAAGAAGACGTTTCAGCTGGAAAATTAAAGGAATTATGATGCAATCCCATCTGTCCAAATGATGAAGGGTATAATCGACAAAAGCCAGCCAATGCTCTCCTATAAATAGGCAACGTCCAGACCAGAATTATCATCACTTCCCTGCCTATCACTTCCTGGCCTATCGCTTCCTGGCCAAAAACTATTTCAAGACTCTGCCCAATTGATAAGAGCACAAAGTGTGACATTTTTAATATGTATTTTCCCTCATTTGGCTAAGTTGTTCTCTTAAAATTAATAATTATAACATAGTTTATGTTTTTAGGTACTTCAAGGATTGAAATGGAGAAAACAAGCGAAAAAGAGCAGAAATGAGCATAAATTAATAACAAGTCATTTTAGAAACTTTCCTCTTTCATTTTAGGAAATATTTCCTATTTTGTTTTAGGAAACTTTCTTCATTTGAACTTTTCTATTTCTTATTTTTCTATTTTAATGAGAGTCCATCACATTTAGAACTCTTGACTGATGAATTCAAGGAAAACTTAAAACAAAAATCATGAAGAATTGAAGGAGATAAAATGGAGTGTTTATAATCAATATTTATTATTGATTATCTTATTTATTGATTATAACACTAATTAAATTCTGATTTTTCTTGATTGTAGGAGTTCATTATGTGCACAATTGGAAGAAGAAATTAGTGCAATTCAAAGGAAAGGAATAAGGGATGTATCTGGTCACTATTCAAGGAATATACAATGAGTCATTAAGGGGAAAAGAGATCAGAAAAATCAAGACTTTGTCATGAGAAAATCAAGCAAATTTGGAGGAGAAATCACCTCAAGATGATTGGGCATGATTGCATCACAAGAGATGAGAATTCCACTATAAATAGCAGTCATTCTCTACTCCAAAATCATCACTTCTTCATACAAAATTTAGTTCATTAGCTTAGCTCTCTTCTCTCCAAAACCCTCTCCAAATATTCAGAAAAATCCTCTCGTCGTGAAGAGCTTTAGGACTTCTCCAAGGCTGTTCGTGTTCTTGAAGGCCAAGCCTTGTGTTCTCTTGACATTCTCCAAGCTTCCTTGAAGATCAAAAAGTGTAATCCATGGCCCTTATTTCTGTTTTCATACTCTTTAGTATTGAATTTCAGATTTCGTTTATGAGCTTTATTATTGGAATTGGATTTTTGTTGAGAATGAGTTTATGTTAGTAATTTTCAGATTTGTTTCTTTATGTTCTTGAGTTGTTTATGATATCTTTATAATCTGATTTTGTGCCATCCTTTATATTTTTAAGCATATGATTTTGGTTAAATAATGACGTTAATCTGCAGGTTAATAAAGCCAAATTTGTGTTCTGATTCACCTAATCGTTTCAGGGCAGAAGTTAAAGTGGTAAAGGCTATGTACAATGGTCGAGATTATATGCTACATGTTTGTGCGTTTGTAACTTCTTATGGATGCATACATGTTTGAATTCAGAATTCTAATTGCACTTAATGATTCATATTTAATGTTGACGGATGCTCTTCAGTATTAACGTGATGTTTTATATGAAATATTTTAAGTTACGGACTTTTCCTAACTTAGGAGATTAAAGAAGAATTAAAGTGGTACTCGATCTCTTCAGACTTGTACTTCGAATTCATTTCTGATATTTAGTGTTGGCACGATTTTAGGTTGTTTAGATTGAAATAATTCATTGAATGTTGATATGGTTTGGAAATTCTGATTTGAGTGTAAGAAGTCGATCACATGTATATTTATCTTTTTGTTTTATTTCATAGGAACTTAGAAACCAAAATTTGAATCCCCCTTTTTATGGTTGTTTCTTGTGTAAATTTGTAGATAAATGTTTCTTTTGTAAATTTGTCTATAAATACTTGTTAATACTTGTTTTAATAATTACTAATTTAAATTGACCCATCGTTGCAGGAGTACCCTCAATCCCCGGTTAAAACGATCCCTACTTGCTTATATACTAATGAATGACAACAGGGTTTTAAATTATGAGGCTATTTTAGCCGCATCACCAATTCACTCTTGAAACCTCCAACACCTACAAGACCGTGACCGCCATCCATCCATCAATCTACGAACTTCTTAGGCGCTGAGTCAAGGACGCTCCACCACCATAGCAGAGACGAGTTTATCACCTTGTTGCTAAGCCACTGAGGAAAGTTTCAAAGTGTAACTATGACTCTACTTATAATTTTTGTTTCGGTTTTGTGTGTTTGGATTTGCGAGTTGTGTAATTGGAGACATGAAATTTTCAGAATATTTTTATTAATATTTTTGAGATTTGCAGTTTATTATTGAGTTGATTTCGAGAATTCTTTGATGATGCATATTACAATATTGTGTCCTTTTATGTGTTTAGGTAATTTTCAGAGTTAGGTTAATAAGTTTGCATGCTAGAATAACAGTGAGAGTTCTTATGTGTTTGCTTAATTTGCCAAGAGTAATTGTTATTTGTTAAGGCGCTGAGTTAAACAAGTAGCAATTAGTTCTAAAAAGTGGTAAAAATCATGCTTTAATGATTAAACGATTCTAAAAATTACGTGTTAAATTCTATGTGTAATGGTTAATTTGCACGTGTGAGTTAATTCGAGGGTTAATAATATTACTAGTTAAGAGAACTACGCTGAGTGTTTTCGAAAATTAGTAGTATTGGGCTTGGTAAGGACTTTTCCGATCCAAGCCTACATTAGAACGAATTAGATAAATGGATTGATCCGCTGAGGCTTTTCATTTGAGCTCTTATCTAGGCATTTAAGATTGACACTTTTTTGTAGCGTGTTGAAATGGATTTTCTGTTTTTACACTTAGTAATTTCCGAGTGGTATTGGTCTAGGTTAGGGAAGTCGATCATTGTATATATTTTTATTTGTTTTGTTGTTATTTTAAGTAGATTAGGAACCAAATCTCAAATTCCCCATTTTATTCTTTTATTTGTTAATTGACTTTTTTGTGTAGTTGTACCCTACAATCTCTGGACTGAACGATCCTTGCTTATCCGATATTGACAACTACATTTTGCAGGGTTAAATTGTGAGGCTATTTTAGCCACATCACCAGGAGTTCGAAAGTAACCGAGGGTGTCAAAAACTCGAAAATTAGCAAACGAACTCCTAAGAACCAGAACCAATACCAAATCAAAAAGAGCAGTAGTCTCGAATCTAAGATCCGGATTTGAGTGTTTCCTGGATCCCAAATCCGGATCCAAATCCGGCCTGAAGCAATGAGGTATGACAAAGCCGGCTTGACACAAATATAGGCCCAAATAGATCTACTGTGGGTACCCAGGCAGTTGGACACACTCGCTCCAACCCAACTCCGGACACCCGAAATGCAGGGCACCCCTCTTGAGCTGCACAGCCATGACACAGAGCCGTACTGCACCGCTGCTGCCATCCTCTGACCAAGACGGATCGAGGATCCCCTTGCAACCATAGGGCCCAAGTACGGCGCCTCCATCCTTCACTCGAAAGGGCGAATCTCTTTATCGATACCCATGACAGCCAGGATCGCCATTGACGTAGAGAAAATGAAATCAATTTCTCTAACCATGGCCGGATTTCAGCAACAACCCGGAGCCAATTTGCTATAGCCGAAGGAAGTCTGATTGTACCTCTTACCGGAAGCCTCCACTTGGTAGATCCCAGATCCCACATCTAGTTTGGATCCACCAAACCACGGCACCGCCATCTGTCACCATCTCTGAAGAGGGTGGCACAAGCATGAGGAAAACCCGAAAAGGGAGGATCCCACCGACAAACCGATGAGATGAGGATACAGCAACCAGATGGTTGGAAGGGAGAGGTACACGAGTCCAGAGAACTCGCAGGGCAATGACCGCAAACACCATTGACGCAAGCCAAAGAAAACGGATGGCAAAACCCTAGGTTTAATTTTGTTTTTTTTTCTTTTGACCACCTTTTGTGGTTAATGACAATTTTTCTTGTTTTACCAATTTTTGATAAAAATGTTTCTCTGTTGCATAAATCATGGACATAATAAGTAGTTCAATAAACTATTCTCCTTAAAAATTAGCTTAAATCTTTTCACAAAAAAACAGAAGGAAAAAAATGTGAACTGTACCCGAACTTCTTTCCATTAGTAACTTTAGTACCTCAACTTAAAAAAATATCAGATTGATACCTAACGTTCACTTCCTAACCTAAGTACCTGAATCCCATTTCACCATTACGCCATTTGCCACTTGGCAATTTTTTAGGGGTATTTCTGCCCCTCCACTCAATATCTTCTTCCTCCCTCCCTCTCTCTCTCTCTCTCTCTCTCTCTCTCTCTCTCTCACACACACACACACACACACACACACCCTCTCTCTCTCATCGCACTTTACTAATCTCTGAGCTCAAATCAATCGGTTTCTCTATCGGAAATTCCATCACAGGTGTGCTAATCTTAACCATGTTGTTCTTCGTTACTCTCGCTTTGCTTCATTTTCATGTATGTATACCTCTACTTGTGCATATACAAGGCTTCCAGCATAATACAAACAGGGCTTCCACTCGAACCTAGAATTCGGGTCTTCTAAGCAAACATTACTGACGGAGCAGCTCCTACGATGAAGATGAAAGAAGAACATGAAAGAAATCCTAATCGAAATGGGATTCAGGAGCCCAGAATATGCAATTTCAATCGAAGCAGATAATCAAAATATGCAATTATATACCTAACAATGCGGAAAAACAATCAATTGCTCATATTTGCGATTAAACCTTCAAGAACGTGTGGGATCAAAGCACTAACGAAACCAAGATCTCACCTTTCGAATCAATCTAACCAGAATTGACATTAGGATCATATCTGAAGCCATATTGGAAAAATCAAAACCCTAATTTGGGTTCCAAAAGAGCATGGGTTTGTTACGATTTATGCTTTTAAGAAAATGGGGCTGGAGATTATGGCGAAGGCTCCACGATAGATATGTAGAGGGAAGAGAGAGACTGATGTCCGTGCTTGGAAGCGAAGGATGGCTCGGCGACTGCCCCAGACAAGGCTCGCACCTCGACATATGTCGAAGAGAAGAGACGCAGGAGGCTGGCGGCTGTACTTCTACTGCAAGACCGAACAAGGCTCATATGCAAACAGAAGCCACCGTGAAAAGACTTGGCCCTTCAACTCGCAGTGCTGATGGAGAATTCGAGTTTGGGTCGATGCCAACAACGGCCTTCGGACTCAGCCAACATAACAACTTCACTTCTGGTCGGGGTCGTCGAGGCTAGCTTCCAAATAGGAAGCGTTTGATGTCATTGAGGTGAGGAATGGTGAGATGGGCGGCTAGGAAATTTCCGGGTGCCCCTAGAGCAAATTTGGACAAGATAGTGAAGGAAAAAAAAACAAATAACATTAGAGACTCAAATTACCCATTTACTCTTTATTATATGTAAGTTGACTAACTCCGACCAACAGTGTTCCAAGTACTAATGTTGGATCGGGGTCCAAACTTCATGTACCAAAATAACTTCAGGTACCAAAATAATATTTTTTGAAGTTGAGGTACCAAAATTATTAATGGACCAAATGTCAGATATTGTATGCATTTTATTTTTCCTAAAAAAGAAAAAGAAAAAGAAGCTAATTTCTACAACGTGTTTAGTAAGTGGAAATTAGGGCTACCACTTGGTTTGGTAATTACCAAACTGATCGAATACTAACCGATGTTTTAGGTTTGGTAAACCGACTTTTTGGTAACCGAGACCGATAAAACCGAAATCGAAAATTATGGAAAAAGTTGGTTTGATTTTGGTAAATACCGAATCTACCTATTATCTAAATACAAGATTTATATACTACAGTTTTCAATACACATACATGTATATTAAGAAATAAACATAAATTTTTTTATAATAGTATGAATATTACTACATATACTACATTAATAGTACATGTATTTTAAGTAACCTAGTCAAAGATGTTTAAATAACTTAGTTTTAGTGAAAATTGCTAAAACTTGATGTCATATATACAAAAGAAAGTTATAATTAGTAGATGAATACAACGTTTATGACTATAAAATTCAAAAACCTAGTTTTGTTCATTCTAATTTATATTATAAAGAATTAGTTGTTCCAAAGTTGGTAATAACGAAAACCGAAATACCGAATTTGGTAGATATAATTAAAAACTGAAAATTTTGGTTGGTAATTGGTAGCTCAGTTTTGAAACTGAAACCTTTGGTTTTGAAGTTGGTAATACCTATAACCGATTCGAACTGACCGAGTGATAGCTCTAATGGAAATCAATCTTTGTTAAAAAAAAATATATAGAAAAAAATAAATAAAAAAGAAAAAAAATTGGAGGTGACGGCGTCGTATTTCGACGGATAAGATTCTCTTGAAAACAGAAAAACCCGTTGTCATCAGAATAACAGCCACCAGCAGCAGCAGCAGCCATGGCGTCGTTGACGACGATGATAACAGTTCCGTCGAATTGCCCCTCCCTTGGACTTCCCATGGTATTTTTACCAGACTCCCAACTTTGCTTGAACTTCAACCGTTCACCTTCCAATTCCATATGCATTTCTTGTCTACTACAAATGTGTGATTCAATTGAGACGTTTTCGATTTCTTGCAGCACTTTTCTGTGAGAAAACACTGCACTTGTGTCGTTGCTTATCAAAATGCCGCCACAAAAATGGGGTCATATAGCTCTCAACATAATCTTTTCACTCGGTAAACTTTTCATACCCCCTTTTGTAAACTCTACCTTGCAGCTTTCTTAAAGACGGACTGAGAGTTCGTACTTTGAATGCAGCAATGATAATAGTAAAAGTAATAAACTGATGCAGACGCCTTTCTGCTACTGCAAAGCTAACTGGGTTTTCTTCCTTTAACAACAACAAAGAAACAAAAAAAGAGGAGACAGAGAAACGAATTATACATGTTAATGTGGTTAATTTCTCTGTTTTAGTGTGCATGAGATTGGTATTGCTCGCTTATCCAGGCCGATATTCGCAGCCGGTTCAGGTCTGTTTATTTCTGTTAATTGTACTTTATACAAAGCCTTTAAAGTTTCCTCTCTTTCTGTTTGCTCCTGTTGTTCTCTGGTGTTCACAATTGTCAATTTGGTGTGGCAGGTTTAGAAGCATCCATTGCGGAAGAAAATGTGATAAAGTTGAAAACCACAAAGATTGTTGTCGAGTCCCAAGATGAGAATAGTATACAAGTGAGTTATGACCTTGAGTTAAGCCTTATGATGATAATTTGAAGTTGTTCATGAAGGCTGTTTAAGGAAGATTTTAAGTTGTCCTAGGAACATCTGTCTTGTTGGTCTAGGTAAACAGAAACAGTATTCAAGTATCCAGAGAATCAGATTGAATTCTTGAAACAAGCATTATAAAGACTCTCATCAGGGCTGCAAATAAGTTCTCCTTTTCATCAAAATAATTGCCTGGTTCATTTTTATTATGTTCAGTTAGAGTTTTTTTTTCATTTTTTTTTTTTTTTTAATGGTTTGATTGTGTTGTACCATTCAATTTCGTTATTTATTGGGATTCTGATTGTATCTGCACTATCTCAAAAGGAGTTATGTCTGTGTTTTGCATTTACTCTGTCAGGGCTTGGGACCTTATATTGCCAGTTGTTATGATGTCCAAATGCTAGGTTAGAGTGGACGTGGCTGGGGATGAAACGCAAAAAGTTTTTGATCAGGTTTTGACAAATTTGGCACGCACAGCTCCACCAGTTCCAGGATTTCGCAGACAAAAAGGAGGTAATACAATCATGCCCCCGCTATCATTGTTCAATTGATAGTAACCTTCTTATCCTGATAGCTCACACTTCTGGATGACTTCTACAATGGGCTCGTCTCTGTCAGTCTATGGCTCTATGCAAACCCAATAAAATCTTGCAGTTGTGCAAAAATCTTTTAAGAGTAACCATCCCTTCAAAGTTGGCTATACTGTGATATTAAAAAATTCTGCTAAGGTTCTGCTCAATTTTGACATGCATAGGATTATTAACTCCAATGCATCCGGGTTTAACTCATCCATTTCTATCCGATAATGTTTCTCTTTTCTTCTTTTTCTCACAACTCTGTATATTGGCAACTTTTAAAATTGCCAGCAGTATTAACTAAATTTTCTTTTTTCATGTGCTTTGGAGCTACTTCAGGAAAAACATCAAAGGTCAGTAGCTTTACCCTCAGTCCATACATTGGATTTTAGCATTTGATGTCTCCTCTGCATTTAACTTGCTCTATGTAGTCCGCATACAATAGGTCTAATAGGATGCCATTCCTACCCTTCCAATGTATGTGTTTGATTTGTTCAAACTTTTGGTTAAAACATGTATTTCATGCAAATGGCATTATTTCTCCAGAGTATAAGTAGGCTGAACCATTCAGCTCTTATTCTATAATTGAATTTGATACCAAGGCTGTTTGTTCATCCTCCACAAGTTGAATGGCACTGTAATTGTCCAATTCAGTAGTTTAGATTTGATAAATTATTCCACTGTTCTTAGTTTGACATAGTCTCCACTCTAGCGCCAGAATGAGGTGGCCATAGAGAAATTGATTTTTATTCCTTTGTATCAAACTAAGCTCTATCCCAAAAAAAAAAAAAAAAAAAAGGGAAGAACCTTATCCAAATTTCCATTTTCAGCACCTTATTTCAAAATCCTATATCACCTTATTTTGGTATTATCATAACTTCAAAGAGAGAAAACAGAGTTTCATATAGTCTATCCTAATCATTTGAAACAAATTGCTTTAGTTGCACAGGAGCCTCCCCAATGAGAACCTTAGAATGAGGACTCAGTAGACTTTTATATGATCATTGGGTGAATATTTTAAATTGCAGCTGATATTTTAAATTTTTACCCATCAAACCATGTTGATTTGAAAGTACATATTGAGTCTTTATTTAGAGAGACACCTACCTTCTTTTTTTTTTTGGGTGAATCATAGATGCACCCTTTGTTGTACAAAGGCTGTTCCTTTTCTCAAATTATACTATTTTCATGTTGAAATGCAAACCTTTTTATAATGGCACGTTATCTAAGGGTTACACACTTAAAGATAAAGTGTCCAAATCTTCATGTTTAACTTTGCTTGTAGAGAATCCAACACCACTAACATTCCACATAGGGCAGAATCTATAAAATCATGAACTCGAGTTGCTTGGCTGTTTATGATTGATAAATAGACCTAGCAACATGTTAAAGTCTTTCATTTTGATTGGTGATATTGTTTCGCAGCGGTTGTGCAATTAAATTTTTTTCTGTAAGTTTATTTTCTGTGATTGTGTTCTTTGGTCACTAACCGGCAACTTCTGTCAGGTTCCAAAAAGCTTTCTCTTGGATATACTTGGTAAAGAGCGTGTCACAAAGTTTGTCATACAAGAATTAGTAAGCTCTGCTATGGCTGATTATGTAAAGCAGGCAAGTCAACATCAACTTCTTCTATATGTGTCTTTCTTTTAAAATTGTGCGACCTTTAAGAACCCAGGTCCAATTTTCAGGAAAATCTGACTGTGAAGGAAAACAAGATCAACACCACCCAATCGGCAGAAGAACTCCAATCGTTGTTCACTCCGGGGAATGAATTTGCATTTAATGCTATAGTTGAACTTGAAAAGTCAGAAATTGAAAAGCCAACCTGAATCTCTCATGGGATGGTTAAGCAGGCCCAGTAAAAAAAAAAAATGTGAAAGAAACTGAAGAAAACTTTTTACGAGTGCTTAATCAGAATGTTCTTTTCATGTGGGATGGTGGAAAAGAAAATTTTGTAAATCCTTATGTACCTAATTCATATCTTTTGGATCATCTGGCGACATTAGCATATAATCACCAAAATCCTGGAGTATGGTTTTCTTGTCTTCCCCTTTCATTGTGCTCAGCGTTTCATTTGGATCAGCCAAGAAGGGGAGTAGTTAGTGGTTTTTTTTTCCTGTTGTAACTGTCCTAAAATATATATATATATATTTTTTTTAACTCCACCCTTTTGTATTCACAGGACCCCTCAAATAAGAAGTCATTATCTTACCACCCCATCAACACAACCCTAAATGAAAAGTTATGTGTGGTTATTTTTGCAGAGAAGAAAACATAAAGTTAGGGTTTGTGATCACGACTCCAGCACCTCATGTTGTGCTGTAGATTATTCATCGAAGTGAAAATCATCATTTGCGATAAAAGTGTTAGTCTTTCGGCAAAGGCCCCAAGTATTTCTTCCGCTAAATGTGATCTTTTTTTTTTTTTACGTAAAAGGCCATCAAATGCTAGTGAGTAAATAGCTGATAAGACTTCCTTGCAAATGTAACTTGTGGGACAGAAATAGAGACGCGTAAAAAGGGAAGGTAAAAGCTGCTCTCAATTGCTATAAACTTTGTTTCAATACTGGAGACTAATAGGGAAGAGTGGAAGACTAGTTGTTCTTGGTGGTCATCATCCTCTGTACAAGTAAGGGCCCCACTATGATTGGAGTGTTGATAAGTTGATCACCACTTGTTGTATTTTGGTTAACATTTACCAACCAATGGTATATCAACACTAAGGAAGTGATTTTGACGGTCTAATTTACGACTTGCTCATAAAAGTGAAATATAAGCGTGAGGGTTCGTTTGTACGTTAAGCAAACATTGCTCCAACGGGGAGTATTCAGAGCACTTCCATTGCTCCAAAACCAACTCAATAACTTGATTAATGGAACAACGTTGTGCATGATTCAGATCATGTGAATACAATAGGTCTAGACAGTGTTATGCGTGGTGTGGGAGATGGAGATACATTGTAGTGAGAGACTTAGATAAGCTTTTAGTGAGAGTCTGAAATATTCTAGCTTTGGAAGAGTTCGAGAGTGGCTAAGAATGAGTTTATGATTGAATGCCTAATTGTTTTAACTGTTTATGAGTTTTTATTTTATTTTTTAACTACTTATGGTGTTGTTTGAGTTGAAATTTGTTGTTTAGTATAGACAATTGCATGTTTCTATGTGGGAAACAAGGGACGAAGTTGACGAGGAAGATTGAGAACTGAAAAGTCATCATTTACCAAAAAAAAAAAAAAAAAAATCCTTATCTAGTTACAAGGTTTCTCACTTGATTTGATAGACTATCATAGTGGATTCTCAATTTCTAAGGGTTTGGGTTGTTTTATCACTTTCATGTGTTAAGAATAGTAACGAGGAAGGGGGAGAAAAAGAGAATTTGAGCTTCTTGCCATGGTTTTAGGTTCTCAAAAAGACGATCCAATTTTGTTATTTACCATTTCATCCTTGATTTAGCTTTGGGTTTCAAGTCTAAGACTAAAATTGTCGATGACGTTAAATCAATAAATGAACATTATCTATTTATGTTACCTTCCACGCCACAACCACTTTAGTAAGCCCCAATAGTATGCATGGTAGTGGCTTAAGCAGTTAGGCCACATGCGTAGTATGAAGGTTCGAGCAAATACATGAAGCTTTTCGTCTTTCCAAGTGTAGTTTATATTTGTATTTCTTTATTGGGCTTGAAATGCTCACACGACATGTCCCTTACTATTTTAGATATCAACAAATAATAAAATGTATTAACTATTAAGTGGAGTTTCGAAAGAGAGTATTTAATGCACCAACATACACTTACGCTAACATAAATAGACAGCTAGATAACATCAAGTATAATAATAAAAAAAGATTGCATCGCTGTTTGCTAGACTTTTGCCTCCATAGTCCATGTTACAAAAAAAAAAAAACAAAAAAATCATCCCTCTTGTTTTTTAAAGTCTCGATCAAGTTTGAGCCCTACCTTGTGACCAAAAAGAAAAGAGGTGGTCTTTCTAGGCAACATTTGACTCGTATTTGTTGTTCGTATAAGACGTGTTCAGATAGAATACACGTATAGAAGGGCTGGAGCTATAAAAGCGCATAATACATTTCTATGCACTGACAGTGCATTTGCACTGAAGAATATTTTAGGGGCCGTGACCACTTACCCAATTTTAACCTAAAAATTGCCTACTTACTCCACCAAGAGTTTTTTAACTCCATTTACCCAATCTAACAGTGTTTGACAGTATTGCCCTCATTCTAATTAACAAACTACACTCCCCCCTCATACTCTCTCTATATCTCTCTCTCCCCCCCCCTCTTTGATCTCTTCTCTCTCTCTCTCTCTCCTCCCCTCTCAGATTTTTTCCCTCACTGGAGACGACCTCAGCTTTGCCTACGAGTACTCCTTCGCCCTCACTCTCTCCACCACTAACAACGACGTCGTTCTCGGAAACGGCTCGATCCCGGTGTTCTTGCATGTTGAGTTTCTGATATGCTTGTTGTTGACTTGTCTAGGTTACCTTCCGGGAATCATCTACCCACTCTACATCATCGTGTTTGCTAATCAAGATGAGTACTTTGATGAAAGCCGCCGTCCCCTCTAAGCTCCTGCTTATTCTGGTTAAAGTTTGTTTGTTCAGTAATTTAATTTTCACTGTGTTTTATGGGTTTGATTCCAAGTTCGCCTTTCTGGGTTGTTAAAGGGGATGATGCTTTTGCTTTTGTTTAATGTATTTTATTCTCAAATCTCAATAAACTAATCTAAGTCTGAGTGTGTGTATTACAATTTTGGATTAATAATGTTGACGACCTGCAACTGAATATTGATCGCTGACTCCCATTGCAAGGTTGATCTTCGGATCAAGATCTGGAGATGGACCTTTTAATCATTACTTAATTGTGCCTCTCTCTATATCATGAATTTGAAGGCGGACGTGACCGTGTGTAAGGATGGGTGTGACTACCGGACGGTGTAGGAGGCGGTGGATAAAGCGCCGGAGAATTTAGAGGTAGGGAAGAGGTTTGTGATTCAGATAAAGATGGGGGTGTACGAGGAGACTGTAAGAGTGGCAAAAAAAAGAGATTATTATAGGGCAATAATATGATTATTGAGCGGCAATAATATGTTTATTGGAGGGTAATAATATATTTATTGGGTATTATTAGGAGGCAATAAGGGCAAGTTCACCGGAGCGTGTGGTGCCCGGGCACCACGTCAAAAGGTGACTGAAGTCACCAAAATATCACTGTTCACTGTTCCACCGAGCTGGGCTTCCCCAACAGTAGGTGACCCAGGACAACAGCTCGGGCAACTTCCTCCCCGAGCCCGTGACCCAGGCCTCCAGCTCGCCCAAAAAGATGAGCTGAGGGGAGACGCGCCAGGAAGGTGGAGTGCATGCCACTCGCTTGTCTTCTAGCGGAGAAAAGGCTGCAGCGCGTGGGAGGCCGGATTTTGTCCGGTTGTGGCATGTGGGTTTAGGACGTGGCGTGTAGCTGTTGGTTTGCTTGGAAAATTGAAGCCAACGGTCCACAGATCTTGACCGTTGGTTTTAATTATGAATGAGATCTGATGGGCATCAATTAAGGAGTTAGATAAATTGAGAAAAGGAAAAATATATATATTGTTTGTAACCGTTAGATTACAACGGTAATAAAATAAAAATAACCAAAATTTCCTATAAATACCTCACCTCCTAATTTACCTCTCACACCAAAAAAATCATCTATCTTACTTCCTCAAATTTTTTTGCTCCTTCTCCTCATAGCTTTCATACTCTACAATTTTTTTTATTCGAATATGAGTGTACGAGGGAATACGATTGTCCAACCCGTAGGAGATCCAAGTATTGACGGGACACGTTGGCAGACTATTGAAGACATTAAATTGTGCAAGTCTTGGAGGGCTGTTAGCCAAGATCCGGCAAAGGGTACGGAACGAAGAAAAGATGATCTATGGATAGAGGTACGCCAACACTTTGCCAAACATTGAGATGGATATGTCTGATCATTGCAAGCTTTTCAAGGGAGCTGGAAAACCTTGAAAGTCGAACTCTATGGTTGGCATTGTGCGTTAAGGCAAGCGAAACTTTGGTACAAGAGTGGTGCGAATATGATTGATGAGGTATGAATTTATAGTGTAACACAAATATTAATTTTTATTATTCTTTTAGTGTATATTAAAATTTAATTAGTTGATACATCTTACTTTAAATTATTAGTTGAAATATTTTGTTGATAAATATACTTTAAATTATTAGTTGATATATTAAAATTTAGTTGATAATTATACTTCAAATTAGTACTTCATAATCATACTTTAGACTTCATTTTATTTAAATTATACATTATACTCACCTTATACTTAAATAGTTGATACATTGTACCTCGTTTATATTTGTACTAATAGATTTATATTTTTTTGTTCAAATTAAATAGCTACGTCATGCACAAGATTTGTGGAGAGCTGCGATATAATAACCCGAAAATTAGTGCCAACTATAGAACACTATATTATTAACTATATTCGAAAAATCTTTGTTATTGAGCTCAAGACTCTCATCTATGTTATTTTTATCATGCATGTCATTTTAGTACTAATTATTGCTATTTTTTTACCTTAAGAAAGCACTAAAGTTCTTTACTTATTAATTGGGTAAATGTGCATATGGATGTGTGTGTGTGTGTACATACATACATACACACACACACACACACACACACACACACACACACACACACACACACACACACATATATATATATATATATATATTTAGCAAGTGGATTTATGATCTGATTTATGCTTTCTTTCTTTTATTATTTTTTTTAATTTTATCTTATCCTTTTAATCATTTAACCTAAATAGTAATTAGTCACTCACCTTATAATAATTAGTCACTTACTTATTTTATGCTTAATTCTAGCCTATATAAGCATATGATCTGATCATACCTCCTACAAGCTTGAAGATCAAATGCAAAATTGATCAAAAACTCCCTTAGTTGAAGAGAAAACCCAACTAGAAGTTCCTCACACAAATCCTTCACCCTTTTTCCCTTAAGAAGTTTCCTTTTTGTGAAAGAAGACTAAAGTTTGATCACAAGACCTTCTGAGTTCCTTAAGTAAGTACATGAATACATTTTTATGTTCTTTTGTCTTTAAGATTTATCAAACTACATAATCAATGATAAGATGGAAAAGGATCTGCTTTGCTGCAAACCAGTATTTTCGTATATAAAAAAATCTGTTTTGTCAAAACTAATTACAGTATTAAATTCCTCATCAAAAGTTCTTCAATTTAGGTTTTTGAATCACTAAAAAAGGTTAAGAAATGAAGAAGTTATGGCTAATCAAAGTTTTCAACTTTTAAACTCGCTGGAAACCTCATACAGCCATCACAACTTCAAAAATTCATATCTCCCTCATTTCTCATCCATTTTCTACAAAATTTATATCAATTTGAAGCTTAGGACCTCTACTTGTGATCTGGAAAGTTTGAGAAGTAATGGTAATTTTACACTGTACGTAAAGACTTAGATATCAAAGGTCAGTATCAAAAATATCTGTTTCTGCACTGTTATGGTTCTTCACCATTTCTGGACTATGTAACTTCTAACTGGATTACATGACTTATTCCATTGTATTCCTTGTGAGAAACCCTTTGAATTGGTATACTCATTTGACTAATTCGGACTTGTGATGGACAACAAAACGCATTTTGAAGTTTGGTGACTCTAATCGGAGAACCATGAACATGGTTGATGAACTTCAATGGATTTGGACATAAGGACTGAAATACTAACTATAATATAATTTTTTTAAATTGTTTATAGTTACTTATTTAATGTTTGTGCTTTATTATTACCTATTTTACTTGATTTCAATTATGTATAAGCTTGTTTTTAATTATGTTGTTTGCTAGTGAATTTACTTATTTGTGTTATACAATTATGTTACACATGTTTTCATATGAGATTATTCCTAAGTATATGTATCTATATGTGTGTGTACATATACATATATTACGATCTTTAATTCATAAAGATTGTATTTTGTGAATTTGATTATGTCTGAGAAGTACAATTGTGAAGCCGGGTGTTATCTACTACCCCGTGCTTAAGTGAATTACTGGTAAATGTGTTTTGGTGTTATGTGGAAGTTAAGCTGTGGGCCCTAGTCCATTCAGATAGTGCACTATTATACTCTTAGGAAGGTTGCTTACTTTGAGTATACATACTTTGGTAGTGTCCTTAGTATGCTGCGGCTGTCCCATGCTTTGGTATAGTACGTTGGACCATGTGGATTTATGAGTTGTTACCAGTCAATCTGGCTTACCCGTGCTTTGGTATTATGGACCCTAGCACGTGGATTTATGAATTGTTACCAGTTAATCCGAAAATTCACTAAGAAGAGAAGTGTACTTATTTTATTTTGATCAAATATCTGTCTGCGATATATATATTATCAATATGTTATGGTGCTAAGTGAACAGAGAATCAAGCATGTATTGCTTAAAGTTTATTTCACATATTAATGCTGCAATATTTGTAGGTTCAATAAGGAGATGTGATTAAGTGATTTATTACCAGTCTCATAAACCATTCACACGAATGAATATATTTGTATATATGTGTGTGTGTGTGTATTGTGTGTAGACATATACATATTTAAGAATTCCTATGAACTTAAATGGTTCTTGGTACATTTTAACTTGGTTGTTCAGTTTTGATTTGTTATAAGACACATTAATATAAGAATGTAAGTTGTGTACTTACTGAGCTTGTGTTGCTCATGATGCTACACCTTCTTGCTTTCAGGTATTGAGTAGATGCTTGGGGAAACAGGATGAACCTACTAGATAAAATAATGTTTTTCTACTTCAATTTCTAGTGCATACCTGTACTGATTTGAATTTTGCTTAACTTTGGTTATGTAAATATATTACCGATTTTTGTTTTCTAATAAAAGTACTATTCAAACATGTATATAATTTGTTTTACTTCCTGTTGATTTATTCAAGAAGAAAATTTTATTTGTTTTGACTCACGTCACAAATTCACGAGCCATATTTCAATACAATATTGGCCTTGGATTTGGGGGCGTGTCAGATTGGTATAAGAGCAAAAGTTCCTTTTAAGTTTTGGTTTCTATAAATAAAAATATATAAACGGGGTGGGTACTATATATGTTAGCATACACATGCATTTTAGGCTATTGAAAGCTTTGATGAGTATTATGTGTCCCTATTATTTGATTGCAGTTATATTTTATATGCTAACTTTATCAAGTTAGATGATGATATAGTGATTTGTTTTGGTTTTGTTTCATTGAAAAGAAGAGAGTAATTATCAAGAATTATTTGTCTAATGTTCTTCTATTAATCAAACTATTATAGTCAATATGGCTAGTCGCTTTGATCGATCATTTGTTTGAATTTCTTCCTCTCCCAAATCATTCCCTCAATTTTTTTTTATTTGATCAAGCAGTGATAATGCCATGTTTACGCTTTTGTCAATATGGTAATTTATGCATATGATTTTGTGACGCAAGTTTTTGAGACTAACTGGTTTTGGATAACATTAGATATACAGTAAGTGGAAGTTATATGCTTTAGTATGTGTCACGCCCCCAAATCCAAGGCCAATATTGTATTGAAATATGGCTCGTGAATTTGTGACGTGAGTCAAAACAAATAAAATTTTCTTCTTGAATAAATCAACAGGAAGTAAAAGAAATTATATACATGTTTGAATAGTACTTTTATTAGAAAACAAAAAAAAAATCGGTAATATATTTACATAACCAAAGTTAAGCAAAATTCAAATCAGTACAGGTATTTACTAGAAATAGTAGTAGAAAAACATTATTTTATCTAATAGGTTCATCCCGTTTCCCCAAGCATCTACTCAATACCTGAAAACAAGAAGGTGTAGCATCATGAGCAACACAAGCGCAGTAAGTACACAACTTACATTCTTATATTAATGTGTCTTATAAGAAATCAAACTTGAACAACCAAGTTAAAATGTACCAAGAACCATTTAAGTTCATACGAATTCTTAAATATGTATATGTATACACACAATACACACACACACACACACACACATATATACAAATATATTCATTCGTGTGAATGGTTTATGAGACTGGTAATAAAACACTTAATCACATCTCCTTATTGAACCAACAAATATTGCAGCATTAATATGTGAAACAAACTTTAAGTAATAGATGCTTGATTCTCTTTTCACTTAGTACCATAACATATTGATAATATATATATCGCAGACAGATATTTGATCAAAATAATATAAGTACACTTCTCTTCTTAGTGAATTTTCGGATTAACTAGTAACAATTCATAAATCCACGTGCTAGGGTCCATAATACCAAAGCACGGGTAAGCCGCAGCATACCAAAATACAATCTTTATGAATTATAGATCGTAATATATGTATATGTACACACACATATAGATACATATACTTAGGAATAATCTCATATGAAAACATGTGTAACATAATTGTATAACACAAATAAGTAAATTCACTAGCAAACAACATAATTAAAAAGAAGCTTATACATAATTGAAATAAAGTAAAATAGGTAATAATAAAGCACAAGCATTAAATAAGTAACTATAAACAATTTAAAAAAATTATATTATAGTTAGTATTTCAGTCCTTATGTCCAAATCCATTGAAGTTCATCAACCATGTTCATGTTTCTCCGATTAGAGTCACCAAACTTCAAAATGTGTTATGTTGTCCATCACAAGTCCGAATTAGTCAAATGAGTACACCGTTTCAAAGGGTTTTTCACAAGGAATGCAATGGAATAAGTCATGTAGTGCAAATCAGAGTGATATAGTCCAGAAATGGTGAAGAACCATAACAGTGCAGAAACCGATATTTTTGATACTGTCCTTTGATGTCTAAGTAATTACGTACTGTGTATTTTACCATTACTTCTCAAACTCTCCAGATCAGAAGTAGAGGTCCTAAGCTTCAAATTTATATATAAAGTTTGTAGAAAATGGATAAGAAATGAGGGAGATATGAATTTTGAAGTTGTGATGGCTGTATGAGATTTCCAGCGAGTTTAAAAGTTGAAAACTTTGATTAGCCACAACTTCTTCATTTCTTAACCTTTTTTAGTGATTCAAAAGTCTAAATTGAAGAACTTTTGATGAGGAATTTAATACTGTAATTATTTTTGACAAAAAAGTTTTTGTTATATACGAAAATACTGGTTTGCAGCAAAGCAGATCCTTTTCCATCTTATCATTGATTATGTAATTTGATAAATCTTAAAGACAAAAGAACATAGAAATGTATTCATGTACTTACTTAAGGAACTCAGAAGGTCTTGTGATCAAACTTTGGACTTCTTTCACAAAAAGGAAACTTCTTAAGAGAAATAGGATGAAGGATTTGTGTGAGGAACTTCTAGTTGAGTTTTCTCTTCAACTAAGGGAGTTTTTGATCAATTTTGCATTTGATCTTCAAGCTTGTAGGAAGTATGATCAGATCATATGCTTAAATAGGCTAGAATTAAGCATAAAATAAGTAAGTGACTAATTATTATAAGGTGAGTGACTAATCACTATTTAGGTTAAATGATTAAAAGGATAAGATAAAATTTAAAAAAATAATAAAAGAAAGAAAGCATAAATCAGATCATAAATACTTGCTAAATATATATATATATATATATGTGTGTATATATATATATATGTGTGTATATATATATATATATATATGTATGTATGTATGTACACACACACACACATCCATATGCACATTTACCCAATTAATAAGTAAAGAACTTTAGTGCTTTCTTAAGGTAAAAAAAAATAGCAATAATTAGTACTAAAATGACATGCATAAAAAAAAAAATAACATAGATGAGAGTCTTGAGCTCAATAACAAAGATTTTTCGAATATAGTTAATAATATAGTGTTCTATAGTTGGAACTAATTTTCGGGTTATTACAGTATGAGTAGAGTAAAATGATCCGTTTAGATGTACTCGTGACTATTATGGAAGTATGAGTATTAAAGCCTTAGAAGAATTGTTAAGCTTTCGCAAGACACCCAAATTTCTCTTCCACTAAAAGAGCTTAGCATATAAGGTAGTTGTTGAATTGCTTAACCAGGATCTAGTAACAGTTTAGGGCTACCTTGATATCCCTATGGTAAATTGCTATTGAAGAGGTCCTTTTTTTTTTTGAAGTTAAACTTAATTATTTTAGGAAAATTCGGATCTTTAGAGTAGTCTGGTGAGAGAAAGAAAAAGGGGTTCATTGTTATAGTAGATTAAGTGGTTCCTAGAATGCTCTAGAATTATTGGTTGAAATAATTGCTGAGTAGGCTATAGAGAGAAGAAAGTTTGAGGAATATTTAGTGAAATATATGTGTGAACAAGACTAGCAATATTGGTCCTAGTGCATTTGGGAGATCTTCAAGCATTGGTCGATTATGGTAAAAGACAATTGCTCAAACAATTGGACGCGCAAGATTTCCTTCCACCCAAATTTATTCTCAAGTGTTGAAGGATATTGATATGAAAGGTGAAAGGTACGACTTGAAACTCTAGCTCTTGTTGAAAGTTTAGAATCATGATTTTATTTGGATTACTAGAATTAGGTTTTAACAATAATTACTCCCTTTCGAAGTTCAAAAATTCTAACCCTAGAAGTATGTGAGCTATTATCCATAAACTTGTTTGAGGTGTAACTTTTCATAGCCCTTATAAGTTTAGTGTGACATAATACGACGTAGACTAAGATAGGAATGATTTGGAAGTTCATTATCATGTAGTTCGATCTAGGCTACCCTAAGTTTCTTGAATTAAGATGTTTAACGTACAATTTTGGAAGAATCCTTATTTTCAAAAGTTCCTACACAGTTGAGAGTATGAGAGTTAGAGCCATAAATAAGTTAAGCATCGACATGCTTGTCACTAGAATTTTCTTTCTTGTCAAATTTAAAGAAACTATAGCCTTTGGACTGGCTAAATACATCCATAGCAATCAGCAAGACAGTAAATTGCCGAAAGAAAAGAATGTTTTATGCAATGCCTTGCATGCGGTTAATTACCTTGTCCAGATTCTTGATGAATATATTTTAGGTCTCAACCATTCCAATAATATGGTCCTGAAAGTTCAGTATTTCTAGTGTCCTCGCAGTTGTATACTACCACCATGAAGATAAGTAATTACCCATTACATATAGGTCGACTAGTATTCTCTACAACCTATGGAATCGAACCAATAGATGCAATTAATAGGCTTGATGAAAAGTTCTTAGATATAAGATTTGTTTAGTTAAGTGTTTTCAGTGAGGAACTACTTGATGAAACTTTTATTTGAGATAGATTTGAACAACATTGCTGAAGAGAGATAAACCCATTTATTGTTTTGCGATAGTGTTAGCTAGAAGAAGAAAACTTGCTTGGTTGTTATGCAGAATCCAAAACCTAGCTACATTGCAACATTTTGACCTAATGCTTTAGGCTAAGGAAACTTCCAACCTCTTAGAATATTAAAAAGATGGAAGTTTAGCTTCTCGACTACTATAGGTAGATCATTCAAGATTTAAGTATATAGCCTACCCCATAATTTGAGCTCAAGGTGACAACTCACAAACCATGTATCCTTGAAAGATAGATACCTTGGTAATGACACTTGACTTCTATCTAGAAAGAGTCTGCACACCAAACAATATTGGTTTAAGGGGAAGTTTTGCTCACCAGGTGGAGTTCACTTTTCATCGAGGAGAATGAAAATATACAAATACTTTTGGTGATTTCTTTTCTTTGAGAAACCTATGTAAAATTCGAGGACGAATTTTCTTTTAAGGTTGGTAGACTGTAATAACCCGAAAATTAGTGCCAACTATAGAACACTATATTATTAACTATATTCGAAAAATCTTTGTTATTGAGCTCAAGACTCTCATCTATGTTATTTTTATCATGCATGTCATTTTAGTACTAATTATTGCTATTTTTTACCTTAAGAAAGCACTAAAGTTCTTTACTTATTAATTGGGTAAATGTGCATATGGATGTGTGTGTGTGTGTACATACATACATACATATACACACACACACACACACACACACACACACATATATATATATTTAGCAAGTGGAATTATGATCTGATTTATGCTTTCTTTCTTTTATTATTTTTTTTTAATTTTATCTTATCCTTTTAATCATTTAACCTAAATAGTAATTAGTCACTCACCTTATAATAATTAGTCACTTACTTATTTTATGCTTAATTCTAGCCTATATAAGCATATGATCTGATCATACCTCCTACAAGCTTGAAGATCAAATGCAAAATTGATCAAAAACTCCCTTAGTTGAAGAGAAAACCCAACTAGAAGTTCCTCACACAAATCCTTCACCCTTTTTCCCTTAAGAAGTTTCCTTTTTGTGAAAGAAGACTAAAGTTTGATCACAAGACCTTCTGAGTTCCTTAAGTAAGTATATGAATACATTTTTATGTTCTTTTGTCTTTAAGATTTATCAAACTACATAATCAATGATAAGATGGAAAATGATCTGCTTTGCTGCAAACCAGTATTTTCGTATATAACAAAATCTGTTTTGTCAAAAATAATTACAGTATTAAATGCCTCATCAAAAGTTCTTAAATTTAGGATTTTGAATCACTAAAAAAGGTTAAGAAATGAAGAAGTTATGGCTAATCAAAGTTTTCAACTTTTAAACTCACTGGAAACCTCATACAGCCATCACAACTTCAAAAATTCATATCTCCCTCATTTCTTATCCATTTTCTACAAACTTTATATCAATTTGAAGCTTAGGACCTCTACTTGTGATCTGGAAAGTTTGAGAAGTAATGGTAATTTTACACTGTACGTAAAGACTTAGATATCAAAGGTCAGTATCAAAAATATCGGTTTCTGCACTGTTATGGTTCTTCACCATTTCTGGACTATATCACTCTGATTTGGACTACATGACTTATTCCATTGGATTCCTTGTGAGAAACCCTTTGAATTGGTATACTCATTTGACTAATTCGGACTTGTGATGGACAACATAACACATTTTGAAGTTTGGTGACTCTAATCGGAGAACCATGAACATGGTTGATGAACTTCAATGGATTTGGACATTAGGACTGAAATACTAACTATAATATAATTTTGTTAAATTGTTTATAGTTACTTATTTAATGCTTGTGCTTTATTATTACCTATTTTACTTGATTTCAATTATGTATAAGCTTCTTTTTAATTATGTTGTTTGCTAGTGAATTTACTTATTTGTGTTATACAATTATGTTACACATGTTTTCATATGAGATTATTCCTAAGTATATGTATCTATATGTGTGTGTACATATACATATATTACGATCTTTAATTCATAAAGATTGTATTTTGTGAATTTGATTATGTCTGAGAAGTACAATTGTGAAACCGGGTGTTATCTACTACTTCGTGCTTAAGTGAATTACTGGTAAATGTGTTTTGGTGTTATGTGGAAGTTAAGCTGTGGGCCCTAGTCCCTTCAGATAGTGCACTATTATACTCTTAGGAAGGTTGCTTACTTTGAGTATACATACTTTGGTAGTGTCTTTAGTATGCTGCGGCTGTCCCGTGCTTTGGTATAGTACGTTGGACCCCTAGCATGTGGATTTATAAGTTGTTACCAGTCAATCTGGCTTACCCGTGCTTTGGTATTATGGACCTTAGCACGTGGATTTATGAATTGTTACTAGTTAATCCGAAAATTCACTAAGAAGAGAAGTGTACTTATATTATTTTGATCAAATATCTGTCTGCGATATATATATTATCAATATGTTATGGTGCTAAGTGAACAGAGAATCAAGCATGTATTGCTTAAAGTTTATTTCACATATTAATGCTGCAATATTTGTAGGTTCAATAAGGAGATGTGATTAAGTGATTTATTACCAGTCTCATAAACCATTCACACGAATGAATATATTTGTATATATGTGTGTGTGTGTGTGTGTGTGTGTGTGTGTGTGTATTGTGTGTATATATATACATATTTAAGAATTCGTATGAACATATAAATGGTTCTTGATACATTTTAATTGGTTCTTCAGTTTTGATTTGTTATAAGACACATTAATATAAGAATGTAAGTTGTGTACTATTGGGCTTGTGTTGCTCATGATGCTACACCTTCTTGTTTTCAGGTATTGAGTAGATGCTTGGGGAAACGGGATGAACCTACTAGATAAAATAATGTTTTTCTACTACTATTTCTAGTGAATACCTATACTGATTTGAATTTTGCTTAACTTTGGTTATGTAAATATATTACCGATTTGTTTTCTAATAAATGTACTATTCAAACATGTATATAATTTCTTTTACTTCCTGTTGATTTATTCAAGGAGAAAATTTTATTTGTTTTGACTAACGTCACAAATTCACGAGCCATATTTCAGTACAATATTGGCCTTGCGAAACGAGGCATTCAAAATTCAAGAGAGGGAAGAGAGTATTATGGAGATGGACACAAGTAAGATGACGCCAACAAAAAAGAATTACTGGCAAAGAAAACAAAAAAAAAAATTGCAGAGGAAGAAGCTGAAGATGCAACCCGTGGATCTAACATCCCACAACCACCATTCCCCGGTGGGTATTATCCACAATCTCCTTTCTCCGGTGGCTATCCACAATCTCCTTTCTCCGGTGGCTATCCACAACCTCCTTTCCCCGGTGGGTATTATCCACAATCTCCTTTCCCCGGTGGCTTCCCACAACCACCATTCACCGGTGGTGTCCCTTCCCCACCTTTCTCTTCGGGTGAATCCACCAACCCCAACCATATGGATGACCCCACAAATACAAATTGGATTCCTAATGAAGATGAGGATTAGGAAAATTAGGGAGTTATATATTTTAAATAATTGTATTGTTATGATTTCAATGCTTGGTTTTTGACTTATGTAATATTAGATTGATGAAATTAAAATTTATTGGAATAATACCCTTACAAATGAAAAGCTAAATGAAACCACACAAACATAATTAAAAACATTAAAACTAAAGTAGAAACCACACAAACATAATTAAAAACATAAAAACTAATAGAAAACACACACAAATAGCAGATCTAGATACGCCTATTGCCTTGAAATTCCCAAAAGTGTTGAATGAGGTCTTCCTGAAGGTTGGAGTGACTGTGCTCAGATCTAATTTGTTGGTAGCGGTCCATGAATCCGTTCATATGATGAGCATCTCTACCAACAGGATCAAAGTCTCTACCGGTTGGTCCCTCCCATACCTCAGCAATCCTGGGCCTCATATTATTATCCTCCTCCTCATCGGACTCCAACTCATCATCGCTATCTTCAGGTCATTCATTTCGACAATCATGTTGTGTAATATAATACACGTCAACATAATGTATCGAAGGTCCTCTTTATGCCACCCACGAGCAGCTCCTTGAACAATACCAAACCGTGACTGTAATATACCAAAACATCTTTCTACATCCTTCCTATACCCCTCTTGAGCCTTTGCAAACTCGATTTCCTTGGGGCGTGTAGGATTTCAAACAGTTTTCAAGAAAGTCGCCCATCAAGGATAAATACAGTCGGCGAGATAGTACCCTAGACTGCGAGCTCTGTTGTTAACTTGGAATTGGATAAGAGGTGCTCTACTAGCGGTAAGCTCATCAAACAATGGAGACTTTGCCAAGACGTTCAGGTCGTTGCATACCCCAGGCATTCCAAAGAATGCGTGCCAAATCCAGGTGTCGTAAGATGCGACTGCTTCCAGGATGATAGTGGGGATCTGTTTCCTACCACTATATTCTCCAGCCCAACCTGTCGGACAATTCTTCCATTGCCAATGCATACAATCGATGCTCCCAATCATTCCTGAAAAACCTCTCCTCTCAGCTTTGGTAAGAAGTCGTCTAAGGTCGGCTGCAGTTGGAGCGCGGAGGTATTTTGTTGAGTAAAGATCAACAATTCCTCGTGTGAAGTGCTGAAGGGCTGCGACGGAGGTGGATTTTGCCATCCTACAATACTCAGTACATTGATCTGCCCCTGCACCGTATGCAAGCATTCGCAAGGCAGCTGTCATCTTCTGCTCCGGAAGCAGTCCGACTTTGCCAGTAGCATCTGACCTTTGAACAAAGTAACGATCATACTGGCAAAGGTCAGTAGATATATGCTGGAAGAGATTGAGACTCATTCTGTAACGTGTTCGGAACTCCGCATCTTTGAACACTGGCCGGTCGACAAAGTAGTCGCCAACATACCTTTGCCTCTTTCTTCTCTAAGTCGTTCCTCATTTGGTGCACGACTCGGATGAGAACCGTGCCCTCGGTGTTGGTTTCCAGATTCTTGAGCGACTGCAGCCATGACAATGGCGTTGGTGGCCATCATCTCTTCATCATCCTCATCCTGAGACTGTCGAATTTGATCCCACAAATTGTTCATTGCAACGAGGGGAATTTAGGAAATATGTAATGCTAGAGATATGAAAAGGGTGAAGTTTTGTTAAGCTCGGATGGTGTGTGTATGTAGTGAAAACATCATGTCTATTTATTGAAATTTTCCACACATAAAAGTGTCGGTGGGTTATCACTCACTCATTTCAAAAAACTTGTCGGTGGTGTGCATGTGATAAAAGTGTCGGTGGATTTTAAAATTTGTTCACACTTTTCAAAAAACTTGTCGGTGGTGTGCATGTGATAAAAGTGTCGGTGGAGTTAAAAAAAATTTCACACTTTTCAAAAACTTTGTCGGTGGTGTACATGATAAAAGTGTCGATGGAATTTTAAATATTTTCACACTTTTCAAAAACTTTGTCGGTAGTGTATATATGATAAAACTGTCGGTGGAGTAAAAAAAAAAAGTGTCGGTGGGCATATAATTTGTCTACTAATAAAATTTTCTTTGGTTGCATTTTCAAATTGTTTATCAATACTATTTATTTACATCATACATTTCTCATTTTCCAAATTTTTTTTATAAAATATTCGATGAACAGTAACTGACTGGTGACCCTGACCCAATGGGTGGAAGCAAAGATCCAGTGGCAGTGAATAGTCCTGCCCTGGTGACCTGGTGACCCAACGGGTGAACTTGCTCTAATAAGATTATTGGGGGGCAATAATAAGATTATTTATTTGGATAAACCTCCTGAAACCTTTCAAAATTAAAAACATCTTCATTTTTCACTAATTATGGATCCACAATAACAAGTTTTTTGAGAGGCAATAATATGATTACTGGGTATTATTGGGGGGTAATAAAATTAGACACCGGTATCCGGTAGCCGGATTCGGGATTCCTGTCACCGGTCACAGGATTCTTGTCACCGGAGTCCGCTGCCAGCCACTAGTCACAGGAGTCCTGGAAGGTTTCCTATCACTTCTCTCTCTAAGTGACAAAGAATGAGAGGGCAAAAGTGTCCCAAAAATAAATAAAAAGAATAAAAAAAGAATTAATTGGGTACTAGGGAAATAATCTCTTAGAGTGTTTTGGGTGAATGAGGTTAAAAAACTGTTAGTAGAGCAAGTGGACAATTTTTAAACTGAAATTAGATAAATGATCATTTCCTCAATATTTTAATACCAAAAAATAATCATAGCCCTTACAAATGAATCTCGATCATCTATGTAATTCTATACATGCAAACTTTTCATTAACAGAGTTAGCTTTGCAGAAATTGAATTAAAAAAAAAAAAAAAAAAAAACCCAAGTCAAGAAGGTAAAATATATCAAAAGAGTAAAAACCATGGTAAATTTTGGAATTAAACCGACAGAGAGGTAGTAGAACTCTCCCACCTCTCCCATTTTTCTCTCTGCACTCGCGTTCTCTGCCTCTCTCTCTGTCGTCATCCTTGTTCTTCCTCTCGCCAAAATTGATCATCAAACACCCAAAAAAACACACCAAGGAAAGCTCAGTCATCTACCGATTGATAGTTTTGGTGATCTGGCTATTTCGATCCTTGGCTTTCTCTCTCATTGGGTCCAATCAGGTGATCCGGCTCAGACGACTCTCCATTCAGATCCACCGCCACCGGCTCAGATAACTCTCCATCCATACTTTTTATCTTTGAATTGAAATTCAGAGTTGGTTTCTTTGATCTTCGGGTTTGAAGTTGAAATTGGGTTTCTGCATTTTTGATGGTATAGAACCCCAAATCAGTTTTGTTCTTTTGGTTATTGGGTTTTGATAAAGAAGTGAGAGGAGGAGGAGGGAGGAAGAGTAAATTTGGCTCAGTAAATTCGTTAGACAAACGGCGAGTGGTTTGCACGCGCTGTTAGCTTTTGACAGTGCTGGTGCATGGAATACGCGCTTGGGTGCATTTGTGGTCAAAGAGTGCGTCGAACAAGAACAAATTCATTCATTGATTGCTTCAAAACTGTCATAGCTTGAATTCTGTATATTATTGACACGCACGGAGATGGGGAATTTGTTCGTGAAGAAACCCAAGATCACCGATGTCGATCGAGCTATTCTCTCTCTCAAGACCCAGAGACGCAAGCTCGGTCAATACCAACAACAGGTGCATATATACTTGAACTTGAAATCATTCATAACTAGGACACCCAGTATGATTTGGGATCGTGGGTATCTTGTAAAATTGGTTTTTCTTTTTTGTTGGTAGGCTTATGAATTGAATTGGTATATATAGAAATGTACTAGTACAATTCCTTATGTTAGCTTGTCCACTTGTTCCAGCTTGAAGCTGTAATTGAAGCAGAAAAGCAGGCTGCAAGGGACTTGATTCGTGATAAGAAAAAGGAAAGAGCCTTACTAGCATTGAAGAAGAAAAAGGCACAAGAAGAATTATTGAAGCAAGTAGATACCTGGGTTATTAATGTTGAGCAACAAGTAAGTCTATATGACAGACCATCTTAATTTCTTTTCATCTTTTCGGGTCATCGCTATGCACACTTTTAATACTCAGTTTGTTGTTGCTCTTTTTTTTTAGTATGATCTTATATTTTGCGAAGAAAACATGTTGATGGTTGGTATACATTTTGGTTCAGTTGCAAGATATTGAACTATCGAGCAAGCAGAAAGCTGTATTTGAGAGTTTGAAGGCCGGTAATAATGCAATTAAAGCTATACAAAGTGAGATCAACCTTGACGATGTTCAAAAGCTAATGGATGATACTGAGGAAGCTAAAGTTTACCAAGATGTAAGCTCCACTTTTCTGTATTATTGTTTTTCTTTGGTTACACAATCTATCATTGTGTATTCCAACTTAATTTGTCATGCTCAGTGGACAAGAGTATAGTATGACCACTTCATCTATTATTAACTGCTCCAATACAGTCCTCGGTTTGAATTCCCAATCAACAATACTCTAATTGCCTTAATAAAAATTATTGAACTTGAAAAGGATCACATATCTGCTTGCGGTTCTGTGAACTGAAATTAAGCAGCATGTCCAAAGTGGTACTGCCTTCGTTTCAGCTGATCTCCTAGTCCCCTCCCTTTAATTTTCTTTCTGTTGTGTATGTCAATTATTACTTGATATCTTCTTTCCTTTTTTTTTTTTTTTTTTTTTTGAGTTCTAGAGTTCTGTTCTTTTTTATTTATTTTTTCCAAATGGAAAGCATGCATAATATTTGACAATGGATTTACCTCTTTTTTGAATTTATTGTCATTATTGGTAGAAGGAGACCAAGGCGAATATTATCAATTTATCTCTAGTTTAACCCGTTATATGCGGCCCTTGTTTTGAGTTTCCAAACATTTGTTGCCCCTGAAATATCTTGAATTGGTTGGCTTATTAAGGATGTTGGACATGACAAGGGTCATATCTGTGCTTTGGGAAATAAATATGTGATGAACTCTTCAACTCAGTAAAAGCATGTATCAAATGTGTCTGTCGAGATTAGAGGTCCTATCTACTCTTCAACTCAGTAAACGCTTGCATTAAATGTGTCTGTCGGAATTAGAGGTCCTATCCACTTTTCATCGAAGATATGCACTTTTGTTATTTCTCTCGTGATTTTCACACCACTTGTGTACACTTCTTCAATGAATTTATTATAGCTTCTTCTTTGCTTAGCATCTTCTCCCTCAACTATTTTCTCTTCAATAAGTTCTGCCATGTTTATATGACTTTGTAGGAAATTAGTGCAATTTTGGGGGAGAAATTATCAACCGAAGATGAAGAGGAAATTTTAGCAGAATTTGACAACTTGGAAGCTCAGGTATGTACTTTTTATTTGAAATAATAGGTCCTACTCAAACCCTCTCGATCTGTTTGCATCTTGTTCTTTTTTTATTTTATTATTATCTCCATTTATCTCTTTACCAATATTACTATATTCAAGCTAATTTTTTACAATGCATAACATCTAGTTCCCCACCTTTGTTTTAAGATTAAATTTAGTTGGAGTTGTTCGGATTCAGCGGAAGTCATGCTTGAGTCTTGTCACTGTATGCTTGTACAAAACCCCAAATTTTTTTTTTTTCTTTTCGTTCCACATCGTTGCTGGCTTCCTGTCATATCTAAGCATATCTGTGGGGGTTCTAACATATTTTGACGATTAGAATGTATTATGGTTCTTTTCTTCCCATGTCCTCTTAGATTTCAAACTTGGATAACATACATGACTAATTGTGTAGTACCCTCAACCCTCAACCCCAACACACTAATAAGAAACTATCTTTTTTTTTTTTTTTGTGTGTGTGTGTGTGTTTGCTGTAGTACTAATTGTTGTTTATCCAAAGCCTAATTATATACACTTCTATTGCATTAAACTCAGATTGTTACTTGTGTGTTGCTGTACTATGTTCATGTATGTCCAACAACTCCATATCACATGATTTTATTTCATCTAAATGAGAAACTCCCATCCCGTTGTCAGATCACTGTTCAAGACCTTCCTGAAGCTCCTGCTTCGGTGCCAGGTCATCAAGATGAGAAGTTGGACCTTCCCGATGTACCAACCAAAGTACCAGTTGCACCTGATGTGGTCACAGATGATGCCAAAGATTCAGCTAAGAATAAAGGTATCACTCTCTCTGCTCCGCAAACTGCTTATTCCTTACAACTCAATTTCAGATTCTTGACACTATATTATTGGATTTGCAGTTATGGAGGAACCGGTGTTGGCTTGATTTGTATATAACAGTTGAATTAGCTCGCCACTATGAAACTATTCACAAACTTGAATTTGATCATCCCTTCTGCAACCATGCATGATATTGGTCAAAATCTTTGATTTGGATAACTTTGATAGTGTGTACCTTTACTTTCGGACTTGGGTCATACAGATTTGTATTGCTCCATCCTTCATGATTTGTTTCTAAAAGTCTTAGTGATCTTACTGTGGATCTCCTCTTGTGATCAACCTCAACTCATATGATTGCCTCTGTCAACAATGAAAAAGGAGGGACACAGTTCAAATGGTAATTGTCACTTGCTTGAGAGATGCAAATGTATCACTCACTATTGTAATGAAAAGAATGTCATTTGTCAATACCAATTTTCACCTATGGCCAGCCGGTTCAGAATCAGTTGAGTTCATTGTTACCAATTTTTCACCAATGGCCGGCCATTGAAGAATCAACCATTCGAAAATTCTGATTAATACACTCAGGGGATGCAAGAGACCGCTTTAAGGTTTCTAGGTGTTCTCCTACGGAAACTTTGACCAAACCAGGATACATTTGGGGCTGTGAACCCCGAAAAATTGAAGTTGAGGTTTTTTGTTATTTTCTGTACATTTTGAGCTACCTAGGCAAGCTAGAAAAAGTTTGGTTACCCGCAAAAATGATTCCAAGGTAGATTAGGAAACATTTTTCCCCGAGATCCTTGCAAATGAAAATGTGATTTTTCATTGTTTCTCCACAGTTTGAGCTTCTTAGTTAAACTAGGGAGATTCACAATTCAAAAAGATTCCCGGCCAGCCCAGGAAACATTTTGGGTACGTCTAAAGTAAAGGGATGGACTTTGGTCAAGCTTCAACTATGGTGGTTGAGTCGATCAGGCTTCAGTTTTGCCCAATGACAATTGCACATTCGCCTGCAAATTTGTCAATTATTTAAGGATGGAGGTTCCCAATTTAGTTTGGGTGAGCGTTGTTCTTTCTGGTGTATGGATGTTGTTAGTGGCAAAAAGAAATAATAATAAAATAAAAACTTCTATTGAACGGGTTCCAAAGGGTAACCCGCCAAGTTTAAGCTGTAAACAACTAAACAACGCATTGGTAACCCGCAAAACTGACCCATTTGTCAGGCCTGATTTTAAATATTTAAAACTTGAGACTTCACTGTACATAAACATAGTTGGTAGACACTATTGATTATATCTACACTAGGATTATATCTACACTAATAAAATCCATAGAAACAACATCAGATATCTCAGGAAGTCGGTAGCTATTTTGAGCATGTATACCAGAGTATCAAAATAAGTTGCAAAACAAAATCCATGATGCACCTTCTGCTACTAGTGTATTCTCTAACAAGCTTGGGCATCATACTCTTCTCCAGAGTCCATACTGTAATGCAAAACTAGGAAACTTGGTTATGGTTTTGTAGTTTGTTCCATAAGTAAAATGCTCTTCTTATGACTGGATCAGCAGAAAATCCTTCTGCATACGCACTAATGGCAGTGAGGAGACTCCTGAATTTCTCTCCATCATCCTGTAACCAAACCATGAAAATCAGCTGTCAAAAGATAATGGCTTATCACAATCATGAATTGTTTCATCAAAGCAGAAGAGGTATAATAAATGCATCCGTTCAACATGTATAGATTAGTTAGCAGGACCTGAAACAGAGCCAAGTAGAGGATTAATCTAGGACTCAACCTGTCTGTACATTCTCAACAATAATAGCTTAACGGTTTTTGGAAACTTTACAAGTTCAAGCATTTGAAGAGATCAATGAATTTCTCAAAAGAGAAAAATATGCAATGCATTGACCCTAAACAGTGCCAAGTAGAGTGTTAATCTAGGATTCTTCACTCATCCACGTACTACAAAACTATAAAACCCCAAATGGGTTCGTCTAATAAAGTATTACTAGACTTCCTTCCAAAACAAGTAGGAAAAGTGATGTCATGTAGTCGGATAACTTTCATGGGCTTGAAGCAGGCGTATTTGAACACCCCAAAATTCTAGTTGGGAAAAGATAATAACTTTGTATAATAATCATAAATGCACGAACCTCAGGTTTTATAAATGCCAGATCTTTTGTATTGAATGGTACCATGTAGAATGGAAGATCAGAACGTAATAGTGCCTGTCATAATATAGAGCAATTACATATCAAAACAAGATTAATAGAAGTCGTAGGACACCCATCCACTAGGAGATGGGTAGTAATAAAATCCTTCAGGACACAAATGAAGTTGTAAGACACTATTAGCCAATAGAAATGACCCTTAAAATATGCACAACAAAACCTTTAAATACTTAGACCATAATGCTTTTAGGGGTGACCATTAACATGTCATCAATTAAAGTGCATTTACCCAAAAAATGCTTAACAAACCAGCAAGAGGAGAAAAAAAGGGAGGAGCGGGGAAGAGAATCCAGACAGTACCCAAAAGTCCACTCACAAGACAAGTCTACATAACATTGCATGTAAAGCAGCAACCAAGCAAGGGTTGAAGACTTGAAGCTGATAGCTGGTTTACACGTAGCAATCTATATTTAATATAGATTGCTTGACTATGGCTTAGTTTGGCTTGATATCTATATCAACCCAAGCACAAGCTAGTGTTCAAACTGAAAATAAAGCCTCTAAATGTTTTATAATAATAAAAAAAGGATCATTTTTGGTAAATTGAGTTGAATATAATCAAGTTAGTTGGTAGAAGTGTAGAACAGTAGAACTAAATGTTCATGTTCAGATTGGTGAACTGTCGGGTGTCTGGGTCCATTGGTTGCTATTGACAGTTTGATACGGTGATACGGCAACGACACACCATTATACTTACAGGCAATTGGGCAGTTCTTTTTGTTTTTTTTCTTTGTTTTTTTTTTTTTTTTTTTTTTGAGAAAAAGCAGATATTATCAGAGAAAAAAGAAACAAAAAGCAAATGCTCATCTGATTACCAAGTTCTTGCTTAATATAGCCTGTTCAGCACCTGCTATCAAGGCCTACAAGGAAAAACCAAAGGCAGCATTGTCAGTCAACTAAGAAATTTCGGAACACTTGCAATTTCTATTACGGTAAAATCTTTTACTAATCAATGGTTTTTAAGAGCAAGAAGTAATGGGCAACTACTTCTTGCTAATAGCATTACCTTTCTGATTCGTTCTTCCTCAACTTGATGCACACACTGCAATAAATTCTCCAATGAGGCTGTCCACATAAGAAAGGTTAACTATTAGCATACGAAGCAATACATTCTCCAATGAGGCTGTCCACATAAGAAAGGTTAACTATTAGCATACGAAGCAATACATTCTCCAATGAGGCTGTCCACATAAGAAAGGTTAACTATTAGCATACGAAGCAATACAGTCCCTCCATGGACCTAAGTGGGAAAGAAGTATCAAGTATATCAAACAACATATAATTAGGTGACTTACAAAAGAACATTATAACAAAAAGAAGTAGAGCACCAGAAAGACATCCCTGTATTGCTCTGATGGAAGAAAACTTATAGTGAAAAGATGTTTGACTTTCAAACAACGTACTATACTTAACAGTATAGATTTCAGAATTCAAGTTCTACTTTCATTCCATACTTTCTTGGCAATCAAACAGAGAAAAATGATCTAAAACTCTTCTTCAGTTAAAAAGAACACTATGCATGAACGAACCACATTCAGCAGTTGAACCTTTATGAAGGACTCCCTATTGCTGGAACCATGCAAGGTTCACAGTTATAACAGTTGTAAACAGAAGACATATGGACGCACCAAATTTAGTGATGAGTTGCAGAGCATGAACGTTTCCAATTCCATCAACCCCTGCATGAATGGTTTAAGTTCTAAGATCAAAATATTGTCTTGATGCTGATGATACTGCAAGAAAATTTCTCTGAATTGTATCTCATGCCTTGATATTCATAAAAGAAGAAAACAAATATCTTGCTATAGTTACTTGTAATTCTTCAACACTAAATGTTTCATATTTGTTATACAGTCTCTTCACGTAAATATTTTTTTTCCTTATCTTCATTGGATTTTCACAAATGGAACATAAATAACCTGGAATGTTATCACATTTGTCACCAACAAGTGACATCACATCAACAAACTGAGAGGGTTGCAAGGTTCCATATTTTTTAGCAAAGTCCTCCATTCCAAACGAAACCATCCTGGGAAACCACAAAAATTATATCAGAAAATACTAGTCAACTATGATCTAATTGTGCATGCCACGTCAATGACATGTCATAATACAAGGGGTCCCACTAAAGCCACGTCAACATTTAACAATACAATTGCAATGGTTCGACAAGATTGATTAAAATTGGTGACTACAAGGGCGCTCATGATAAAATTAGAAATGGGCCCAAAACAAATACCAAATAATACAAGAAATATGATGAGAAAGTTCCTAACTTCTAACTTTCATCCTCAAGACAGCATTTGATTTTCCTGACAATAAAGTGTACGCAATAGATGTATTAATTTATACCCCACTGAAAGCATGAGTTGGAATAATCTTCAAATCAAACCAGGCCTTTATCCTAATGAAATTCTGGATGTATCCTCTTCATAAATAATTTGGAGTCCTCAATTTGAAAGCTCTCCACTGAGATCATACCCTAACTAACTCTTTTCTCCATCTCTATGCTTTCTCCTACCTATGTTCATGTTAAATTTGCCCCATTTCATTTTATCAACTTATCATCTATATTGGTTATTGAATTATCCTTCGAGCTCAAGGCTCTAAACTGAAATCAACTTGGAAGATTTTCCCTCATCTATATTTCAAATCCAAGTCGTGCAATTATATCCGAACCAATAATACCAAATCACAGTATAACATTATAGAACTGCAATCAAGATGTAATGTCATTCAGTTTAAAAACGATAAGCACAGTCAGGAGGCTACTATGTTAAACTATTCAACTATTAGTACTTCAACCAAGTGAAAAATCTTCTACAGTGATCACTAAAATTCATGGTACTTTATTCCAAAGTTTATAGACAAATCAGTAGGGTGAGTGCCGAGAGGCGTTTTACTCGATTAGGATAAAATTTTGAGATAGGGGAGACTAGTCAGCCATACACCTACTAAACATTTCTTACCTTTAAGTAATCAACCCTAGATCTTATCAACAATGTAATCAACACTAAAATCTACAGTACTTAATTACCCTGCACATTTCATAACCTTAAGAGTAATCAACCCTATACCACAAGAATGAAGGCAAAAACAATACCAACAAATTCTGTGGTTTTCTTACCCTGTCAATCAACCATAACTCTTGAAAAGGTTAAATGTTTATATTTCATACATAACACTCTTCAGAACTTTGTTTCCTGTTAAATTTTGGATAGGAAACCTAAGATTTGATGAACTTCACAGAAATAAAAAAGCAAGGAGTCATTTCTCTTTTACTTATAACAAGCAAGAAACTTTTATAAAGCAGAAATAAGTACCAGACAAGGTGGAAAAGACGTTGTGAATTAACAAAAGGAAAGACAACCACTGAAAAAAGCACTAGACCAGCCAAAAGACAGATGAAAAATTAACCAGAAAACAGAAAAGCAGACAAAAGCAAGAGAGCTAAAACTCAAGGGAACATACTTAAGTTGTTTAGACAAACAAGCACAGAGATAGGTTAAGAACTTAATCCTCTTCTACAGTGAATCCACATCTTCCTCTCATAAAACTTTTTAAAACACACCATGAAGGAATAGCTGGCCGCAGTTCCAAAGAAAGGAGATAATATATGCTAAACAGTATTGCAGAAACATATTAACTAACTATAACCAAACGTGCAAAGATAAACAAAGATCTTCAAAAAGGTCCACAAGAGCCATGAAGTAAACGTGGATAGTAAATGAGCTTGCTTACTCAAAGCCACGTGAAGCAATTCGTAGAAGACGCAATGAAGGAGATAGGATCTGAAAAAAGTCTTTGTCTGGGGAGACAACTCGTACCTGTTTAAAGTGAGAGCAACTGAATTGATAAAGCAGATTTAAATTACTCATAACTCTTTCTAATTCTTACGGTGTGATGCCAATATGTCATTTCTCATAGGTCAAAAACAAAACCCCTACGAAATACATTAGTCCAAATCTTCAGTATTTGCCATGGCAGCATGCCTCAGTTATGACACAACTTACTAAAGTTGCACTAACAGAACCAAATTCCAATACGAAACTAAATGACGACTTGCTTATTTTTAGAAAACTAGACCACACCTTTCTGAAATAAAAAAATAATGAATAAAAGCATTGAGCTACTCACACATTCACACCCTTAAAATTAGAAACCCAAATTTTCTTTTCCTTTTTTTTTTTTTTTGGGTACGAGAAAACCATATATCTTAGAAGTTTACAACCACCACTGTCTCAGCTGGAGCCTAGATTAATTGGGATTCCCGCTTGATGATCATTTTCGTACAAATAGAAAGGAAATACGGTAATACCATTCTAGAATTACAACCACACACAAAAAAAAAAAAAAAAAATCATAGGGGGAAAACAAGTATATTTTGAAAAAAAAACGCTCTCAAATATAAAAGTTGCGAATATAACCTTGTAACCATTATCAACACTCCTAACAGCCAATGTTCCAATCACATCATCAGCTTCCACACCTGGAACCTGCCTTTGAGTAGACCACAATTAATCAACAGATACCAATAAGGGCAACTAATCATACAAAGCTGTGATATAGAGCTATTACCTCAATCACCGTGATGGACATAGATTTGAGGGATGCTTTCAAGTACTGAAGTCCCTGAACAATGGTATCTGGTGTAGGGGGGCGATTGCTCTTGTATGCGGGGTATAAAGTATGACGAAAATTCATGCCTTCAATTAAAAGCAAGACAATACTATAAGAAAATCATTCTTAAAATTAAAAAATATATAGAATAAATAACAAAAAAAACTCCAATAATGAATTCTAAGAAAAGGTCAAAACTGTTAAAAGAGCAGCAATAGGGGATACAAAGAAAAATGTGACTGTAAACTGAGATGAATTGTGGAGACGGATAATCATGAGAAATGCATCTGCTGGGGCATCAAACCTCAATAAAATTCATTCATTCAACCTAATCAGAAACGTGATAAAAAAAGCCTAACCAATAAATTTTTCTTATAAAAAAAAAAAAAAAACAGAGAGAGAGAGAGAGAGAGAGAGAGAAAGATAAAAGAAAAGAAAAAAGCAAGCAAACAAATAAATTACAAAGGTAAAATGTCTTTAATTCAACATAGACAGTGGTTAGTAGCCAATCCAACTACAATCTTCAACATTCCCCATTCCCATATGTGACAAGGGAGGGATAGGGAGAGGAGGGAGAGGAATGTACAGTCAAAAAGAGAGAGAAGTATGTCTCCAGTTCCCCATATATAAAACCAAACTCCCCTTCAACATTCAGCATCCCCATATGTCAAAAGGGAGAGAGGGAGAGGGAGAGGGGGAGAGAGATAAAAAAGCCATGTTGCATGGGAGGGCAGGGGCATGCAGATCCCCAAATGTACAAGAAAAACGACTCTGCTAAGATCGCAAGGTATACATGGATTGATACTATTATTTACATTAAGTTGTAAATTTATACTATTAAAAATGTTAGACCTTCGAACCAATTAGCAATGAGAGAGAGGTCCCAGATCTTATGTACTGGTAATGTAAGCTCATACAGAAAGTATGCTATAAGGCATTATCAATTATATCCGATGGTCATACAAAAAACCATTTAGTGTTTGTAAAGTCACATATTAGGTTCAAGTAATGTGCCAATTACTTAAAAAACTGCAGCTTCAGTATTTCCAACTTTGATAAAGAATCTCAACCAAATTTCGAGAAAATTGAAAATGGAGTAAATATGTGCATGCCTAGAGATGTAAAAATGGACTCTTGACTAGTCTTCTAGATTTAATTATTTTCTTCATGATTTTTGAAGTTATTGTATCCAGGTTACATTTTTCTAGGGTTAGTACATTAGTATCTGAGTTTTCTCTTAGGGTTTATCTCTCAAGGAAATGAAAATGGCAATCTTGACTGATGAATAAAATTATTCCTAGAAATTGTTGCTTCCTTTCTCACTGCCCTCCACTATAAACCCTGATCCCTCTACCTCTCTAATCCTCTTCTCCTGTGTCCCATCCCTATTCTGTCAATCTCTAATCCACCCTTTCTTTTCTCTCCTCGCTTAACTGAATCTATTTCATCTTGGTGCTACATTGACTAGGCAACACAATTTTTAACAGCAAAATAATACCAGCATATATACTAGTCATTATGCAAGAAGTGGAACAGACAAAATGCCCCAGTAACCTTAAAAACATAACATATGCATTTAAATTTGATATTCCTGTGGGCACTAGGAAGCAATCTGGGGCCTTACTAGACCAAGGTAGGTTTTCGATGATCACAATAGTTGAATCTTAATATTTGAGAAAATTCAGCAGGATGAACATATTTTATATTTTACCAAAACCCTCACAAGGGTTGCCAGATATCTATTGCTACCTAAAACCACTGTCACTAATTTGCCGGACTGGTCTATTTTCTCAACTCCCAAATGCAAACCAAGAAAAAGATTAAAACAAATGAAGCATACCTTTTCCTCTAACACTTTCTTTGGATGAAACACTAGTTTGACCAAATGAACCTCCTGAAAAGAGAAGGTCTGTCTTATCAAAAATTGGGCTTGAGAAAACAGCTACACATACCAAAGCAGCTGACAATTCATAATTAGCCAGTCACAGGGAAGAAATGAAGATTAGAGTCAGGGGACTAACAGCACCCAACATCTTAACACTGAAGACCCAAGATTAACTAAAAACATAGGCATATGCAATAAAATAGTATATGACATAAGCACAACTAATAACTTGTGATGGAAAGGCAAACCATTAGTGAACTATTGTCAAATTAATTAAGCATCTATTTTTCTGCATAATATTGAATCAACAGAGGGAACGGGGAACATAGAACTTTTAATACTCTTTTTGAAAACTTCATTACTCCTTCAAATAGAGATTTTACCCAACAGCAATGCATGAATTGATTTCAACTAATCTGACTAATTTATTCAATAAGAGAAAATATGCAAGTCACTAAACTCCTAGATTACATAATTACATGATACATGCCTATGAACAAGATATGCCGGTATATTACTGGTTGGACCAAAAGATGCTAGTTTAGCATAATGCTCTAGACACTGTCCACGAGTTGATGAATTACTGTACATGATAGAGCCAACACGCAGTAAAATTAAATCATACGTTGCATCTGATTCAACAGATCTAACATAAATATGCTGCCTAAAAGGACAACCTTTTATATTCCAACTTTAATATCAATAATCATTCCACTAGATTCTAGAGGCAATTTCTCATACTATACCAATAAAAATAGATTCCACGATATTCACAGAGCATTAAAGCAATCACAGGGACAACTGATAAATCATTTATAAAAACTTCCCCCTTTTTTTGGGTCTAAATGATGCATAAAAGTATAATCAGATATTAGTGCAAATGTTTGTGAGCATGAAAGATGGAGAGCTGATGTGAAGAATGTCCCAACAAGAGCAACCTTGAGAACTTAATAAGTAGCAACAAATCTTGATAGAGATATGGAAAGAAATTAAAAATTTTGAATAGCCCTGTTAAGATGGAAATACAGAAACGTACCCATCAGTAAAGACAGATGGATGGGTTTTGACATTTGAACCACTTATCTACCATCAAATTAAAGAAAAAGTAAAGCCTTAGTACAATGTTGCAGATATTCACTAATTACTCAGTTCATGACCTTGGACTGAATGATATGGGCATCCTCTCCCATTGGAATTAGATTACATCACCATGAGCTTTCCTAAATGCACTGAAAGAATACGTAAGAGCTTAGAACTTACATTTAGGAAGGGCCATGGTGAACTACTCACCAAGTCAAACATTAGTAGATAGACTCAAAGGAGCTCCTACTGGTTAAGTTTAAGTATATTCCAGTGACAATTGGAATTCAATGGATTTGATGCCCATAAGGTTGATTCCCTCATCCATCTTTGATCATTTCAATCTAATTCTTTCAGTTCTTGGCCAGATAACTTATTGTCTAAACTTCACTTATATGGGAAAGATCTAAAATAAATTCAGAGAAAAAGAAGATAAAAAGTGGTTCCTTTGAGAAAAAAGACAATTACATTTTACCCAAATCCTTGGCACTAAAACGAACATCATTAAACAAAATGCAAACATTAAATACACAACACGAACATCCTATAATCCTTTCTCCAACCATGCAGCTATGAAACCAACAGTCTACTGCTGTCTGAAACAAATGTAAACTTTTCTCTTTTCTAAGAAACAGAATTTTATTAGTTCAAAAGAAAATTTACAAACTGGACAAGACATCCAATGAGAAGAACTCCTCAAAACAACAAGCAAAATCAACTGATATACCTAGCAAAAGTGCAAGAGAAATAAATACAACATAAGTGACCCTAGGAGGTATATGAATAGATCATTTTCTTCAAACTCCACAAGCAAAACCAAAAATTCTAGGATGTCTAAAGCATTTGAAGAGCTAAAGAGTGATAAAATGTACAGCATTTAAAGTATATCTTTCATTAAAAAAAATCAATTACAGAAGGAAGAGGTTAACAGATTCATATCCCACCATCATGGTCAAACACCACCTGCATAAAAAAAAGAACAGAAACATATAAGCAGTTGTAACAAATTTAAAAATAAATTGAGGGTGAAATTGGCACCCCCTTTTCACAAACTACACCCTCTTCCATGCACATATCCGTTGGAAAATTACATTTGGAGGGGGGTGTGGTTTGTAAAAGAGGGGGTGCAAATTTCAATCCCCATAAATAAATAAATAAAAACCAAGCAAACTCCCAAAAAAAAAAAATTAACATTTAGGGGGTGTATGATATTAGCATATATTGAAGGAGGACCGAGCAAGAAAAAATGGTTGCGTATCCTAACTATTAAAGATAATTATTTAGTACAATCAGTACTGCATCTTATATGATCCATCTTATATGACTACAGAGCATTCAAAACCACAAAAGTAGGAATCATACACAAGTGGATGAAGAATGAGGGGTAAATTCAGGATTTAATTTTAGATAATTTGGATTAGGAGCTAATGAATAGGATTAGGGATTTTGGTACAGATTTCGGTTATTTTTAGACTGAACTGACAAATAATAGGGATTTTGGTATATATTTCGGTTATTTTCAGACTGACCTGACAAATGATAGGGATTTCTAATGTGGCACTATTGTTTCTCTCTCTTCCCTATCAATTCTGCATAACTAGTCTTCCGTATTTTGAATAACCAAATTAGAATAGAACCAATAAGGAAGAAAAGGGCAAGATGGCCAATTAAGACTAGCAGGAAGAAGCATAGTGCATGCATATAAAATCAATGAATCAAACAGAATAATAATATTATGTGTGATACACACAGAATGGAAAAAAATCATACCGCCACATGGGAAGGAACAAACTGTAGCACATCAATTATCTGCAAGGAAATCCAGAATAAAAGAAAAGGCCTTAGACCACAAAATTACAGATTTCTTATAGAATTTCTATATTATTCTTATATAAAACATAGTATGTCCGGAAAATAAAAGAAAGTCCAGTTCATGTGCTTATTAGAGTAGGAATTAGATACAAACTTACTCAATAAGACAGACAACTAAAAATCTACATAAACAAACCAAGTTACAGTCCAAAAAAGAACTAGACCAACAAAGTGTCCACAATTAAAAAAAAAAAATTACACTTTTTATTAATATTATTCTTGGAACACGGTTTCTATATGCAGGGTCAAAGAACAGACTAACATAATGAAACTTGACTTAGCAAACATATGTTCACAGAAAAAAAAAAAATAATACTCTTCTAGTGAATCAATAATCTACAAGAGAAGATAAGTTTCACAAACATATGCATTTGCATTAGGAAAGAATAATTCCACTTGGTTGAAAACAAACAAATAAAAACAACAAACTACAAGACTCCTAATGGTATAATACTGCAGATAAGGAGGCCACATGCATCCAAAGTTCAGTGCACTTCGGAAGATTTCAGTCCTCTGTATAAGCAACACTTACAAGAGAAAGCGCTGTAAATATGGTCAGCACCCAATCTCCATTTCCATCAGCATGTGTCAGATGGCCATGGTGTAACTTGGCTACTCTCATCAAGAGAAATAAAACAATGATTAGTAGTGCTATTTATCAAACAGAAAAGAAAAGCAGATAATGGAATTCAAATTAGATAAATTTACAATATGCTCTATAATTGAAAGTAACTTGAAACCTATGGAAGCAAACTCTCATACAAAAGGAAATTTAAGAATGCGGTGCCCCTTTGAATCAATTCTAGACAACTCGAGAAAAAACAAATCAGAGACGTGATATTATTTGCCAGAGATATCCTAAAGCTTCAAGTTATCTGAGCGAAGTTGCAGACAATAATCCAATAACTAACTTGAAGCATTCTATATTTGAAATCATTCTATCAGTGGATTAAATATCCTCAAAACTAAAAGTTCAAAGCACTCTACTTTGGTTTGCCTAGAGTTGCCACAAAATAAGTTAAAATATTGCAATCAACAGGATAAACGAGACGAGAATCCAGTTCCAGAAAATCAAAAGATATGCATAATTTACCGAGAAGCTTGTAGTATGATCTATAGATGATGGATGTGCCGTCAATGAGCATTACTCTACCATTTGAAGGGTTACTATATACAACTTTCTGTTCATGCTTCCCTGAATCAACCAGCAAATCTCCATTGTCATGAACAAGTCCGGGTAATGCCGAGTGAACACTGGTGGCTAGATTACAATGTCCCTAAAATCAATAATAAAAAAAAAAAAATCAGAAATTCATCCCAACTCGTTGGGAGGCAAAACCCTAAATTTCACACACTGACTTGCCTGAGATAATGAATTGTTGATTTGTGGGGGTATAGATAATACCTTTGCGGATGTTATAGGAGAAAAATGGAGACAAGTGAGGTTGTTGGGAGTGCGCAAGTGGTGCCCGAGCCTCTTGTGAGCTCCTGGGCCAAACAACTTGAAGCTTCTCCAGAGGGATTGAAAGTGAAGCAGCGAAGAGAAAGAGCAGGCCATAAATAAGATATGAACCGTCTCACACTCGCTCGCTCTCCATTCTCCAATGTCCAACAACAGCCCCCCCGCCCAAATGAAATTTACACGACGCCGCACGCTTTAACTTGCCACCAAATAAGATAATACTCCGGTATTTATTTTATTTTTGAATTTTTCTATTGGAACCTCTAAATTTATTCACTTGATCTTTATGCTTTTTACACCTCTTATCAAATTTTCAAATACTAAGTTTACTCACTAAACTTCCTCAAATAACCTCAATAACCTCACTCATATAATTTGCAAATAAATTATTATCTTTAAATAAAAAATGATTTCAATGATTTAATCACTCTATAAATCTTAACTAAATATACATTTCTTAATCAAACTTGAGTTTAAAAATTAATGTCTAATCAATGAGAAAATACCATGAACTATTATGTTTATATATATAGATATATATATTTTTCTATATTACCTGTGCAAAAAAATAATAATAATAATAATTTGTTTTTATTCTAAAAAAAAAACCATTCATTTTTTAATGTTTTTTTTCCTGTATTTTTTTTTTAAATGGGGGATGGTGCGCATGTTCTGTATTTTTTGTACCACATGATTAATTATTTAATTTTTTTTATGCAAATATAATGGATTGACTTAAATTTAGGTCATAAATCATAAAAGGATTTATTTTGTTTTCCCTCACCAATATGCGTTCAACATATATATCATACATTTTTATGTCACATGATCTTAATCATATTTTTAATTTTTATTAAATATATATGAATGCTTTAATGAGTATGTAGTGAAATTGAAAAATAAAAATAGATAAGGAATACAATCTAATATTATTGAATTGGAAAATCTACATAAAATAAATATAATTTTTTTTGTATAATTATTGTCCTTAATAGTCATTTTATAGTAGGCTATATATGTCATTTAATAATTCATAATAGAGTGAGGTCAAGTTAGCAGATTTGGAGGTTCCAATAGAAACTCTCTTTATTTTTTTGGTCTGTACTCCGGTTTTTTTTTTTTTTTTTTTTTTTGAAAACGGACATGGGTCTCCCGTTCGGTTGGAGATATAGTTCTCCTCCCTACATTATTATTTATACTATTTTGAGAGTATAACGGGGGGAGGGGACATAGAGTCTAAACCTCGTGTTGGAATACATGATTGAGTGACATCTTGAATAATATCAGGAGTGTCATCTATCCAAAACTCATCCAACATGGATGTACTAGCAAGGTGTGCAAGTTCATTTGCTTCACGAAAGACATGTCTAAGGGAGATAAAATTAAAAGCTTGTGAATAGTACTTACAAACCTCAGACAAGTCATCTCCATCACTAGCCAGGGTAGTCATTACTATAGCACTATCACTTTCAATCTCCACTTCACTCCATTGTTGATGTATGGCTATAAGTAGACCGGCGATGTATCGCCTCGACCTCTACATGCAACGCAGAGCTTGCAAATGGAACATGCCTAGACAACGTCGCAGCACAGCGTCCCCATTCATCTCTGGCTATAACTCCCACTCATCCATTCCCGGTTTTTAACCTATAGGAAAATGTTTTTTTAATTTAATTTTAACAAAATTATTAGTCTAAATACTTGTTACTGCCTCATACTTTAGGTTTAAAATTGATTCAGTATCTGGACTTCTAATTTCATCAAAAACATTCTTGCACTATTATTTATTATCCACTAGATCATTTCGTCTGTAATTCCTGAACTGGAGACGTTAACTCGCTAACTTTACCTAACACTTTGACCCATTGTTGACCTTACCGATCACCACCACGTCATCATAATTGTCGTAGAACTTGTTATTGGCAGATCAATGAGATTCGTGAGCTAATTAACATTGTCGTCTTTGAGGTCGTTGAGACCTGTTTCCTCGTTGAAGTTTATATCCATCAAGCATGAATTCATTGTAGAGAATCAAAAATCACACAAGCTAGTGTTTCAAGAAATTGTCATGGTTTGAGCAATTGGGGTGCCAGAATCGAAGAACTGGATACTGGGTTAGGGTTTAGGGCGATTGAGAAGATGAGAAATTGAACTATTTAGGGTTTTGAAATGGATAGTGGCAGAGGGACTGAATGAGAAGTGAGTCGGACTCACTAATTTACCAAAGTTTTGGTCTTTTTTGCTATGTACCGGAAAAGTGGATGAGAGAAAGAGCCAGGGCTAATTTGGAGATTTCCCCTTATATGTGAGCCCCACAGGAGTTGAGTTGGCATGCCATGTCAATGAGTTAACATCTTCAATTCATGGATTACTGACGAAATGATCTATTGGATGAGTGATACGCTCAAAGCAAGCGTATAATTTAACCCTGAAAATGTCATCGTTAGTAAGCAGTAAATAGGGATCGTTCTATTCCGGGGATTAAGGGTACACCTATCATTGTAGGACAAATAAAGAATTAAAATAAGTACAAATTAAATTATTTATAAAAATAAAACAAAGTATGAACATATTTACGAAATTAAGGGAGGGTTTTGATTTAGGGTTCCGAAAATTAACTAAGTAAAGAAAATAAATAAAACACAAAAACATAATTACAAGAATGAAATGAGAGAATCAAACATCAAAACCAAAGTCATAATCAAATTCAATTCAACCCTAATATTGTTCATCTAAGTCATGAGAAAGAAGTTGATCATGTGAAATATTCAAAGCAAATAATTTCACATATTTTACTTTCCAATGCTAATTAACCTAAGTGAAAGCACAAAGATTAATCCCGTCAAACATGTAATCAAGTTCTAGAAAGCTAGGCAATCATAGCATGTTAGACGCATGAAGAACACATAGAAAGGCTATCAACTCGAGTGTACAACTTAGTATGAAAAAGTCAATCTAATTGCAATCATTTTCAATTAAATTCGGTTTTTGTCCAAAACCTTTACTACTTTTTATTCAAGTTCACAAAACAATAAGTTGAATCATGTTCTTAAATCTAGCACCAATCATACAAAAACCCTAAGTGTTTCGAACCACATAAGATTAACATACAAGAGATATCAATTAAGCAAATTTAATTAAACAACTCACAAAGCAACTAAGAATCACAATATAGGAATCGAAAATCTCATTCAATGATATAATTTCATAATTAACACTTTTTTCAAACATCAATGTCAACAGAACATAACCAACGAAAATCAAACAAGGTGACAAAGAAGAGTGAATTACACTGTGGATGGAGATGAGGATGGATGATTGACGTTGTTGGTTCCTTGAATCTCGAAAGCAAGCTTCAAGGGTGGTGATGGATGGTGAATGCTCACGGCTCCTTCTTTCTTCTTTGGCCTTGCTTGAAATCCGTGAGATGCACTGAGGATGGAGAGATGAGGAGAGGCTAGACGTTTATGAGAGAGTAATTTTCTGAATTGTAAAGTGTGGAATCTCTAATGTCAAATATGAAGGAGTATATATAGGGCATGGCTAGGGTTCTCCAAGCTTCTTGATTCTTCTATTAATTTCCAAGAAATTATCAGAAATTTCCACATCACTTCAACCAATGGTATGATGCCAAGTAAGCCCTTCTTTGTTGTTCAACCAATCACAAAACTCCAAATTAATTCCCTAATATATGGTTGCCGAAATTCCATGAAGATTTTCTGATTTTCTCTTTTATTTCGGCCAAAATTCCTTTAGGGAATTTAGGGATGCACCTAGACACGTTTTGACCCTTTTTTGGTGCACACATATCTTCTTTCCTTAAAAATCTTACTAGAATCTCTCTTGGCGTCTTCTCCTTGATATTTTCTGATTTTCACGTTGGCTTCCTCCTTTCTCTCTCTCTTTTCACGGCAATCACACAAAATTAACTCCTCCAACAATATTTCCTTCCTTAAAACTCTCCCTAAAAATTCTCTTGGCATAATCTTTTATTCTTCTCTTTATTTTCACCCCAACTCTCTCTTCCTCATAGGATTTCACGGCAAACAACTCAACACATACTCCTTTGCGTCACAAAACCCTAATTTCATGGGCTTTTGTCCAATTGCCAAAAATCCAATTTAATCTAGAGAGTTCTTGGGCCATCTTGCGTCACCTCCTTGCCATGTCAACTTCTAAGGTCTTCAAGAAGCTTCTCTCACACCATAACACTTCATCATTTCGATTTCCATTCTTGGTTGACTCAAGAGTCTCGTTTTGGCAGGGTTTCCTCTTCTAGACAGGATTTCCTGGTTGAAACAGGAAAGCTTCTTTTCTTCATTTCTGCTCATTTATGCAACCCTTTGTATCTTGTTCTCCCTCCAACGTTGGTTAGCTCCTCTTTCCATTCATGAGCTCATTTCAGCTTATTTATTCCAAGGACCTGAAAATAGAAACTTTCTAAAATAAGAAATGGAAACTTTCATAAACTAAACTGGAAACTTTCTAAAAATGGGAAATAGAAACTACAAAACGGAAACTTTCTACAATTAGGAACTTTCCCAATTGAAGAATGGAAACTTTCCTAAACAGGGATTTTTTAAGGAAATAAAGCAGGAAATGTAAGGAAATAGCAGTTAAAAAGTCGCATTAAAATGCTCCTATCAATGAGAAATAATAGTGTGAGGGTGTTTTTGATGAAATTAGAAGTTCTAAGATTGAATCGATTTTGGACCTAAAGTATGAGGTATTAATCAGTATTTAGCCCAAAATTATTCCTAAAACAATCCACCCAACTTCTAAATTTCCTCATAAGACTACAATGAAACATCGATGAATGAATGTTCAATAAATTAATAATGTCGATTAAATAATAAAGGATTAAATTTTGTTTAGTCCATGTACTCTAACGCTGTCCTCGTTTCAATCCCTGATATTCTCATTTAATCTGAAAAGTCTTTAATGTCACAATTTCCGTCTGATTGGCACACTCCGTCCAATTGCTCCGTTTATAGGCTGACGTGGCATTAAAGTCTACGCCAACTCAGCCTTTTCAATTGCGAAATGTCCATACTATTCATGCCCTTTATTATTATTATTATTATTATTATTATTATTATTATTTTGTCTGTTTATCTCTTCTTCCCCATCTCTCTTCTCCTTCTGTTTATCTCCCTCCTCTCTCTTTCTGTTCGTCTCTCTTCTCTTCCCCATTCTCTCTCAAATGTCATCATCCACCTCTCACCACCTTCTCTTATATTCACCTCCTCCTCGCTTCACCCTCTTCTTCACCACCTCCTCCTCCTCTCCCCCTCCTCTCCCCTCCTCTCTCAAATGATCAACCCCAAATACTCCGCCTCCAGTCTCGCCTCCTCGTTTTTCTTCGTTTTTCTGAAGGGGGCGATCGTGGTCTACAGGGCCTATCTCTAGCGACATTCTTCACGCTTCTAGCTCTGCTCTTTGCTGCTTACCATGTCCTTTCTGCGCTTTTTGGGCCGTCTGAGACCCACAACCGCCCCAGGAGCTTGGAGGAGATGCAGCCTCTTCTGCTGCCGATCCAGCTCGGCGAGATCACCGCCAAGGGGCTCAAGCAGTACGACGGCTCCGATCCCAAGAAGCCTCTGTTAGGAGCATTTTAATGCGATGTTTTAATAGTATTTACTCATATTTTTCTTAGTTATTTCCTTTACTTAATCATTTTTAATTTAGTTTCTATTTTCTAGGTACATTGGAATAAATGACAATGAAATGAGTTGAAATGAAGAAATGGAGTTTTCCTGGTCCAACTAGGAATCCTGATGAGGCTAGGAAACCTGAAGGCATTAGGAGACCACATGGCTTGAAGATGACGTGGGAGATATTATGGGAGATTAAATCTGATTTTTGCATGGGAAATGATGGAGATAATGTGAAAAATCAGGAGATTACTTTGAGAAAATCTTGGAGAGTTTCATGGGATTGTGCAACAAGAAAAGGCTCAAAACAAGTCCAGATTCGTTCCTTAATTCCCTCAAGATATGTTGGCTGAAATTAGAGAATAAAATCTGCAATTTTAATGTGAAAATCAAGAGAAAATCAAGGGGAGGATGTTAAGGATAAAGCCATGGAGAGATTTAAGGGAGAAAAGGTCCAAAATGAGTCTGGATACATTATCTAGGTTCATGCCTAGATATTTGGCCGAAAATTGTGAATAAAATCAGATTAAATTATGGGAAAATCAGCTACAAAATATTAGGGATTGATTTTGGAGCTTTTTAATTGATTGGTTGACACAACAGAGCTGACGTGGCGCTACGTGATTGGTCGAAGCTGTGTGGTGCAACCAGAAAATTCTTTGGAAATTAAATTCATGAAGTCTTGCCTTCCCCTAGATATAGCCTCCTCTCTAGACGTTTTATACACCACTACACAACACATCACACCTCTCTCCCTCAGTAAATAAACATTAGAAAAATTCTCTCCATTCTCTAGTCTTCTGAAGCTCTGCGTCTCAAGCAATAAGGAGAAGAAGTCATGCAATACATCAAGATTCTATCCACCATCCACCCTTGTGTCGTCCTTAGAAGATTGCTTGCTTTCATGGATTTTCGAGTTCTTCGTCTCAAGGCTTCATCATTCATCCTTCATGGTGTATTTCATCTTTTTCTTTTGTTTCCTTTGTTTGATTTCGTAAAGTTATGAATTCTAGTTAACATGACGTTAAGGGCAAAGTTTAAAGCCCGCTTGTATGTTTTGAAATAAAGTTGTGATTTCTTTATGTTGATTTATATGTTGCTTATGTGAGATTGCTTGATTGATTTTGGATTACAGAAAACTTTTGCATGTTTATGTTCTTTGGTAGCCAACTTAGGATATATGCATGTAATTGGAGCTAGATTTATGTAGTAAAGGCTTTGGACAAAAGTCGAAATCAATTAAGGAGGATTGCAAATAGGTGAACTTTTCCCTACTAGGTTGTGCACTTTGATTGACATCCTTTCTTTGTTCTTCATGCGTTGAATGTGTTCTTGATTAGCTAGCTTTCTAGACTGTGATTGCATGTTCAATAGGATTGATTTAGGTGCTTTCACTTAGATTAATTATTCAAGGAAAGTAAAAAATGGGAAATCGTTTGCTTTCTAACGTTTCACATGGTCAACTTCTTTCTCATGACATAGATAATCAACTATAGGAATTGTGATTTGATTTCATTCATATGATTATGGTTTTGATCTTTATTCCTTGCGTTCCACCCGTGTATATATGTTTTTACATTTTCTTTATTTTATTTATTTAATTTAATAATCCTAAAACCCCCTTGTGTTTGTTTTATTTTTGTAAATAATACTTTATACTTATTTTAATTCTTTATTTGTTGTACAATGACAGGTGTACCCTCAATCCCCGGAATAGAACGATCCCTATTTACCATATACTAACGATGACATTTTCAGGGTTAAATTGCGCGCTTGCTTTAAGCTTATCAGCCTCTGCTCATGGTCGTCAAGTCTCAGATTTATGATGTTTCTCAGTGCAGGTGTTGAATCGAAAATTTCAATTTAGGGTTTAACTTCTGGGATTGTGATTGTTGTGCTTATCTGATTTCTGAAGTAGTCAACTGAGTTTCTATTTTGATGTTACTTTGTTATCTGGTAATTTTAAAGTTGGGATTTGATCATCTGATAGTTTCTGGGTTCTATTAATTGTTGAATTTGGAAGATGATAAAGACTTGGGTAGAAACTAGAGCTGCAAATTGTTTCAATTTGGGGATTGCGAATTTGCGATTTTTCGATGTGGGTTAGTGATTACTATCTGTGTGTTTTAACTTTTAACCAATGAATGTTGTTTGTTGAGTCTCACCATTGTGATTAACAAGGTGGCTGTTTTTCATTTCACCGCTTGATGAGAAAGTGTTTCTATCTAGCTTGGTTTATGTTAGAGGTTCAATACAAAATAGAAGTGTTTGGAATTGTTTGTTATGCAGCTTTTGTTTATGTATTTGCTAGTTCATCCATGGTGTTTGGTTCAAATTGGTTTCTGTAGAGTTAAATTTGTAGTTGGTGGAATTTGGATTTTGATGAACTTAGGAAATACTTAGATGTTGGATATGTTAGTTTGATTGATTGTGCAGGTCTGGTTCTTGGAATTTGTTGATATATGATGGCAATGGAATTGGTGGTTGAGCTCGAGAGAGAGCTCGGTGGTGGTGGTTGTGGTGATTTGGGTGTGAAGAAGAAGTAGGAAGAAAAGAAAAAGAAATGGAATAAAATAAATTAAAAAGAAAAAAGGAAGAGAGAAAGATTATAGGGTTATATTGGACATTTCATCATTATCGAGCTGACTTGGCGTGGCTTGGATTGCCACGTCAGCAACTTAACGGCGCAATTTGACAGAATCTTAATGGTGAGGACCTATTGGACGGAAATTATTGTGACATCAGGGACTTTTTGGATGAAATTAAAATGTCAGGGACTGAAACGATGTTGGAGGCAGAGTACAGAGACTAAACATAATTTCTAGTTCCGACTCGGTACCAATCACCACCATTATTTCATGGCTATTGGCCTTTAGCCTCCAATACCCTGTCTGACCCTAATTTTACTAACTCCATTTGGGGTTTGTGTCCCTTAACCACTGATAAATTTGTCCATCCCACCTTAGGTACCATTGCCAAAACAAATTTCACGCGCCTTACTTTTCCTTTTTGACAACGAATAGTAACCAATGTTTTCTCTATATTATTATAACATCACTCACACCCTCTGCTACTCTGAAATCAGTCCCCATATTGAGACATCAATTGTTTAATTTATCAAACTCATCAGTGACCAATTGGTACAAAATTATCAACAAAAAATAATAATTGGAAATTTTAATAAAATACCGAACTGGTTTTGCAGACTATTCCGGTTTTACTATTGGGCCCCATTGTAGAAAGAAAAATTTACCTAATGAATCACTACAATGATATTTGCAGATTAACAAATTATATTCTCCAATCTAAAAATAAATAAATAAAAAATAAATTTCTCAAAGATACAGTTATAGTTTGAATGAAAAAAATTGTAGTATATTTTTCCAACACACCTGATAAAAAATAAAATAAAATAACACAACCTGCAGCAGCATAAACTTAACTATTAACACATTTTCATTTAATATACCATGCTAGGAATTCTAGCAGACTTTACATGTTCTACATATGAAACACTAGATCTAAAAAGCTACCATCACAACTTCCATGTACTATAAGCAAATCTCCTTCTAAGCCACATTGAAATTGGATAGAATGAAATTTGTTTCTATCAAAATCTCATTCTTTGCTAGTTGGTGCGTATTTGAATACAATTGTTTAGCAGAGACTCATGATATTATTTCAGGATGTACTCTAGGTACCTATTGTAATCAGGGGTTTAGGCTTAATGTCCCCCCTTGTATTCGACGGTTTCATTAATCAAGGCTTGAGGGCACCCGCACCAGCTCTTTATTCAAAAAAAAAAAAAAGATCCACCCTAACTAAGATTGGATATAGAAGCTGATAATCTAAGTAGATCTAAGTCTACTTTTACATATTTCCAAAAACAGTCACTAACTTGTTAATATTTTCAAAAGGGCAAAAAGTTCTAACCATTGCCTAACAAGTCGTGCAACTTTGATTGATATTGTGACCATTTAAAGTAGATATTGCTTGAGGATCGTCCGGTTTCTTTAGAAAATGTACGAGATGGCAAGATCCAATGTGACAAGACCCGCCCCGAATTTCACCTTGAAATCCAAGTGGCCCTGCGGGGCCCACCTTAGAAGAAATTCTACCAAAAATTTGGCGGAACTTCCCTTAAAAATGGACTACCTAAAACCTGTAGAAAGACATTTATATTTCTAAGTAATCCATCCATATTCTCCTGGAGCCACCCTGCTCCTAAAATCACAATATCTTCCAATTCACATTACACAAATCTCAATTTAATAATATTAATCCCACAGGTTATCAGAGCAATTCTAAAACAAAAGGTATAATAGAAATAAAAGTAAAGAGGGTGAAGGATCGATAGATCCTACGATGCGGAAGCAATGACAACTATGCCTCAACTCCATGTACGCCCGACTCCAACTAGTCTAGCCTGCAAACTAGGCATTTGAAACCGAAGGGTGATGTCGATTTTTGCAAGCGCACAATTTAACCCTGAAATGTCATTAGTAGTATAAAGTAAATAGGGATCGTTCTAATCCGGGGATTGAGGGTACACCTGTCAATGTAGGACAAACAAACAATTAAAATTAAAACAAAGTATAATATTCACAAAGGTATTCACAATTATAAACATTATTTACGAAAATAGGGGGGATTTTGTTTTTGGTTTTCTTTTTCCGAAAGTGAATACTAAGTTAACAAAACAATTAAAATGCAAAAACATAAAAACACAAATGGAATGAGAAAACAAAGATCAAAACTGAAATATATGATTAAAATCGTTCCAAGTTCATCATTGTTCATCATAGTCATGCAAGAGGAGTTGATCATGTGAAACGTTCAAAGCAAACAATTTCCCATATTTTACTTTCAATGCTAATTAATCTAAGTGAAAGCACAAAGACTAATCCTATCAAACATGCATTCAAGCCCTACAAAGCTAGTCAATCACAACATGTTTAACGCAATAAACACCTAGAAAGGCTATCAACTCAATTGGGCAACTTAGTATGAAAAAGTCCACTTAAGTGCAATCTTCTTTGATTAAATTCGGTTTTTGTACAAAACCTTTACTACTTATTGATTCAAGAACACAAAACCAAAAAGTTGATTCATGTTCTCAAATTCGTAGCACCATTCATATAAAAACCCTAAAAGTTTCGAACCATCTAAGATTATTATACAAAAGATTTCTATCATGCAAATTTAATCAAACACTCACACAAAAGCAACCATAAATCGCAATATATGAATCTGAAAATATCAATTAATCATAAAAATTTCAGAATTTAACAATTGTTCAAACATATATGTCAACTAAGGCAAAACCAACGAAAATACAAAGCAAAGGTTACAAGGAGAATCGGATTACACCGTGGATGAAGGTGAGATGAATGAATTGATGATATGGTCTCTTGAATTTCGAAAGCAATCTTCAAGGATGGTGATGGATGATGCTCACGGCTTGTCTTCTTCTTCCTTGGCCTTGCTTGCACTTCGTGGTTGCCCTAGAGGATGGAGAAGAGCACGGCTAAGCTAGAGAGAGTTTTCTGATTTTTTTTTCTAAAGTGTAAAACACAAAGGAGGGGAACCTTGACGTTGAGAATGTGTGAGAATATATAGGGGACGGCCTCTAGGTCTCTAAGCCGTCCCAAAACCCTAGAGAACCTCACGGCACTTGCTTGCTTCCTCCACATAATTTCCTCCAATGATTTCTTGCCACATAAGCCCTATGAGGTGGTGCAACCAATCACAAAATTCCACTATTAATTCCCTAAATAATCTTGCCGAAATATAGAGATATTTTCTGATTTTTGACATTTAATTTCAGCCAAAACTCTTTAGGGAATGTAGGAATGTATCTAGACTTCTTTTGAGCTTTTCTTGGTTTCCACCTTTTTCTCTTTCCTTAAAACTCTCTAGAATATCTCTTTGCCGTCCAAAACCCTAAGGTTTTCACGTCCTCCCTTGTTTTTCTCTTCATTCTTCACGGCAATTCTTCTAGGGTTTATCTCCAAGTATTTTCTTTCCATAAAAATAGCCCTAGAAAATCTCCCTAGAAAATCTCCACATATAATTCTGATTTTTGACGCAACCTTCTTGTTTATCTTTAGGATTTCACGGCAACAATGATGTCTAGGGTTTATTCTTGCGTCACAACCCTAGTTCCATGGTTCTTGTGGGCTTTTATCCAATTAGCTGAAAATCCAACAAGTCTTGAGAGTTTTTGGGCCTCCATGCGTCACTTCTATGCCATGTCATCTTCCAACATCACAACATTTTATTTTTCCATTTCTTTTTCATAGTAACGTTGGAAACTTCATTGGTGGGCTTTCCTCCTTTCCGCAGGTTTTCCTGGTTGGACCAGGAAAACTTCTTTTCTTCATTTCTGCTCATTTCTGTGGCTCATTGTCCTTCATCTTTGCTCCCCTTGGTGTTCGCAAGCTCCTCTCTCCATTTGTGAGTTCATTTCCACTTTTTAGCTCGGAGGTCCTGAAAATAGAAACTAATAAGAAAAATAGAAACTTTCCTAAAATGAAAATGGCAACTTTCCTAAACTGAAAATGGAAACTTTCTAAAAATGAAAAGTAGAAACTACAAAAATAGAAACTTCCTATAAATAGGAACTTTCCCAATCAAAGAATAGAAACTTTCCTAAACAGGGTTTTAATAAGGAAATAACGCAAGAAATGCAGGGAAATGCAGTTGAAACGTCGCATTAAAATGCTCCTATCAAAGGGCCCAGGGGAAAGTATTGAAAAACACGTTAGTGTGAGTGGACAAAAATAAATAATCAAGATCGATAATTTAAATGAAGCAAACTTGAATTTAAACTTATGAAACCTCGATGCATGCAACGTTTATAAAACGTATTTCTTTAAATTTAAAATCTCGTAAAAACATACCAGTCTCGCTGGTTAAGAGAAATCGGACTAGCCCCGCTAGTCAAGTAATAGTAGGATATGGGGAAGAAGAAAATATCACCATGCAATGAAGGGAGCCTCCCATGGTGAGGAAAATCATTCGAAACAGTAAATCCATCAGGTTTCCCCAATTTCTCATGAGAAAATAAATATATTTCAATGACGTGGCCCCGCACGCCAAAATATTCTCAAATTCATAACAAATAGGCAAGAAATAATCGATAACTATAGTTCCATTGAAAATCCTATCTCTGATAATATTTCAGAATTTCAAAATCAACGAATAAAAATATAATGTTAAATTCCGGAAATCACTTTGGAAAATAATTCGTCGAAAGTCATATAAATCATAATTTCAAATAATAATTATATATCGGAGATAAACATCGAAAGCTCAATATCCAAAAAAATACTATCACGAATCCATTTCCCAAATCATAATCGAGATAAATCATAATTAATCTCCGAAAAATCAATTCATAATCACAAAAACAATTCACAAGTCCAAATCCGAGTATGATAAATTCAATTCCGAAACTCATATGGAAAAACAATGCCAAAAGTATAGTCCAAAGCCAAAATATTATGCTTGATAAATAAAACAATAAATAATTAAATAAATCAATCATCATTTCGGGAAAATAACTGCATGCATCATTATTTAAAACAAAAGTCCACTCACAATACTATACAAGCGACCATGCATACAGGTTTCTTCGTCAAGCAATAACTCGGTATAGTACCCTGTACACAATTATATTCCGTGAATAACAATTCGGCAATTAAATACGATTCCAAAATCAATCCTCTTAAGTCAATATCTCCATTTCCTTCTTCGATCCAACCCAAACTTTACCACTAACACCATTTCATTAATTTACAAGTTCTAAGGCAGATTCGAGAGAAATCCAATGGTCGGATTCTCGAAAATCGATAATCGAAATTCTAAATCTTCGAAAATTAGAAATCGATTCAAAACTTCTCCAATCTTCACCAAAATCACATATATAAGCTCTAGATCAAAAATAGGATTTAACTAGCTAAAAATAGAAGTTAAATCACTATTCTACGCGCTACCACGCGCCTCCGACAGTGGCTGCACGTGGGGCCCATGCGCCGCCTGCCACCACCTCCGATGGCCACTAAATTTTGGCAGCAGCTCCATCTCAACCTCCTTAACACTTCTCTCAACTACCGCCAAGCCAGAAAACAACTAGAGCTGTCTCAACAATTACGAAAACAATAAACCCCAATTATGAAAAGTGAGAAGATTCAAACCTTTGATTTTTCCTCCATGCTTCAAATCGCTGCCAAATACTTGGAGAGAATCATCTACGTCTCAAGGCACTTCCAATGGACCAAGGTTTATTGTCGGAGGTGGCCGGAATCGAGAGATACCAGCGTTGACTCAAAACCACTACACTAAGGTTCTTGGGCTTGGTTCTTCGTTTTCTGACTAAGACTTGGTGAGCCACCACCACCGGCGAGTCCAGGAAGAGGAGAGGAAGAGAATGATGGCTGCGGCTCCCTCCTAGGTGGCCGAACTTGAGAGAAAGCTGGAGTTGTAGAGGAGAGAGAGAGAGCTCGGGGAAGGAGAGAGAGAGAGAGAGTTACCGAGTGGGTAGGTTTCTATTTCCAGAAACCTACCATAGTAACTTTCCATTTATATAGAAACTTACCATGAACAGTAACTTCACATATTTCATCCATAACTTTCGCATACGAACTCCGATTTTTAAGTACCATATATACACGGACTAGGTTTAATGTCCTCTACGACTTTCCAGATTTTGACCTAAACAAAAAATCAACATTTAGGGCCACTAAAAGCATCGAAACAAAGTAAAAAGTGAAAGTAATTGCTTTTTACTGTCTAAATGACTAGTAAACCGGTAAATTGAGATACGGGACATAACACAATGATTCCATAGAATTTATCCCTGCTGCAGCAAAGATCTGGGTCAAGGGATTAGCACTCACTTGTGTTTCCAATGATTTCAACTTCTTGATCAGCTGTGCATAAGAAGTTAGCAGCGCCTCTTCCCTCTAAAGTTGCTACCCTTCTTTTATTTGCTACATGTTGTGCTTCATAAGCCTCACTTAAGGCTATTAGTTTATGTTTTAAACCATTCTTTTGGATAACAATCGCTGGAACATCTACCCATTTTGCACCAATTTAGTATCCACGCACCCAATCACGCGTCTCAGGGCCCATTACCTTGTTAAATATTTCATTCTGAACCTCAGAAGTTACTTGGCGACCGTCGTTTCAAGCATCATTCTCAAGCACTTGTAATTCATCTTGCAATAACTTGCTTATTGCTAGTGACTCTGTTTTTTGAAAACTATATCATAATGCCATCAGGCATAACACATGTATTTAATACAAATCCTACCCTAGGAATACACAATACTCAGATGATTATATTTTAAGAGGTTGATAGGAGCATTTTAATGCGACGTTTTAACTGCTATTTCCCTACATTTCCTGCGTTATTTCCTTAAAGAATCCTTGTTTAGGAAAGTTCAATTCTTCGATTGGGAAAGTTCCTAATTGTAGAAAGTTTCCGTTTTGTAGTTTCTATTTTTCATTTTTAGAAAGTTTCCCATTTTAGTTTAGGAAAGTTTCCATTTCTTATTTTAGAAAGCTTCTATTTTCAGGTCTTTGGAATAAATAAGCTGAATTGAGTTCATAAATGGAAAGAGAAGCTTCATGAAGATGACATGGCAAGAAGGTGACGCAAGAAGCCCAAGAATTATCAAGAGACTTGAATTTTCGGCAAATGGATAAAAGCCCAAGGAATTAGGGTTTTGTGATGCATGTGAGATATTTTTGGAGACCTAAGCCATGTTGCCGTGAAAACCTAAGAGGAAGAGAGTGTCACGCCCCTGATTTTACACACATGAAAATCGATATATATAACCCCATAATTATATATGCGTGAACGTCCAGTCATCAATACAAAATACCTGAAATCCTTTTTCCCTTAAACTTACACACATATTGATGCCCTGAACCCTCAAAGTTAATATACACTCGCTCCAAAGAGTTATATATTACCCTCAAAGTCAATCACCTTGCAGCGCCGCCGTGGAGAAGAATCGGTGATAGAGACCACCAGAGGGACGACCAGACGGCGGAGGCGATCCTGTCTGGAAAGTTTCACGGCCGGAGACCGGTGCAGTTGGCCGGAAAAGTCGGGTCGGATCGGCCGGGTTCGGGTCGGGTCAGTCGAAATTCTTTGATACTGAGGGAGCGGACGAGAGAGAAGAGAGAGAGAGGGAATGGTTTCCGGAAATGGAAATGAGGAAAAATGAAATAAAAATCTGATTTTCCCTTTATATACTAAAACGGAAACTTCTTCCGATAGCTATAACTTCCTCATACGAACTCCGATTTCCGCGTTCCACATATCCACGAACTCGTAACGACGCGTTCTACAACTTTCGTGAAGGAAGTTTTCGGAGAATCCCAACAAATAAAAAGTCAACCTTTGGCAACCCCCCTAAAACCATACTTTTTAAATAATTAATTCGTCCGAAACACTTCCGCTCCGTCCACGAGCCACGAAACCGTCCAACAATCATAAATTAGATTCCGGAAATTCCTCGGAAAATGAATACGAATTTCTGGGGCATCACAGAGAGAAAGGTGATTGACGCCATACAAGGAAGGATATGTCTTGGAGATATTCTTGGAAGATTTAAATGGGAAATTGCCGTGTAAATGGAGAGAGAAAAAGGGGAATCAACGTGAAAATCAAAGAAACCCTAAGAAGATGACGCCAAGAGAGATTCAAGGGAGAAATAAAAGGAAAGAGAAAAAGGTAGAGACCAAGAAAAGCTAAAAAGGTGTCTAGGTTCATTCCTACATTCCCTAAAGGAAGTTTGGCCGAAATAAAAGAGAAAAATCAGAATATTTACAAGGAATTTCGGCAACCATATATTAGGGAATTAATTTGGAATTTTGTGATTGGTTAAACAACAAAGAAGGGCTTACTTGGCATCATACCATTGGTTGAAGTGATGTGGAAATTTCTGATTGCTTTGTGAACCCTAGCCGTGCTCCTATATATACATCTCATTCTAGACGTTGAAGGGGCCTCTCCTTTACGTTTTACACTTTAGAAAAATTCAGAAAATACCTAGCATAGCCGTGAGCTTTTCTCTTCCTCTCTCCATCCTCTAGTCATCTCCACGGGTTCAAGCAAGGCCAAAGGAAGAAGAAGAAGCCATAAGGACCACCATCCATCCCCATCCTTGAAGCTTGCTTTCGAGTTTCAAGAGACCACAACGTTAATCATCCATCTTCATCTTCCATCCACGGTGTAATTCGACCTCTCATTTGTAGACCTTGTTTTGAATTCGTTGGTTATGTACTAGTTGACGTTTATGTTTGAACAAAATTTTCAATTCTGAAATTTTATATGATTGAATGAAATTTTCAGATTCTATTATTGTAATTCGAGAGAGGTCGTCCCATCACAAGCTATATTGAATTAAAGTTTTTCTAATGCTCTATGTGACCTGCTCTATAATTGAATAAGAGCATTTATGAAACCATGGTATATAGTAGAATTTATTACTTACAAATTACAATAATTTAACCACAGATATAGAGAATAACCATCTTTAATCCTACATCACATTTTCTACATCTCAGAGAAACAGAAGTCGTCTTTAACAATTTTAGACACATTGAAAAGAAAAACTAATCCATAGACTAAAGTTACTCAATTACTTGAATGATTATCTGGGGGACACTACACCAAAAACAGTCTTTTACCGCCCACATTGTGCCCCGTAAATACCCTTTTACGGCGCACAAAAGTAGGCTGTAAATGCCGGAGCCGTAAAAGACATTCCTCTTTAACGACGTTCATAAGCATGCCGTAATTGTGCATCCAAGCAGGCCGTAAAAGACATTCCTCTATAATCCAATTTGATTTATGGGATGCTTGCACGCCGTGAATGTCAAGAAAGCACGCCGTAAATGACCTTTATGACCACTTATTTACGGCGCACTGGGCATGCCATAAAATACTCTATTTACGGCCTACAACGAACGCCGTAAAAGACCTTTTTTATGGCACACTTTTGCATGCCGTAAAAGTAGTTGCCCAATTTTTTAAGGCCCAATTTGCACGCTGTAAAAAGCTTTTTTGTCAATTTTGATATGTCATTCACGACACACATAACCTGCCATAAAAGTCTTTGTGGCAAAGAGGTTTCCTGGCTGCTCATAATCCAAAAATGATCAACTAACAAAATGAATTGAGCAAAAATAATATTAACCTCAAAGTACAGGTGAATCAGCATATATATCATAGATAATAGAAAGGGTTTGAACAAACTTTTTATATCCAATCTGCTACAGACCAAGTACAATTTCTAGCAAACTTGAGTTTAAACTTATGTTAAGAATATAGCATATTACAAAATATATATACTACATCATCTTTTGAACATTTAACCATCCAAATGCAGATTCTCTCAATTGACCATCACTTTGAGCACTTTATCATCAGTAGGGCATGTTAACAGAAACCTCAAAAAGTGGAAGTCCCTGTTATGAATGTAAAACACAGTTAATAATAAATGAAAGCAAGTACTCAGCAAACTATCTAATAGCAGATGAACATCTGAGTTAAACATACATATGAAGATGTTAATTTTTCAGTAACAGTAACAAGTTCAATTATCCAATACTTCACAACAACTTTTCTGAAAACAATCAATGACATAAAAACACAAAATAAACAACAAACACTAAAAGAGAGAGTATCCATAGTGCTTTTCCATTCCTCCAATCACACCAAAAGTAAAACCCCAGCTCTCAACTCAGGCAAGGATATATAATACATAAGTATTAGGCAGATCTCAAAAAGTTTCAGGGAATAAGAAAGAATAAAATTGGTCGAGAATTCATACCAAGTGCGAGAAGCAGGGCCGCAAGACATGGGATGCAAGTTTAGGTAATAAACCAACCAGTCTCAACTATGAACAACTGGTTTCAGCATCCAATTTATCTACTCTGATCAAAAGCAATGATCACCAAACTACATTACAAAAGGTCTAATACAAATCTGATCTTGACCGTCTACGACATCCCATCGCATAACCCAACTGCAGATTAAGATTGTACAATGTAATATGTTAGCAACTGATTTGAATTACAAATAAAAAGTTCCATCCTTTTGCTTAAAGAGATTAACCAAGAAACGATAATGCTGATCTTTACTTGCCTGATCTTTGTTGTACCATTTGATGAATTTGGCTTTTCATGCTTATACCTGTTAATCCATGGAAGTTCAATACAAAGTTTAATAGTTTGTAATAAGAATTCACAGTAATCTAAAGACAATCTATCTACAGAAGATATTTACCTCATATGCATTTGCAACCAAATGAACTTGTAACTTTCTACCCAGTCATTTCGACTTTAGTCATCGTCTTTCCTCATCTGTTCCATAGTCATAATACTGCATGTTTTGTCAGAAAACTTACCTGTGAAACCGATAAATAATAAAAGAGGAGCATTACATAAAGAATTTCAGATTTAAAGTTTCTTTAATATTTTAATAGTAAGGTATTAAATGGAATCAGAAAGCATGAAGGAATGTGCAGAAGCATTCTTCTGAATGCAACTGACATATCTCAGTTAAATTTCAAGTAATTCCTCAACTTGTTCATCATCATCATCATCTTGTCATGCATTCAAGTTGTCTGCAATGTGCAAAAATCTTAACTCTTCAAGAATATTAAAGCAGTTGGGACACCTTAGCCATGTGTTTAAACAGGACACATGAAAGCTTTTTCCTATAAAAGGAAATGGTTCAAGCTCACTCTGATCTTAGCCAACATCATCAATAAAGAAGTAAATGAAGAATATGGGTGGCTAACAAATGCTCCCTTTTATCCTACAATTAGTCTTTAACTGATATACAATATCCTTTAACTCTTAGGAATATTATAGGACAGTTCCCTAATACAGAAACCAACTTTGGCTCAGGTTTCCTGTTGCAGCCAACTAAATAAAAGCATCGATCACTCTGTTGCCTTATCAAAACAGGTACGAATAGAAATTTTCTAGGTAGAAGAATCTCTTGAGTCTTAGAATAGTATTAGCCACTCAAGGAACTTTATCAATCTTGAAAAGTAAAAGAACATTGTGAATAATCTCAACACCTTAGTTTTTTTTTCGTCAAGATCTCAACATCTTAGTTACCATTGCCCACCTAAGAACGATGAACTACCAAAGCCATCTTTTGGCATCAAAATTCTATGTAAAGTGGGTTGACTATATAACTTTATGAAATCATGCACGACAGTTTTCCTGCCAGCAAGGACGTCCATCAAAGTGGTCTTTCCAGCTCCACTAGACCCAACTAAAGCTGTAAGAATACCTGGTGAGAATACTCCGCTCACATTCGACAAGAGTTGCAACTTCGATTCTGGTATACCTTGTGACTTCATCTCCTAAAAACATTAAAGATGCCAGTTTGCATTATCTGTAATGTATAGGACATAAACTTGAAGGGCTACAAACTAGGTCTCATCACGCTAAAAGAAAATAAAGCTGAAAGGATACGCACCTTTGGCTTGTGAACAGAGTAGGTAACATTGTGGAAAGTCATTAATTGTTAATGGCTGAAATGGTAAGATCATTCCCTTTACTGGGCTGTTAACTCCAGCTAATTTTGGGCTAGACACAGTCTTATTTTTACCCCCTGCATAATCAGAGTATTAATTGTAGTTATTACAAGTCAACTGAATCTCCTAAATATCTAAATATATTAATACATGAGGTAGATGGTGGAGTTGCGACTGACCATCTGCAGCAGGACTCCCTTCTGTGTCATCAAGTGGAAGCACTGTCTGGTACTTCCTTAGTGCTGTGAAGAACATGTGATGAACAACATTCTTAGAGATGATATACAAATATAACATGAACAGAAAACAATATATATTTTTGATTTATAAACTGAATGCATTAACTGGACTACTGGAGATACAAACATACAAATTTCTTTCAAACTTACGATTTAGGTACGTCAAGGCCAGAGTCACTGCGCAATTGAAAAGCAATGCATAAGCTAACAAACCACCAACTCCAATCCAATACCAGTAATCACCATTTGGTATGTTGTGTTCTTGGAGGACATTTTGCCCAATTGTTCTGTTTGTTAAAGGAGCTATCTGCAAAGGTCCCAAAGCATTAAATAATGGATTCATATCTCATGAATATCATTTTGATCATTTGATTCCAAATTGACATAAGCATACCTTGATCCACCTTACAGCAGTAAATTCATTGACAGAAAGAGCGCGTTGTCCATATGATAGTGGTGATACCCAAAAGGCCCATTTCCACCATGGCTTAATGCTATCTGAAAAAGAAAAGGCAGGCTGGTCAGTTACTAAAACATATAACAAGGCAAATTACTAATAATAACCAATCTCCTAACCATGCAAAAGATTTTTGTACCTTTGGGAATAACGAATCCACCCAACAAAAATATAACAAGTAATGCAGCTGATCCAAATGTATTGGCAATGACCATATCTCTTGCAAGAGATGCCACTGTCCGGAAGAGACCCAAAGCCATTTGGTGCATAGAAAATAGCAAAAACATGAAACAGAAAAATTTCCCAGCACCAGGGGCAAAACCAACTGTGTAGTATACTACACAAGACCATACAACAGCTTCAATAATAGAGTAAGGTATGCGCAAAAGCAAATTAACACTAGACCATGCCCACGCAGGATGAAAGTAATTATCCCTTTGCTTGTAAAAGACTGGGAGCTGAGATATCATAAGAGGTAGCTCGGAATGGCCATTGAACATCATGTGCACTAACCCAAAGAATAAGCAAGAAAGATAAAGGTTGCCATTTATTTCATCTGTGGGGTGTAATTGCCATCTAGGAAACGTTGTGCATGTCACAAATCCAACAAATGCAACCTGCAACAAGTATGGCATACAGATTAAAATACGAAAAAGAATTATACTATTAAAAATGAAAATAAAATTTGAGTGACAGATTAAATCAAGCATATACCAAGCGAACTCCACCCAAATCCCAACCAACCTTTCAGCCTAAGACAAATATATGAATTCTATTAGTATTCAGCGTTAACTCCCAGATTTCATTACCAATTAAACTGCCCAAAATGGGATTCTTTAGAAACCATTAAAATGATAGGAATCCCATAAACCCAAACCAAGAATTAATCAATCGTGTCTGAAGCAAAACATAATGAAACCATACTAAGGATATTAGAGCACGAATTCACCTTGGGTATCCAATCTTGCAGTCTCTCCTCTTTTCCCCAATTCGCTACCTCTGCTTGATCCCTGTAATATTGAACACAACTCAATAGACCGGGAATGGGATTTGATTCCCCGAAATGAAACTATAAAGTCCCACTAAAGCTTAGAACAGTCAACATTGATCAAAATTAAACTCTCAAATGTAGGTACAGATAGTCAAACCAACAAACTAGGCAAAGTAAGCAGACAGGAAGCCTTCCCACAATTCAAAAGATGAAAGCTGAAACAATAAGTGAAAAAAATTGTACCTTGATTTGGCGAGAGAAAAAAAACCCAGATAGCAAATGAGCAAGACAAGGCCAAAGTTCTAAACTTTCTCCAAATGGGTTTCAGAAACTTCAAGACCCAGATTCCGGTGGCCCGAATCTCTGAGAGCGGTGATCAATCACTTGAATGTTCTTTAATTTGGAGCTCAATCGATCCACAGCATCTCGATGACAAGAGTAGAAAACGTGGTGGTGGTGAGAGGTGCCCGGCGACCCGGCAGAGAGCAAATCCACTGAACGGCGACTCGGCGGTGGGAAGAGACGTAGAGGGAAGAGATGGAAAATTGAGGTATGTCTGTCGGGGAGAGAGAAAAGTTTTGTTTTATGAAATGAAAAAAAAATAGAATTAGAAAGTGTAGAGGGAAGAGATGGGGGGAAATAAAAATTTTGGTGAAAATTTCGCGCCTTATACTTTTACGCACACATTAATGCATGCTGTAAAAGGCTATATTAAAAACCACATTAACGGCGCACATTCTTGCAGGCTGTAAAAAGATAACACTATTACGGTGTGCATCAATGCATGCCATAAAAGACCAAATAAAAATTGACATTGATGGCGTGCATCAATGCATGCCGTAAAAGACCAAATAAAAATTAACATTAACGGCGTGCATCAATGCATGCCATAAAAGACCAAATGAAAATTGACATTAACGGCGTGCATTAAATGCACGCTTAATGCACGCCGTAAAAGACTATAATGTATGTCTATTACGGCACTCATTGATGCACGCCGTAAAATGTGCGCGGTAAAAGAGTCATTTTCTTGTAGTGGGAGTCTGCATTTTCAATAGGTCATAGAGGCTAAAGCTCTTCTGGATAATATTCTTCTATATCAATTCAATATGTTTCTTTATGTATATGATCAATACGTCTATCATCAGCATATTTTATGAATTGATAGTAAATAAGTTATTTGCATTGACATGTAATAACACAATAATGAAAACTAAATGCAAAACCAAAATTTGAAACACCATAGCCCTTAAAGTACTCACAAATTTTTTCTTAACTTCCTCATTACTAAGCTGAGGGTTAGTTGGATCTTTCTTGCTTGATGAGTATACAAGGCCAAAGAATGTCACCCTATCAAGTATTTCTTCAGGATGTTCACGTTCCTACAAACAAAATTATTATCATGAGTTGTGTCAATAATACGAAACAGTAAAAGAATCAATTGACAAATTTGAAGACAAATAATGGCGCCGGAAACTGAAGCAACTACAATTAGCAAATATAAGAAATCATACATGTCTATCAACATTAGTAAATGCATTCTCATTAGAAACAAAGAAGAAGAGATATTAGTATGTGAAATCAAATTCCTTTGTTGCTACAACATGAATGTATTTATTAAAACAAATAACTGTCAAGTGAATAAATCTAAGAGATAATTAAAAGTTTTTACTCATTGTTACAACACGTTTACAGATAATGAATCCAATAATAAATTGTTATACATCAATTATAACAAGTTAATGATGGTGAATATCAATTACCTATTAAATATCATCAATTACCTACTCAATATAAACTGACCATTAGTAGTTGAATGTTGGTGGAGTTGTATATCTTTAGAAAATCATTACCCATTGATATCGTATTTGAGCATAGGTTTTTGTTTCGGTTGTTTGGTGCAATGATTAGCTCGAATTGAGTTCTCAAAATTAACCATATTGACAAATGTTAGTATAGTAGGGATCGTTCTATCGGGAGATTGAGGATGCTCCTGTCAATTAAACAATAAAGAAAAAGAATATTAATTTCAAGTATATATTATTTATGAAAATTACAAAGAAAAGGGGATTTTGATTTATTTTTATTTCTAAACTAAATTAACTAATTACATTGATCAATCAAACCATGAAACATAGATAGGATGAACGGCAAAGATGCATAATGAAGTTAACAACCATTAACACGCAAATAAGATAACAAATTGCAACTCACGAATCAAAACATGCACTTGGACGAAATCGATCAAGAACGATGATAAACGCATACAAAGTTCTTTTTACTTTCCTTAATTAAATAAACTAGATGAACGCACCATAGTTAACCATATTAAACATGCAATGCTAGTGAGTGATCAATCCATTAACAAAACATATTCAACGCATTAGGCACTTAGAAAGTTTGATTGATTTAAGAAAAACACACAAGTTAGAACACTAATCAAGCATGCAATTCTCTTTGTTGATTTACCTAAAGAATTATAGGTTTTCCATTTTAATTACCAAGACCTAGAAGTATAATATTTACAAAAATATATACAAATAACTAAATATATACAAGTAAACACAAATAGGGGGGGGGGGGGGTTTAGAATTATAAATTTGAAAATTAAAAGAAACAAAAATAAAAATGTAAAAACATATATACAAGTGTGGAACGCAAGGAATAAAGATCAAAACCACAATCATATGAATGAAATCCAATCACAATTCCTATAGTTGATTTTCTATGTCATGAGAAAGAAGTTGACCATGTGAAACGTTAGAAAGCAAACGATTTCCCATTTTTTACTTTCCTTGAATAATTAATCTAAGTGAAAGCACCTAAATCAATCCTATTGAACATGCAATCATAGTCTAGAAAGCTAGCTAATCAAGAACATATTCAACGCATTAAGAACAAAGAAATGATGTCAACCAAAGTGCACAACCTAGTTATGAATAAGTTCACCTATTTGCAATCCTCCTTAATTGATTTCGACTTTTGTCCAAAGCCTTCACTATTTAAATTAGCTCCAATTACATGCATATATCCTAAGTTGGCCACCAAAGAACACAAACATGCAAAAGTTTTCTGTAATCCAAAATCAATCAAGCAATCTCACATAAGCAACATATAAATCAACATATAAAGATCACAATTTTATTTCAAATCATATAAATGGGCTTTAAACTTTGCCCTTAACGTCACGTTAACTAGAATTCATAACTCTACGAATCAAAAAAAGGAAAACAAAAGAAAGTATGAAATACACCGTGAAAGATGGATGACATGGCCTTGAGACGAAGAACTTGAAAATCCTTGAAAGCAAGTAATCTTCTAGGGACGTGATGTCGCTTTTACCAAGCGACCAATTTAACCCTGAAATATCGTTAGTAGTATAAGCAAATAGGGATCGTTCTATTCCGGGGATTGAGGGTACACCTGTCATTGTCAAACAATTAAACAATTAAAATTAAAACAAAGTATAATATTTACAAAGATATAACAAAATATATACATATTTACGAAAAAGGGGGGATTTTGTTTTTGGTTTTCTTTTTCCGAAAATAAATGCTAAGCTAATAAAATAATTAAAATGCAAAAACATAAAAACACAAATGGAATGTGGGAACAAGGATCAAAGTCGAAACTCATGATTAAAATTGATTCAAGTTCATCATTGTTCATCATAGTCATGCAAGAGGAGTTGATCATGTGAAACGTTCAAAGCAAACAATTCCCCATATTTTACTTTCAATGCTAATCAATCTAAGTGAAAGCACATAGACTAATCCTATCAAACATGCATTCAAGCCCTAGAAAGCTAGTCAATCATACATGTTTAACGCAATAAGCACCTAGAAAGGCTATCAACTCAAATGTGCAACTTAGTATGAAAAAGTTCACCTAATTGCAATCTTCTTTGATTAAATTCGGTTTTTGTACAAAACCTTTACTACTTATTGATTCAAGAACACAAAACCAAAAAGTTGATTCATGTTCTCAAATTCGTAGCAACATTCACATAAAAACCCTAAATGTTTCGAACCATTCAAGATTATCATACAAACGATTTCTATCATGCAAATTTAATCAAACACTCACACAAAAGCAACCATAAATCGCAATATATGAATATGAAAATCAACTATTAATCATAAAATTTCAGAAAACAATACTTGTTCATACATATGTGTCAACTAAGGCAAACCAACGAAAATACAAAGCAAAGGTACAAGGAGAATCGGATTACACCGTGATGAAGATGAGATGAATGAAGTGATGATGTGGTCTCTTGAATATCGAAAGCAATCTTCAAGGTGGAGGGTGGATGGTGTGCACGGCTTGTCTTCTTCTTCCTTGGCCTTGCTTGCACTTCGTGGTTGCCCTAGAGGATGGAGAAGAGCATGGCTAGGCTAGAGAGATTTCTGAATTATTTTCTCAAAGTGTAAACGCAAAAGTGGGAACTAGGAACTCTTTGACGTTGAGAATGTGTGAGAATATATAGGGGACGGCCCCTAGGTCTCCAATCCGTCCACAACCCTAGAAAAGCTCACGGCAATCTCTTGCTTCCTCCACATAATTTTCTCCAATGATTTCTTGCCACATAAGCCCTATGAGGTGGTGCAACCAATCACAAAATTCCAATAATAATTCCTTAAATAATCCTTGCCGAAATATATAGAGATATTTTCTGATTTCCTTCACCAATTTCGGCAACAATATATTTAGAGAATAAAGGGGGACGAACCTAGACTCCTTTGAGAGCTTTTTGTGTTCAACACATATTCTCTTTCCTTTAAAAGCTCCCTAAGAAATCTCCACGAAATCTCTTTATTTTTCTGATTTTTCCTCACGGCAAAACCCTAATTTCTCTCTTCATTATCTTTTGGCCGAATTCCCTAGGGTTTGCACGGCATTCCTCATTTTTCTCTTGGATTGGACGGCAAAGTCTTCTAGGGTTTCTTCAAGTAGATTTTCTTTCCATAAAAATAGCCCTAGAAAAATCTTTGATTTTTCCTTTGATTTTTCACGCCACCTTTTCCTCTCCCTTTGGTTTTCACGGCAAAAATATCTTTAGGGCTAGGGTTTGCGTCACAAACCCTAATGTCATGGGCTTTTATGGGCCTTGATCCAATTTGCCGAAAATCCAAAGAGTTCTTGGGCCTCGTTGCTTCATCTTCAAGCCTTCTCATTTTCCAACGCAAAACACATTATTTTTCCATTTCTTTTCCATGGTTGCGTTGGGAACTTGCTAGGGAAGCCTTCCTCCATTTCGTAGGGTTTCCTGGTTGGACTAGGAAAGCTTATTTCTTCATTTCTGCTCAAATGTGTGGGCCGTTTTCTCTCATATTCGTTCGTCTTGATGTTCGCAAGCTCCTCTTTCCATTCGTGCGTTCATTTCCACTTTCTAGCTCGGAGGTCCTGAAAATAGAAACTAGTAAGAAAAATAGAAACTTTCCTAAAATGAAAAATGGCAACTTTCCTAATCTGAAAATGGGAAACTTTCTACAAATGAAAAATAGAAATTACCGAAAATGGAAACTTACTAAGAATGATAAATAGAAACTACAAAAATAGAAACTTTCTACAAATATGAACTTTCCCAATCAAAGAATGGAAACTTTCCTAAACAGGGTTTTATTAAGGAAATAACGCAAGAAATGTAGGGAAATGCAGTTAAAATGTCGCATTAAAATGCTCCTATCAGGACGACACAAGGGTGGATGGCGGATAGGATCTTGATGTATTGCATGACTTCTTCTCCTCCTTGGTTGAGACGCAGAGCTTCTGAAGACTAGAGAATGGAGAGAATTTTTCTGATGTTTATTTACTGAGGGAGAGAGGTGTGTTGTGTTGTTGTGTGTTGGTGTGGTGTGTAGAATGCTCCTATTCATAGGAGGATGGCAACTTAGTCTCCAAGTCTTCAAGATTGATCCACACAGCATTAGCCAATCAGATAATGCCACGTAAACTCTACTATGTCATCCAACCAATCAGAAGTCTCCAAATTAGCACCTTGATTTAGGGAGATTATTTTTGAATTAATTGCATGATTATTTTCGATTTTTCTCTTAATTTTCGGCCAAAATACTCTTGAGTGAAAGTAGGAATGAATCTAGACTTGTTTTGGACCTTTTCTCCCTTAAATCTCTCCATGGCATCATTATCATTGATCCTCTCTTGATTTTTGTCATTAACTCCATAATTTTCCATGGCAAAAATCATATTTAATCTCCCAAAATATCTCCAACGTCATCTTCACCATGTGGTCTCCTAATGCCTTCAGGTTTCCTAGCCTCATCAGGATTCCTGCGTTGACTGGGATTATTATTCGGACTAGGAAACCTCCATTTCTTCATTTCAGCTCATTTCATTGTCATTTATTCCAATGGACCTAGAAAATGAAAATTAAATTAAAATTCATTTATTTAAGGAAATAACTATGTAAAATATGAGGAAATAATTATTAAAACGTCGCATAAAAATGCTCATATCAGCTAGCATCTTAATATGGATTCAATCATGCAATTCGAAACTTAAGTTGGCCATCAAAGAAATCGAAAACATGATAGGTTGGATTGAAGAACAAAACCAACAAACATTCAAGATCATATCAAGAAATCGCAAACTATATGGAAATCCTAAAACATTTTATGCTTCAAGGTTATTGGAGGGTTTTTGTCTATTCACCCTAATTTTAGAGTCAATGCTCCCACTTACCCTATTAAGTTTTTTTAATTCCCACTTACACAAAACACTCTAAAGACTTCTTTCCTTTTACACAAAAGTTCCATTTTTACATCTTTTTATTGACATTTTTTGCCTTTTTCTTAACTACCCAGCGTCCCATCCAATTAAACCCGTGTGTTTCAAAATTTCGAGCGAACGAAGAGAGAGAAGCTTTGTTTAGAGAGAGAAACTCTGGTTCGTGCGATAGAGAGAGAAACTCTGGTTCGCCGCCTCATCAAAAAGCCCGTGGATCAAGTGGGCCGATGGAAGCCCGCCAAAAAGGGCCCAAAAACCCGGTCCGGCCCATAGGCCCGGCCCGTAAAGCCCGTAAACTATTATATTATATCTATATATATATATATATATAGAACTTTGCTCAGGTGCGGATATCCGCACCGAAGCAAAAAGGTACGGATTTGCCATTTTTTCCCACTTTCCGATTATATTTTCACATCTTAACCGTTAAATTTTTAGTTCCTAATGTATAGATCATCTCTACAAAATTTCAGCCAATTTGGTGATCGTTAAGGTATCCAAAACTGCAATTTACACGAACGGACCGAATCTGTCGAACCGGAACCGTTCATATTTATAATGGTAAATTACAGTTTTGGATGACTTAACGATCACCAAATTGGCTGAAATTTTGCAGAGATGATCTATACATTAGGACCTAAAAACTGAACGGCTAAGATGTGAAAATATGATCGGAAAGTGGAGAAAAACTGGAAATCCGCACCAAAGCAAAAAGTGCGGACGTCCGCACCCAAGAAGGCCTGTATAATATATATATAATATATATTCTATATATGGGAAATTACTGGTCACTCCATGTACTTTTCTCTTAAAAACAGTTCAGTCCCTCGCCTTTCAAATTAAACAATTTAGTCCTTATTCTCTTTAATTTTCACACAATAGGTCCAAAATGACTATTTACCCCTTACTTCCTTTTTTTGTCTCTGTTTTTGTTATTCTCCTCTCGCTCTCTCTCTCTCTCTCTCTCTCCATCTTTTATTATATATCTATATATAAGAATTTTATATATAATGTATATATCCCTATAGATATATATAAATTTATATAAATATATATATAAGGAAGTGAGGAGTAAATATATATATAATATTAAATTTATAAAATATATATATATATATAAAAAGATGAAGTGAGGGGTAAATATATATAAAGATGAAATGAGGGGTAAATATATATAAAGTTATATATATCTATTATATCTAAATATAAAAGATGAAGTGAGGGGTAAAATACTCATTTTAGACCACATTGTGTGAAATTTGAATGTTTGAGGAGTAACTTGTTAAAATTAAGATAGTAAAGATTAAACTGTTGACGCCCTAAAAGTACAGGGAGTGACTAGTAATTTCCCCATCTATATATATGTTGATGTGCTCATATTTTCTTATATTTCTATGCCTCTTTGGCTCTTTCTCTTGGTATATATATTTAGTTCTCCTTATTTATGGTTCATTTATGTTAGTTTAGTGTCTTTGTAGGTGTGTTTCAAAGAAAGAAGAAAAGAAGCTAAGCTGAGCTAACTAACACATAAACTGTTGTGCGGAACACCTAACTTCGCTGAATTACTGGGAACTGCTCGAATGGAATTAGGAGCTGTACCCTATATGCATGGAAATCCCTATGTGTCTAGTTTCTGAAGAATTTACGGTTTGCGATTCTGACTTTTCTAGAAGGAGTTATGGCAATTTAAGTGAAGGCAGTTCAGCTTGGACGAGAATCTGCAACATCTTTTACAAGTTCATGTTTGGAACCTAACTTCGCTGAATTACTGGGAACTGCTCGGATGGAATTAGGAGCTGTACCCTATATGCATGGAAAGCCCAATGTGTCTAGTTTCTGAGTAATTTTACAGTTTGTGATTCTGACTTTTCTAGAAGGAGTTATGGCAATTTAAGTGAAGGCAGTTCAGCTTGGACGAGAATCTGCAACATCTTTTACAAGTTCATGTCTAGAAGGCCCAGCACATATATTTGGAAATCTTCAGTGTGCCACATCATCATTATTGAAGATCCAGGACTTTTAGATATGTTTATATATGTGTTCTAGAAGGCCCAGCACATATATTTGGAAATCTTCAGTGTGCCACATCATCATTATTGAAGATCCAGGACATTTAGATATGTTTATATATATATATATATGTATGTATGTATGTATGTATGTATGTATTAATGTATATGTTATGTGTGTGTGTGTGTGTGTGTGTTGGTGTGAGTGTGAATTTGTTGTAATTTGACTTATGGTGAAATTGAAAGTTCTCATACTTCTATATAGAATATGTGCATATATATTCTACATGTCATGACTGTCACGCCCCTGATTTTATACACAATAAATCGATATATAACCCCATAATTATATATGCGTGAATTGTTCAGCCATCAATACAAAATACTTAGAAACTTACTCCCTTTTAACCCAAGTACATATTGATGCCCTGAACCCACAAATTCAATATTGACTCGCCCCATAGAGTCACACAACACACGAGTTTACGAATTAAATTGTCAACAACAAAATAAAACGTAAATACTCCTCAGAGCTCACTACAAACGGAAGTCTCTATAACAGTAAGGTCACAAAATTGACTCACTATCGTTAAGCTGCAAGCACGCTACCTCAGCATCAGCCACGATCAACCTGACCGGCAGAAATAACCCCTACACCGTTGGAATGGTGTACCGGGTTGCCACACAACAAACCCGGTAAGCTTTTGCAAGCCCGTATGAGTAACTCAAAACAACTCACACAATATCACGGGATAAAAGCCCGCACAACTCACGCCAAACACGAGGAAAACCTTTCGACTCAAGAATAAGGAAAACATACCCTATTTTCCAAAAAAAACACATTCTTTTCCCAAAAGAAACGAATACAAGTCACCCCGTGACAAAGTCATATTAATTGAAACTCTGACAATTAAATATGATAAACAAGTCCTTCCAGAACATTTAAAAGAAGAATCCCCGAAACTCCTTTTTAAAAACACGTACTCATGAGCATCAAATAGCTCCCCGCTACCCCCCATGATGTACCAACAACAAATCAGTCTAACCTAGACACACGACACATCAACACAGATTCACCACGAAGCCACTAATACATGAATACGTATGTATATATATATATCCCATAATATATATATATATATATATATATATATGTACACACATAGTCATTCACTCAGAAATGCCACCAATACATCTAAAATGAGTCACGCTTGACTCAAAAATGTAACATCAAGCTCAATACTTTTCAAACAATAGAAAACATCTTTTTCCACAATATTGTTTCTATGAAAAGTCTCATTCAACAATAATATGAACCCATCATGCATATTATTCATCACACATCATCCACAAGGATATATATATATTTCATCTAAATATATATATACGTAGTCATTAGCTCAGAATGCCTACTAATACCAACTATAGTTTGCAGTTAACTAAATAACTCTCAAAACAGTATAGTGAACCCCTTCGTGAATGAACTTCGTGAGATTACTCACCTCGAAACTCCTGCTGCGTCTTCAGTACAGAACAAAGCAGCCAGCCCACAAAACAACCGTCCAAGGATATCTCGTCAAGCACCTAATCACATACGGTTTCAACTTAGCAACAATCCACAAACGATTGAAGTCCGAAACCCCTGTTTTGAAGTAAAATCCCCAAAGTGACGCCAATCGAGGCGAAACCACTTCCGAGACCACCCAATGTCTCCGGAATACTTCTACGATTGATATGCCAAAACCGCAAGTCGATCGGACGCTCGAATCCTCACGGATCGAAACATCTAACGGTCCGAAACCGTAAAAACCCTAGCATGCTCATACGATCTCCAAAAATTACAAACAATATATCGAAATGCTCGTATCGACGAGTAGATCGAACTCAGGAACAGAAACTGTCCCTAAGGTGGCCGGAAACCACCGGAAAACACCACCACAGTGGCGGCACCGCCGTCGGACCAAAAGTCAGAATTTGACAAAACTCCCAACACCAAAGTTCTTCATCTCAACTCCAATTTAAACTTTCATAACTACACCAAAGTCCAAAAATGAACCAATCGATCGAATTTTACCTTAGAACAAAACAGCTCGATTGAAACCCTAGAATTTCAATTCCAAAATTCGACCTCCACGAGTTGAATCGATGCAAGCCACCTTGTGGGAAGCATCATCGTCCTCCAAGCTCCAAAAGCCCTCAAAAATCACCGGCAAAGGTGGCCGGAATCTCCTACTCTGATCAAGGCGATTTCATCCCCGAAGCAGCCACTTCCAGTCGATGTAGCTTCCTCCACAGCTCGAATCTCTCTTTAATCCTTCCACAGACCTCAAGAGGGGATTGAGGCGAGCAAAACCCACTTTTGAATTGAAGCAAACGGTTGCCGGAGGAGAGAGAACGACGCCCGAGAAGTGGAGGCTACGCTCGGGCTCGGGAGAGAGCTGGGTTTCCGTTTTTGGAAATCTGGCCTTCTTTGCAATTTCCGGAAAATTTTGTCCTTTTATACCAAAATGGAAAGTTTTTCCAAAGCCCATAACTTCTTCATACAAACTCCGATTCTTGCGTTCCACATGTCCACGAACTCGTATCGATGCGTTCTACAACTTTCGTGAAGGAAGTTTTTGGAGAATCCCAACGTATCAAAAGTCAACCTTGAATCCCCTCTAAAGTCATACTTTTTGAATAATTAATTCGTCCGAAACACTTTCGCTCCGTCCACGAGCCACAAAACCGTCCAACAACCATAAATTAGATTCCGGAAAATCCTCAGAAAATAATTACGAATTTCTGGGGCATCACATTCTACCTCTCTTAAAGAAATTTCGTCCCGAAATTTACACGCACTACTCCCACAAGTACGTATAAATCATCCCCACATCAAATTCTGATTCCTCAACAACCTGTTCTTGCCTCACTGTACAACACACCTAGCTCAATAATGGATACATGTACCCTGCCCGGTATCACAACACTAGGAATCTTTACCACACCGCTTAGTGGTAACCCAATCATTTCATGGATCTCCTCCTCGTACACTATCCAACAAAGACTCTGTGACTGCAGCACTACACACAGATCACACAAGAGTCCAGAATCCTGTTATCACAACAGTATCTGCATCATATCACCAATAATGCAAACCTTGCATTACAAGAATTGAAAATGAAACCTTCATTTCAACCCACCTCGAACCTATGCATCACAACTTAATAAGTGTCTACCTAACCTGGGAACACAAAATCAAGCTAAGGTCTGGCCCCGCCTGACCCGCACACACATCATCACCTGTCATTGTAATCAAAATCAAAGTGGCCTCTACTACCACAACAATGAAGGATGCTTCACACCACAAACCACACTCAAAGACGAACTTTAGACAACAGGGAAAACCCAACACAACACAACACATGGAAAGAAGTACACAACTATCACACATTATTCTAGCACACAAGCAGAATTAGATAAGGTACCTTCTTATCCTCACACACATCAGCTTGAGGAAACCATGCAAACATGATTCCTTCTAACATTCCATATCCTTTCCACCGAAATGACAACACGAGTCACCGCTGTGACAATGTTCTATTTGCTAACTTGATAGAAGCATTTTTATACGACGTTTTAATAATTATTTCCTAATATTTTTCTTAGTTATTTCCTTAAATAAATAAATGTTAATATAATTTTTATTTTCTAGGTACCTTGGAATAAATGGAGCTGAAATGAAGTTTTCATGGTCCAACTAGGAATCCCAGTCAACGCAGGAATCCTGATGAGGCTAGGAAACCTGAAGACATTAGGAGACCACATGATGACATGAGACATATTATGGGAGATTAAATCTGATTTTTGCATGGGAAATCATGGAGTTAATGTCAAAAATCAAGAGAGGATCAAGGATAATGACGCCATGGAGAGATTTAAGGGAGAAAAGGTCCAAAACAAGTCCAGATTCATTCCTATTTTCACTCAAGAGTATTTTGGCAGAAAATTAAGAGAAAAATCATATTAAATCTTGGGAAAATCAGCAATAATATATTTGGAAAGATTATGGATTTATTTTGGAGCTTTTTGATTGGTTGAGCGACATGGCATTCTGTGATTGGTCGAAGCTGTGTGCCATGATTGGATAGTTATTTGAGGAGATAAATCAGAAAATAATCATGCAATTAATTCAAAAATAATCTCCCTAAATCAAGGTGTTAAATTGGAGGTTTCTTATTGGTTGGATGACATAGCAGAGCTGATGTGGCGTTCTCTGATTGGCTAATGCTGTGTGGATCAATCTTGAAGACTTGGAGACTAAGTTGCCATCCTCCTAAAAATAGGAGCATTCTCTACACAATTTGACACACCATCACACAACAACACCACCACAACAAACACCTCTTCATTCAGAAACCTCTCTCCATTAGTAAATAAACATTAGAAAAATTCTCTCCATCCTCTAAAGCAAGCCACGGAATTCAAGCAAGGTCGAAGGGAGAAGAAGGAGCCGTGACTATTCCTCCACCATCCACCATTGAAGACTTGCTTTCAAGCTTCAAGGATCACAACGAAAATCATCCATTCTCATCTTCCATCCACGGTGTAATTCGACCTCTACTTTGTAACCTTTGTTTGAATTTCGTTGGTTTTGTTTTAGTTGACATTCATGATTGAACAAAGTTATTATTTCTGAAATTTTATATGATTGAATGAAATTTTCAGATTCTATTATTGTAATTCGAGAGTTGCTTATGTGAGTTTGTTTAATTAAATTTGCTTTATAGATATCTTTTGTATTTTAATCTTATGTGGTTCGAAACACTTAGGGTTTTGATATGAATGATGCTAGATTTAAGAACATGAAATCAACTTTTTGTTTTGTGTAACTTGAATCGAAGTAGTAAAGGTTTTGGACAAAAACCGAATTAATTAAAGAGGATTGCAATTAGGTGGACTTTTTCATACTAAGTTGCACACTTGAGTTGATAGCCTTTCTATGTGTTTCATGCGTTAAACATGTCATGATTGACTAGCTTTCTAGGGCTTGATTACATGTTTGATAGGATTAATCTTTGTGCTTTCACTTAGGTTAATTAGCATTGAAAAGTAAAAAATGGGAAATTATTTGCTTTCGAATATTTCACATGATCAACTCCTTTCTCATGACTTAGATGAACAATATTAGGGTTTAATCGAATTTGATCATAGTTTCGGTTTTGATCTTTGTTCTCTCATTCACCTGTGTATATATGTTTTACATTTTCTTTATTTTATTTATTTTAGTTTTAATTTAATAATCCTAAAACCCCCTTTTGTGTTCATTTGTATATTTTTTATTCTTTGTTTTATTTTTGTAAATAATACTTTTTACTTTTATTAATTTGTTTTTGCAATTATAGGTGTACCCTCAATCCCCGGAATAGAACGATCCCTATTTACTATATACTAACGATGACATTTCAGGGTTAAATTATGCGCTTGCTTTTAGCTGCATCATAACTTAACCATCAAGTAGCAATTCAAGTCTCATCTAGACAATTAAAGAAGAATACCATCGGGAATTCTCCTTTAAACTACATACCTATGAGTCTCAAGCAACCTCGACCGTTACTCCCATAAGCTATCATGGCAGATAGACTATAGCTCTATTGAAATCGAAATCAGTCATCCTACCAAGGACGTGATTACCTATTTCCTGCCTTGGTCACCATTTGTGACCATCTGTGATTCAATCTCGATCACCATCTGAGATCAGTCGCCGTCTATGACTCGATATATCACCATCTATGATCAGTCACCATATGTGACTCAATATATCACCATCTATGATCAGTCACCATCTGTGACTCAATATCGATTACCATCTGTGATCAGTCACCATCTGTGACGCAATATATCACCATCTGTGATCAATCACCGTCTGTAACGCAATATATCACCATCTGTGATCAGTCACCATCTGTGACTCAATATATCACCATCTGTGATCAGTCACCCTCTGTGACTCAATATCGATCACCATCTGTGATCAGTCACCATCTGCGACTCAATATATCACCATATGTGATCAGTCACTGTCTCTGACTCAATATCGATCACCATCTGTGATCAGTCACCATCTGTGACTCAATATATCACCATCAGTCACCGTCTGTGACTCAATATATCACCATCTGTGATCAGTCACCATCTGTGACTCAATATCGATCACCATCTGTGATCAGTCACCTCAACCTAGACACGATATACACATAGCTTACACCTACGGCCATCAATTCCATAATCTTCCATATCGTGTCTGCATAAGTCAACTGGTGACTACAGCCTCATGCTTAGATTCTCAACTAGCGTCTCATTACACAAATTCAATCAAACAAGACTTCCTCAAGAAATGTTTGATGTCATTCTAACGCCCTACGGCGAACCCCAAACCACGCTCATTCCCTCCCTACTAGGAGCCATTGTCATCAACATGACATCAAAGGTGAAAACAATGAATCACCCTTCTATCCTCACACAGAGCACAATCGTCACCACTATGGTCTTCAAGATAAATCAAGCCAACAATCAATCAAATCAAGAAGAAAACAAGGCAATCACAATTTAAAACAAGCAAAACAATTCATAGTAATCCCTGCATATAATTTAGTTCAGGAGGTCACATTAAGTCAAACAACATGACTTCAACAATCTAACAACTAATCTCGTATGAAATGATACAGTTTTTCCCGAAAACAATCCTTATCATCCCACCAGAGTTCAATCCGGAGGTTCCCATTCCTCAAATGACTGCAACTCAAAGAACCAACACCTAGGTTCACAACTTCACCAACAGAGCAAACCAATGCTCTGACAATTCTACACTCTAACTCACAACTAGCACTCCTACATACCCAGTTATTATATCAGTACTGAAGAGCATCAGATGGGGATCCGCTGCAGACGGGCCATCACTCGGGTAGTACTGATTATCACCAAATATGTACCTTACGCTCTGATACCAAACTGTCACGCCCCTGATTTTATACACAATAAATCGATATATAAAGAAACGAATACAAGTCACCCCGTGACAAAGTCATATTAATTGAAACTCTGACAATTAAATATGATAAACAAGTCCTTCCAGAACATTTAAAAGAAGAATCCCCGAAACTCCTTTTTAAAAACACGTACTCATGAGCATCAGATAGCTCCCCGCTACCCCCCATGATGTACCAACAACAAATCAGTCTAACCTAGACACATGACACATCAACACAGATTCACCACAAAGCCACTAATACATGAATACATATGTATATGTATATCCCATAATATATATATGTACACACATAGTCATTCACTTAGAAATGTCACCAATACATCTAAAATGAGTCACGCTTGACTCAAAAATGTAACATCAAGCTCAATACTTTTCAAACAATAGAAAACATCTTTTTCCACAATATTGTTTCTATGAAAAGTCTCATTCAACAATAATATGAACCCATCATGCATATTACTCATCACACATCATCCACAAGGATATATATATATATATATATATATTTCATTTAAATTATATATACATAGTCATTCGCTCAGAATGCCTACTAATACCAACTATAGTTTGCAGTTAACTAAATAACTCTCAAAACAGTATAGTGAACCCGTTCGTGAATGAACTTCGTGAGATTACTCACCTCGAAACTCCTGTTGCGTCTTCAGTACAGAACAAAGCAGCCAGCCCACAAAACAACCATCCAAGGATATCTCGTCAAGCACCTAATCACATACGGTTTCAACTTAGCAACAATCCACAAACGATTTAAGTCCAAAACCCCTGTTTTGAACTAAAATCCCCAAAGTGTCGACAATCCAGGCGAAACCACATCCGAGACCACCCAATGTCTCCGGAATACTTCTACGATCGATATGCCAAAACAGCAAGTCGATCGGACGCTCGAATCCTTACTGATCGAAACATCTAACGGTCCGAAACCGTAAAAACCCTAGCATGCTCATACGATCTCCAAAAATTACAAACAATATATCGAAATGCTCGTATCGACGAGTAGATTGAACTCAGGAACAGAAACTGTCCCTCAGGTGGCCGGAAACCACCGGAAAACACCACCACAGTGGCGGCACCGCCTTCGGACCAAAAGTCAGAATTTGACAAAACTCCCAACACCAAAGTTCTTCATCTCAACTCCAATTTAAACTTTCATAACTACACCAAAGTCCAAAAATGAACCAATCGATCAAATTTTACCTTAGAACAAAACAGCTCGATTGAAACTCTAGAATTTCAATTCCAAAATTCGACCTCCACGAGTTGAATCGATGCAAGCCACCTTGTGGGAAGCATCATCGTTCTCCAAGCTCCAAAAGCCCTAAAAAATCACCGGCAAAGGTGGCCGGAATCTCCTACTCCGATCAAGGTGATTTCATCCCCGAAGCAGCCACTTCCAGTCGCTGTAGCTTCCTCCACAGCTCGAATCTCTCTTCAATCCTTCCACAGACCTCAAGAGGGGATTGAGGTGAGCAAAACCCACTTTTGAATCGAAGCAAACGGTGGCCGGAGGAGAGAGAACGACGCCGGCGAAGTGGAGGCTGCGCGCGGGCTCGGGAGAGAGCTGGGTTTCCGTTTTTGGAAATCTGGCCTTCTTTGCAATTTCCGGAAAATTTCGTCCTTTTATATCAAAATGGAAAGTTTTTCCAAAGCCCATAACTTCTTCATACGAACTCCAATTCTCGCGTTCCGCATGTCCACGAACTCGTATCGACGCGTTCTACAACTTTCGAGAAGGAAGGTTTTGGAGAATCCCAACGTATCAAAAGTCAACCTTGAATCCCCCTTAAAGTCATACTTTTCGAATAATTAATTCGTCCGAAACACTTCCGCTCCGTCCACGAGCCACAAAACCGTCCAACAACCATAAATTAGATTTCGGAAAATCCTTGAAAAATAATTACAAATTTCCGGGGCATCACAATGACTACGGTTGACCGATTCAATCGGATTCGAAATTATGGTGAAATTAGCTAAATTTTTTACCACACTCATAATTTATTATAATAATCTCATCCAAAGGTCGGTTTTTCCATTTTATTTGAATTGATAGAGGTTGACCTTTGGAATGTATGATATATAAATATAGGGTTATTATCATAAATGGTACCTGAACTTATCCTCTATTTTATCGATGGTATCTGAACTTCAATTTTGATCACAACCAGTACCCGAACTTTTCGGCTTCATTTTAAATGAACTTTTCGACTTCATTTTAAATCAAAGCAATGTTGCTATATATTTCAACTTTGCTTCAACTCGGTTTGAATTGTTTCTTCGATTTTTCTTTGGATCTATGTTTGCTTCGATTTCTTAGTTTAATTCTAAATCTAAGTTTGTTTCCTGTGCGGTTTTTGACAGGACCCGCCCCAGATTTCACCTTGAAAATCCAAAGTGGCCATGCGGGGCCCACCTCAAAAGAAATTAAACCAAAAATTTGGCTGAACTCCCTCTAAAAGTGGACTACCCAAAAACCTGTAGAAAGACATTTACACTTCTAAAATAATCCACCCTTATTCTTCTAGAGCCACCCTGCTCCCTATATCACAACATCTCCTATTTCACAAACAATTCTAAACTTAAGAATATTAATCTCATAGGTTATTAGAGCAATCTAATGTACATGCGTACAAGAGAGTATTCACAAGATAAAGGACCGATACTTTTATAATGCAGAAGCTATGACAGCTATGCCTCAACCCCAAGTACGCTCGACCTCAAGGTGATGATACTTTTATAATGCGGAAGCTATGACAGCTATGACAGCTAAACTGGCCTGCAAACTAGGCATTTAAAACCGAAGGGCCCAGGGGAAAACATTTAAAAATCGTTAGAGTGAGTGGACAAAAAAAATAAGTAATTTCGAATCAATAAGTAAAACTTAATGCTTTCCCAAGTTATTCTCTAAAACCTCGCATGCAGTAACAATCTTGGAAATACTTTAAATCATCACCTTTACTGCAATCTCTTAAGATCTCATCCTCAATCATTTTTAAAACATCCTTTTTCAAGAGGTTCGTTTGATGACTAGAAAGGACTGCTGTCTAGTCATCTCATGCCATCTAGGAGGGACTGCCACCCAAATGACACATCGGAAGGGACTGCCAACCGGAATAGGAGTCGGTGGAAAGAAAGGACTGCCAACTAACCACAGGTAGTTAGAAAGGACTACCAACTAACTACCTCATGTCATCTGGAAGGGACTGCCAACCAGGTGACTCATCGAAAGGGACTGCCAACCGGGATGTAGTCTGGAAGGGACTGCCAACCAGATTGTTACCTAGAAGGGACTGCCAACTAGGTAATGCATGCATGCGCTGACTGATAGGCTCCTCAATAAACTGGAAACAACCTCTTTCAATTACTTGCTTTCGGAAAGAAACTCGATATTACTACAATAAATCATTAACAATTCACCGAAAGCATAACTCAAACCTCAATATCTCAATAAATCCTCGAAAGCATAAATCAAATACTCTGTAAATCAATAAATGCTTTTGGAAAGAAATCTCAATCTAACTTCAAGGCTGATAAGTGTGGAGCTTAAAGCTCAATAAATCTCGATAATTCAATCATGCTTAAATATTCGATGAAACATTCGTACTCGTGAATCCTCATATTCATATCTTCACTTCTTCTCGGATTCAACCCAAATTATACCACTAATACCAATTCGTTAATTTAAAGGTTCCAAGGTAGAACCGAGAGATATCCGACGGTCGGATTCTTGTAAATCAGTAATGGAATTCTAAATTCCGGAAATTTCATTATCAACACAACTTTTCTTCAATTCCAACCAAATTCACATTTACGAGCTCTTCATCAATTATAGGATTTAATAGGCTAAAAATCGAAGTTAGAAAACTGCCCTACGTGCCTCCACGCGCCGGCGGCCACCACCTCTGATGGCCACCAAATTTTGACAGCAGCAACATCACAACACACCCAACAAGTTTCTCAACTACAACACATTCCAATTTTACCTGTAAGTGCTCGAAATTGGCAGGTGAAGAAAACCCAGAAAATCCAAGAACCCTAGGATCGGGTTTTGATCAATTCTCCCTCTACATTGCAAATCGTGGCTCAAGGCTAGGGTGGAAAATGATCCTTGGCAAAAACCGCACCTTCGACGCCTGTTTGGTGGCCGGAGACGGCCGAAAATGGCTGAATCGCCGAAAAAGCTCAAATTGCCCCCGTGAGGTTCCTTGCTTCGATTCGGTGTTTTCCTGCCAAATCGCCGAAACTCAAGGCCACTAGTGTTAAGAGGAGGAAGAGGCGATCACGTGGTGGCCGGTTGCCCATCGGTTAATGGCCGGACGGCGGCGAATCGAAGGGGAGAAGGAATCGCCCGAAGAGGAAAGGGGAGAGATCAGGGGAGAGGAGAGAGAAAGGTGGGTTTCCAGATTTGGAAACCTACCATAGTAAATTTTCATTATTTATACAAATTTCTACCATGAACAGTAACTTTACGTTTTCTCTTATAACTTTCGCATACGAACTCCGATTTTTACGTACCACATGTCCACAGACTCGGTTTAACGTCCTCTACAACATTCATGAAGAATATTTTCTCAAATTTTGACCCGAACAAAATGCCAACTTTTAGAGCCACTAAGAGCACTAAAACGATAGTAAAAATGAAAGTAAAGATCGTTCACCGTCCAAGTGACTAGTAAACCGGTGAATTCGGGTTCGGGACGTCACAATTTTTTTATTTCCGAATCATTGCACTAAGTTTTGTCTATGTTTCGTTAATTCCATTTTTTTTCTTTTTCGAAAAGCGTGAATTTCATCTTTGATTTGGTTCGATTTGCTATTTTCGTGCTTATAACTTTGTTGTGCTAAGTTTGATCTATTTCGTTGTGCTAAGTTTGTGTGGTTCTGTTTTAGAACAGTTCGATCCATTTCGGTATTTGTGAATTGTCTATTGGCCCTCAACAGACCCATATTGGGGGGTCAATAGATGGTCAATGCTTTTCTTCTTTTTTGATACGCCTAGTTTTTACTGAAGTTCAGCAATAGTTGTTTATAGTAACTTGTTTATGTTTTGTGAAGTGATTTTGGTGTTCCAGACTCCTCTACTGGGGGGCAATATGTATCTATTGGGGCCTAATAGTGGTTTGATTTTGTTTTGTTTTTTGGTTTTTATATAGGAATATGGATGGTTCTTTGGTTGTTAAGTGCACTCATTCTGGACAAGGTTTCATGTTTTGTATTAATCAATATATGACTATGCTCATTTGTTTGAATACATTTGTGAACGGTTCAGTTTTTCTGCAACTAATGGTATTGAGCTTCATTATTCTCTTCCTGGATGTGCTATTTTTTTTCTTCACAATAATGATGATTTCCAGATGCTGTTTAGCGATGCTAAGATTTATAAGTTGGATTGCGTTGATATTACAGTGTTGAAGAATAGTGGAAGTTACAGCAAAAAAACTTTTGTATCATTTGAATATAGCTGCTCCGGTATTATGGATGAAGATGATTACCTCATTGAGGCATTTAGGACTGAAGTTCAAAAGTCTTGTCGAATGAGTTGATGCGGCTAAAATAGCCTCACTATTTAACCCTGCAAAATGTAGTTGTCAGTATGGGATAAGCAGGGATCGTTCAGTCCAGGGATCGATTGTAGGGGTACACCTACACAAAAAGGTCAATTAACAAATAAAAGAATAAAATGGGGGGTTTTGAAATTTGGTTCCTAATCTACTTAAAATAAAAACAAAACAAATAAACCTATATACAATGATCGACTTCTCTAACCTAAACTAATACTACTTGGAAATTACTAAGTGTAAAAACAGAAAATTCATTTCAACATGCTACAAAGACGTGCCCATCTTAAATGCCTAGATAAGAGCCCAAATGAAAAGCCTCAGCAGATCAATCCATTTATCTGATTCATTCTAATGTAGGCTTGGATCAGAAAAGTCCTTACCAAGCCTAATACTACTAATTTTTGAAAACACTCAGCGTAATTCTCTTAACTAGTAGTATTATCTAACCCTCGAATCAACTCACACGTGCAAATTAACCATTACACATAGAATTTAACACGTAATTTCCAAAATCGTTTAATCATTAAAGCATGATTTTTATCACTTTTTAGAATTAATTGCTACTTGTTTAACTCAACGTCTTAACAAATAACAATTACTCTTGGAAAATTAAGTAAACACACAAGAACTCTCACCGTTATTCTAGCATGCAAAGTTATTAACCTAACTTTGGAAATTACCTAAACACGTAAAAGGGCACAAGATTGTAACATGCATGATAAAAGAATTCTCGAAATTAACTCAATAATAAACTGAAAATCTCAAAAATATTAATAAAAATATTCTAAAAATTTCATGTCTCCAATTACACAACTCGCAAATCCAAACACACAAAACCGAAATAAAAATTGTAAGTAGAGTCATAGTTACACGTTGAAGCTTTCCTCAGCGGCTTAGCAACACGGTGATGAACTCGTCTCTGCTATGGTGGGGGTGAGTCCTTGACTCAACACCTAAGAGCTTCGTAGATTGATGGATGGATGGTGTCACGGTCTTGTAGGTGATGGAAGTTTAAGGAGTGAATTGGGTAGAGTCTCAGAAAAGTTTTTGGCCAGGAAGGGTTAGGCCGGGAAGAGATAGGCAAGGAAGTGATGTTGGTCAGGAAGTGATGCAAATTCTATTCTGGACGTTGCTTATTTATAGGGGAGCATTGGTTGGCTTTTGTCGATCATACCCTTCATCATTGGACGGATGGGATTGCATCATAATTCCTTTAATTTTCCAACTGAAACGTCTCCTTTATGGCCTTAATTCCTCTCATAATGGGGTCTTTTAACAAGCTGAAACGTCTTTCTCTTATTTATTTTCCAGTTGAAACATCTTTCTCCTTTATTCCCCAACTGAAAAACGTCTTTCTCCTTTATTCTCCAACTGAAAACGTCTTTCTCCTTTATTTCCCTTCTTTATTTCTTGGTCAAATGTCTTAAATGCTTTATTTTATGACTCCATCATTGCTGTTTCCAAGAGTTCTACCAGGCAAGGTTTCCTACAATAAGCAGGAGAATATCAGAATTTTCTAGAGAAAATAAAGGGAATGAAAATGTAAAGACCACAAAAACAGTTGACAGTGAGGAATCCTGATCCAGCTAGGATTTTTCATGAATTTTACTTTTTCCGCCTATTTCACTCTAAACAGTCAACAAGACTCTCAAAATGACTTAATGACTCAAAACACTAAACTAAGGGAGAAACAAGGCTATAATGGGACCCATATTCAATAATATCGTCACACTTTTTGCTCCTATCATGAGTGGGCTAGTTACATTCAATTTGTTGGGTAGAAATTTCGTGGCGGTTCCCTTGAGTTTAGAGACATGCTCAGAAAATATGTTGTTGAAGTTGGGTTCAGCTTTGTGTTTATTAGAAATGATTGGGATAGAATTCATGCGGTTAGTTCCAATTGGGGAACTGAAGGATGTGATTGGAATGCTAGTGGTTATGTATCTCCTGCAAATGGATGCTTTATAATTGGTGAGTTGAACAATGTCCACTCTTGCAAAGGTGTTCTTTGGAAGCAAAAACATGAGCTTTTGTGATCGAAATTGTCAAGACATGTATTGAAGAGGACATTAGCTATAACTTATCATTGAAGTCGAGGGAAATTATCAGCAAGTTCAAGTCAGCTTATGGGTTTGATATATCGTACAAGGTTGCTTGGAAAGCAAAGAAGAAGGCTAGGGAAATGATTTATGGTTCTGAGGCTGATTCCTTTAACAAGTTAACAAGGTATAGGGAAGCTGTATTTGAGAGTAACTCGGGATCTTCGTTTGTTTTGAAAGTTGATCCATCGTGCAATCGGTTTTAGAGGCTTTTCCTAGCTTATGCAAGATGTATTAAAGGCTTTGAATTTTGTCTTCCTGTCTTGTTTGTCGATGAGACTTTTGGGAAGAGTGTCTACAAGGGGTAGATACTTTGTGCAACTAAAAAGAATGGAAATCATGGTACTTTTCTCATTTTTATGATCTTTTATTTGTATTTTTGTTGAAAATTTGGAGCAGTGCAGTGGTACGTTGCAGTCATGTATTGATCCCTAATAGACATATATTGCCCCCTAATACACGTTTATTTTCTTATGATTTCTTTCCCCTTTTTGTTTTTGTTTTTTTATGTTTATTATTTTTTTTTAATATTTTTTTTGTTGAAAATGTGGAGCGGTACGCTCCCGTTGGTGGTGCAGCGGCACGCAGCTATCATGTATTGGCCCCCAATAGACTTACTTTTTTTTTTTCCTGTTTTCTGTAGGTTTCTTTCCTCTTGCAATGTGTATGTGTCTATGATTTTGAGACTGATGCTAATTGGTCCTTTTTCTTCCAACACTTGAAGAGCTTGCTGGAACCTCAAGGTAGATTGATTACGTTTGTTAGTGATCGTGGTGTTGGACTGTTGAGTGCTTTCGACAAGATATTTCCTGGTAATCCTCATCTTTTCTATTACAAGCACTTGGTGCATAACCATATGACTAAATACAACGGTAAAGGGTCTTCTGTTTTGAAAGATGATGTTAAAAAGAAGTTTTGAGTTGGAATATTCATGCACTGAAAAGGAATATCATTTTCATTTAAGAGGGTTGAGAGAAGTTAGTGGTGCTAATATTATAGATTCATTTCTTGTTGATTTACCTCTTCAAAATTGGTGTCGTGCATTTTTCCCTGGATGCTGTTATGGAATTATAGCTAATAGTGTAGCTGAATCTTTTAATGCTTGGTTGTTGTTGAGAGTGAGATGCTAGTATACACTATGCTTGATCAGACTCGAATTAAGGTGATGCAGATGATGGGCGATAGGAGAGACGAGGTGCAACTTTGGACCTCGCAACTTACTCCTGTTATGGAGTGTTGTTTGAAAGAAGGTATAGAGAAAGCTTGCCATTTCAATGTGCATTACTCCCATACAAATGTTTATGAAGTGAGATCAAAAGTATTCTTATGTTGTGGACCTTGGAACTCTGTCATGCTCGTGTAAAAAATGGGAGATTAACTGCTTTCCTTACTGCCATGGTCTTGCTGCAATTCAAGCTGCCTCATTGGATGTTTATGTTTTTATAGATAAGCATTTTCATGTTGATTATTTCAGGAAGTGCTATGATTTTATAATTTATCCAATTTCTAATATTGATATGGCTTCTTCGGAATTTGCTAGCAATGACTTCATACTTTCTCCAAATGCAAAAAGGCCTCTCAGGAGGCCTAGGCTGAAGAGGTTCAAGTCTAGAGGAGAGTGTGAAAAGAAGCTCATTCATTGCGGCCGATGTGGCAAAATGGGACAGCATAACAAGAATACCTGTACTGAACCTATTTGAATGTAAAGTTGTCAATTGTTTTAGCATTCTGACTGGTTGTATTGGGGGGCAATAGATGATTTTATTCAGGATCAATTTAATATTTTTTGCTGTCAAAGATTATTGACATTGATTGGTCCTTCAGTTTTGTTGCTGACTGATAAATTGATTAAGTTTTCCAAGCACTTGTATTGAGATTTTTTTGGTTGCTCTATCCATTTTGATTTCATTTTAACTTTTCCATTAATGCAGCAGTTGATTTTAAATGTGTATTGGGGGGGGGGGGGGGGGGGAGGGAATACAGGTCTCTTGACCCCCAATAGAACCTGAATGTTTGAGGTCTAATGTTCCACAGTTGTGAAATTTTAACACTTGCACATTCCAAACGTAATTTGATATCCTACTTTGTTACTTTTGACCCTCTAACCAAGCTCTATTGGGGGTCAATAGGCCTCTATTGCGCCCAAAAGAACTTGGTTTCTAAGGAGTTAAGGCACCAGGTTTGAAATAGACTAATAGGGGCCTGTAATTTGAATATCGACATGTGTCCTATGCTTAACAATAGTAACTGAATATAAATTCTTTCAAGTTGATAGAAAATAAATTGAAAAGATGTCAAATCATCTGAAATTATTCCAAATCAAAGTAAGTTCAAAGGAAAGTAACAACTTAAAATCTACATTTTCTATTTTTTTGGCTCTCCTACAGCTTCTGCAGTTTCAGTAAGGTATCTTTCGACGCTCCAACCACATTCCTCCTTTGTGAACCTCTCAAGAATTGTTTTCCTCATGTCATTGCCTTTCTTCTTGTTGGGTTCCACTCCGTTAATTATGTTTTCCATGAAATGGATCATAAAAAACCCACAGTCATCCCTGTAAACCAAGAATTTAAGTTATTGATCCTTTAAAAAAGGTTCCTATTACCCCCCAATAGACCCCTATTGGGGGGCAATAGACTGACAACTTGCACAAATTTATCAATTAAACTGTCATCTTTTATATAAAAAATAAAATAACAAGTAAAGGATTTTGAGGCACTTACGAACAGGGTTTCTGCTAAGGGCAGTTGAAGTCTTCTACAAGCTCGTAGTCATTTTCCCCGATTTGATTATCCAAGATCCACTTTCTGACCTCTTTCTCTCTTGGTGTCATTTCTTCAAACTCGGAGACGAATTCTCCTTTAGTGCTCTCACCTTTGCACTTCTCTCTTGTGTTCTCATGATCCTGGCTGTCTTCTGGAAATATAATCCCTGTCACCTTCAAGTCGCAGATGAACCTCCTTATGTGCTTAACCTGTTTAAGTGCAGATATATAAAGCATCAACAGACTTTCCAAATTTCACCATTTGAAAAATAAACAGATTGTTTTTATATGATTACTTACCACCTAATTTGTGTTGTTGTAATATTGGTTATCTTTTGTCCATTCCTTCTTTGGTGGTAGCATAGAGTTCATGTGAACAAACTGCTTTTTCTCATTGTCGATGATAAGCAATGTGTAATGCTGGTTGTAGTAATAGTGTATTGGGATAACCACCTTGGGGTAGCTGAACTTACTCCACAGTTCTTCGATCAGGAATAACTCTATTTCAATTTCGTGGCCTTTGAATTCGTCTTTGAGAATGTTCTTGCCTTCTTTTTTGAAATCCGCTAATTTCTTTTCGTGTTGAACTGCATAAAACTGCACAAGGAGTAAACACATATGAAATCATTGAATTGTTTACTTAAATATGTTTTTTGGATGCCGTGCAGCACCAGCTGCTACTTTTGTTTCGGTGCTTACCGCTGCTTTGATGTTTAGTAATCCAATATGAGCGTTCCTTTCTTTTAGTTCCTTCTGCAACATTTTAGTATAGGCCTTGACCACCTGCAATTGTTCAATTTGATTTTCAGTTAGTATTATATATGTGAAGAACATTACCTATTACCCCCCAATATACCCCTATTGGGGGTCAATAGACGTCTATTGGTGTCTAATAAAAACAAACAGCGATTATTGCCCCCTAATAAACGTCAATTGGGGTCTAATAAAAACAAACAGCTTAAGCTTACATTAACATCCAGATCTTTCTCTTGTACAATAATCTTCATGTCTCCCCTGGTTACCCCTAGTATTTCATTTTCACTTCTCCAGTAGACATATCTGTAAACAGAAAAATATGTAGTTAATATGAGTTTGTAAAGTATTCATGGTTTGAAAGTTATGCTATGCACTCACATATTGTCATCCACCATCTCAAAGAATTACTGGTAGCGTCTTGCTACTTCAGGATTTAATGTTTTCCATTTGTACTTTTGACAATTCACATCTTTTATTTGTATTGGGTGCTGCACTTGTTTCCCTTTCTGCAATTTCATTGCCGGCTTCGGTTCTGCTTTCATTTCCTGTGCAGCAGTCTTTCTTCTCTTTTCCATAAGTCTTCAAGATCTCAAGTGTGTCATACTCAAAGTCGTCATCCTTGTCCTTCATAGTTGCCTTTCTCTTTTTTCTTTCACATTCCTCTCGATTGAATGCATGGCTACTATTTTGTTCTCCTTGGGGACTACCATTTCTGTTCCTGGCTTTGCCATTTCAACCGTCTCAGCTGCTTCCAGTATTTTTGACACAATTTGATCTATTTTTTCTGATTCGATCTCATTTAGTGCGTCCATAGGTGTATCCTCAAACACTTCCTCTTCTGGACTCTTGTAAGATAGTGAAAACGCACCAACTGGATCCACTGCCATTGGTTATTCGTTGACTGGTGTTTGGGCATCATATTTTGGTTGGTTCCCCTCAGATCCAAGTTCCCTCCCCTCATCTTCGTCGGTCGACACTAGCACCATCTGTAGTTGATTACCTTGCTGCTCACTACTTTTCGGGTCAGTTTCCCTGCCAGTTGCTTTCACCAACAATTTCTTCAGAGCTTTTATGTGGTTTTAGTGCGATTTGTTTTCCTACATCACCTCAATAATTTTCGTCTCTGTACTCTCAATCTTCTCATCATCAATAGTAACTTTTTTCCAATATGGTTCGCAAGTCCTTCATTTGGTTCCAAGAGTTTCTTCATTTGCTCCTCCATTTGCTATTTTTCACCATCATCTTCAATCACCCTATCCATTTCTTTAAGCAGAACTCTCATATTACCAGTAACCCTTATGGTCTCCTCTTCTTGGTCTTGGCTCGCTTGAGGAACCTGCAACCAATAAAACAACAATTGAGTTAAAAAAAGAAAAAACCATTCATGTATATTGGGGGGCAATATACGTCTATTGGGCCCCAATAGACACTTTATATACCCAGTATTGGGGGCCAATATATGTCTATTTCCCCCAATAGACCATTTGTTCAGTTCCACTGTAACTGCTAACTTACCAAGTTATTGAAACTTAGTGTTTCCTGCTCCTCCTCTGTATCTGACAAGTTGATGTAGCAGTGTTCTAACCACGGCCTTTCTTTTATCAAGTGCTCTGGCCAGTCTGGATTTTGATAGAGCTTCTGCAGGTTGAACAGCATTTATCAACCACCTCACAAATCTTGATTTCTCATTCTCCATTCCAGGAATCTAGTTTCTTATCTTTGTTTTCTCTAAGAACCAGTACTGTTAACAAAACTATATTTGTTAGTAAATGAATAGCAGACAACCAATTAACCCTATTAATGGGCAATAGACGTCTATTGTCCCCCTATAGACACATTTAAACCTTGTATTGGGGGTAATAGACCACGAAAATTAGTATTGTACTTACATATATGAGAAGGAGGCAACCAGAAAGAGTTGTTGGATGATCTTTTCGGTACCTTTGAAGGCCATCCAGTAGAAAATCTAGTACCATCTTGGCCTAGTTGAAGCAGTTTATGTTCTCCATGTCTTTACAGCGTTGATGAGGTCCTATGTCAAGGTTGTCGATGTCCTGCTGAAGAAGAATGCATTGAAGAGGTACATGATAAGTAGTGTTGCAATTATCTTGGGATCAGCTTTCTTCTTCTTGTAGAGCTCCTTACTGAGTTTCTTTTCCAGTTCAGGTTTTATGACTGTTTCTTTCCTCATATTGATGTCAATATCGAAGATGCCTTCCTTTCCTCCTTAAGAACCTTCTTTCTCAGATCCCATTCAATCCCACTGGTTGGCAGGTCAAACAATTCATTTATGTCCTCTAATGTTATTTCCATTCCTATCTCTCCAATACAAACTTGTTCTTTTTAACGTCAAAGTACTACAGGATAATCTCCAAGTCGGCCTCATGAATGTGGAGCTGAGTTTCTGTAAGCTTCTTCTCAAAGAATAGTCGGATCATCCCCAAAAATATAGTAGTACTCAAAATATCCCAAGCTGCTTTCGGGATTTTGTCTTTGTATGTGTCAATCAATCTCTAGAAAGCACTTACAGTGCATTTCTGTTGCTTCGACTCGATCTTTGCCTTTTCTGTTATCTTTGTGTTCTTCTTTCCCCCTTTCTTTGGCTTTTCCTCTTTCATCTTTGACTTTTCCAGTTTAATGTTCTTTTTCGTTGTCTGTTCATCCTTGTCGTCATCAGACTCTTGTCTTTTTTTAGTCCTTTGACTTCTTGTCTGCACATAAAACCTTTGTGTTGTTTCTTTGTTGTCGTCCTCTTCTTCTTCTTCTTCTTCTTCTACTTCTTCTTCTTCTACTTCTACTTTTTCTTGTACTTCTTCTCCTTCTTCTTGTACTTCTTCTCCTTCTTCTTCTTCTTCTACTTCTACTTCTTCTTCTTCTTCCTCTGTTTCTTCTCCTTCTTCTTCTGCTTCTTCATCACTACTAGAAGTTTCTTCTTTTCTTCGTGACGACTTCCTAGACTTTATTTCTGCCATCCTTTCATGAAGTGGTCTTTCTTCTGAGCTTTGTGTTTCGTCCATAGTTCCTTCAGAGATGCAACTGACTTGTGGTCATTTGGTTCTTACCATTCTGCTCAAAAAGGAAAAAAGAAAAATTCATTATAGCACATCCACAGTTCAACTACTAAACCTTCTTTCAAGTTCTATATGGGCAATACACATGTATTGGCCCCCAATAGACATCTATTGTCCCTAAAACAGAAGCTTCTATTAGGGCAATAGACATTTATTGGCCCACAACAAAAACCTCTATTATTGACCCCAAAACAGAAGCTTTTGTTTGGGCAATAGACACCTATTGGCCCACAACAAAAGCCTCTATTGGGGGCCAATAGATGTCAATTTCCCTAATAGACATCTATTGACCCCAAAACAGAAGCTTCTGTTGGGGCAATAGACACCTATTGCCCCCCCCCCCCCCCCCAATAGAGGCTTCTGTTATGGGCCAATAGACGTTTACTGCCCCAACAGAAGCTTCTGTTTTAGGGTTAACAGATGTCTATTGCCTCGCTATACACATCTGTGCTTAATGACCCCCAATAGACGTCTATTGGGGCAGTAAGGGTCTATTAACCTGCAATAAGCTCACAATACATGTCCAATTTCATATTTTGTAATTTTTGCTCCCTGGTTAACATAAAACATTCAATAAACATGAATTTGTAACAGATTGAAAACCCTAGATTTTTCAAATTTTGAAACATGAAAATCCTATTCTTCTCATTTACCCACTCGATTAACCAAACCTAGGCTATGAACAAGTTCAATCTCATAGAAAGGTAAAGAATCTGAAACAAAAAAGAGATTTTCACTCACTTTGTACAATACCAACGCCGGAGAATGTTGAATCGTCGCCGGAGTTGTTAGACGAACTGAAAATCGAGAACAAGATTCGAAGACGTCTATTGCCCTAGACTCTCAACCCAGAATCAAGAGCGAGAGCAAGATGATGAGAGGAAGCTTTTTTGAAACTGAAAAATGGTGGAAACGGAACCGCCTTAATGGGATTTGGTGGTTAGTGGGTAAAATGGTCTTTTTCATGCATGTTTGGGTTAGTGGTGTGGCGACCGGAGACCGGATTACCACAGCGCCGCCTCCCCAAGGAACCCTACACCCACGACATTTGGAGTAAGTGTTTTGGGCCTAGAATTCCTCAAAGAGACAAGGCCTTTAGGTTGGAAAACAAGAAATCTATAAGCCTGAAATTTTTGGGCTTGTATAGTGGGCTTGGCTCGTAATCACAAGATTACGAACTAGGCGAGGAAGAGGAAAGGAAGGTGGTGTTGTGTTGAGTTTTAGAACCTATGTCAATTTTTAGTTCTTAGCCCAAGTTTGCATTAAGTTCATTGAATGGTAAGTTACGTGAGTCTTCTAGGTCTAGCCCACTAGGACCTAAACTCAAATGGAGGTTTTAACCTAGGGTTCCACTTTGGTGGTAAGCAATCACACACATCATCAACCATACATAACGTTACAAAAATTTAACGAAATCAAACAAGCCAAATAAAATAAACTTTAAACAAAACAAATTTTGGCCTCCAAGGATTATCCTCCGTACCCAAGATTCGACAACAACAGCCTGCAAAACTAACTAAAGTAGGGGTTAGGCTCCTACATCCAGTCATTGCCCATGCCCTCCCCATATCTAAGTTTAAAAATAAGAGTTATCGTTTTGAATAAAAGAAGTAGATAAAAACCGGTTTGCGCTTCCACGTGATCGTCACCACGTAACTACAATCCCACGGCAATTGATCATCTTTCACACTTCCATCACAACCGTCCATCTATCCAATCACTTTTCAGAATTCAATAATCACAAGGCTAGAGACAAAGGGGAGATAACAAGGGCATGGTGCACACTGCCCACCACTGGTGGCTCAAGGAGGAACTGATCTCTCCTTACATCCCCATCAATTGCCAACACATCAATCCAATCCACGCAAACCATTTCAAGTTGTAAAAACAGATAATTTCCAAAACATGCAAGAGGCCTCATATAAAACATAGTATATGCAAGAAAAGCATAGATAGAGTTAAAGACATCCCCTACCTGGAACTCGAGCTTTCTCTTGCAGCACTTGGCCTCAATGCAACCTTGTAGCAACCACCACTTCACAAGATCCTACCAAGATATCAATCCTAGACCAAATAAGTGACATTAATCACGATAAACTAGGCTAGCTATTCACTCACATTACTCTCCGAAGAAAACCTTTCCTTTAACCTAATTACTAACTAATAACCAGACCATTAGGGCTCTAAGGGAGAGTTGGTTTTTCAGGAAAAAGTGGCAAAAACACCTTTAGAAGACAAGTTGTCAAAAGCTGGAAACAGAGTTTAAGTAGGAACTGTTAAGGGCCAAGGAAGAGTGTCCAAAATACTTGAGGTGATTCTTGGAAAATTTTGGAAAGAAGATGGTTTAACAACCAACTCAGTAAGAATGAAATGGTTATAGAATTTTGAGTGAAGCCATGTGAAGAGTAAAAGTTTCAGAAGCTAAAGTAAAACAATGTGCAGGTTTTCTCCAGAAATAACAGCTTCTGTCCACCTATTTCAAAATTACATAACTAATTCTAGAAATTTTTTTTTGGGGTGATTCAAATTCTCGAATACTCATATATGTGTTTACTATCTTTCTACAGAAGGAACTAATCCCAAATTCTCAACGGTTCAGCTCCTGTTTTGAAAGGAATGCAGCTGGGTCAGATTATACTGCACACTGAAAACTGCAGAAATTGGTTCTTTTGTGTAAAGCTCGTTTGGTACCCAACATGGCTGGTTAAGTAGACTCTAAGACACCTATATAAAGTATCTAAAGCTTTTAAAGGCTTAAAGTATCAGTCACCCTTCAATACTATAAGGGGAAGGTCTTGTAGCTCACCATCATGATGTTTTGAAGACATGGTGTTTGGACAACAGTAACACAAATAAAATCTTTGATCAAGCATGATTTCAATGTTCAAAATAACCATGTTCTAGCACAAATCCAACACATCAGAAAGAATGAAAGATTCTAAGTTAAAGCAACATGATTTCAGCAACAACAGTGACCAATTGTAATCTGCAAGAGTTGTAACAACCCAAAAATATACAGAGTTTTATGGAAAGGATGATACTCACCAAAGACTAACCAAAAAGATGAGTTTCTCTTGAGGGTTTCAACAGAAAAGAGAGCTGAGGGAGCTGAATGGATTGAGCCCAGTTGCAGGTCAAGAAATTCGCTCCATCTCAAACATGCAGAGTGAAACAGAAACTTCTCAATATGTGGAAGAGTTGTTTTGAATGTGTTGAGCCTAAAATCGAGGAAAGAAAGGGGAACTTGATGGTTCCAGAATCTTACCAAGTGTTTGTATCAGTCTCAAGTAAGATGTGAGGAATTCGGGTAGAGCAAGAGAGGGAATTCAAGCAGAAATCCGGAATAGGCTCGTTTCAGAACTGCTTCCGCTTCGAGGGGTGTACAGGACTCAAATCGACTCCAATGGAGCTGAATTTTGAGGCTAGATAGAGGAGACATAGATGAACAACTTTGATGAAGAAAGTTTTTTGATCGGAGGTCCCTAACCAGGAGTTTTGAGGACGCAAACACACTAATGTGCCCAGCAAAGAGAGAAAGGGCGAGAAGAGGAGAGTGAATGACGTTTTCTGGCCTGGGTTCTCCCTTTTGAAGGTCTGAGATGATGTTCTTGGAGGAGTTGCCCTATGCATGCTGGCAACGTGGAAGGGAGTTGCTGATTGAGGTTTTCTTTCCCTCTGCCCAACTTTGACGTGAACAAAGAAAGAGGAAAAGCTGGGCTTGCGTGTGAGATAGATGACTCAGCTTGGGGGGGAAGTGACGGTATTGAATCAGATAATTTGGGGTAAAAATAAGAGGTTGTAAAAACCAAAGTGATGCGGAAAAATAAGTAAATGCTAGTAAACTCAAATTAAGGTGTTGGCAAGACCAAATAAGGATTGGGCCTCACCAAGCTTGTATTTGGGTAGAAAAATGGCAAAGTAGATTTTGTCGGAATTTCGCTCGAGTTTGAAAAACATAAGGAGCAAATATATAGTATTTTTTTTTTATAAAGTCGGAGGGATGGTTGACGAGCAAGTGTCGGGAAAGGCGAGTAGGAATTCAACTAATGGTTAAGAAATAAAGTAAAACGAGAAATCGTAAACGCACGCACAAGTATAATTCAAAATTATGCAAAGATGTTATTATGAGTTACAAGAACCTTATTAGATCAAGAGAGATGTTCGGGTCAAATGTCAACTAACTTATTGGGCTAGGTTCACTAGCATATCCATCTGTTGGGTGTCCAAAGTAAATTTTGGACTCTAACCTTATGCTATTCTTAGACCCAAGGCCCAAGCCCAAACTATTTCCAAAAGTCTTTGACCAAACAAAGGTCACGAAAAATTATTCCGTCAAAAAGTGATGTTCGGAATTTCACGGGGTCTACAAGTGGGAACAGTTTTTTCTTTCTGGTGTAAGTGGGCTAAAATTGCCCAATAGGTCACGGACCCTATTGGAAACTAAACATCAATACATACACTTTAATCTAACAAAGATTCACATCATCCAATAAAACCAAAAATATAGAACACTAGCTAATCTTATTTTTAAGTTACAAAACAATAAAACCGAAAACAAAGTATTAGGGTTCATGGTTACAATTTTAAAGAAACTTCAAGGACGCAATAAGATCTTCAAGGATGATGGATGGAGGATGAAACTTGCTTCGCAGCTTCAAAGTCTTAAACAATTGGAGAGGCTGAAACTTTGCGAGAAAAAGGGAGAGTATTGCTATTTTGATTCTAGATTTGATGATGATTTTCAGGGATTCACAACCCCTGCTTATATAGTGCACGACATAGGCTTGTGACCTGCACAAAAGTTAGTGCTCAATTTAAAACCCTATCAATGTAGTAAGAATAAGTAGGGATCATTCTCAACCGGGGATTAGGACCTAATTAATTCCTGAAAAATAAAACGTTAGCAAAACAATTTAAAGAATATAGATACATTATTCACGAAAAATACAAGTAAGGAGATTTAAGATTTATTTAATTTAACAACTAAGTAATTATATACATATGTGACACATCAAAAAACACAGAATCAAGTAGAAATATATGGATGGAACAAAATTAGATAGAATTAACTACTATTAACACGTTGACAATGTCTCAAACATAAAATCACGAATCAAAATATATCCAAGAATAGAATCAATCAAGAACAAAAAAGAACGCATACAAAGTTCTTTTTACTTTCCTTAATTAAATTAACTAGATGAACGCACGATAGTTAACCCTATTAATCATGCAATCACTAGTGGTAGCTAATCACTAACAAAAACACTTTTAACTCATTAAGAATCATGGAAGTTTGTTCAATTCAAGTGAAGAACACAAGTTAGAACGCTAATCAAGCATGCAAGACTCATTGTTAATTTACCTAAGTAATTATAGGTTTTTCACCGAAATTATTAAAGTCTACAATGCTCGCACCTTAATATGGATTCGATTACCTGTTCATCAACCTAAGTATGCATCCAAAGATCAATTAACATATAAAAGATGGGATTGAAGTTCGAAATCAACAATTATGCTCACATATAATGAAATCGCAATTTTTCAAATTAAAAACCTAAAACCTAAAACATGCTTCATAGTATTCGATAACTACATATCTAAAATCAACACTTCATCATCACAAGAAATCTCAATTTATAAATCCAAAACAGAAAATTAAATCGCAAATTCCATAAAACCCGAAATAACTTTCTTATACAAAACTTAAAACATAGAGTTGTGTTCATGGTTACATTTTTTTTTATTTTCAAGGACACAAGAAGCTACAAAACGTGGTGGAATGGATGAACATCACGGCAAGGATGCTCGAATGGAGAGAATGATGCTTCACGGCCTTGAACTTGAATTTTCATGAGATTGCCGAAACTTGGAAGAGAAGGGGGAAGTGTTTGTGGCTTTATGATTCTGAATTTTGTGGTGTGTAGAAGAGCTTCACAAACCTCTTTTATATAGTGAATGGAAAGGGCTAGGGTTCCCTTGAATTTCTCTTTAATTGTACCACTCGGCCAATAAGAAAATTGCATGAAAAGTGGAGAGCAAGTAACCTTTGTAATTGTTGAATTCTTCCATGTACTTAGACTATATTTCGGCCTCCTTGGAATAAGGAATCATAATTCAATTCTTATTCCTATATTTTCTTCTCCAAAATTCCATAGAAATCCAATAATATCCCAAAAAGATAATTGCCGAAATTCCTTGATATTTTGATGCGGCTGAAATAGCCTCACAATTTAACCCTGCAAAATGTAGTTTTCAGTATAGGATAAGCAAGGATCGTTCAGTCTGGGGATTGTAGGGTACACCTACACAAAAAGGTCAATTAACAAATAAAAGAATAAAATGGGGGGTTTTGAATTTTGGTTCCTAATCTACTTAAAATAAAAACAAAACAAATAAACCTATATACAATGATCGACTTCCCTAACCTAGACCAATACCACTCGAAAATTACTAAGTGTAAAAACAGAAAATCCATTCCAACATGCTACAAAAATGTGCCCATCTTAAATGCCTAGATAAGAGCTCAAATGAAAAGCCTCAGCGGATCAATCCATTTATCTGATTCGTTCTAATGTAGGCTTGGATCGGAAAAGTCCTTACCAAGCCTAATACTACTAATTTTCGAAAACACTCAGCGTAATTCTCTTAACTAGTAGTATTATCTAACCGTCGAATCAACTCACACGTGGAAATTAACCATTATACATAGAATTTAACACGTAATTTCCAGAATCATTTAATCATTAAAGCATGATTTTTACCACCCGTTAGAACTAATTACTACTTGTTTAACTCAGCGTCTTAACAAATAACAATTACTCTTGGCAAATTAAGCAAACACACAAGAACTCTCACCATTATTCTAGCATGCAAACTTATTAACCTAACTCTGAAAATTACCTAAACACGTAAAAGGGCACAAAATAATTGTAACAGCATCATAAAGAATTCTCGAATTAACTCAATAATAAACTGAAAATCTCAAAAATATTAATAAAAATTTCGAAATTTCATGTCTCCAATTACACAACTCGCTAATTGAAACAAACAAACCGAAACAAAATTATAAGTAAGAGTCATAGTTACACTTTGAAGCTTTCCTCAGCGGCTTAGCAACAAGGTGATGAAAGTCTCTACTATGGTGGTGGAGCGTCCTTGCCTCAGCGCCTAAGAGCTTCGTAGATTGATGGATAGATGATGGTCATGGTCTTGTAGGAGATGGAGGTTTGAAGAGTGAATTGAGCAGTCTTGGAATGGTTTTTGGCCAGGAAGTGATAGGCCAGGAAATGATATTGGCTGGGAAGTGATGCTAATTCTGGTTTGGACGTTGCCTATTTATAGGGGAGCATTGGTTGGCTTTTGTCGATCATACCCTTCATCATTGGACGGATGGGATCACATCATAATTCCTTTAATTTCCCAACAGAAACGTCTCCTTTATGGCCTTAATTCCTCTCATAATGGGGTCTTTTAACAAGCTGAAACGTCTTTCTCTTATTTATTTTCCAGTTGAAACATCTTTCTCCTTTATTCTCCAGCTAAAAAAATGTCTTTCTCCTTTATTCTCCAGCTGAAAACGTCTTTCTCCTTTATTTCCCTTCTTCATTGCTTGGTCAAATGTCTTAAATACTTTATTTTATGACTCCATCATTGCTATTTCCAAGAGTTCCACCAGGCAAGGTTTCCTACAACAAGCAGGAAAATATCAGAATTTTCTAGAGAAAATAAAGGGAATTAAAAATGTAAAGACCGCAAAAACAGTTGACAGTTAGGAATCCAGATTCAGCTAGGATTTTTCATGAATTTTACTTTTTCCGCCTATTTCACTCCAAACACTCAACAAGACTCTCAAAATGACTTAATGACTCAAAACACTAAATTAAGGGAAAAATAAGGCTAAAATGAGGCACATAATCAATAATATCGTCACACTTTTTTTTCTCCTTTCATATTTTCCTCTATTTTTCACAGCAAAAGCAATTAGAATGGGTCATGGATTCCTCCAAGGCGTTAAGAAGGATCTAGAGCATCATGTGCAAGTCACATGCTTCAATCTTCCGGCCAAACTTCCCTAAAATGGGCCAATTCGAAATCCTTTTTCATTGTTGCCGAAATTCTTCATTATTCTAGAACATTCTTGAATTATCTTGTGTCATCTTCAAGACACAACATCTATTAGTCTCACCAGGTCTGCTTGCAGCATCAAGACTCCTAGTGTCATTAGGTTTCCTAGTCCAACTGGGACTCTGTCATTTCTTCATTTCCGAACATCATTTTTCCGAACTCATTCCTTATTGCATTAGGATTCCTACTTCAACTGGGATTCGTTTTCCTGGTAGAACTGGGAAAACTTCATTTCTCCATTTCTTCTCAGTTCTGCTAATACAACTCCTTGCCTTCCATTTCCAGACTCAAAACTCCTGAAAACATAAAACAAGTTAGAAATGATATTGTTAAGAAAATAACTAAGCAAAACGTAGAGAGAAATGCATTAAAAATGTAGTAGAATTTAGTCTCAACAAATACCCCCACACTTAGCATTTGCTAGTCCCTTAGCAAAGATCACATGAAACAACTAAGAATCAAAACAAACGAAAATTACAAGACACAAAAACTAACAAAAACGACTAAGTATGGAAATCCTAAAACCAACAAAAATACTACACAAAAACAATAAAAATAAAAAACAAACACAAACAAAAAGACTTTATGTAAGACCTCAAAAATTTGTTATTAATTCCTAAATGTTTCCTGGGATTAATAAAGTGTTCGTTTGTACGATTTCGTGGTTCGAGGGTGGAGTGGAATTATTTTCGGACGAATAATTATTCGAAGTGAAAGTTTTAGGGGGTTACGAAGTTTGACTTTTTATACGTTTAGATTTTGTGAGAACTTCCTTCACAAAAGTTGTAGAGCGCGTTGATACGAGTTTGTGGACATGTGGAACAAGAAAATCGGAGTTCTTATGAAGAAGTTATGACCTTTGGAAAAAGTTTCCATTTTGGTTAAATAGGAAAAAAATCAGAAAAATCAGAAGTTTCCGAAAAGGGAAACTTTTTCTCTCTCTTCTGTCCCGACCCCGGTTCGCCCCCTCACCTTCGCCGGGTCGTTCTTCCTCCTCCGGCCACCTTTTGCTTCTATTCCAAAGGGAATCCTGCTCTCCTCAGTCCCCTCTTGAGGTCTGTGGAAGAATTGGAGCATGAAACGAGTTGTGGAGGGCGGTGCAAGGCCGGGAAGTTTGGCGGCGACGATGCTTCGAACCCAGATCGGAGATCACGTTTCCGGCCACCATAGCCGGTGATTCTTGAGGGCTTTTGCAGTCCATATGACGTTGATGCTTCCCTCTAAGCGGCTTGCAATGATTCAAAGTATGGAGGTCGAATTTTGAAGATTGTGATTCTAGGGTTCATCGGTTTTCGAAACTTGCGAGGTAAATTCTGGCCAAATGGCTTTGATTCTGACTTTGTGCTAGTTATGAATGTTTCAATTGGAGTTGAGATGATGAACTTTGATGTTGGAAGTTTTGTCAAATTTTGACTTTGGTTTGGTGGCGGCGACTTCCGGCCACCTCTGGGGTAGTTTCTTCTCCTCAATACGATCTACTCGTTGATATGAGCATTTCGATACATAGTTTGTAATTTTTGGAAATCGTATGAGCATGTTATGAATTTTCCAAGTTTTAGGGTTTTCGGTTCGATCGGTTTTCGATCCGTGAGGATTCGGCCGTCTAATTGACTTGTAGTTTTGTTATATTGATCATATAAGTATTCCAAAGGCCTCGGGTGGTCTCGGATGAAGTTTCGCCTCGATTGGCATTACTTTTGGGGATTTTAGTTCAACGGGGGTTTGAACTTTAATCGTTTTCGATCCGTATACTAAGTTGTGATGCATTTTACTTAGGTGATTGATGGAATGTGTTCTGTACTTTATCTCGGCTGTAAGAGAAGACGCAGCAGGATTTAGAGGTGAGTAAATCTCACGTGGTTCATTTATGAACGGATTTATTTATTACTCGGAATTACTTGTTTAATTGTTAAATCATTTTCGAAACAAATTATTTGTTTTAAAATATATGAACTTGATCGACAACGGTTCATGGGTAAGTTAAAACAATGTTTTGATATAAAATGATTTTCGAGAGGAATAATTTATAAAACTATAGTTGGTATTAGTGGTCATTCCTGCGTGAATGACTACGTATATTTACGTGGAATATATATATTGGATGGTGTGACATTGGTGAAGTTGTGTTTGAGAGTGTGATTAAATATATTGTAGTACCAAAGTGGTGACCAAAGTGGCGATAATTGATGTGTTGATTGTTATGAAAAGGATAGGAATTAATTTTGAGTGATTGAGGTTTGAGATTGTTGATGGGTGATCATCTACTTTAGTCAAAGTCGATGGGTGAACATCGATTATCGACTTTAGTTTGGAGTTGATGGGTGATCATTGACTTTAGTGTCAGTTGAGGCAATTGGCATCGTAAGGCTGAACCTCGGCCGAGGTGACCAGTTACGATTCAGTTGGAGCTCTTGTCTGTTGTATGCGTGCGGTCATGGTGGTAACTGGGTTACGGCAATCATGAGTACGTAGTCTGTTGTATGCGTGCAGTCATGGTGGTAACTGTGTTACGGCAATCATGAGTACGTAGTTTTCGAGGAATGTTGTTTACGTTCTTTCTTTAGTGTTTACGTGAGATTAGGATTACTGCCTTTTCTATTGTTTGTTTTAATGTAATCTCCTGAACTAAGTTATATGCAAGGATTACTGCCTTTTGTATTGTTTGTTTTTAATGTAATCTCCTGAACTAAGTTATATGCAGGGATTACCGCTTTTTGAATTGGTTGTTTTAATGTAAATTCCTGAACTAAACTCTATGCAGGGATTTATAAGATTTCTATTGTTTGTTTTCAATGTGATCTCCTGAACTAAGTTTCTATGTAGGGATTACTAATTTTACTTAATTCAATTGTAAGTGCGGTTGTGGTTGAGATTTGTAGTGAGTTGTGAAATGAGTCGTGAGGTCATCGTTTTGAGAAATGTTTTATGTTGAGGGGAAGTGAGTAGGATTTTCGTAGATTTGTCGTTGAGATGGAAAATGATTTGAAACGTCACTAAGGTGACAACTACTTTTGTTGAGACAAATGAAGGTTGATTTTGTAGTTCGTTGTGTTTTAAAATGTTTAAAACATAATTGAGTTTAATTGTTTAGTTGAAGTATTGTGAAATTGGATGCATGAGTCGAGAGTCAGTGCATGTTGATTTTGATATGAGTTAACTTACGTGAGCATGATATGATATGATATGATATGATATGAACTTGATGTTTGGTTGCGTTTTGTGGAATTAAATATTGTTGCTGTAATTATCTCACGAGCTGAGAAATTATAAGCATGAGTGACGTGAGTCATTTTAATTAAGTTTACTCATACGGGCTGAAAAGCTTACCGGGTTTGTTTTGTTCAATCCCGGTGCACTATTCTATGGTGTATGGTTTATTGTGCAAGTTAGAATATCGAGTGATCGTTATCGAAGCTGAGGTGGACTTTCCGTCACGTGGGTGTAGAAGGGCGCTTATACTTGTAGTCTTCCGCTGTGTAATGAGTTGGTGAGAGTGGTTACACGTTGAATTGATATTCAGTTTAATTTGTAAACTATTGTAATGTAGTATGTGACTCTAAAGAACAAGTCGGTATTGACATTGTGAGTTCAGTTTGTTTGTTGCTTAGTTTATTTGAAAAATTTTCTAAGAGTCTTCTTGTGATTGTTTGTTCTCGCGTTTCGGATTTGAATTCCTTTATTCAAAATTCGGGGCGTGACACTTTAAACGTTTACAAAGTTAATGACTCTAATGCCGTTCAACATATTTTCTCAGAAATTTCATACTTACAAGTCACCAAGAATAACACTCAACCAAGAATTAATCATGTACTTTTCAAGAGCTAAATAAAAGATACACAACACATAAAGATATAGGACTTAGAAGCAACAATGGTGAGTGGATGGAGCTTGGCATGCACATATAAGTAATGAGCCACCTCACAATGGATATACACTCTTTCTTCTCTCAGAATTCAAGGTTCATGCTTAAAAGCTTCTTATTCACTCAAGTATATGTGAGAGATGATATATATATTTTCAACAAAAAGCTAACATATCACAAACGAAAAGCACATATATCAATTTTTTTCAAAAGATCTCATGAAGGATATATCAAAACATCCACAAATGAACCCAAGCCATAAGTTCAACAATTATAAACTCATCTCCACAAATCAAAGGCTATCCCATCTTAAGGATAAAAAAGATCTTATATAAGGGTTATAATGGGGCCAATGTTTAAGGTTAAAAGAAACGAAGGATAAAGGAAATCACAAAGGTATTCTAAAAACAAAGTAGAGCCCTTGAAAACATCTTCTTGTAGTCGCCAAAGCAATCTTTAACGTCAAAGCCCATAGAGGTCAAATAAGAGGGCCTAATATTATCTTGTTGGGCCTCTGCATTCTAGACTTCAAATCCATAATGCAAAAATACAAAAGTCTACAAAATCTCATACTTTTAAACCAAAGCCGTATATATCATATATTTTTTCTTTTTCTTTTTCAACGTTTTTTTTTCTTTTCTTCCTTCTTTTTTTCATGAAATTTTTTTTATTTTCATTTTTTTTTCACGGCATAACCATTACAAATAATTACCATAGACAATTATATCCCCACACTTGAACTTTCACCTCTTCTCAATTGTCAATCTGCATGCCTTTTTTTTTTTTTGCAAGTCTAAAAAATAGCTCTACTAAGTCTTTGGAACAAAGGGTAAGGATGTAACTATACTAAGTTTAAGAGTTAAGGAAACTAGGTTTGGAAATGTATGCTCAAAGGGGTTAAACTAGAGGAGTCCCACGATGGGCACAAATATGAACACAGGTTTATTTGGCATTGGTGATAAAAATCCTAAGGTGTCTTTAATCCTTTCCGAAATCATGGATATATATTGTTAAAAGTTTAGACAAGTATAAAAGTGAATTCTAGCATTCTCTAGTCCATTAAACTTAATCTATGGCATGTAATCAATCAAATGAAAGATAATGAGAGCTACTAAGCATCTCCAAGAAAAATAATAATATACACAAAGTATATAACATTAATCACTCAGAAGAAATAGGTATAAGGCTCAAATTCTCACAAGGGTTATTTTGAATCAAAACTCGTTTTAGCAAGCTCATAATCTGTACCATGTCATCAAATCTATATCCACTACACAGTTATATATCACATATACATCTTATTTAACCAAAGAAAAATAACAAACATCATCTCAATATTGTGATCATCTTTTAGACATGCTTTCAGAGATATAAACTCATCCTAAGACTAAAAAAAAAACCCAAAAAGACTCAAAATAATTTCGACTCTAACAAATAAATCCTAAAAAGATTTTTTTTTTTTTTCAATTTAAAGACACTTTTTATTTTTTTCAATTTTATGAATTTTCCGACTTTCACTATCCTAAAACAAAACCTAAAACCAACAAAGTTAACGTTAACCTCCCCCCATACTTAAATCATACATTGTCCTCAATGTGAAATAATTCAAAGCATGCAAAGCATAAGATAAGCATATAAGGGAAAATTATGAACCAACTTTATTAAATAACCAAAAATTACAAAATAACTAACCAACGAAAACTGCAAAAACAACTAACCAAATAATTGTTCCAATAAAAACTAACTAAAATAAAAAGAAAAAGATAGAGAGATCAAATCTGGTTTCTTTGGGGTGCCTCCCATGTAGCGCTTGGTTTTAACGTCTTCTTAGCCTAGACGTGGTCTTTCTTTTGCTCCTTAAGTGTTGGTGCCTTCAAAGCCTCCCTTTGGGTTTGGAATTGTGTTGATTGGAAGCTTCCCTTGTTCATGGAACTTGGTCATAAAGTCCACCACTTGCCCCATCCGCTATATCCTTTCCATGGTTCTTTGCCCTTGAATCAAAGCTTGAGTTGAACAATTAAGCATCTCAATGATCTTATCATAATTAGGGGACGTTCATTGAGCTTGAGGTCTCTAATAGAATGCTCCCTGAGGTCCTCTGTTGTAGGTGTTCTGATTAGCATTTTGAACATTATCATTATCCCTCCACCTAAAGTTAGGGTGATCCCTCTAACCTGGGTTGTAGGTGTTAGAGAAAGGGTCATTCATTTGACGAGCTTGCCCTTGATTCTGGTTCTGAAACCCTAAGTAGTTCATACTTTCCCATCCACCGTTCTCTATCAATTGGGGACATTGATCAGTCATGTGTCCTTGAGTAGAGCATACCCCACAAACTTGAGCAACCCCCTGAACTTTTGGCGTTAACACTTGTGACATAAGAGAAGTAAGCTTATCCAACCTAGCATTGAGATCGGAATTGATAGTCACTTCTTTCAGTTGACGAGTTGTGGTCCTAATGCCCTCATATTGTTGAGCTTTGGCAGCCTAATTAGCAATCAACGCCTTCTCTTAAGCTGGAGTCTTATCCACAAAAGTACCTCCACTAGCATTTGGCGCTCAAGAGGGAGCAAACCCTCGTAAAAGTATTGTAAGAGGCTTTCATCCTTGAACTTGTTTGGGAACATTGCGCCAAAAGGGATTTGAACCTTTCGTAGTATGCATGGTATGACTCATCTTCAGCCTGTTGAATCCCAGTGATCTTCTTCCTCATGGTGATAACTCTTGAAGCAGGGAAGAATTTCTCTAGAAATGCCTTCATCATGGCGTCCCAAGACGTGACATGTCCATCTGGAAGTTCATATAACCAATCTTTGGCTCTATCAGCTAAGGAAAAAGGGAATGTCTTCAGCTTGAAAATGTTCTCATCTGCCTCAGGGGGCGTCATACTTCCAACTACAAACTGAAACTCCTTCAAACGCTTGTTAGGGTCCTCCATGGAGAGTCCATGAAAAGTAGGTAATCTATGAATAAGTCCACCCTTAATGTCAAAGTTGGCAGACTTGCCCTCTGTAGCAGCTAGGAAAACAATGGAATGAGGAATCCCTCTTTCAACAGTGGATGTAGAGAGGTCCTTGATGAGTTAGCCTCGTTATTTTCACCAAGACTAGCCATTTCTTGCTCTTCTTCATTAGGTCGTTTATAAGTTGGTGAAGGTGAGAGAGGTGGTGTGATCCGAGGTGATAGTGAGTTGGACAAAACAAGTGGTGATGCCGTCAAAGATGGTGGAGATGGAGCATGTGTAGGTGATATGAATTCCTTTGAAGAATGTAAGATCCTCTTCCCTTAATCGTTAAATGTGTATGGCTTGAATTTCAAAGGAGAAGTTCTTCTGTATTCAAGCTATGGAGGATTCTTCAAATGTGCAAGTCTTTCTTCAATCTCTCTTGCACTAAGGATTTTAGAAGGCTCGGACATTCATGGAAATCCTGAACAACATTAAAAATTAAATAATTTAGTAAACTATACAATAAAAGAAATACAAGTTAATCATTTATACATGTAAAACGTCACACACAACAAACATACAAGCGTACAAGTATATTTTACACATGTACAACAAAAATTACAATTTTGGTGTAAGTATAAAACGGGTTTTTACAATTTTAAGGGCAGATTTGTGCAATCAAGCAACTTATAAGAATTCAAAATTAACCACAAGCTTTCAATTGATTGAACGTGCGGTCCAAGTATAGTCATCTAGACACAAGCTTCCTTTCAAATCCTTTGGGAAACCTTATTGAAATGGCCAGGTGGGGGAGGACGAACACAAGAGGTAGAATTCATTTTGGCTTGAGCTACTCCCACATAGTGGTTTAGGCCCAATTGTTTGCACTTCTGAATTCAGAACCAGTCATGGATGTTGTCCCCTTTCTAGACACCACTCCACATAGGCTATACTTATTAAGATAAGAAACTTCACAAGTGTGAAGATAGTTCAACAAGTGTTACTAAAAGCTGCCCTCAACTTTAAGGGACCTGTACTAGGTGCCCTTAAAGGGTTTAGGCTAATATTAACAAAAGAGACTTCATCTATTCCAATCAACATCAACTCATAATCAAACTCAAACTCCAACATATTACCATCAATCAAAAATCTCGAAAACAAATTTTTTTAATTACATATTTACAATTTCCAATGCCATTAATCAAGAAATAAAAGATTTTATCCCCGGCAACGACACCAAAAATTGACCTGCACAAAAGTTAGTGCTCAATTTAAAACACTATCAATGTAGAAAGAATAAGTAGATATCGTTCTCAACCGGGATTATGGCTTAATTAATTCCTGAAAAATATTGTTAGCAAAACAATTTTATAGATACATTATTCACAAAAAAATACAAGTAAGGGGATTTAGGATATATTTAATTTAACAACTAAGTAATTATATACATATGTGACACATCAAAACACAGAATCAAGTAGAATTATATGGATGAAACAAAATTAGATAGAATTAACTACTATTAACACGTTGGCAAGATCTCAAACATCAAATCACAAATCAAAATATATCCAAGCATATAATCAATCAGAACAAAGATGAACACATACAAACTTCTTTTTACTTCCCTTAATTAAATTAACTAGATGAACGCACCATAGTTAACCCTATTAATCATGCAATCACTAGTGGTAGCTAATCACTAATAAAAACACTTTTAACGCATTAAGAATCATGGAAGTTTGATCAATTCAAGTCAAGAACACAAGTTATAACGCCAAGGTGTTCAAAAAAGATTGCTTGATATAAATCCTAGAGCTATTTTTGGAACATTTCAAACAATTTATTCGGTGTTATCTAATTCTACAAAGCGATGGAGTGTTTTACTTGAATATATAGATGACTTAAATTTGAAATCTTTGTCAACTACACGCTGCGAAAGTCAATTGAAAGTGTCAAAGCTATAAAAACTCAAGCCTTAAAAAAACTGGTTGAAATTAGTGATGGTGGAAAAGTGTGTAGGGATGCCGAATCTCTAATATCTGGTGAACTTTCAAGTTTTGATTTTATTTTAATTTTTGTTATTTGGCATGACATTTTGTATAAAATTAACTTGGTTAGTAAAAAGTTACAGTCCAAAGATATGCTTCTTGATGTTGTTGTGAAGAATTAAGAGGGACTAGTTTCTTATTTTAAAAAGTGTAGGGAAAATGGGTTTAATTTTGCCATGACTAAAGCTAAAGAAATTGCAAATGACATGGGAGTTGATCCTGTATTTCCTATAAAATGTCTTGTTTGCATAAAAAAACATTTTGATGAAATTCCAAAGACTGAAAGGGAACAACAATATGCTCAAGAGACCTTTAGAACTGATTACTTTCTGATTTTAATTGATATGGCTGTTTTTGAATTAAAAAGCAGGTTTGAACAAATGAAAACTTTTGAATCTATTTTTGGCTTCTCATTTGATGCATCTAAGTTAGCTTATTTACATGATGATGAATTGAAAAGCTGTTGTTTAAATCCTGAAACTGCTTGGAGAAATGGTGAGGGTTCTGATATTGAAGCGAAATATTTGTTCACGCAGTTACAAATTTTGCAGGAGATGTTGCCAAATGAGGCATGTTAGGTCCATAATTACCTAGTAATTATTCCCCTAATCTTGCACTTTTGCTTAACCTTTGTGTTCATTTATATCTATTTATTATGTGTTTTTCTTATCATGATAGGAAATAATGGAAAAGCTTGGAAACGCAATAAAGAGTCAATCTTAAGACATTTTCCTGCTCCGGCTAGGAAAACCGAGCTAGGCAAGGAAGGAGGAGCGGCAGACTGACCATATAAACTCCAAATGAGTTGAAAATTTCCAGATCTATTTTAGACATCCTAAGGATAATTTCTTATGAAGAGTGAAAGAGCTAGTTCCGAGTGGAAGGTTGTCAAAAGATCGATCCAACTTTCTGACTAAAAGATGAAAACTGCAAAACCGGACCTGTACCGATTTTGACAGCATTTCAGGCCACACCACAGTGAAATAAGCTCTGAAATTTTACCATGATGATCTACACTCATGGAGGAACATTTGGTATGAAGAAACCGAAGGCCAATTCCAAAGTCTCGGTAGAGATTCAATTGAAGGAAGAAAGGAGAAGAAAGTGCGCAAACGGACAAAAAAATGGTTCAATGGAGGTCAATGCCGAATTTCCAACCATTTCCAGCCAAGGACATGTGTGGAGGGCATGGAAATCTGTTGACTAGGGCTAGAGAGTTTAGATGGAAAGACTTTAGGTGTAGGTTATTTTGAAATTCAAAATTTGAAGGATGACAAATGGTCATTCTCTTACATCTTACACCTTTGTCTCCCAATGACCATTCTACCCTTACTTCATCTCCTCCACCAAAATTTCTATGGGCTTCCTAAGTCATTTTCATGTGGAGTTAAAGATTAGATCCACATTTTGTGCTTACACATTTGTTCTTGACATCTAGCCCTTCATTTCCTTTGATCTCCACCCTCCATTCATCACTCTTGGCCTATAAAAACACCCTCCCCTCATGGTGGACATTTTTCATGTTCTCCTCTCACTTTCTCACACATCTCTTCACACATTTCTCTTAGTTTCATAGCTTTAGTTCATAGTTTCTTAGTTTTGTGTAGAGATAGGTGTATAGCTTCTTGGGTTCTTGGTTTTTCCTTACCAAAACCGAAGTATCTATACACTTTTGATCAATCACAACTCTAGTTTCATATATTCAAGTCTTGATTATCATACTTCTAAGAGACTTTGTGGAGTTGCATGGTGTTTTTGGTTCATTTCTCTTATTAGAAACCAAAAATACCATGCTAGGAAACATTTCTCACCTTATTTTGCATCTTGGAGGGTAGAAAGTGTTCTTAGAGGTACGGTTTGGTTCTTTTTGGAACCAAACCCGTGGGTATTCCTTCCTTTATCTACTATTTTCTCTCCTAACTTGATGCTTTACAAGTTTATGGCTTTAATTTATGGAACTATGAGTTGTGAGTAGAATAAATTTGGGGCTAGGGTTTAGCCCTAGCCGAATTTGTGTACAAACTATATAGTTAAATTTAATATGGATCATGCCATGAATTTCTACTTTGCTAGTTTAATTGTTCATCATTTATGCATCTTAGATTTGTCACCTAAGGTTGGTAAGTGTTGATAATTTCATGGAAGTATGCTAGGCTTGACAAACTTAGTAAACTAAATCATGTTGCAAATGTAGAAATGGTAATCTTGTGATAATCAAATAAGGTTGCTTGGGTCCTTACAATTGCGCTTATCATGTGGGTGTGGCTTAGGTGTCTGATAATCAAGGGATCTTAGCTTGCATTTACATAGGTCTACTTGTGTCTGATAATCAAGGAATAGGTAGAAACTAAATGGTTTGTAGGAAAGTTATGTCCGATAATCAAGGTGTAGCTTAAATACATTCTCTAGTACAATTGTTTCTTGGTTACTCGATAATCAAGAGAACCGAGGGGGATTCCATCTTGGCATAAGCATGTTAGATTTAATTACTTAGATTTGGCATAAAGGAGGTTAGGTGTGATGCCTTACAACCTATTTATCTCATTGATCAAAGTCTCTATTATATTTTGTTTTTATTAGCTTAATTTATTTTTGTGCAACTTAGTTTACTTTATAAGTAATTAAAAATCAACCAAGCTGATTCACCACTTTACCATTGTAAAGATCATTATTGATAGTTTTGGCTTCCAAAGGGCCGAGACAATTAATTTGTAAAAAGATAGACTCGCATGTGTTTTTTCTAGGTTTCTTTTCATGGTGATCTAGTTAGGGTAGAGTTACTCAATCCTTGGGTACGATACTCTTACGTTTTCCCTTTACTAAAACTTGATCTCCTATACTTGGGAGTAGGGCACATCATACACAAATTTGCACATAGTTTTCATACTCGTGATGCTTCCAACAAGGCACATGAAATAGATTGGCCTTGGACATCTACTCACACTATGGAGTTTGCAAAGAAAATGGATATGTTTCCAAGTGTTATGGTTGCTTATAGGATTTTATTGACTACACCGGTGACAGTAGCATCTACTGAAAGAAGTTTTACAAAATTAAAATTATTAAAGTCTTATCTGCGGACTACCATGACTCAAGGTAGGTTGAATGATTAGCTATTTTAACCATTGAAAGGCAAATGTTGACTATGAAAAGATAATTGATGATTTTGCTTCAAGAAATGTAAGAAGACATCATGTTACACTACTATAAAAATTGAATTAGACGATGCCTCTCAGACAATGCATTATAGTTTTCCGACGTCTGATTGATTTTTATTTTTTTTAGACGTCCTTTTTATAAAATCCATCGTCTGATAGAAATTATGAATTAGTTCAGAAGACGTTTAAGTACAAAACCATTGTATGACCATAGAAAAACTGAGCGGCAAGTTTTCCACCATGTCTGTGGTGCCAAACCCCAAATTTTCCCCCAACATGTACACATTTACACAGTACACAAGCACTGAAGCACATTTTGAAGTTTTCAAATTTAAAATTTCAACATTTTTTTTTTTTTAAAATGCAAACCTTTAACAGTTGGAGGCTTGAATCATTTTTTGGATTTGGAAAGCTTAGAAGTCTTAGAAGACTTTGATGCTTCTGATGTCTTGGAAAGCTTTGCAGCCTTTGGATCCCTTACTGCCTTGGAAACACCTGCATTTTGAGCTTCCTTTTCTCTCCCTCTCTCTCTTCATCAACTTGTTCTGCATCCAAAAGGTGATAAGCAGATTATGACTTAATGACATTAGATTGACAAAAATCAATAAAGAACAACTAGAGGGTGATGTGAAGAACGTGATTGCAGCATTGGACGCTAGGGAGGAGGACTTAAGTCATGATGGTGCACTACTTGATGAAGTAAGAAGTCTAGTTAGTAATTTTCAGTCTTGTAGTTGGGTTCATGTTCCCAGAGAATGTAATAAAGTTACCCATTGCGTGGCTAAGGCTACTATTGAGTTACAATATCCAACGTATTGGTGACGAATGATGCCATCTTGGCTCACGTCTACCATTGAGAATGATAGAAGTATGTAAGTTTGCTAAATGGAGTGTCGTACTCTTCCCAACTTTAGTCTTTAGTTGGGTTTAATGAGGCCACTATAAACTCCTTGATTGTAAGTTATTCAAGTTGAATGAAGCTTTATTTGATAAAAAAAAAAAACACAGAGAACAACTAAAAACTCAGAAATCTTCAATCATTAAAGGTACCTTCCTCAACTTTTTCATAAAACTCCATTTCTTTCATGGTTGGAATATCTTCCAACCCCATAATGCTATCTGACTTCAGCCAATTTTGAAGGCAGATCAGTGCAATGCTTCTACATATTAGGAGTCAGTGAGCTCCTATAACCCTTTTACCAGTACTAAAGCTCGACTCACTAGCCGCTATGGAGACTTGGATGGCTAGTACATCCCTAACAACTGATGCGGCTGAAATAGCCTCACAATTTAACCCTGCAAAAAATGTTAGTTAAGTATAGGATAAGCAGGGATCGTTCAGTCGGGGGATGGGATGTGGGTACACCTACACAAAAAGGTCAATTAACAAATAAAAAGAATAAAATGGGGGGTTTGAATTTTGGTTCCTAAACAAAACAAATAAAACTATATACAGTGATCGACTTCCCTAACCTAGACCAATACCACTCAGAAATTACTAAGTGTAAAAAACAGAAAATCCAATTCAACATGCTACAAAATGTGCCCATCTTAAATGCCTAGATAAGAGCTCAAATGAAAAGCCTCAGCGGATCAATTCATTTATCTGATTCATTCTAATGTAGGCATGGATCGAAAAAGTCCTTACCAAGCCTAATACTACTAATTTTCGAAAACACTCAGCGTAGTTCTCTTAGCTAGTAGTATTATCTAACCCTCGAATCAACTCACACGTGCAAATTAACCATTAGACATAGAATTTAACACGTAATTTCCAGAATCGTTTAACCATTGAACATAGTTTTTACCACTTTTTAGAACTAATTGCTACTTGTTTAACTCAGCGCCTTAACAAATAACAATTACTCTTGGCAAATTAAGAAAACACACAAGAACTCTCACCGTTATTCTTGCATGCAAACTTATGAACCTAACTCTGAAAATTACCAAAACACATAAAAGGGCACAAGATTGTAACATGCATCATAAAAGAATTCTCGAAATTAACTCAATAATAAACTGAAAATCTCAAAAATATTAATAAAAATATTCTGAAAATTTCATGTCTCCAATTACACAACTCACAAATTGAAACACACAAAACCGAAACAAAAATTATAAGTAGAGTCATAGTTACACTTTGAAGCTTTCCTCAGCAGCTTAGCAACACGGTGATGAACTCGTCTCTGCGATGGTGGTGGAGCGTCCTTGACTCAGCGACTTAGAGCTTTGTAGATTGATGGATGGATGGTGTCACGGTCTTGTAGGTGATGGAAGTTTGAGGAGTGAATTGGGCAGTCTTGGAATGGTTTTTGGCCAGGAAGTGATAGGCAATGAATTATCTTGGCTGGGAAGTGATGCTAATTCAGTTCTGGACGTTGCCTATTTATAGGGGAGCATTGGTTGGCTTTCCCAACTGAAACGTCTCCTTTATGGCCTTAACTTCTCTCATAATGGGGCAATTCCTTTAATTTCCAAGCTAAAACGTCTTTCTCTTATTTATTTTTCCAGCTGAAACATCTTTTTCTTTTATTCCTCAACTGAAAACGTCTTTCTCCATTATTCTTCAGCTGAAAACTTCTTTCTCCTTTAATTTCCGAGCTGAAACGTCTTTCTCCTTTATTCTTCAGCTGAAAACTTCTTTTCTCCTTTATTTATTTTCCAGCTGAAACGTCTTTCTCTTTTATTCCCCTTCTTCATTGCTTGGTCAAATATCTTAATGCTTTATTTTATGACTCCATCATTGCTGTTTCCAAGAGTTCCACCAGGCAATGTTTCCTACAACAAGTAGGAGAATATCAGAATTTTCTAGAGAAAATAAAGGGAATTAAAATGTTAAAGACAACAAAAACAGTTGACAGTTAGGAATCCTGATCCAGCTAGGATTTTTCATGAATTTTACTTTTTTCGCCTATTTCACTCCAAACACTCAACAAGACTCTGAAAACGACTCACTGACTCAAAACACGAAACTTAAGGGAGAAACAATGCTAAAATGGGGCACATATTCAATAATATCGTCACACTTTTTGGTCCTATCAACAACAGCCTGTAAATTGTGATATTTACTGCCATTAAGCTTCCACCAAAGAAAAATCTACCAATCTTCACCTTCTTTAGGCTTTTCTATCAGGTCAAGCAAATATCTACCAACTTCATGTCCAACCACCATTTGATCACCTTCTCTAAGTTGTCTATTCCAATCTTCAAGCATAAACTTCCTTTTCCTAATAACTTTCCAATTATTTTTCTGACTTTTACTGCTGCTGCTTACAACCATAGCTGTACTATCTCAACTTCTTGACTTTTGTGAACTTTATGCACCCATAGATGCTGTATATAAGTCACAGAGGTTAACTAGCAGCTCTTTCACATCATCTGACCTCCTTTTAATCTTTGACCTATCTAACTCAAGCATATTATCACAGTTGAATTCAAAGTACTTCAACTTGTACCTAGAGTCCAACACAACTGCAATAAGAGATTTTTTATTGATGTTGTCTAACTAATCAAAGTATTTGGTATACTTTTTTTCATCTTGTTTGCCATATGAAACAACAGCTTATCAGTCTCAGTTGAGTCTCCATCAATTAGCTTATAAAACAGATCATCAATCTCAACCTTAATGGCTACAATGTCATGGAAAGCCAACTCTGAAGTACGGTGCAGTGAAGCACTCACATTCACTATGACTGGATAGAAAACCGTAAGAAAGTTCACAAAAATTTTAGCCTTCTCTCAATCTTCATCCTTTGGTTGCCCAACCCTAGCCTCTTCCTTGGTGTTCTAGACCTATATACAACTTCTGTTTCATCCTCCTCCTCTTCTAGTTCTTCTTCTTCATCAAAATAACTTGTGTACTTCACATCTTCATCCTCTGCCATCCTATCAAATGCCTTCTAGAACAAGTAGTTGATGGAAGTTGTTCATGCTTCCTTGTTTGGCATGAATATACCTCAGTCCTATTGTGGAGAAGTAGTGAAATCAGTAGCATATCTCATCAACCGTACTCCTTCAGGGTAATTGAGTTTCAGAATCCTCATAAGAAGCTTCATAAACTTTTGACCATCCTCTCTATTCCTAATTTGGAGCCCCAAGTGTTTGGGTGCACAATTTATGTCCATATACCAAAGCCATAATGGAGCAAACTTGATCCCCGTGCAAAGAAGTGTATTTTTGTGGTTATACAGAGTTTCAGAAGGGCTACAGATGTTATGACCCACTCACCAACATAGTACATATATCTCTTGATATCTCATTCTGAGAATGTGAGCCATATTACTTAAGGGGTAGCTTCTCAGTCTTCCCTTCAGGGGGAGAGGTTTTGTGAAGTGAATCCCCGTTCCATTGTTGATTTGATGTCTTTGAAGACTCGAAAAATTTGGAGGAAGGATTTAAAGGCAGAAATTCTAAAACAGCCAAAAATGATCGATTGTTTGAACCTGACGATCGATCGTTTCGAGAGACAGAAGCTCCTAGTAGACAAAATGATTGATCGTTCAGCCCTGCGATTGATCGCTTCGTTTCAACAGGTACAAATTTTTAGTAGCCAAACGATTGATCATTTGATGCCTAGCAATCGATCGTTTCTTGTGACAACTTTTTTGGATAGTTGGAATCAAAATCAAGACGTATCCAAAGCTCACACATAAGATATTCCCCCTTGTACATTATCAACTGAAGTTCCCGCTTAGAATGATCCATCTTAGGTACCCCTAAACTTTAATGAGTCTTCTGGGTTGGAAAGTGTCGAACCTAGGAAATCACAAAGGGTTGCCAAGGGAATTCCTAAGAACAATATGAACCAGATATCAAAGCCAAAGCTAAATACTCTATAGCTAACTTTATGTCTAACCATAGAATTTCCATGTTACATGCACTTGTTGTTGATCAATTATCTACTGTATCTATTCCTAGTAACGTGCAGGATGCATTGACGGATACAAAATGGACAAAGGCGATGAATGAAGAATTGGAAACTCTTCAGAAGAATGCAACATGGGAGCTAGTACCTATGCCGGTTGGAAAGAAGACTGTAAGACACCGTTTGGTGTTTACTGTGAAGCTTAATACTGATCGAACTATTGATAGATACAAGGCTAGGTTGGTTGCCAAGGGATATACACAATGCTATTGGATTGATTATAAGGAGACTTCTGCACCTATGGCAAAGATCAATACTGACCGGATTCTAATCTCACTTGCAGCAAACAAAGATTGGCCCTTGCACCAGTTTGATGTGAAGAATGCGTTTCTTAATGGGAATTTGGAGGAAGAAGTGTACATGGATGTACCCCACAATTAGTAATATGTTTGTGTTGTAGGATTTGCATAAGGCATAACAGTCCGCTGATGAGATATGTTGTCTAATATGAACTCAGACCACAGTTTTTATTATATTTAGTTGTGTTAAATGAATCTTAGTCAACATATCAATACACCACAAAGTTAATCAGACAACAGTTCCTGAACTTCGTCTGAGTGAAAAAGCTGTTGTTGTCTAGTAGCCTGTGGTTTGATTAACTTCGCTCAGACGACAGTTCAAAACTATTGTCTGTGTTACATTTAGATGACATATATAAGCTCATAACTATCGTCTGAAAATTACCAAACTATTTTAATTTGGATAAACTATTGTCTGTTAGATATTTAGACAATAGTTCATTTAATGATTGTTCATACATATTATATTACCCCAACACTTTAAGAGAACTGTGTTGTGCATAATGAATCTCAGACAAGTGGAACATGACTGTGATATCTGAAATAAATTTCACACCACGTTGTTGAGAAACCTCTGTTGTCTAAAGTGAATCTCCAACAACATTGCGTCATTTTTCTCAGTTTTGTGAGATACATTAACAATAACAGTTCCAAATGGAATATGTCATTTCACTGAATACTTAGACGACACATTTTATTGTTTTCAGTTGTACTTTATGAACCTCATTAGTTTATTGTTATATATGATGAGTGAAATGAATCTCAGACAAAATTGATTTTGTTATATATGTTGGATAAGATGAGGGTAGACAACATGAGTTTTGTTATATATGTTGTGTGAATAGAAGCTCAGACAACATGAGTTTTGTTATATCTGTTGTGTGAATGGCATGTTCAGACAACATGAATTATTTGCTGCTTTAAGTATGTTTTGTTTGAGTGAATCTCAGATAATAGACAGTTGACCTATATTTGATGTATGAATGAGCTTTGCACAATTAGTTGCATATATGAAATTTCATGTCCAAAACATATCCAAAACACCACTTTGTCATTGTTAGTGTCATCTGTTTCATACACTGCCATATCCAACACATTTACAAAAGTGCAAATTGATGTCCAAATCAATTCAGCAATCCCAACCAAAAGCAACCTCAATATAGCAAGTCTATCATATATCATGGTTACCAAACTAAGTCCCCAAGCCCAAGTACTAACCTGCTAGATGCGATCATTTGCTTACATATATGTTTTAACAACAGATTTTGCCCACTATGTTCTGACTACATCAATATGGTGCCGCGTATATGCTGCCTTCCCTTTTTTCTCCCACTGAAACAAATTGGCTTGCACTTAGAATTCAGAAAACTATCCAATAATCCATGACTATTATAAAATGAACAAAAATTTACACAAAATAGCTAAGAACAGGCAGATTTTACCAACCTTGAAGAAGCTGAAATCAAGGTTCATAATAATAATAAATCCTTCCCTGATATTATAAGCTATTATGGAAGGGAAAACAGAGCAGCACATAGGATAACCAAGATTGATAACAAGTGCAGTGATAATACCTGAGATTGTCAATGGTAAAATTCTTTGGGTGAAATCATTGTGTGGCTGAGAGCAACAGGAATTTTGCACAAGAAAGAATATAATATGATATACATGTGAATAATGAGATCATATGAATGCAATCAGCATAGCATATCCATTATATCATACAGGAGGGTTAGCATACCAAAAAGGTTTACTATATGCCAGTGAAGCAATTCGATGGAAAAGTTACCAACATAAGTCACCAACTTGTTGTGTCAGCTTCTGCAGCTTCTCAAACACTTTTCCAAAAGCCTCTAACTGTTCAATATGGGTAGTACTAGCTTCATCCAAAAACCCTTCTATCTGAAAAGCATCATGTTTTACTTTCAGAGGACTTTCATAAGCTTCTCTGTGATAGGAGAAAAATGTGTGACGATATTAATGAGTATATGCCCCATTTTAGCCTTGTTTCTCCCTTAAGTTTCGTGTTTTGAGTCATCGAGTCATTTTAAGAGTCTTGTAGAGTGTTTGGCATGAAATAGGCAGAAAACGCAAATTTCATGAAGAATCTTAGTTGGATCAGGATTCCTCAGCGTCATGCTAATCTGTGGGTGATAGGAGCAAAAAAGTGTGACGATATTATTGATTATGTGCCTCATTTTAGCCTTATTTCTCCCTTAGTTTAGTGTTTTGAGTCATTAAGTTATTTTGAGAGTCTTGTTGAGTTTTTGGAGTGAAATAGGCTGAAAAAGTAAAATTCATGAAAAATCCTAGCTGGATCAGGATTCCTAACTGGCAACTGTTTTTGCGGTCTTTACATTTTAATTCTCTTTACTTTCTCTAGAAAATTCTGATATTCTCCTGCTTGTTGTAGGAAACCTTGCCTGTGCAACTCTTGGAAACAGCAATGATGGAGTCATAAAATAAAGTATTTAAGACATTTGACCAAGCAATGAAGAAGGGAAATAAAGGAGAAAGACGTTTTCAGCTGGAGAATAAAGGAGAAAGACGTTTTTTTAGTTGGGGAATAAAGGAGAAAGATGTTTCAACTGGAAAATAAATAAGAGAAAGACGTTTCAGCTTGTTAAAAGACCCCATTATGAGAGGAATTAAGGCCATAAAGGAGACGTTTCAGTTGGGAAAGCCAACTAATGCTCCCCTATAAATAGGCAACGTCCAGACCAGAATTAGCATCACTTCCCAGCCAAGATAATTCATTGACTATCACTTCCTGGCCAAAAACCATTCCAAGACTGCCCAATTCACTCCTCAAACCACCATCTCCTACAAGCCACCATCCATCCATCAATCTACGAAGCTCTTAGGCGCTGAGTCAAGGACGCTCCACCACCATAGCAGAGACAAGTTCATCACCTTGTTGCTAAGCCGCTGAGGAAAGCTTCAAAGTGTAACTATGACTCTACTTATAATTTTTGTTTCGGTTTTGTGTGTTTCAATTTGCGAGTTGTGTAATTGGAGACATGAAATTTTCAGAATATTTTTATTAATATTTTTGAGATTTTAGTTTATTATTGAGTTAATTTCGAGAATTCTTTTATGATGCATGTTACAATCTTGTGCCCTTTTACGTGTTTAGGTAATTTTCAGAGTTAGGTTAATAAGTTTGCATGCTAGAATAACGGTGAGAGTTCTTGTGTGTTTGCTTAATTTGCCAAGAGTAATTGTTATTTGTTAAGACGCTGAGTTAAACAGTAGTAATTAGTTCTAACGGTGGTAAAAATCATGCTTTAATGATTAAACGATTCTGGAAATTACGTGTTAAATTCTATGTGTAATGGTTAATTTGCACGTGTGAGTTGATTCGAGGGTTAGATAATACTACTAGTTAAGAGAATTACGCTGAGTGTTTTCGAAAATTAGTAGTATTAGGCTTGGTAAGGACTTTTCCATCCAAGCCTACATTAGAACGAATCAGATAAATGGATTGATCCGCTGAGGCTTTTCATTTGAGCTCTTATCTAGCATTTAAGATGGGCACATTTTTGTAGCATGTTGAAATGGATTTTCTGTTTTTACACTTAGTAATTTCCGAGTGGTATTGGTCTAGGTTAGGGAAGTCGATCATTGTATATAGTTTATTTTGTTTTGTTTTTATTTTATAGGAACCAAATTTGAAAACCCCCCATTTTATTCTTTTACTTGTTAATTGACCTTTTTGTGTAGGTGTACCCTACAATTCCCTGACTGAACGATCCCTGCTTATCCTATACTGACAATTACATTTTGCAGGGTTAAATTGTGAGGCTATTTTAGCCGCATCAATTTTTGGCGCCGTTGCTGGGGATTGTTAAAATCCCTAACGCTTAAAGTGTCATCGATTTTGTTGTTTATATAGAATGCGTGCTAAATTTTTGTACTACACTTGTGGAATGGTGACAAATTGCAATTTTTGTTAGGCCAAGCTATAATTGTGATTTAGTTTAAGTTTTATGAGTTTTACGAAATTAAGCATGTCTTTTATAATTGTTGTACAATTTGTAGAAGTTGTTTTTTTTTTTTAGCATATTGTAAATTGTATGTGTTTCACTTAGATTAATATACTTAGGTTATGAATTTAGCTAAATACTTAATTGTTGTAAGTGTGTAAAATCGTATGAGTAGACAGGGGCCCTTTTGTTAATATTGGCCTAAACCCTTCATTAGTACCTTGCTAAGGTCTCATGAGGTTGAGGGCGGCCTTTATTAGAACTTGGAGAATGGTCTAACACATAAGTTAATTTCCCAACTGAGTAAGGGGCACATGCGGATGGTGTCTCAGAGATATTATAGAATGAGCCTAAACCACTATGTGGGAGTAGCAGATAGGGGCCTAAACCTCAATGAGGGAGTAGCCTCCGTAGTATCACTAAAATGAGTCCTCCCTCTCACTTACCTCTTAATTTGGCCATTCGGCCTTCTGAAACAAAGGAAAGAGACTTATGTCTGGGCGACTATCCATATATCGTATCTCACCAATAGTAGTGGTTTCTATTGGGCTCGACTTACAACTTGGAATCAATTGAGATATTAACTATGTTTGTAACAAACTCAGAAAAAAAAAAAGTTGTGTGTTGGATTAAACATGACCTTGTTGAGGGTAGCTGTTCTATAGTCCCATTGCACAAACGAGGTCCTCTATTCCAGTACCTAAGTATGTAAATGTAAAAGTAACTTAGAAAGTTAAGGAAAGGCATACTGTTTGTATCCGAACCTTGTATATGTTACTAACACTTGACCCAAGGAATGAGCACGTGTGAACAAGGAAAATAGTCCAGGCTGAAGGACTATAAATATTAAGCGCGGCATGGGAGGCAACCCATTTCAACCGAAGCTGTGGAGGAGCCATCAACGAGAGTTTGACATTTCTATCCCTTCACTTGCTTAGGTTGAACTGTACTTGTGTTTTTGTTTGTTTGTTTATTTTACCCTTCTCTTATTTTCGTAGCCCCCCATATTTAGGGTCTATATACCATATTTCTTGCCTACATTGAGGACAATGTAGATTCTAAGTGTGGGGTGGGTTTACACCTTTATTTCATAATATTTTCAATTAAAATTAAAGAAAAAACATTTCGTTGGTTTTTAGAGTCTTTTTGTTTGTTTGAGTCTTAGGATGCTCCTAACGTCTAGGATGAACAAGTCTCTGAATTCATGGCTGAAGGTTTTCACAATCGAAATAGGGCTTAATTGAATTCTGTGGTTAATCGACATTGTGATGCTTGTATGAAGATTTGAGATAGGATTGTAACTTGGTTCATTAAGCATGCTTGGATTAAGTCATTCATTTGACCCTAAGTGAGCTGTTGAGCTAAAATACTTTCTTTTTGAGTGCTTAATTGATAATTCTAGAATTTCGTGGCTGTATTTGCAAAACCTCATTATTCTTGGAAATCCAATGATCATGTGCCATAGATTTTAATGGACTGGAGAATACTAGAACTCGACTGTTGTGACTGTCAAAACTTGTATGCCATAATATGCACTGATCCTGGATAGGATAGAAGGCATTAAGGTAATCACCATAGCCAAACAAACATGTGTCCCCAATTGTGCCTGTTGTGGGACTCCTTAGAATGAACCCCTTTGAGCCTACGTTGAAAACCTTTGTTTCATCACCCTCACTACCCTACCATGAGCTTAGTACATGATATCTCTACCCTTGTGCTAGGGACTTAGTAGAGCATGACATAGTGAGTAGGGGTGACGATAAAAGACAAGTATGGGTGGGGAAAATCCAAGAAAAAAGAAGAGAAAAAAAATTGCCGTAAAAAAAAAATGAAAAAGAAGGAAAGAAAAACGGCAAAAGAGAAGACAAATTGAAAACCTCTAGGGAAATTTTGATTGGTTTTTGGACTTTCAAATTTGTAGAAGGCTCAAAGTTGAAAATTAGGCCTTTATCCATTCCCATGTTGGTTAGAGTGAAGGTGGGCCCAAAACAAAGATAATTGGCCCACAAAAATGGTGACATAAGGTGGTCCATATATGCTCTGCTAGGTCCTTAGGATTTTTGTATCCTTAATCTTCATTTCGAAAACCCTAGCCTAGCCCCATTACAGCTTGTTTCAAGTCCTTACTTGATCCTTGAGATGGGCAGCCTTTGGTTAGTGGAGTCAGGTACAAAGTCGAGCTTATGGTTTAGGTCCATTTGTGTACTTAGTCATTTCATGAGGTCTTTAAAAATTCTTCACAAAATGCGTTTATTGATGAAATATGTAAGCTGTTTGTTGCCTTACAATTTGTTTTCTTGCATATACTTGAGTGTGAAGCTTTTAAGCATAGCCATTTCTGAGAGAAAAATCGAGAGTATGCCTTGTGAGTTTGGATTGGACTTGTTCGAAACATGCTATCATTCACGGTATAACTTAAGTTCTCCACATCTTACTTAGTCATATGAGTGTCACATGTTTAGTAACCATGGAATTATCTATGCGATTTTGATTAAGTGTTTAACGTGAAAGCCATGAGTTTGGAGTCTCTGAGACAACAGTTAGGGGTAATAAAGTCATTTACTTGCTTTTCGTTGAGTTTTTGTTTTGTTTTATATTTTTGATTTGCTAAGGGACTAGCAAAAGCTAAGTGTGCGGTAGTTGATAGGAGCAAAATCTGTGACGATATTAATGAGTATATGCCCCATTTTAGCCTTGTTTCTCCCTTAAGTTTCGTGTTTTGAGTCATTGAGTCATTTTAAGAGTCTTGTAGAGTGTTTGGCGTGAAATAGGCAGAAAACGCAAAGTTCATGAAGAATCTTAGTTGGATCAGGATTCCTCAGCGTCATGCTAATCTGTGGGCCTTAAGAGATAATTTATGGGAGTATTTTTCTGAAATTCAAATTGTTTTAATTCCTTTTATTTTCTCTAAAAGAATTTAATTTTGTGCCCTTTATTAAATCAGGTTGACCAAGCAATAAAGAAAGGAAATAAAGAGAAAGACGTTTTCAGTTGGGGAATAAATAAGAGAAAGACATTTCAACTTGGAAATTAAAGGAATTGCCCCATTATGAGAGGAGTTAAGGCCATAAAGGAGACGTTTCAGTTGGAAAATTAAAGGAATTATGATGCAATCCCATCCGTCCAATGATGAAGGGTACGATCGACAAAAGCCAACCAATGCTCCCCTATAAATAAGCAACCTCTAGAATAGAATTGGTATCACTTCCTTGCCTATCACTTCCTGGCCAAAAACTATTCCAAGACTCTGCCCAATTCACTCCTCAAACCTCCAACACCTACAAGACCGTGACTACCATCCATCCATCAATCTACAAAGTTCTTAGGCGCTGAGTCATGGACGCTCCACCACCATAGTATAGACGAGTTCATCACCTTGTTGCCAAGCCGCTGAGGAAAACTTCAAAGTGTAACTATGACTCTATTTACAATTTTTTTTTCGGTTTTGTGTGTTTGGATTTGCGAGTTGTGTAATTGGAGACATGAAATTTTCATAATATTTTTATTAATATTTTTGAGATTTTCAGTTTATTATTGAGAATTCTTTTATGATGCATGTTATAATCTTGTGCCCTTTTACGTGTTTAGGTAATTTTCAGAGTTAGGTTAATAAGTTTGCATGCTAGAATAACAGTGAGAGTTCTTATGTGTTTGCCTAATTTGCCAAGAGTAATTGTTATTTGTTAAGACGCTGAGTTAAACAAGTAGTAATTAATTCTAACGAGTAGTAAAAATCATGCTTTAATGATTAAACGATTCTGAAAATTACGTGTTAAATTCTATGTGTAATGGTTAATTTGCACGTGTGAGTTGATTTGAGGGTTAGATAATACTACTAGTTAAGAGAATTAGTAGTATTAGGCTTGGTAGGGCTTGGTAAGGACTTTTCCGATCCAATCCTACATTAGAACGAATCAGATAAATGGATTGATTCACTTAGGCTTTTCATTTGGGCTCTTATCTAGGCATTTAAGATGGGCACGTTTTTGTAGCATGTTGAAATGAATTTTTTGTTTTTACACTTAGTAATTTCCGAGTGGTATTGGTCTAGGTTAGGGAAGTCGATCATTGTATATAGGTTTATTTGTTTTGTTTTGATTTTAAGTAGAGGATTAATTTCAGTTTACCCCCTTGAGGTTTTGGGGGTATCATCATTTCACCCCCTCTACTTTCAATTTTGAATTTTTACCCCCTAAACTTTCAAATTTCAATGAGCCGTGTCCAATTTCTATTATTCCGTCCAAATTGGACGTTAAGTTTGACTTTTGAGGGCTAAAATGGTCCTTTCAAAATAATTTTTTTTTTTTAAAAAAAAAATCTGTTTTTTAGTTGTTGTTTTTTTTCTTTGTTTAAATTTTTTTTTATATTTAATTTAATTTAATTTTGTCTTCAACCTGTACACCACAAGTTATAATAGTTTTAAAAAAAAAAAAAAATACTCTAAGTAGTTGAAAGCCCCTCGCTGGTCTACGATGTTTGTGAAGAATTTAGGATATATCCCCAATAAAGTAAAGAAATATCTGTAAAAAATAATTTTACACTTTATCTGTAAATAAATATATGTAAAAAATGATTTTACACAAATATTTCTTCACTTTATTGGGGATATATATATAGTGATATTTACAGATAAAATGTAAAATCATTTTTTACATATATTTTTTCACTTTATTGGGGATATATCATAAAATTCTTCAATTTATTGGATATATATCACAAATATGGTAGACCAAAAATGATTTTACACAGATATTTCTTCACTTTATTGGGGATATACATATATTTAATTATTTACAGATAAAGAGTAAAATTATTTTTTACAAATATTTCTTCACTTTATTGGGGATATATCCTAAAATTCTTCACTTTATTGGAGATATATCACAAATATCGTAGACCAGCGAGCGACTTTCAACCACCTAGAGTATTTTTTTGTTTTTATAAACCTATTATAATTTGTGGTGTATAGGTTGAAGACAAAATAAAAAATAAAATTAAAAAAAAACAGAAAAAAAAATTTAAAAAAACTAAAAAATAGAAATTTTTATTTTTATTTTTTAATTTGTTTTATGTTGAAATGACCATTTTAGCCCTCAAAAGTCAAACTTAACGTCCAATTTGGACGGAATAGTAGAAATTGGACACGGCTGATTGAAATTGGAAAGTTTAGGGGGTAAAAATTCAAAATTGAAAGTAGAGGGGGTGAAATGATGACACCCCCAAACCTTTAAGTAGATTAGGAACTAAATTTCAAAACCCCCCATTTTATTCTTTTATTTGTTAATTGACATTTTTGTGTAAGTGTACCCTACAATCCCCGGACTGAACGATCTCTGCTTATTCTATACTGACAACTACATTTTGCAGGGTTAAATTGTGAGGCTATTTTAGCCGCATCACTCTATAACACCAAACAAATTTTATCAAGTAGGTAATCACTAAATGAACACCAAAAAGCTATTTTATGTAAGCATTCGAACATCATAAGCCAAAACTCAGAAGGAGCCATACTTACTCGAGTAGAGACTTCCATAAACAAATATATTTAGCTGTAGATATTACTTAGCTGATCTAGAAGAGGGTGTAAATCAGGAAGTTCATAGCTGCATTATGACCAACAAGAATAAGTAACACAAAAATACTAGGCTCATTGTTAGGTGATAACATCATAGTAATATCAAGGTCCATAAAATTACAGATATTTTTTTCTAAACTAAATCTTGTTCGTTTTTAAGTAACGAGACTCACACCTCACACTTCATGCTCAATTAGTAGTCTGCTCACATTCTTAAGCTTTGGCATGGGAAGAAATGCAGCATCTGGTGTTAGAGCAACTAAAGATTTTGACATTTCTCCTTCTTGAAGTTCCATGTTTTGTTGCATATAAACTTGCCAGTTCTGAGTGAACTGTTCCATGTTGAGTTCAATAGTAGGAATTTCATCTGGGTCCTCATAGAAGTCCTCAATGTGCTCTACTATCTGTGTGCATTCTAGCTTTAGTGTTACTGATTCTTCAATAAAAGGTTCACAATAACCTAGTGCAAACTTTTGTTTTGATTGTTGGCTTGCTTCAAGTTGTTGGTTTCCTTCGACTGTTCTGTTCTGTTCTGTAAGGATGAGGGAGAGGGAGAGGTAAAGGCATACCATTGTTGATCTCACCAGGGTTTTGATAGGTATTTCTGTCTTCAGTTGCACTCACTATACTTTTCTCCTTAGCCCTGGCAAGGCAAGTCTTGCACTGCATCAATAGATGTTTGGTGTAAATCTGTCAAACAAAATAGCTGTAAAGTGGCTTTATAAGGATTATTATTTGGCAGGTAAGTAGCCTACGGTATTTAGTGTTCCCTGTCCATAGTTTTTACTAGACTGAGGATTGGTGAATACCAAATAATAGGCATTTGATTACGTAACAATATGATTCACGATCCTTTCCTTTTTTTTTCCTTGAACTATCTATGTTTTTAATTTCATATTATTGATGAGCAAAGTTGTAATTGTTTAATTTCATTCATGTGTCATAATAAAATTATAACCATTTATTTCTTTAAGACTATTTTTACTCATCAGGATGTTCTCTTATTGGTGGTGGACAAATGAAAAACGTGTTCTAATCTATTGGAACTACCTATATGATGGAGTTTGTGACTTTAAAATGCAAAGGTGGAGAATTTGTATGCAAACCTTGTAAATGCACTTGCATAATGCCTACATTATGCTCTTATTGGACATGCATTGCAATTCGGTTTGCTTTTTGTATAGAAGACCTGCATCAATGAATGCCATTTTATCAATTCTAAGCCTGTGGTAAGAAAGATGAAATCACTTCATATATATCATGCGACAAGAACATACTTTTCAAAATGTTATCATCTGGTAGAGCAGCTCATACATCAATATCAAAAGGATTTAGCCTATTGGTATTTAATTTATCGAAGACCAAACTTTGTTTTCGGTCTCTGCAAGATCATTTATATAAACACTATAGTGTATCGGTAGAAAAAAGAAAAAAAAGAAAGTGAATTTCTACTTACAAGGTTCTTTGTCAAGCTTGCAAAGTCTTGGCCACTAGTACTTTTGTATGGATTCCAGCACTGGGTACCTATGAAAACCCAATCAATACACCCAATTATATCAATAAACCCAATCGAAACCCAATGAAAAAAAATGGAGAACTGAATTAAATCTGAAAGAGAAGAAGAATGATAGGAGCATTTTAATGCGACGTTTTAACTGCATTTCCCTACATTTTCTGCGTTATTTCCTTAATAAAACCCTGTTTAGGAAAGTTTCAATTCTTTGAATGGGAAAGTTCCTATTGGTAGAAAGTTTCCATTTTTGTAGTTTCTATTTTTCATTTTTAGAAAGTTTCCCATTTTCAGTTTAGGAAAGTTGCCTTTTTCATTTTAGGAAAGTTTCTATTTTTCACTAACAGTTTCTATTTTTCACTAACAGTTTCTATTTTCAGGTCCTTGTCACAAATGAGCTGAAATGAGCTCACAAATGGAGAGAGAAGCTAGCCAACGTTGGAGGGAGACAAGATGAAGTACAAAGGGAAGCACAAATGAGCAGAAATGAAGAAATGAAGCTTTCCTGGTCCAACTAGGAAACCCTATCCAGAAAAGGAAAGCTTGCCAAAACAAGACTCTTGAGCCAACCAAGAATGGAGATCGAATTAATGAAGTGACATGGCATGAGAGAAGCTTCTTGAAGACTCTAGATGATGACATGGCATAAAGGTGGCGCATGGAGGCCCAAGAACTCTCAAGAATAATTTGGATTTTCGGCAAATGGATAAAAGCCCAAGGAATTAGGGGTTGGTGATGCATGTGAGATATTTTTGGAGATTTAAGCCATGTTTGCCGTGAAACCTAAGAGGAAGAAAGAGTTGGCGTCAAAAATCAATCAAGATAAAGGTGATTGACGCCATACAAGGAAGGATATGTCTTGGAGATATCCTTGGAGGTTTTGATTGAGAAATTTCCGTGTAAAAGGAGAGAGAAACAAGGAAAATGACGTGGAAAATCAGAATTATCAAAGAGAATTTCAGTTGAGATTTTCTAGGGTAATTTTTATGGAAAGAAAATATACTTGGAGACTTTACCTAGAGAATTTGCCGTCCAAAGCCAAGATTAAGGAGGAACAACGTGAAACCCTAGCAAGATGACGCCAAAAGAGATATTCAAGGGAGAAATAAAAGGAAAGAGAAAAAGGTGGAAACCAAGAAAAGCTCAAAAGAAGTCTAGATACATTCCTTAATTCCCTAAAGGAAGTTTGGCCGAATTGAACTACAAAAATCAGAAATTATATCAAGGGAATTTCGGCCAAGATTTTATGGAATTAAAAGAGAATTTTGTGATTGGTTGGACCACCTCATAGGGCTTATGTGGCAAGCAAGCATTGGAGGAAATTATGTGGAGTTAACACATTGTTGCCGTGAGAATTAAGAGGAAGCACACGGCTTGGAGACCAAGGAGGCCGTGCTCCTATATAAACTCTCCTTTTCTCAACGTCAAGGGGGCCTCTCCCATACAATTTACACTTTAGAAAAAAATCAGAAAATCTTCTTAGCATAGCCGTGAGTTTCTCCATCCTCTAGTCATCTCCACGAGTTCAAGCAAGGCCAAGGGAGAAGAAGCATAGCCGTGAGCATCCATCATCCATCTCCAACCTTGAAGCTTGCTTTCGAGATTAGCCACCACATCAATCGTTCATCACCATCTCCATCTCACAGTGTAATCCGATTCTCCTTCGTAACCTTTGCTTTGAATTTCGTTGGTTATGAACTAGTTGACATATGTGTTTGAATGAATATTAATTTCTGGAATTTTTTATGATTAAATGAAATTTTCAGATTCATATTATTGTTCTTCGAGAGTTGCTTATGTGGGTTTGCTTAATTAAATTTGCGTTATAGATAACTTTTGTATTTTAATCTTATGTGGTTGCAAACACTTAGGGTTTCGATATAACTGGTGCTAAGTTTAAGAACATGAAATCGACTTTTCATTTTGTGTAAACTTGAATCAAAGTAGTAAAGGTTTTGTACAAAGATCGAATTTAATTTAAAAGGATTGCAATTAGGTGGACTTTTCCATACTAAGTTATACACTTGAGTTGATAGCCTTTCTTTATGTGTAATGCGTTAAACATGACATGATTGACTAGCTTTCTAGGGTTTGATTTCATGTTTGATAGGATTAATCTAGGTGCTTTCGCTTAGGTTAATTAGCATTGAAAAGTAAAAAATGGGAAGTCATTTGCTTTCGAATGTTTCACATGATCAACTCCTCTCTCATGACTTAGATGAACATATTAGGGTTTGAATCAATTTTAATCATAAGTTCGGTTTGATCTTTGTTTCTCTCATTCCATTTGTGTTTTTATGTTTTTTGTGTTTTATTTGTTTTCTTTACTTAAATTATTTTCGAAAACCCAAAAACAAAATTCCCCCTTTTTTCGTAAATAATGTTTATATTTGTGAATATCTTTGTGAATATTATACTTTGTTTTAATTTTAATTGTTTAATTGTTTGACATTGACAGGTGTACCCTCAATCCCCGGAATAGAACGATCCCTATTTACTATTTACTACTAATGACATTTCAGGGTTAAATTATGCGCTTGCTCAAAGCGACATCAAAGAACTTACAAGGAGAGGGAGGGAGGAGGGGGGGGGAGAGAGAGAGAGAGAGAGTCGTGACCTAGGGAGACTGATGAAGAGAGAATCTGTGGTGGAGAGACTGACGGCAATCGCGAAGGAGAAAGACGTGGTCGCTGACAGTGTATCCAGTGCATGTGAGCGCGCGCCTAAGAGACTCGATGTGGGTGAAGTCAGTGAACTGTGACAATTTCTAGTCCTAATCCCACACAAAAAAATAGAAAAAAAAGAAAAAAGGAAACAAATGTCAGTACTATTAACCGTTAAGAAACAAGAAGAATTTCAAACTTAGAAACATGAACAATTGCAGCAACCATCCAATTTCAAAATTCAAAGTAGCAACCATCCAATTTCGAAATTCAAAGTATCAATCGATCTCAAAAACCCAATAAATAAGAAACAACAATATCCGAAAATCAATCATATCCGAACTCAGAAACACAATCAAAACCCAATGAAAAGAAAACGAAAAACTGAATCTGATTGAGAAGTAAGAGATAGAGAAGAAGAACAAGGAGGGAGGGTCGCGACTGAGGGAGACTGAAGGAGAGAGAACCCGAGGTGGAGAGAGAGGTGCGGGCGATAGAATTGAGAATGTCAATTATAGAATTGAAATTACTCCAATAGTTGCTCACCGATATCACAAAACTCAATCAAAGCCAATTTTTTTTTTTTCGATCTGAAAAATTGAAGAACATGAATCTTATATAGAAGTAAGAAAAAACAAGAAGAACTTAAGAAAGAGAGAGAGAGATGGAGGTTGAAGACTAAAGTCAGTCTAGATCGACAGAGACAGCCCACTGAGAGTGTATCGACTGAGACTGAGAGCGAGGCTGAGAGGGTGAGGGGGACTGAGGGCGAGAGCTATAGTGAGTGAGAGAGAGGCTGAGAGCGATTTGGGAGGGCGAGTGACCTAAATTTTTAGCTAAGGGAGGGAACACGGGTTTTTCACAAAGGCTGCTAGGTTTTGAGTGGGAAAAAAATAAATGTAAATTAAATTTTGTTTGTTTTTTCTTTCTTTTTTCCATTTTTTAGACAACAAATATCTTTGTTAGTGTTGTCTGAAATCTCTCAAATTTACCAAAGGATCATGTGTTGGATGAGTAGAAGTGAGATGATAGGTTTAAAAAATCTATCGTTTGACTAACTCAGACGACAGCAAAAACTCATGTGTCGTGTGATTGAGTTATTCTAGTAGTGTATCATTGTTATATCTATTGACTGAATTTATTATTAAATGACAATAATTTTGTTATGGGTAGGGGTGCGGCTATTGCCACCCTACCATTTTCTTTGTTCACCCTACTTGCTCATTACACCTATATTTTATTTCAATTATTATATTTACTTATCTAACTCATTTCTCTTTCTAGAAATATCCTTATATGACATATCCCAATTAAAGAATATTTTTTTTAGAGGAAAATCTCTCATTTAATTTATACCAATAAACAAACTAAATATATTGAAGTTTTCTAGTTAAATCAAAATCTGATTTACTTCTGTTTTTTTAATTTTTTTTCAATTTAAATGTTCATCTATTTTAATCTACGTTAAAAAATTAGTAAGTTAACAACTATGAGCAATGAAGAAGAGATTTTTTTGTGTGTGTTTTACAAAGGATATTGCAAAAATGATGAGGTTAACACTAGTAGTTTTGTAATTGAATCATGAATTACGATGAGGAGGAAACAAAATGATTACAAAAAAAATTAATAAATTCAAATTTGGGTGGTGAAGATGAAGATCAATGTTATCCAACGAAAAACTACGTAATCTTTGTATTTAATTAATTAGTTATGTATTTAATTTTCTTTACATATTTGGATTTTAGAAAATTAGTGTACGTATTAGTCATTTCATACTTGGGTAATATAGTATTTCAATAATTCAAATGTTTGTAGGGTAAACTAAGAAAATAGTAGGGTGGCAATAGCCGCACCCCTTTCGGTATACATGTTATCGGAATGGAGATCACACAACATTAATTTGTTATTTCTGTTGTATGTGATAGGAGCATTTTAATGCAATGTTTTAATAGTTATTTCTTCATATTTACTTAGTTATTTCCTTAAATAAATCCTTCTTGTTTAGGAAAGTTTCCATCTTTAGAAAGTTTCTATTTTTAGTAATTTTAATAAAAGTTTCTATTTTCTAGGTACCTTGGAATAAATGGAGCTGAAATGAAGAAATGGAGTATTCCTGGTCCAACTAGGAATCCCAGTCAACGCAGGAATCCTGATGAGGCTAGGAAACCTGAAGGCATTAGGAGACCACATGATGACATGGGAGATATTTTGGGAGATTAAATCTGATTTTTGCTTGTGAAATCAAGGAGATTACGTGGAGAATATCAAGGGAGAATTTTAAGGAAGAAAATGTTCAAAACAAGTCCAGATTCGTTCCTCAATTCCCTCAAGATATGTTGGCTGAAATTAGAGAATAAAATCTGCAATTTTAATATGATAATCAAGAGAAAATCAAGGGGATGACATTAAGGATAAAGCCATGGAGAGATTTAAGGGAGAAAAGGTCCAAAATGAGTCCGGATACATTGTCTAGGTTCATACCTAGATATTTGGCCGAAAATGGTGAATAAAATCATATTAAATCTTGGGAAAATCAGCAACAAAATATTAGGGATTAATTTTGGAGCTTTTTGATTGGTTGGATGACACAACAGAGCTGACGTGGCGCTATGTGATTGGTTGAAGCTGTGTGGTGCAACCAGAAATTTTTTTAGAAATTAAATTCATGAAGCCTTGCCTTCCCCTATATAAACCCCCCCCCCCCCCCCCCCCCATGCTACACCACAAAACACACCTCTTCATTCAGAAATTCTCTCCATAACGTCAAGCTTTCTCTCCATCCTCTAGTTTCAAGTCTCTGCGTCTTCAAGCAAAGAGAAAGAAGAGAAGAAGCCATGAGCCTTCTAGCCGCCATCATCCACCTTGTGTCGTGAAGCTTTGGAGCCTTGCTTTCAAGATCCAAGACCAACGTCTCAAGCTTTCCACCATTCACCCTTCATGGTTTAATTCTATCTTATTCCTTGTAACCTTTTTGGTTTTCTTTGTTTTGATTTCGTATGAACTTGATTGCTTATGTGAGATTGCTTGATTTATTTTGGATTACAGAAAACTTTTGCATGTTTGTGTTCTTTGGTGGCCAACTTAGGATATATGCATGTAATTGGAGCTAATTTAAGTAGTGAAGGCTTTGGACAAAAGTCGAAATCAATTCATGAGGATTGCAAATAGGTGAACTTATTCATAACTAGGTTGTGCACTTTGGTTGACATCCTTTCTTTGTTCTTCATGCGTTGAATGTGTTCTTGATTAGCTAGCTTTCTAGACTATGATTGCATGTTCAATAGGATTGATTTAGGTGCTTTCACTTAGATTAATTATTCAAGGAAAGTAAAAAATGAGAAATCGTTTGCTTTCTAACGTTTCACATGGTCAACTTCTTTCTCATGACATAGAAGATCAACTATAGGAATTGTGATTGGATTTCATTCATATGATTGTGGATTTGATTTTTGTTCCTTGCGTTCCACCCTTGTATATTTGTTTTTATATTTTCTTTCTTTTATTTATTTTAATTTTCAAAACTCTAATTCTTAAATCCCCCTTTTATTTAGTTATTTGTATATATTTTGTAAATATTATACTTTGTATTTATTTTAATTCTTTAGTTGTTTTTACAATGACAGGTGTACCCTCAATCCCCGGAATAGAACGATCCCTACTTGCTTATACTACTACTGATATTTATAGGGTTAAATTATGCACTTACTTTTATGCGTATCAGTCTGAAATAAGTTCAGACAACATGTATTATTTGCTATTTTTAGATGTGTTATACGAGTGTATCTCAGACAATGGTTTTGTGAACCCTTCTGTTGTGTGATACCTTTGGAAATTATAGTTATCTGACCTATATATGTTGTCTAAATTGACTTTGCACAATTGTTGCAAATATGAACATTCATATCCCAAACAAATCCAAAATAAAACGTTGTCATATATCAATGACATATATTTCTTACATTGGCAATTGATTCGGTGCCTATACTAGCCCCTCACGTGTAATACAATACGGTCATCAAGTTTAGGGCAAATAAATTAAGCTCCAAGTATCGTACCCAAGGGAATAGGGAACCCCCACTTAGTTACGGACAACTAAGCACAAATACAAATTATCCTAGCAACAAGTATCCGAAATTGTGATTTTTAATTGTGAAGACTTAAACTAAATTTAAGAACCGAAAATAGAAAATTGCTAAAAATGAAAAATGTAATGCTAAAGTAGTTTGCGAAAAATTCAAGACAAGAGAGTGTTGGGTGCTAGGGACGTTCCTTCACCTAAATCATATGTGCCGGAAGCTAATCTAATGTAGATGCAAAATTCTTCATTAGGCGGTAGTCGTATCCAAGGTGGTTCAATGCTCAAGGACCATATATTCTAAATTACGGTATTAATGCGCCGTTTTAAGGGTCACACAAACTCAACTAGAGAGAGCTAGAGCCAGTTCAAGGGTCTCTAAGTCGCTCTAGTTGGCATAAAGCTCAAGAATTAGACCACTAAGCGATTCCCTCACAATCACGTGGCGGGCGTAAATCACCATGCTTATAACCCCTATAATACCAAATTGAGGGATCTAGCTTAGAAATTAGAGGAGGTCAAGTCTCTAACTCCATCCTAGACATGCTCAAAATACATACCCTAAAGTTGACTAGGCTCCTCGACATGCATTTCAACCCAACAAAAATTGATATAAGCATCCATCAAATTAAATTGCATCATGACATTAAAATAGGCATCCTTTACATAAAATTTGGGCTAGGGCACACAACCCTAGCCCCCAACAACAAATCTACTCACTACCCATCAATAAACAAACATCAATATACATAATTTTAAGAGGAACAAAGTGAAGAGAAGTAGGAGTAACAAGAACAAGCCACAAATTGCTATAAAGCAATTATGACTAGCCTTGATTTATGACTCCCCACTTTTACCCAAATTTAATGGTAATGAAATTCTTGATGCTTGGGCTTCCTCTTTGAAATTTGTGGAATTAATGAGAAGATGGAATCTTAATGAGGTAGATCTTGGTGAGGAAGAAATTGGTGAGGAAGAGATCTTGGTGAGGTGAAGAAAATCTTGGTGAGGAGGAAAGAAAATCTTGGTGAGGAGGGAAGATGGAGAGAATAGGATTTTGGTGAGGAGAGGAAATGGAGAAGGGTGTGTGGTGTGGTGTGGTGGTTTGGTGTCGCTGAAAAGGAAAAATGGGAATTGGAATGGGATCTCGGCCTGAGAGAGGAAGAAGAGAGGAAATGGGGTTTTTTTTGGAATTAGGTCTCGGTGGTCTGCTGCGGGAAGAGGAAGAATGAGGGTCTCCAATTAATGAGTGTGGCTGGAATGGTTTCGTGAGAAAGAGGCAGGATAAGGGACACATGGCAAGGCTGCCATGGTTGAGGGGTGGAGAGTGACGTTAGAAAAATGAAAGAGGAAGAGTGCTGTGCGTTTTGGCAGCAAACGGAAGAAAGAAACACTGCTCCCTCTTTGCATGATTAAACCAAAGTGATTAATTGTATAGCTGCCATGTGTCATCTTCTGAGTGGCTGAATTCAATTAAACCAATAATTGCTTGATTGCAAATGCCTCTGCACGTGATGTTGCTTCTGATGATTCAACCACTATTAATTAATCATTATCTAATTAATCAATCATTATCTTATGATTAATTAATGAAAAGAATAATTAATTAACAGAGATTCTTCTTTTCTTCATTTCTTCATTATTTGCTTCGATTTCGTGCCAATTTCTCTCGTTTCCGCAATTCCGCTTATTTTCTACAAAATAAATAAAAATGAATTAACCACATATTAATTGACATGAGGATTGGCTTAATTCTAGTGCTTTAGATATAATTATACGTACGCAGATAAATGCGTATAATCACAACCCCCACACTTGAACTTTGCTTGTCCCCAAGCAAACTAAATATAAATTAATAACCAAAAATCTATTGACTCAAACATATATCCTCAAACATAAAGAAAGTGCGGTATTAGCCTTTCCAACCATAACCCTCGGAGAACTAATTATGTATATGACCATGAAGGCGACAAAGCATGACATAGAAATTATAAATTTGTAAGGCAATTAAGATGCACATGTAAGAAATGCTCAAGTATATGCATGTATAAACTATGTGTCACATCAATCCACCATAATCAAATAGACACATAGAAGACCCGATATAACCCACTAAACTCACATAAGTTCACTAAATATTACCGCTCAAGTGTTTAGGGGCTATTTGTATTTCACTCAAAAGCAATTTCACAACACGCATTACCATATGCTTGCTCTTCGATCTCATCTCCGCTAGGTAACCCACAACATTCAAGATTAAGAGGTTTTTTATTTGGTTGTAATGGGGCTAAGGGCAAGTGGCTATAAGAAATGAAGGATAAGGAAAATCAAAGTCCATAGAAATCGGTGAAACAATTCTCTCTTGTAGAGATATATGACTTTTGTTTTCAAATGCTAACTCACTTACTCTAAACCCAATGTACAACCCAGACTACACTATATACAATACTTTACTTTCTTTCTATTTTTGGATTTTCTTTTATTTGACTTTCTCTTTCTTTTCTTTATTTTTTTTCACCCTTTTTTTTTCTTTTCTTTTCAAACAACTCTTTTTTTTTTTGAAACTTTCCTTTCTAAACAAAATCGCTCACCCCCACACTTATTCTTTTGTAACCTCACACTTTAGACTTTTTCTTTCTTTTGAAGCACTCAAACATAAAGTCATTCTCTCGAATCGCTTCACCAACTATCATGGAAGGGTAGGATATATAAGAGTGTATAGGCTAGGTAGGAATTTTTTGTGGTAATGAACAAAAAGGCTAAATATATAAATAGGCTCAAAGTGGCAATCTAGTGGTAAATATCTTTGGGCACATGTTTCTTTGGCCATGGTGGTATATAGTCCTAATGACTCAATCCTTTCTATCATGTCACAAGCTAAAAGTAGGCTCGAGAGGTCTCAAGCAAGTTCTAGATACGCAATGTCATGAAATTGTACACACATGAAAGAATAAGTGAATGAACGATGCATACACTATAGATATTAGGCTCAAAAGCTCACAAATAAGGCATGCAAGTTAATCGAATAATCTATGTACTTCTCTAACTATGATGAACGAACCTAACATAGGCTATGTGCACACATATAATCAAGCATAGATCACATATACAATTAATCACAAAACAAATTCAAAATCCTAGATCATGCTTAATCTATCCACAATTATAACAAGTTAAGTCCATGGCTCGTCATTAGGGTTGGAAAAGCCATTAACCACTAAAATCTAAGTACAAAAAGCTAATCTAAAAAAAAGAAAATCTTTTTTTTTTTTAGGGCGCCCGATTCCTCACCCCCACACTTAAAACCAACATAGTCCTCAATGTTGTCAAGTGAACTCAAAAGCTAAATCCATGTTGGATTTAGGCATGAGAGTGAAGTCCGGGCGAAGGCACAAGAATTAAGTATGAAAATAAAATCTAAATGCGGAGAAAAGATACGGAAAACCCCATTTGTTGAACCTCTACTGCTCACGACCTTTGGAGAAGACAAGGCCTTGACTTCCTTACCGTATGCTCCAAGCTAGCTCTAGGTGCTCATGAAAGATCGACTCCATTGAGAAATATATGTGTCCAAAGAGCAATGTGTCACCAATAAGCCCACCAAAGAATAAAGACAAAGATCCTCCATTAAGCTCATAGGCTTTGGCACCTCCAACACACCCAAAACTGCCCATAGATTATCCTCCAAAGATGAAATGAAGTACAAAGAAGTCCAACCAACCCGAGTGAACAAAAATAGTGAGTGCAGAAAACTCCCAGCAATGACCTTTCTATCTTTTAATGCCCATATCTCAAAATCAGGAAGTGATAAGTAAGTGAGACTCCCTGAATTAGAAAGTAGACTGAGAGAGATTTCTATCCATATAAAGTGAGCCACCTATCTCCAACTTAGATGAAAACCAAAGCTGGTCAAAATTGCCAATCTGTCACGAAGACTTCTGCTGACCCTCAGCCAGCAAAACTGCAATAAGTCGGGCTCCAGAGGTACAAAGAGAGTGAGACTAACTGAAAATGAAAGTAGACTCATCGAGATACCTTCATTTAAAATTTCACTTGAAAATCAATTATGAGTCAAAAATCGTTGGCCTCCAAACTCACTGATCTGTTCTGCAGTTTCTGCTGTGCCCTGTTTCTAATCTCTGTCACTTGGAACATAATATCTGAAGCTAGGAACGTTCAAATGAACAACTGTTGTATCAAAATACATAGGACATATGAAGATATACCTCTGAGAAATTTCAGCTCCAAATTGCTTGATATGTAGAGGATATGGCTTCTCAAAATCACTGTACAATAGTTGTCTCTGTTTTGACCTTCACACATTGACCACTAAATAACTCTAGTTTCAGGGACTCAGAATGGTTCAAATTTTGGCACAAGATGTAATACACATAGTAGAATATCTCCAGAAAATTTCAACTTAAACTAACATGTAAATTGAAAAATGTAGTCACCCAAATTCAACTGAAATTTCTGAACAGAAACTGCCCACTGCTATATTCATGCTTTCTCCACATTTCCAATTCCGGACACCTCCCATCCTCCCAAAAATGATTCAAAAGCTTTATTCAAAACAAAGATAAACTACGAAAGAAAGAAATAGTACTGATGATGTGCTAGGGTTGCCTCCCTAGCGAGCGCTTTGTTTAAAGACTTCATTGCCGGTCCATAAAACGTGAACTTTGTCAAGGTGGATATTTCTCAAGCGTGACCACCCTATTGTTAGGGGCTAAGGGACTCCTTGACATGTCATAGAGGCAATACCAAGAGCTAACCATAAAGATTCCAATGGGTGACCAAAAGTGTAGCTTCTCAATCTTCCTCCTCTTCTCTATTTTTCTTCTAGAAGTCAACCTTGCATTCTCCTTCTCAAGTGGTGTGGAAATAATGCTCTTAGGAACAATAGGTGGTAGAAACTATTGAGAGTGATGGGAAAGGTTGAGTGCAAGTGCTCCAATTCCTTTCCAATACATCACCTCATTGTAGAAACATTGATCACTAAACGGTGGATTGAGAGGTAGAAGTACCTTAAGCTCAATCTTTTCATTAAGTACATAAGTGTTCAACGTTCTACTCTCCACCTTGGGAAGCTCATGATGGATCTCAATGGATGTGGGAGGAGAGAAAGTCCTAGGCTCTTCAATTTCTTCATCATCACAAGGTATTGAAGGATTTTCTTCCTCCTTAGGAATATCGGCCTCAACAATTAAGGGAATATGGTCTAAGTCTTCAAGCTCCACATCCTCCTCACTAAACAAGCTATCCTCTTCTTCGGAATCATCTTCATATTTCTCTTCTTCATTGTGAAGATCAGATTTCCAATATTGCACCGATTCCTCCGAAGTGTAGTCTCTCAACCCACTTGCTTCCAAATTTCCATAACCAAGCACACTTTCTTGTACATGAACATCACTCTCTCGATCTTGAAGAGGCAACTCTTGCTCATGATGCTTAAAATATACTCCTTCTCTTGAATTGGGCTCCACTTGATCAAAGAAAGAATCTTGCTCATGACAAATGGTGAATGGTGACTCTTGTGCAAGACTAGGCTCAAGTTGCTCATTGTAATGTGAAATCATTTCTTGAGAAGCTTGCAATTGAGCATTGAAGGCTTCCAATTTAGCATGCAACCGAGCTTGGGAGGCTAGACATTGAGCTTGGGAGGCTTGCAATTGAGCATTGGAGGCTTCCAATTGAGCAAGTTGTTCTTCAAGTGATGGCTTCCTAGGCTCAAAAGCTTGCTTTTGTGGATATGCTTCGGGTACACATGTCTCTTTATACATCCCCATCTTGTACTCATACTCTTGCATAAAATCCGGGTATTCAAATCTCAAAGAACACTCAAATGGTGAATGCCACGGAGAATTACACAAGGCACAAGCTTGGTTGTAACAAGGCATAGGACTCTTGGCATATGTATTCCATTCTTGATAACCTCCACTATAGAAACTTTGTTGCTCATATCTCCTACGATCATCACATCCATAAATCCATCGATCCATATCTCAAAGTGATAATAAAAATAAGTACCTATGGATTCCCAAGAGTGAGATTAGTAACCAACAATTAAAAAGAAAATAGAAAACTAAGCACAAAAAACATAACAACTAATTAGAATAACAATTTTTTTTTTTTGATAACAAAGAAACAAAAATATGCCAAAGTGACCTAGAACCGATTTACCAAGGGATTAAGGCTATTAAACCCTAATCCCCGGCAACGGCGCCATTGATTCGGTGCCTATACTAGCCCCTCACGCGTAATACAACACGGTCATCAAGTTTAGGGAAAATAAATTAAGCTCCAAGTATCGTACCCAAGAGAATAGGGAACCCCCACTTAGTTACGGACAACTAAGCACAAATACAAATTATCCTAGCAACAAGTATCCGAAATTGTGATTTTTAATTGTGAAGACTTAAACTAAATTTAAGAACCGAAAATAGAAAATTGCTAAAAATGAAAAATGTAATGCTAAAGTAGTTTGCGAAAAATTAAACCCAAATTGAAACTAGAGCTTGGTTGGAACAATGGTGCTGGTTTCTGTCATTTCTCATGACTTATGGATATATATATACTATCACTGCACCATCAATAACCAAATCGCAAAAATACAACTAACTTAAAGAGCCAAATTTAGAAGAAGTAAACTTACAAGTGTTAGACAACAGTTATTTCCAACAAAACAACATTATTTGCAATCTCGATTGATAACCTCATCTAAAATTACTAAGTCTTCTTTGAGTAGCATGCAAGTTCAAGACCTGAATGTGGAAAGAAGTAAGATAGTAAGCTACTTAATGGTTGCAATAGAAAATTGATATAAAAATTAAAACTTAAGACTTGTACCAGGACATATAGGTGTTCTAATTTTTATCATAGAAATTTAGTTATTATTGAACTAGAGTTAACAGTCATTGAACTAGAGTTAATAGTCCTTATAGTAATCCAGATCATCATAGAGCTTTGATCTAGAATAAAAGATTTTGTGAGGTATAAATGATCATGTAGTAACTCTGAAATCCACCAAATTTTGTAGGCTGTAATTCATTCCTCAAGGATTCCTCTATGAATGTCCCACAAATATACACTGCAAGTTTAAAGAAAAAAATCATAAACCACATGCTCAGATTCTCAACCTAGAGTCCAATTACACAAATTCAGTCAAACAAGACTTCCTCAAGCAATGTTTGATGCCATTCTACTGCACTACTGCGAATTCCAAATCATACTCATTCCCTTCCCACTAGGAGCTTTTGTCATCAACATGACATCAATGGTGAAAATCAATGAATCACCTTCCTATCCTCACCACAGAGTAAAATTCATCACCACTATGGCGTTTAAGATAAATCAAACCATCAATCAATACAATTAAGAAGAAACAAGGCAATCACATTTCAAAACAAGCAAAACAATTCATGGTAACCCCTGCATATAGTTTAGTTCAGGAGGTCACACTGTTGTGGACATTATTGAGTAGAAAAATATGTGCAAAAATGATATCTCCTACTTCCAAGTATTGGAGGTCAAGTTTTAGTAAAAGGGGAAAAGTAAGAGTATTGTACTCAAGGGATTGAGTAACTCTACCCTAACTAGATTACCGCGAAAATAAAACCTAGAAAACACATGTGAGTCTATCTTTTTACAAATTAATAGTCTCGGCCCTTTGGAAGCCAAAACTATCAATAATGATATTTACAATGGTAAAGTGGTGTATCGGCTTTGTTGATTTTAATTTCTATAAAGTAAAATAAGTTGCACAAAAATAAACTAAGCTAATAAAAACAAAATAAAATAGAGACTTTGACCAATGAGATAAATAGGAGCATAGGTTTTTGCACCTAGCCTCCCTCACGCATATAATATAAATCCATTTTCTAATAACAACATGCTTTGATAAATTCCCCCTCGGTTTTCGCTAGAGAAACTGAGATACCAACTAATCATGCAACCTAACCATGTCGCTAGAGCAAAGCTAGATCACACAACCTTAGTCCCATTTACATAAAACATAAAAGGACTTTGATGTCGTAAAGCCTAAGGCCTCTCGACTCTTAAACTCAAGGCACCAAGCATTAATTTTAAGGTAAGAAACCCAAGCAATCTAGTTCTTCCCGTAAGAATAAGCAATACCACCACCCTATTAGCTACACATGCTTCTCGGTTACAAAAGATTGTCAAGCTTAAGTTTCCGATTTCATTAATTCCTACAATATGCTTCTAGGTGACAAATCCAAAAACATATGTAAGAAAGCATTAAAGTAAAGTAGCTAAAGGATTCAAAACATGTATATTCATCAAAAACATGGCATCACATTGTTTTATTAGCCCTAGCCTCAAATTTATTCTACTCACAACCCATAACTACATAAACTAAAGCCATAAACTTGTAAAGCATCAAGTAAAGAGAGAGAAGAGTAGAGAAAGGAAGGAATACCCATGGGTTTGATTCCAAAAAGAACCAAACCGTACCTTTAAGTACACTTTCTATCCTCCAAGATGCAAAACAAAGTGAGAAATGCTTTCTAGTATGGTATCTTTGGTTTCTAATAAGAGAAAGGAACCAAAAACACCATACAATTCCACAAAATCTCTTAAAACTAGGATGAACAAGGCTTGAATATATGAAACTAGAATTGTGATTGATAAGAGCATAAAATGCGACGTTTATAATGTTTAAACCCTATATTTTGCTAAGTTATTTCCTTTATCTTGATCAATTTAACTTAGTTAGTGTTTTTCAGGTGAAAATGGAGTCTCAAGGTCCAAAAATGGCTAAGAAAGGCACAAGTGGCGCAGAAATGAGAAGAAATGAAGAAATGGAAGTTCTCCCAGTTTGACTAGGAAAAGGAATCCTAGTTGGAGTAGGAATCAGAAGCTGACTTGGATTCAAACTCTTAAGTCGCGGAATTAGAAGTTCTACTTGGACAAGGAAACCCAATCCTACTTAGATAAGGAATCCTAGTGTGATAAGGAGTCCCTGTTGGATAAGGATTACTCAAGAAGGTTCCGGAAGAGTGTAGAAGAATCGCAGAAAAGAAGTTTGTATTCAACTAGGAAACCTACTTGCATATGGAGTTCTACTCATACTAGGAGACCTGTGGAAGCATCTAGAAGTCTCAAGAAGGTCATATGCTGTGATGCCCCAGAAATTCGTATTCATTTTCCGAGGAATTTCCGGAATCTAATTTATGATTGTTGGACGGTTTCGTGGCTCGTGGACGGAGCGGAAGTGTTTCGGACGAATTAATTATTTAAAAAGTATGGTTTTAGGGGGTTGCCAAAGGTTGACTTTTTATTTGTTGGGATTCTCCGAAAACTTCCTTCACGAAAGTTGTAGAGCGCGTCGTTACGAGTTCGTGGATATGTGGAACGCGGAAATCGGAGTTCGTATGAGGAAATTATAGCTATCGGAAGAAGTTTCCGTTTTAGTATATAAAGGAAAAATCAGAAAATATATTCATTTCCCCATTTTCCTTTTCCGGAAACCGCATACCCTCTCTCTCTTCTCTCTCGTCCGCGCCCTCTGAGTCGAAGAAGACCGACTGACCCGACCCGAACCCGGCGTTCCGACCCGACTTTTCCGGCCGACTGCGGCGGCCTCCGGCCGTGAAACTTTCCAGACAGGATCGCCTCCGCCGTCTGGTCGTCTCTCTGGTGGTCTCTATCGCCGATTCTTCTCCACGGCGGCGCTGCAAGGCGGTGCAGCCTTGTGTTTTCGGACCCGGCCGGAAAACACAACTCCGGCGACCTCGTGGCTTCAGGCTTCTTGGGTTGAGTTCAGAACAAGCTCCCTGATCGATCCTTGGTGTTTGTTTCGACCGGTTTACGTGAAAATTCGATCAACTCAGTTGGGATTACTGTTCACGGCTTGTGAGGTAGTTTTCGATCCCTTAGACTTGTTTTCTGACTTCGATCCAGTTATGAAAGTTCACAAGCATGCTTAGATGAAGCTTTTTGATGTTGGGAGTTTTGTGAAATAATGAGTTTTTGGCCGGCGGCGGTGCACCACCGTCTGTGGTGGCGTTCCGGCGGTGTTCCGGCCATTTAAGGAACTGTTTTTGGTATTATATATGTTCTACTCGTTGATACGAGCGTTTCGATATATAATACGCAAATTTTGGAGTTCGTATGGAATTGTTATGATTTTTGCAGTTTCATACCAATCGATTTATTCGATCCGTGAGGATTCAAGCGTCCGATCGACTTGTGGTTTGGTCACATCGATCGTGGACGTATTCCGAAGACTTTGGGAGGTCTCGGATGTGGTTTTGCCTCGATTGGCGCCACTTTGGGGATTTTAGTTCAAAAACAGGGGTTTCGAACTTTAATCAAATGTGAATCGTTACTGATTTAAGATCATTGGTGATTAGGTGCTTCTAAAGGTGAATTGGACGAGTTGTTGCTGATAGTGTTGGTTCGGTTCTGTATAGAAGACGCAGCGGGAGTTTCGAGGTGAGTAATCTCACGAAGTTCATATCACGAACGGGTTCACCATACAGTTTTGAGAGTTATTTAGTTAACTGCAAACTATAGTTGGTATTAGTAGGCATTCCTGAGCGGATGACTACGTATATATATATTTACGTGAAATATATATGTTTTGGTGGTTTGTGGATTTAGAAACAATATGCATGAAATGATGCTTTTTATTGTTTTGGGTTGTGGCTTTTGGAAAATAAATGATTGTGGAAATGTTGATTTTGATTTGTTTTGAAAAGCGTGTGATTTGTGTATTTGAGGAACATTTTAGTTCGCGGGTGGTTTATTTCAATATGGGTTTTTACCGGGAGTAATTGATAGGGATCAATTACGGGGAATCTTTCATTTTAGATTCGTGTAACATTTTGGGTCCATTGTGACTCCTTTAATGTTTTGGTATTTATACCGCGGGTCCAAAGACTTACGAGTTGAGGATCGTGGGTGGGAAAATCGGGACTTCACGCCTTTGGCCGGGTTAGTGAATACGATCAGTTAGAGCTCTAGTCTGTCCGCCGTGTTTGTTTATTAATTTAAACGTGTGAGTTTATCTCGTGTTTGTTTATTAATTTAAACGTGTGAGTTTATCTCGTGTTTGTTTATTAATTTAAACGTGTGAGTTTATCTCGTGTTTGTTTATTAATTTAAACGTGTGAGTTTATCTCGTGCTTTGTTTATTGATTTAAATGTGATTCGTGTGAGTTTATCTCGTGCTTTGTTTATTGATTTAAACGTGATTCGTGTGAGTTTATCTCGTGCTTTGTTTATTGATTTAAACGTGATTCGTGTGAGTTTATCTCGTGCTTTGTTTATTGATTTAAACGTGATTCGTGTGAGTTTATCTCGTGCTTTGTTTATTGATTTAAACGTGATTTGTGTGAGCTATTCTCGTGATTTGTGTGAGTTGTGTGTGGTTTGAGTTACTCATACGGGCTTGCAAAAGCTTACCGGGTTTGTTGTGTGGCAACCCGGTGCACCATTCCAACGGTGTAGGGGTTAATCCTGCAGGTTAGGATAATCGAGGTTGAGGCAGCGAGCTAGCAGCTTTACGGTAGGAAGCCAATTTTGTGACTTTACCGTTATTTGGACTTCCGTTGTAGTGAGCTCTGAGGAGCATTACGTTTATCTTGTTGTTGACAATTTAATTCGTAAGCTTGTGTAATATATAACTCTTTGGAGCGAGTGTATATTAACTTTGAGGGTTCAGGACATCAATATGTGTGTAAGTTTAAGGAAAAAAAGATTTCAGGTATTTTGTATTGATGACTGGACGTTCACGCATATATAATTATGGGGTTATATATATCGATTTTCATGTGTGTAAAATCAGGGGCGTGACATATGCCGTGCACATGGAAGAGGAAGCAACAAGAAATACGAATTACAAAGCAATGTGGAATTTGGACTTCTTGTTGAGTAAGGATTGGAATTGCCGTGAGATTCTTGAAGGTTCTAGGGAGTTCTTGACGTTTCTACTTCAGAATAGGCGTGGAAGACATGTGAGAGGCATGTGATGCAAAGGAAAACCGAATTGGACTCAACTTGTGCCTTAAAAGTCAAATCCATTACAGATTCGGAAATCGGCCTGTGCAGATCAGTCAACTTGAACGGAGTGTCATAAATCGCTCAGAGCTCAGAAAATTATGATCTTTATATGGTTGGAAAGCTACGGATGTCTAGTTTCCAGAGATTTTTACGGCTAATCAATAGATATTTTCTAGAGGAAGTTATGGCCGTTTTAGTGGACTGAGGTCAATCCTGCCGGAAATCTGTTTTGTGCCAAAGGAGTCCTAAATCAACACGAATTAAGAGAAACCAAGTAGAAACGAATTGGGAGTGCCTTGAGACGTTCTACTATATATACCTTGTGTATTAGACGTTTCAAGGTGAACAATTTTCTCCACAAATTCGATTTCTCACTTGTTCTCTCTAGTTTTCAGGTTTTCGCTTCTACAAGTTCCTAGCCGTGCCATCCTCCATCTTTGCCGTGATCTTCACTTTGTGCCGCCGCCTTGGATCTGCGTTGGACCTTGGGACGTGTCTAAGGGTTGTTCTTACCATCTTCATCATGTTTTCTTCACGGTTTAGTGTTCTTGTAGTTGTATTTTTCTGTTTTGATTTTCTTTGTGTAAAACCGAAACCATGAGTAACTTTCTGATTTTTGGATGCAATTTAGATGGTTCTGTTCATGTTTGATGTGTTTATGTGTTCTTGATCTTGTTGTTTGCCGAAATTAAAGAATAATAATCTGGTTTTATGCTTCATTACATGTTAACGATTTTCTAAGTCTGACAAACAATTAGTATGACTTGCATGTAACTTGCTAGTAATTAGGGTTGATGCTTTGTGAACCTTAATTCGAAATAAGTAGTAAAGGCTTGCTTTGAGTCGAAATCAGATTATGCATGTGATGAATTGACTTGCGTGGATGTACATGGATTTGCATGTTCATTGACCAAACTTTCACTTGTTCTTAATGATTCGAATGCATGAGATCATGAGTTGCGTTGATTGTGTGATACTTGTTTTCGAAATAAGTTGGATTAAGTGCGTTGCTTAATTGACTAAGTAAAGGGAAGTAAAATAAGGGGCATTGGTTGCGTTGATCTTTGTTTCTTGGTTGATGGTGTTCTTGGCAATTAATAAAGATTAAGGGATGCATGAAACATTGATTCTTGAATGGTTCTTGATAAGTTGTTCTTCGAAAATTCTTCTTTTCCCACCTTTGTATAGAAACGATTTTAATCTTTATTTTTCTGGAAATTTTCAGTTTTTAATCTTCAAAACCCCCCCCCCCCCCCCCCCCCCCCCCATCTTTATGTTTTCTTGTTTGTGTAAATAAATAAAATTAACTTAGATTTTTAGGTAGCATGTTAACCTAGTTAAATAAAAAATAAATGTTTTTAAATTCGTGAATAGTGTCTCCGTGAATAGTAAATATGTGTTAGTGTTTTCTAGGAATTAATTTGGTGGTTTTTAGGAGTTTGTTATATGTTTGTTATGTGCTCCTATTTTTTAGGGATTATCTCCTAAATTTTAGGGAAAGTAGTTAGAGTTAGTTTTAACTTAGGAGTCCTAATTTGACTTTGCTTCTAATTTGTTTCCTACTTGTATTTGACTTCCTAATCCTTATAGAAGTAGTATTCCTTGTTGTATATGGATTCCCAATGTGATATGGACTTGTAAATTGTGTATAAATAGGAGTAGGATTTCCATAACCTTTTCTAACTCAAATTCTTTCTTTCTTTCGAAATATATGTCTATATATACTTGTGAATTTTGTTTCTTTCTCTCATTCCTTTGTTCTCTAATTCGTAACATGTATGTGCTCTTTCTCTAACTTTTGTTTGTTCTAATTTTATGCATGCTTGTAACTTGTAAAATTCTAATTTTTGTAAAACTTGTAAAGTGTTCTTTTAATTTCGTAACTTTTGTATATTCTTTCTCTTTGATTTGTTTCTCACATGTTAGCACCCTCAATCCCCGGCTTGAACGATCCCTGCTTATTCTATACTAACAACTACATTTTTCAGGGTTTAAATTGGCGATTGCTTTTGCACGTATCAGTGATTGATCAAAAGTGTATAGATACTTCGGTTTTGGTAAGGAAAAATCAGGAACCCAAGAAGCTATACACATATCTCTACACAAAGCTAGGAAACTATGAACTAAAACTCAAAACTAGAGAGCAACTATGCTAGAACTAGAGAAAAGAGAGATTTTGGTGTTGCAAAATGAGAGACTAGATGTCACGCCCCTAATTTCGAATAAAGATATTCAAATCTGAAACGCGATAACTTAACAGGTACAAGAAAAACACATAGAAATTTTTTCATTTAAATTAGGCAACTAAACAAACTGAGCTCACAATGTCAATACCGACTCGTATTTTAGAGTCACATATTACATTACAGATAGTTTACAAATTAAATTGAATGACAATTCAATAAGTAAACACACCCACCACAACTCACTACACAGCAGAAGACTTAAAACTAAGATTACCCTTTGACGTCCATGCTACCGAACGTACCCCTCGGCTTCGACGACGATTAATCGATATTCTAACCTGCACAATAAACCCTACACCATAGAATAGTGCACCGGGTTGAACAAAACAATCCCGGTAAGCTTTTTAAGCCCGTATGAGTAAACTCAAATAAAGTGACTCACGTCATGCATGCTTATAATTTCTCAACTCGTGAGAAGATTAAAGCAACAATATTTAATTCCACAAAATACATGCTTTCACCATCTTAGCCTAACAAAAACAATATGCAATTATCACAACAAAAACATCAAGTTCAAATTAAACAATAACATGCTCAATAATTTCAACCCAACTAAAAACCCACATGCTCTGTCTCTCAATTCATTTTATCTTACTTCTCACAATCTCCAATTATACAAATAACTCCCAATATTTTAAACATTTTACGTCCCCACAATCTATCAGATCACCATTCCCTTGCCCCAACGGCACAACCAGGAAATCATACTCATTTCCCCCAACGTAACGTGGTTGCCAAAATCATGTCATCCCAACTCATTTCCCAATCACTACAGATCACAAGCCACAACTGTACCCACAATAAGAATTAAGCAAAATCAGTAATTCCTGCATAGAAACTTAGTTCAGGAGATCACATGAAAACAAACAAAAGAATTCATAATAATCCCTGCATAGAAATTTAGTTCAGGAGATCACATGAAAACAAACAAAAGAATTCATAGTAATCCCTACATATGGTTTAGTTCAAGAGATTACAAATAAAACAAACAATACCAAAGGCAGTAATCCCTGCATATAACTTAGTTCAGGAGATTACATTAAAACAAACAATTCAAAAGACAGTAATCCCTGCATATGACTTAGTTTAGGAGATTACATTTAAAATCAAACAATTAGAATGACACGAAAATAGATAAAGAAGTCAAACAACTCACACCAGAGTCGATGATCACCCATCAACTTCAAATAAATCATCTCACAACATGACTCATTTTCAAAACACGACATCCTTACCCCTTAAGGTAACATACATCACAAAAGTGATAAAAAAATCATATTATCCCAACTCACCCATAATATGAAAATCAAGTCCCTCTTGGACAATAAAAGAAAGAACCCACAAAAGAAAGAACCCACACGAACCCACACGACACTCTCAATTAAAAACATGTATTCAAAGGCTAACCCTCGTGTTACTCCCCTGAAATACAAATAAAGACGTATATTCAAAGGATTCATGTAACCCTCGTGTTACTTCCCTGAACATACAATGGCAGACAGACTAGAGCTCTAACTGAATCGTAACCTATCATCTCGGCCGAGGTTCAAACCTACGATAATGATTGCCTCTGTCACTACTTGTGACCCGGATCCGTAGACCCGAAAACATTTAAAGTCCCACGTGACTCAAAACTTTACCGAACTCGACTACTCATTCAACACAATAAGCACAGTTCAAAACGATATTCTGAATAAATCACAATTCACTCATATCACAAAATCATCTTTTATTTCCAAAACCATATATTTTCCTCAACATCACATTGCACAACAATAGTAAACTACACACTCAATTCCACCAAGATATATATTTCACGTAAATATATATATACGTAGTCATCCACTCAGGGATGCCACTAATACCAACTATAGTTTTATAAATTATACTACTCGAAAATCATTTTATATCAAAACATTGTTTTCACTTACCCATGAACCGTTGTCGATCAAGTTCATATATTTTAAAACAAATAATTTGTTTCGAAAATGATTTAACAATTAAACAAGTAATTCGGAGTAATAAATAAATCCGTTCGTAAATGAACCACGTGAGATTTACTCACCTCCATATCCTGCTGCGTCTTCACACAAAACCAAGATAAGCACCAAATCATCCAAAGTCCACTCACACAATTTTGTCAATCACCTAATCACATCAAGGTCACACTCAATACAACACAAAGCACACAATTCACAAAACACAATTATACGACTATCCAACAGTCGGATCCTCATCCTAGACCATCCAACGTCTTCGGAACACTTCTACGATCATTATATCAAAACTACAAGTCGATCGGACAGCCGAATCCTCACGGATAGAAAACCAATCGAACCGAAAACCCTAAAACTTGGAAAATTCATAACATGCTCATACGATTTCCAAAAATTACAAACTATATATCAAAATGCTCATATCGACGAGTAGATCCCAGAGGTGGCGGGAAGCCGCAGGAAACCATCACCACAGTGGTTGCACCGCCACCAAACTAAAGTCAAAATTTGACAAAACTTCCAACATGAAAGTTCTTCATGTTTACTCCAATTGAAACTTTCATAACTACACCATAGTCAGATTATGAGCCAAAAAGTAGAATTTTACCTCGCAAGCCGAAGGATTAAAAAAACCCTAGTTTCAAAAACTCCAAAATTCGATCACCACAGATCAAATCGCTGCAAGCCTTCTTGGGTGTAGCTTATACTTCCTCTGGGCTAGAAAAGCCCTCAAAGAACTTGAGCTATAGTGGCCGGAGCTGGGAGAACCAAGGCCGGCGATTTGAGGCTATTTGCAGCTCTACCGTGCAACTTCTCGGCCTTGTAGTGTCGTCTACGGTGCTTCCCACGACGGATCACCACCACAGACGTGTAGAGGGGAATGAGGAGAGCAGGATTCCCTTTGGAATCGAAGCAAAAGGTGGCTGGACTAGGAAGAAATCGGCCGGCGAAGGTGAGAAGGCGAAACTGAGCTCGGGACAGAAGAGAGAGAAAAGTTTCCCTTTTTGGAAACTATAGATTTTCTGATTAATTTTCGGAAAAATCCCATATATACCAAAATGGAAACTTTTTCTGACGGCCATAACTTCTTCATACGAACTCCGATTTCCGCGTTCTACATGTCCACGAACTCGTATCAACGCGCTCTACAGCTTTCGTGAAGGAAGTTATCACAGAATCTAAACGTATAAAAAGTCAAACTTCGTAACCCCTAAAGTGCACTTCGAATAATTATTCGCCCGAAAATAATTCCACTCCACCCTCGAACCACGAAATCATACAAACGAACACTTTATTAATCCCAGGAAACATTTTGGAATTAATAACAAATTTCCAAGGTCTTACACTAGAAGGGTCAACAGTTTTGGGGAGAGAGAATGGGCTATTTAAAGGCCAAGGCAATTCAAATCAAGGGTGGAGATAAAAAACAATGAAGGGCTAGATGTGATTGGCAAATGTATAAGCACAAAATGTGGATCAAGTTTTTAACTCTACATAGAAATGACCTAGAAACCCCATAGATATTTTGGTGGAGGAGAAAAAGTAAGGGTAGAAGGGTCATAGTGTAGGGGAATAAGGTAATAAATAAGAGACAAATGTGTAAGGTGTAAGAATTGGATCACTTGTTATCTTTCAACTTTTGAATTTCAAAATAACCTAGACCTAAAATCTCTAACCCTAATAAGCTTTTTCCTGTCCTCCACCCATATTCTTGGCCGGCCAACTCGGCCAGAAAAGTCAGGAATCCGGCGTTGACCACCGTTGATCTATTTCTTTGTCCGTTTGTGCATTTTCTTCTCCTTTCTTGCTTCAATTGAATCTCTACTGAAGTTTCCGAATTGGCCTTTGACTTCTTCATACCAAATGTTCTTCCATGAGTGTAGATCATCCAGGTAAAATTTCAGAGCTTAGTTCGCCATGGTTTGGCCAGAAATGCTGCCGGAATACGTACAGATCTGGTTTTGCAATTTTCGTCTTTTAGTCAGAAATTTGTGCCTATCTTTTGAAGCCCTTCCACTCCGAACTAGCTCTTTCACTCTTCATAATAAATGATCGTTAGGATTTCTAGAATGGATCTGGAAAGTTTCAACTCATTTGAAGTTCAGTTGGTCGGCTTGCCGCTGCTCCGTCCTTGCCTAGTTCTGTTTCTCCTAACCAGAGTAGGAAAATGTGCTAAAGTTGACTTTTTAGTGCATTTCCAAGCTTCTCCATCATTTCCTAGCATGATAAGGAAAACATAATAAATATATATAAATAAACACAAAGATTAAGCAAAAGTGAAAGATTAGGGGAATAATTAGTTGGTAATTATGGACCTAACACACACTAAGTCAAGCAATTCAAATCATAGTAGTCATCGTAACCCCACACTCTGATGTCCGTAGGTAGCCTTGGCCATCACAGTAGTTTTCTCGATTATTGTTAACTTAATAACAATTCAGCTCCGCTACCGAGCAATCATCACACTGATCATCGCACAGATTCCACCAGTCATCACACAGAAAGCCATCATCCTACTGATCATTACACAGATTCCGAGGATCATCACACAGATTGCAATTGTCTAGCTGATCATCACACAGATTTTCGTCGGTCATCACTCAGATACCATTCATCACACTGATTCCAACAATTCATTACACAAATATTCCTAGACAAGCTTTACACGGAAATCATCACAAAGATTCATCACACTGATTCCAAAGATTCATTACACAAATATTCCCACAAAAGCTTTACATGACAATCATCACAAAGATTTTCATCACACTGATTCCAACGATTCATTACACAAATATTCGTACACAAGCTTTACATGGCAATCATCAAAAAGATTCATCATGATATGAACATTTTAATGCGATGTTTTAATAGTTATTTCCTCATATTTTACTTAGTTATTTCCTTAAATAAATAAATTTTAATTTAGTTTTTATTTTCTAGGTACATTGGAATAAATGAAGAGAAATGGCAAAAATGAGGAGTCCTGATGACAATAGGATACTTGGGTGGACTAGGAGAGCCCAAGAACAAGGTCAAGATGTCCTCTACAAAGGTGATATGGATTGGGAGTCATTTTTGGCAAGAAAAGATGGTTAAAAATCAGATTTTGGGTCCGTATTAGATGCAAACTGATTTTGGCCGAATTTCAAGAATATATTTTTCCATGGGAAATTATGGAGTTAATGTCAAAAATCAAGAAAGGATCAAGGATAATGATGCCATGGAGAGATTTAAGGAGGAGAAAAAGTCCAAAACAAGTGCAGATTCATTCCTAATTTCACTCAAGATTATTTTGGCAGAAAATTAAGAGAAAAATCAAATAATATCTTGGGAAAATCAGCAATAATATATTTGGAAAGATTATGTAACGTCTCGTATCTCAATTTACCCGTTTACTAGTCAATTGGACGGTAAACGACCTTTATTTTCACTTTTACTATCGTTTCAGTACTTTTGTGGCCCTAAAAGTTGACTTTTTGTTCGGGTCAAAATTTGAGAAAATTTCCTTCATGAAATTTGTAGGGGACGTTAAACCAAACGCGTGCATATGTGGTACGTAGAAATTGGAGTTCGTATACGAAAGTTATGAGTGAAATAAAGAAGTTACTGTTCATGGTCAATTTGGTATATATATGGAAAGTTACCACTGTAGGTTTCCATTTCTGGTATATATATGCCGGCCACCTGATGGCGTGCCACCGAGCAATACAGGACCACCCCCTTCCGCTACACACTCTGGTGGTGGTAAATCACGGTGATTTCACCGGAAAACCCCGAATCGAAGCAAGGTTCCTCACAGGCGCAGTCTGAGCTTTTCCGGCGATTCAGTCATTTCTGGCCTTCTCCTGCCACCAAACCTACTTCGAAGGTTCGGTTTTTGCCGGTGATCATTTCCCCTAAGGTCATTCACTTCAATTTGCAGCGTGGAGGACGAATCGAGGAAATTCCCAAACCTAAGGTTTGGAATTTCTGGGTTTTTCTTCACCGGTTGATTTCGACTGTTTCAAGGTAAAATTAGATTGTGTTGTAGTTAAGAAAAATGTTGGGCGTGTTGAGTGATTGTTGCTGCCAAAATTTGGTGGCTATCGGAGGTGGTGGCCGCCGGCGCGTGGAGGAGCGTAGGGCAGCTTTTTAATTTCAATTTTTAGCCTATTAAATCCTATAATTGTTGTAAAGGTTGAATATGTGATTTTGGTGAATTTTGGGAGAAGTTTGACATGGATTATGAATTTCCAAAGTTTGGGAGTTTCGGTTGTCGATTTGTGGGAATCCGACCTTCGGATTTCCCTTGTCCCGATATGGAATACATTAATCGACGAATGGATATTAATGGTAAAGTTTAGCATGAATCCGGAAAGAAATGGAGATGTTGGAGTACGTAGGGTTTTCGGGATTTGTTTTGAATCGTAAATATTTTTCGAATTGTTGTTTACGGAATATAATTGTGTACAGGACGAGATACCGACCTATCGCTCGACAAGGATCCTTACGCTTGGATACCACGTTAGCCATATACTGTGAGTGGACTTTTATTTTCTAAATAACGATGCATGTAGTTGTTTTTCCGAAATAAGTATTTATTTAATTGATGATCATATTATTATGATTTACTTTTGGAACATTGATATTGATTTATCTTTATTTTGATTTGGGAAATGGATTAGCGATTTAAGTTATCGAGCATATTAATTGGATTTGAGTATTCTTTACCATCGATTGGAATTTCAAATTGAAGTTTGTTATGCTCGATTTGAATTTGTGATTTATGTGATTTTCGATGAAGTATTTTTTTTCCGAGGTAATTTCCGGAATTAAATATTGTTTTCATTCGTTGGTATTTGAAATTCCCTAAGGATCTTCGAAAATGGGATTTTTGTTGGGATTCATGAAATTACTTTAACCTTGCATGTTGGTTTATGAATTCGAGAATGTTTTGGGCGTGCGGGGCCACGTACTTGGAAATGAAATTTTCTCGTGAGATAATGGGGAAGCCTTACTTATTTTCGATTTTTCATATGGTTTTAAACCACCATACCTGGGTCGTCATATTTATTGCTAGCTAGCCTATTAGTACTCCTCCCTGCTTACTATGTGTTCGTGGGTGAGTAGAGCAGAGCATGGGATGCTCCAGAGTGTGGGACACTCCGACCCGAGCCTGGGAGGCTCCCTTATTAGTATGGTGAGAAATTTTTCCCCATACTTTACTACTACCTGACTAGCGGGGCTAATATGATTTTTCTTTGTTTAACCCGCGGGGTTGGTCTTATTTTCTTAAGTAACGGAGTTTCAATCTTTTTACTTGGTTGTTGTGACTAGCGGGGCTAGTCGGTTTTCTTGAACTAAACATCAGTTGGTTTGTGTTTCTTAAGTGTGCATGCATCAAATTTTTAAGAGAATAAATGTGGGAAAGTATGAAATCCTTTTTCTTTTACATTGTTTATTTTTGTCCACTCACGCTAACGTTTTTATGTACTTTCCCCTAGGCCCTTTGGTTTCAAATGCCCAGTCTGTAGAGTAGCTGGTTCGACATATTAGGATTCGAGGCATAGCATCTGCAACAGTCGTTTTCATATTGTAGGTTAATCGTTGAACCTACGTGTATTATGAATTCATTCTCTCTTTTAGATTGCTCTGATAACCTGTGGGACCATTATTGTAAAGTTTGGGTTATATTGTATTGTTGAGATTTTAGTTGTAAATTGTAAATTATGGAGTTGTTGGATTTTGGGGAGCAGGGTGGCTCCAGGAGATTATGGATGATTTGTTAGAAGTGTGATTGTAATTCTACAGGTTTTGGGTAGTCCATTTTTAGGGGTAACTCTGCTGAATTTTCGGTAGAGTTATTCCTAAGGTGGGCCCCACAGGGCCACCTCGGATTTCAGGGTGATATTCGGGGCGGGTTCTGTCAGATTATGGGATTGATTTTGGAGCTTTTTGATTGGTTGAAGCTGTGTGGTGCAACCAGAAAATACTTTGAAAATTAAATTCATGAAGCCTTACCTTCCCCTATATATACCCTCCTCTCTAGACGTTTTAGACACACCACCACACCACGACACAACACAACACACCTCTCTCCCTCACACTTTCATTCAGAAAAATTCTCTCCATTCTCTAGTGTTCAGAAGCTCTACGTCTCAACCAAGGAGGAGAAGAAGCCATGCAATACATCAAGATCCTATCCGCCATCGACCCTTGTGTCGTCCCTAGAAGATTGGTTGCTTTCAAGGATCTTCGAGTTCTTCGTCTCAAGGCCATGTCATCCATCTTTCACGGTGTATTTCATACTTTCTTTTGTTTTCCTTTGTTTGATTCGTAGAGTTATGAATTATAGTTAACATGACGTTAAGGGCAAAGTTTAAAGCCTGCTTATATGTTTTGAAATAAAATTGTGATTTTTATACATTGATTTATATGTTGCTTATGTGAGAATGCTTGATTGATTTTGGATTATAGAAGACTTTTATATGTATGTGTCATTTGGTGGCCAACTTAGTATATATGCATGTAATTGGAGCTAATTTAAGTAGTGAAGGGTTTGGACAAAAGTCGAAATCAATTAAGGAGGATTGCAAATAGGTGAACTTTTTCATACTAGGTTGTGCACTTTGGTTGACATCCTTTCTTTGTTCTTCATGCATTGAATATGTTTTTGAGTAGCTAGCTTTCCAGACTATGATTGCATATTCAATATGATTAATTTAGGTGCTTTCACTTAGATTAATTATTGAAGGAAAGTAAAATATGGGAAATCGTTTGCTTTCTAACGTTTCACATGGTCAACTTCTTTCTCATGACATAGATAATCAATTATAGGAATTGTGATTGGATTTCTTGCATACGGATGTGGTTTTGATCTTTATTCCTTGCGTTCCACCCGTGTATATATGTTTTTACATTTTCTTTATTTTATTTATTTAATTTTTAATTTAATAATCCTAAAACCCCCTTGTGTTTGTTTTATTTTTGTAAATAATACTTTATACTTATTTTAATTATTTATTTGTTGTACAATGACAGGTGTACCCTCAATCCCCGGAATAGAATGATCCCTATTTACTATATACTAACGATGACATTTTATAGGGTTAAATTATATGCTTACTTTAAGCGTATCACATCACACTGATTCCAACAATTCATTACACAAATATTCCTACACAAGCTTTACATGGCAATCATCCCAAAGATTCATCACACTAATTCCAACTATTCATTACACAAATATTCCTACACAAGTTACCATATCTTAAATCACTAATACATATATATATTTCACGTAAATATATATATATACGTAGTCATTCACTCAGGAATACCACTAATACCAACTATAGTCATAGTTAACCTAATAACTCCAAGACAATAGGGTAATCTTGCTCATAACGAATATCGATCATGCTCATAACAAATATCGTGAGATTTACTCACCTTTGAATCCTGCTACGTCTTCACACACAAACCAAGACAAGCACCAATCACTGCAATCTGCTCAACACAAGCCTTTCGAGTATCTAACACATAGGGTCTCAATTGAGTGCACGAATCACAAAGTGATTAAAGTTCGGAACCCCCGTTTTGAACTAAATCCCCAAAAGTAATGTCAATCGAGGCGGAACCACATCTAAGACCTCTCTAAGTCTCAGGAATACTTCTACGATTGATGTGCCAAAATCACAAGTCGATCGAACACTCAGATCCTCACGGATCGAATAACCGAAACTATCGAAATCACAAAAACCTAACATGCTCATACGATCTCCAAAAATTACATATTGTATATTGAAATGTTCATATCGACGAGTAGATCGAAATTAGGAACGAAAACTATCTCTGAGGTGACCGGAAACGGCCGGAAAACACCACCACAGTGGCGGCGTGGCCGCCGGCCCAAAGTCAGAATTTGGCCAAACTTCCAACACAAAAGTTCTTCATTTCAACTCCAATTACAACTTTCATAACTAGCATAAGATCTGAATCAAAACCATTTGGCCGGAATTTACCTCGAAAGCTTTGGATTCCGATGAACCCTAAAATCCCAAACTCCAAAATTCAACCTCTACGCTTTGAATCGATGCAAGCCACCATGTGGAAAACATCTACGTCCTCTGAACTCCAAAAACCCTCAAGAATCAGAGGCAAAGGTGGCCGGAATCTCCAGTTCTGACGAAGGCGATTTCGTCCCCGACACGGCTTCTTCTTGGCCTTGCAGCCTCCACCACAGCTCGAATCGTGAAGAATCACTTCCACAGACTTGTAGAGGAGGTTGAGGCGAAGAAACCCCACTTTGAATAGCGTCCAGAGATGGCCGGAAGAGGGAGAACGATGCAGGCGAAGTGGCTGGGTGAAACTGGACTCGAGACCGAAGAGAGAGAAAAATTTCCCTTTTTGGAAACTTTCCAATATTCTGATATTTTTTTGGAAAAATACCATATATACCAAAATGGAAACTTTTTCCGACAACCATAACTTCTTCATACGAATTACGATTTTCGCGTATCGCATGTCCACGAACTCGTATCGACACACTCTACGACTTTTGTGAAAAAAGTTTTAAGAGAAACCCAACGAATAAAAAGTCAACAATTGCACCCCCCGCCGCAAAACCATATTATTTGAATAAAAATTTGTCCGAAATATTTCCACTCCGTCCACGAGCCACGAAACTGTCCAATAACCACAATTTAGATTCCGGATAATCCTCGAAAAATATTGACAAATTTCTGCGGCACTACAAAGGAGGTCCTTGACTTTCTTTGGGTTCAATGTAAGTTAAGGTTGCTCTGGGGAGCCTTGATAATTTGTGCAATTAGTTGATTGATTGTGTGTGTGGTTTTGTTTTGTCTTAGCTAGCCTCTATATATATAGGCTACTTGCTTGATGTAACTTTAGTACGCGGATTCACCTTTATAATAGGACTTAAATATCTTTAAGATATCTCCAACCTAACGGGATAACGATACGCTATATTTTAGGCCACAGTTATTGGCCTTGAATCCAATCATAACACTTATTAGTCTTGGCAACAATTAATTACCTTTATGACGCAGCTACCTTCTAGGCAGGATAATTGCTTTAGAATCCAACTCTTGGATATGCACGAATTGCATGTATATATTCATTCACATATATATCCCTTGATAAACGCAATTAAGGATGATTGATTGCATCATTCTCAAACTGTTCCACGTCCAACATACCTTAATTGCAATATTCGGGGAACCTTGATAATTAACTTGCACATATAGTCCACGTCCTTATTCCTTCAATGCTGACCAATGATTTCCAATAATTGCAACTTGCACGTCAAAATCTTGCCCTCTTGTACAATCTTTGTAAGAAAACCAACTATCTTTAATTATCAAATATTTGACAATTAATAGTAAATCAATAAATATCAAGATTTCCCTCAAAATTGCTTGATATCCAAGTGTAGTATCCCGGAAATTCGTTATTATTTTTTGAGGATCGATTTTCTGGAATCTAATTTATGGTTATTTGACGATTTCGTGGCTCGTGGACGGAGCGGAAGTGTTTCGGACAAATTATTAGTCGAATAACATGATTTTTTTTTTGGGGGGGGGGGGGGGGGGTTGCAAAGGTTGACTTTTTATATGTTATGTTTCTTTGAAAACTTCCTTCACAAAAGTCGTAGAGCGTGTCGATACGAGTTCGTGGACATGCGGAACGCAGAAATCGGAGTTCGTATGAAGAAGTTAGGTCCCGACCCCAATTTCACCCAGCCACCTTCGCCGGCGTCATTCTTCCTCCTCCGGCCACCATAGAACGCAATTCAAAGTGGGTTTTGTACGCCTTGCTCTCCTCTATAGGTTTGTGTTAACAATCGAATGTGGGACGAGTTGTGGTGGGCGCTGCAAGGCCGAGAAGAAGCCGCGACGGGGATGAAATCACCTTGATCGGAGTCGGCGATTCCGGCCACCATAGCCGGTGTTTGATAGGAGCATTTTAATGCGACGTTTTAACTGTTATTTCCCTATATTTTCTGCGTTATTTCCTTAATAAAACTCTGTTTAGGAAAGTTTCCATTCTTTGATTGGGAAAGTTCCTAATTGTAGAAAGTTTCCAGGACTTTGGAATAAATGAGCTGAAATGAGCTCACAAATGGAGAGAGAAGCTAGCCAACGTTGGAGGGAGACAAGATGAAGTACAAAGGGAAGCACAAATGAGCAGAAATGAAGAAATGGAGCTTTCCTGGTCCAACCAGGAAACCCTGTCCAGAAAAGGAAAGCTTGCCAAAACAAGACTCTTGAGCCAACTAAGAAAGGAAAGCAGAAAAATGAAGTGTCATGGCATTGAAAGAAGCTTCTTGAAGACATTAGAAGATGACATGGCTTGAAGGTGACGCACAAAGGCCCAAGAACTCTCAAGAGGTTATGGATTTCGGCAAATGGATAAAGGCCCATGGAAATTAGGGTTTGTGACACATGAGAGATATTTTTGGAGAATATATATGTTTGCCGTAAAATACAAAGAGGAAAAGGAGGAGGCAACATGAAAATCTGAAAATATAATTAAAGATGATTGATTGAAGATTTCAAGGAGAGATTTTCTTGGGAGACTTTTATGGAAAGAAATATTGTTGGAGGAATAATTTGGTGTGATTGCCAACGTGAAAATCAGAAATAATCAAGGAGATGACGCCAAGAGAGATTCAAGGGAGATATTTATGGAAGGAAAATATGTGTGCACCAAGGAAAAGCTAAAAAGGCGTCTAGATTCATCCCTAAATTCCCTAAAGGAATGTTGGCCGAAATTCATGAAGAAAATCAGAATAATTTCAAGGAAATTCGGCAATTAAATATTAGGGAGGTATTTTAGAGAATTTTGATTGGTGGGAACACATCACAAGCTTACTTGGCATCATACCATTGGTTCCACTACATCACAAAGCTTATTTGGCGAATTCTCATTGGTGGTAGCTATGTGGAAATTTCTGATTGCTTTGTGAACCCTAGCCGTGCTCCTATAAATACTCCCCTCTTTGACGTTGAGAAGGGTCCTCTCCTTTACAATTTACACTTTAGAAAAAAATCAGAAAATCTCTCTAGCTTAGCCGTGCTCTTCTCCATCCTCTAGGGCAACCACGAAGTGCAAGCAAGGCCAAGGAAGAAGAAGACAAGCCGTGAGCACCATCCATCCTCCACCTTGAAGATTGCTTTCGAAATTCAAGAGACCACATCATCACTTCATTCATCTCATTCATCACGGTGTAATCCGATTCTCCTTGTAACCTTTGCTTTGTATTTTTCGTTGGTTGCCTTAGTTGACACACATGTTTGAACAATTATTAATTTCTGGAATTTTATGATTAATTGTTAATTTTCAGATTCATATATTGCGATTTATGGTTGTTTTGTGTGAGTGTTGATTAAATTTGCATGATAGATAACTTTTGTATTTTAATCTTATGTGGTTGCAAACACTTAGGGTTTTGATATAATTGGTGCTAGGTTTAAGAACATGAATCGACTTTTCGTTTTGTGTAAACTTAATCAAAGTAGTAAAGGTTTTGTACAAACCGAATTTAATCAAAGAGATTGCAATTAGGTGGACTTTTATACTAAGTTGCACATTTGAGTTGATAGCCTTTCTAGGTGCTTAATGCGTTAAACATGACATGATTGACTAGCTTTCTAGGGCTTGATTGCATGTTGATGGATTAATCTAGGTGCTTTCGCTTAGGTTAATTAGCATTGAAAAGTAAAAAATGGGAATTCATTTGCTTTCGAATGTTTCACATGATCAACTCCTCTTGCATGACTATGATGAACAATGATGAACTTGAATTGATTTTAATTATATGTTTCGGTTTGATCTTTGTTCTTGCATTCCATTTGTATTTTTATGTTTTTGCATTTTAATTGTTTTGTTAGCTTAGCTTTTATTTTCGAAAAACCAAAAACAAAATCCCCCCTTTTTCGTAAATAATGTTTATACTTGTGAATATCTTTGTGAATATTATACTTTGTTTTAATTTTAACTGTTTAACTGTTTGACAATGACAGGTGTACCCTCAATCCCCGGAATAGAACGATCCCTACTTACTTATACTACTAACGACATTTCAGGGTTAAATTGGGCGCTTCCCAAAAGCGCCATCAATTTTTGGCGCCGTTGCCGGGGATTGAAAAATCACTTGTTAAATTTGTGAATATTTGTTTTGTTTATATATTGTGTTCGAAAAAAAAAAAAAAATTACTTGTTAATTGTTTGTAATTCTCTTAATTGTTAGTTAATTAGTTAATTAATTACTTAGGTTGTTATTTATATTATTGAACACGAATTTTAATTGTGAGTTGTAAATTAAAGAAGGAATAGGTGAAGTCGTGGTTATTAATATTGGCTTAAACCCCTTATTGGTACCTAGTCCAGGTCCCTTAAGGTTGAGGGCGGCCTTTATTAACATTCATTGAACTGTCTTCACACTTAGGACCTTTTTCATCCAAGTAAGTATAGCCTATGTGGGATGGTGTCTAGGAAGGGGACAACGATCATGACGGTTTTTGAATCCAGAAGTGCTTACAAATGGGCTTAGCTCATGCCAAAATGGATTTTGTCTCTCGTGTTCGTCCTCCCCTACCTGGCCATTTCAGTAAGGTTGCCCAAAGGATGTAGGAGGGACTTTGTGTCTAGACGAGTATACTTGGGCCGCACGTCCACTTCATTTACCACTTGGAATTAGATTCGATATCAATAATATTTATAACAAAAGAAAATGTTGTGATACACTAAGGTACAAAAAAAAAAAAAACACTTGTGTAAATATTTTTCGTGTTTTTTTTTTTTACTCACTTATGTAGTTAACTTGTGTCTTATGTACAATGTACTTGTTTATTTTACTTGTAGTTTGTAATTCATAGTTACTTGTTTATATTTTGTATTTCTTTGTTAATTATAGTCACTAACTTTATTTAATGGAGGTACCGTCTGGCTGAAAGACGTTAAACTCAAGCGCTGTTTGGGAGGCAACCCAATTCAGAAGCAGCTGTGAAGGAGTCAACAACACAAATTTGCTTTCTCTTTCCCTATTTCTTTTTATTTTTTATTTTTATTTTTCTTCTTTGTTTTTATTTCAGAATTTATTTTCATAAATGTCTTCTATCTATGCTTATTTGTTTCATTGCATGCTTATGATTGATTACATTGAGGACAATGCAATATTTAAGTGTGGGGGAAGGGATTTATACTTTTGTCTTGAGTTATATATATTGAAAAATACAAAAAAAATCGAAAAATGTCAAAAATAAAAAAATAAAAAAATTCGTTGTTTTTATTTATTGAGTCGTAGTCCTTTGTTTTTATTTCTTTGAGTCATAGGATGCCTTTCAACTGTCTAGGATGATTCTATATCTCTGAAATTATGGCTAAAAGAGAATCACAATATTGAGATGATTTTTAAATGGTATTCTTTGGTTAATTGAGATATATGAAAAATGTATGCATGTGTAGTGGATATGGATCTCGTGACCTTGGTACAGATATGAGCATGTTAGGATGAGTTTTGATTCATAAAGCCCATGTGAGATATTTGAGCCCATGTTCCTTTTTCTTGGAGTGATAAATGAAATATATTCTTAATTTCTTGGCGATTTTTGATGATCTCATTATTTTCATTTGATTGACTACTTGCCATAGATTAAGTTTGATGGACTAGAGAATGCTAGAATTCGCTCTTGTGCTTGTTGAGACGTTGTATCAATACATGGCCCTGATTCTGGAAGGGATAGAGGCACCCTAGGAATTACCACCATTGCCATATAAACATGTGTCCTTATCTGTGCCCGTCGTGGGACCCCCCTAGATAAGCCCCTTTGAGCCTACATTAAGCCTTTTCATTCATCACCCTTAAAACCCTTAACCATGAAGCTTAGTATAGTTACAACCCTACCCTTTGTTCTAAGAACTTAGTGGAGCTATCTTTTGAGACATACTACGTGGATTGGTGCTAAGGATGAAAATTGAGAAGAGGTGAAAGTTCAAGTGTGGGGGTAGACTTGTCCATAAAAAAAAATAATAATAAATAAATAAAAAATAAAAAAATAAAAAAATATGTGAAAAGAAAAAAAAAAGAAAAAAAAATGTATGTTTATGGATTTTAGTCCCCCATACTTAGTGATTTTGGAGTTTACTTTGAACTGAAGGCCCACTACAGAAAAATTTGGCCTTTGTCCATTCCACTATAGTTCAAGGGAAGTTTACAATGAATATTGGGCCCAACATGAAGACATTAGGCCCCTTTTATGTTACCTCTAGGGGAAGTGACGTTTTTGCAATGCCTTGGTGGATTCATTGAGGTCTCTACATCTACATGTGCTCCGCTAGGTTTTTAGGGACACTTTGATAAATCCTTCCCTTCATTTCTTAAAAACCTTGAGCCTTGGCCCCATTACAACCTTTAAGAAGACCTTCTTGATCCTTAAGATGGGACAGCCCTTGATGTGGAGATGAGTTACAAGAGTTGAACCTATGGCTTGGGTCCATCTGTGCAAGTAGTTGTATCCTTCATGAGATCTTTAAAAGAAAAATTATACATGTGCTTTCGTTTCTTGCATTATGTGATACTTGTTATCTTCACATATACTTGAGTGTATAAGCTTTTAAGCATTGCCTTGAATTCTGAGAGAAGAAAGAGTGGATATACCTTGTGAGGATTTGAATCATACTTGTCTGAAACATGCTTGACAACAGAAACCATCACCATTGTTACAACCAAGTCCTACTTGTGTATGTAAATTATGTTTTCAATTAACTCTCGAATGCCTAACATTGATTCTTGGTAAAGTGCTAATTTTGTTGTGAAAGTAAGAGATTCTTAGACAAAAAGTTGAAGGGCATTAGAGTCTTTGCTTGTGTAGAGTCTCTAAATTTTCGTTGAGTCTTAGTGTGTGTCTTAGTGTGATTTTGCTAAGGGACTAGCAAAAGCTAAGTGTGGGGGAATTTGATAGGAGCATTTTAATGCGATGTTTTAACTGCATTTCCCTACATTTTCTGCGTTATTTCCTTAATAAAACCCTGTTTAGGAAAGTTTCCATTCTTGATTGGGAAAGTTCCTATTGTAGAAAGTTTCTGTTTTGTAGTTTCTATTTTTCATTTTAAAAAAAAGTTTTCCATTTCAGTTTAGGAAAGTTTCCATTTCTTATTTTAGAAAGCTTCTATTTTCAGGTCTTTGGAATAAATGAGCTGAAATGAGCTCACAAATGGAGAGAGAAGCTAGCCAACGTTGGAGGGAGACAAGATGAAGTACAAAGGGAAGCACAAATGAGCAGAAATGAAGAAATGGAGCTTTCCTGGTCCAACCAGGAAACCCTGTCCAGAAAAGGAAAGCTTGCCAAAACAAGACTCTTGAGCCAACCAAGAAAGGAAGCAGAAAAATGAAGTGTCATGGCATTGAAAGAAGCTTCTTGAAGACATTAGAAGATGACATGGCTTGAAGGTGACGCACAAAGGCCCAAGAACTCTCAAGAGGTTATGGATTTCGGCAAATGGATAAAGGCCCATGGAAATTAGGGTTTGTGACACATGAGAGATATTTTTGGAGAATATATATGTTTGCCGTAAAATACAAAGAGGGAAAGGAGGAGGCAACATGAAAATCTGAAAATATAATTGAAGATTTTGATTGGAGGATTTCAAGGAGAGATTTTCTTGGGAGACTTTTATGGAAATAAATATTGTTGGAGGAATAATTTGGTGTGATTGCCAACGTGAAAATCGAAATAATCAAGGAGATGATGCCAAGAGAGATTCAAGGGAGATTTCTTATGGAAGGAAAATATGTGTGCACCAAGGAAAAGCTCAAAACGTGGCTAGGTGCATCCCTAAATTCCCTAAAGGAATGTTAGCTGAAATTCATGAAGAAAATCAGAATAATTTCAAGGAAATTCGGCAATTAAATTTTAGGGAGGTATTTTAGAGAATTTTGATTGGTGGGAACACATCACAAGCTTACTTGGCATCATACCATTGGTTGGACTACATCACAAAGCTTATTTGGCGAATTCTCATTGGTGATAGCTATGTGGAAATTTCTGATTGCTTTGTGAACCCTAGCCGTGCTCCTATAAATACTCCCCTGTTTGACGTTGAGAAGGGTCCTCTCCTTTACAATTTACACTTTAGAAAAAAATCTCTCTCTAGCATAGCCTGAGTTTCTCCCCTCTAGTCATCTCCACGAGTTCAAGCAAGGCCAAGGGAGAAGAAGAATTGCCGTGAGCATCATCCTCCATCACCATCCTTGAAGCTTGCTTTCGAGATTCAAGAGACCACCACATCAATCGTTCATCACCATCTCCATCTCACGGTGTAATCCGATTCTCTTTGTAACCTTTGCTTTGAATTTCGTTGGTTATGAACTAGTTGACATATGTGTTTGAATGAATATTAATTTCTGGAATTTTTATGATTAATTGAGAATTTTCAGATTCATATTATTGTTCTTCAAGAGTTGCTTATGTGGGTTTGTTTAATTAAATTTGCGTTATAGATATCCTTTGTGTATTAATCTTATTTGGGTCGACACTTATAGGATTTATGCATGATTGTTGCTAGGTTTAAGAACATGAAATCGACTTTTCGTTTTGTGTAAACTTGAATCAAAGTAGTAAAGGTTTTGTACAAAGATCGAATTTAATTAAGAGAATTGCAATTAGGTGGACTTTTCCATACTAAGTTGTACACTTGAGTTGATAGCCTTTCTCTATGTTATGCGTTGAACATGTTATGATTACTAGCTTTCTAGGGTTGATGCATGTTTGATAGGATTAATCTAGGTGCTTTCACTTAGGTTAATTAGCATTGAAAAGTAAAATATGGGAAATTGTTTGCTTTTAACGTTTCACATGATCAACTCCTTTCTCATGACTTAGATGAACAATATTAGGGTATGAATCAATTTTAATCATAAGTTTCGGTTTTGATCTTTGTTCTCTCATTCCATTTGTGTTTTTATGTTTTTGTATTTTATTTGTTTTCTTTACTTAGTTTTATTTCCGAAAAACCAAAAACAAAATCCCCCTTTTCGTAAATAATGTTTATACTTGTGAATATCTTTGTGAATATTATACTTTGTTTTAATTTTAATTGTTTGTTTGTCTTACATTGACAGGTGTACCCTCAATCCCCGGAATAGAACGATCCCTACTTACTTATACTACTAATGACATTTCAGGGTTAAATTATGCGCTTCCCACAAGGCGCATCAATTTTTGGCGCCGTTGCCGGGGATTGAAAAATCATTTGCCATATTGTGAATATTTGTTTTGTTTATATGTTGTGTTCGAAAAAAAAAAAAAATTACTTGTTAATTGTTTGTAATTCTCTTAATTGTTAGTTAATTAGTTAATTAATTACTTAGGTTGTTATCTATATTATTGAATACGAATTTTAATTGTGAGTTGTAAATTAAAGAAGGAATAGGTGAAGTCGTGTTTATTAATATTGGCCTAAACCCCTTATTGGTACCTAGTCCAGGTCCCTTAAGGTTGAGGGCGGCCTTTATTAACATTCATTGAACTGTCTTCACACTTAGGACCTTTTTCATCCAAGTAAGTATAGCCTATGTGGGATGGTGTCTAGGAAGGGGACAACGATCATGACGGTTTTTGAATCCAGAAGTGCTTACAAATGGGCTTAGCTCATGCCAAAATGGATTTTGTCTCTCGTGTTCGTCCTCCCCTACCTGGCCATTTCAGTAAGGTTGCCCAAAGGATGTAGGAGGGACTTTGTGTCTAGACGACTATACTTGGGCCGCACGTCCACTTGATTTACCGCTTGGAATTTAATTTGATATCAATGATATTTGTAACAAAAGAAAATGTTGTGATACACTAAGGTAAAAAAAAAAAAAAAAAAAAAAACATTTGAGTAAATATTTTTCATGTTTTTTTTTGTATACCTGACTTGTGTCTTGTGTACAATGTACTTGTTAATTATTTGTAGTTTGTAATTCTTAGTTACTTGTTTTTATACATTGTATTTATATTTCTTTTATTGTATAGTCACTAACTTTATTTAGTGGAGGTCCGTCTGGCTGAAAGACGTTAAATTCAAGCGCTGCTTGGGAGGCAACCCAATTCAGAAGTAGTTGTGAAGGAGTCTACACACGCAGATTTGATTTCTCCTTCCCTATTTCTCTCACTTTTCATCTTTCTTTTTGTTTTAGTAGTTATTTTCGTAAATTTCATCCCTATATGCTTAAGTGTTTCATTGCATGCTTATTCTTGATTACATTGAGGACAATGCAATATTTAAGTGTGGGGGAAGGGATTTATACTTTTATTTTGAGTCATATATATTGAAAAATACAAAAAATTGAAAAATGTCAAAAATTTAAAAAATTTTCGTTGCTTTTGTTTTTGTTTTGAGTCTTAGGATGCCCTTTCAACTGTCTAGGATGATTCTATATCTCTGAAATTATGGCTAAAAGAGGATCACAAGATTGAGATGATTTTTAAAATGGTATTCTTTGTTTAATTGAGATATATGAAAATGTATGCATGTGTAGTGGATATGGATCTCGTGACCTTGGTACAGAATATGAGCATGTTAGGATGAGTTTTGATTCATAAAAGCCCAAGTGAGATATTTGAGCCATGTCCCTTTTTCTTGGAGTGAAATGAAAAATATATTCTTATTTTCTTGGCGATATTTTGATGATCTCACTATTCTTCATTTGATTGACTACTTGCCATAGATTAAGTTTGATGGACTAGAGAATGCTAGAATTCGCTCTTGTGCTTGTTGAGACGTTGTATCAATACATGGCCCTGATTCTGGAAGGGATAGAGGCACCCTAGGAATTACCACCATTGCCATATAAACATGTGTCCTTATCTGTGCCCGTCGTGGGACCCCCTAGATAAGCCCCTTTGAGCCTACATTAAGCCTTTTCATTCATCACCCTTAAAACCCTTAACCATGAAGCTTAGTATAGTTACAACCCCTACCCTTTGTTCTAAGAACTTAGTGGAGCTATCTTTTGAGACATACTACGTGGATTGGTGCTAAGGATGAAAATTGAGAAGAGGTGAAAGTTCAAGTGTGGGGGTAGACTTGTCCATAAAAAAAAAAATAATAAATAAATAAAAATAAAAAAATAAAAAAATGTGAAAAGAAAAAAAAAGAAAAAAAATGTATGTTTATGGATTTTAGTCCCCCATACTTAGTGATTTTGGAGTTTACTTTGAACTGAAGGCCCACTACAGAAAAATTTGGCCTTTGTCCATTCCACTATAGTTCAAGGGAAGTTTACAATGAAGATTGGGCCCAACATGAAGACATTAGGCCCCTTTTATGTTACCTCTAGGGGAAGTGACGTTTTTGCAATGCCTTGGTGGATTCATTGAGGTCTCTACATCTACATGTGCTCCGCTAGGTTTTTAGGACACTTTGATAAATCCTTACCCTTCATTTCTTAAAAACCTTGAGCCTTGGCCCCATTACAACCTTTAAGAAGACCTTCTTGATCCTTAAGATGGGACAGCCCTTGATGTGGAGATGAGTTACAAGAGTTGAACCTATGGCTTGGGTCCATCTGTGCAAGTAGTTGGTATCCTTCATGAGATCTTTAAAAGAAAATTATACATGTGCTTTCGTTTCTTGCATTATGTGATATACTTGTTATCTTTCACATGTACTTGAGTGTATAAGCTTTTAAGCATTGCCTTGAATTCTGAGAGAAGAAAGAGTGGATATACCTTGTGAGGATTTGAATCATACTTGTCTGAAACATGCTTGACAGAAACCATCACCATTGTTACAACCAAGTCCTACTTGTGTATGTGTAAATTATGTATTTCAATTAACTCTCGAATGCCTAACATTGATTCTTGGTAAAGTGCTAATTTTGATGTTGTGAAAGTAAGAGATTTCTTAGACAAAAAGTTGAAGGGCATTAGAGTCTTTGCTTGTGTAGAGTCTCTAAATTTTCGTTGAGTCTTAGTGTGTGTCTTAGTGTGATTTTGCTAAGGGACTAGCAAAAGCTAAGTGTGGGGGAATTTGATAGGAGCATTTTAATGCGATGTTTTAACTGCATTTCCCTACATTTTCTGCGTTATTTCCTTAATAAAACCCTGTTTAGGAAAGTTTCCATTCTTTGATTGGGAAAGTTCCTAATTGTAGAAAGTTTCTGTTTTGTAGTTTCTATTTTTCATTTTAAAAAAAAGTTTTCCATTTCAGTTTAGGAAAGTTTCCATTTCTTATTTTAGAAAGCTTCTATTTTCAGGTCTTTGGAATAAATGAGCTGAAATGAGCTCACAAATGGAGAGAGAAGCTAGCCAACGTTGGAGGGAGACAAGATGAAGTACAAAGGGAAGCACAAATGAGCAGAAATGAAGAAATGGAGCTTTCCTGGTCCAACCAGGAAACCCTGTCCAGAAAAGGAAAGCTTGCCAAAACAAGACTCTTGAGCCAACCAAGAAAGGAAAGCAGAAAAATGAAGTGTCATGGCATTGAAAGAAGCTTCTTGAAGACATTAGAAGATGACATGGCTTGAAGGTGACGCACAAAGGCCCAAGAACTCTCAAGAGGTTATGGATTTCGGCAAATGGATAAAGGCCCATGGAAATTAGGGTTTGTGACACATGAGAGATATTTTTGGAGAATATATGTTTGCCGTAAAATACAAAGAGGGAAAGGAGGAGGCAACATGAAAATCTGAAAATATAATTGAAGATTTTGATTGGAGGATTTCAAGGAGAGATTTTCTTGGGAGACTTTTATGGAAATAAATATTGTTGGAGGAATAATTTGGTGTGATTGCCAACGTGAAAATCAGAAATAATCAAGGAGATGATGCCAAGAGAGATTCAAGGGAGATCTTATGGAAGGAAAAATGTGTGCACCAAGGAAAAGCTCAAAACGGCTAGGTGCATCCCTAAATTCCCTAAAGGAATGTTAGCTGAAATTCATGAAGAAAATCAGAATAATTTCAAGGAAATTCGGCAATATATTTTAGGGAGGTATTTTAGAGAATTTTGATTGGTGGGAAACATCACAAGCTTACTTGGCATCATACCATTGGTTGGACTACATCACAAAGCTTATTTGGCGAATTCTCATTGGTGGTAGCTATGTGGAAATTTCTGATTGCTTTGTGAACCCTAGCCGTGCTCCTAGCCGTGCTCCTATAAATACTCCTCTCTTTGACGTTGAGAAGGGTCCTCTCCTTTACAATTTACACTTTAGAAAAAAATCAGAAAATCTCTCTAGCTTAGCCGTGCTCTTCTCCATCCTCTAGGGCAACCACGAAGTGCAAGCAAGGCCAAGGAAGAAGAAGACAAGCCGTGAGCACCATCCATCCTCCACCTTGAAGATTGCTTTCGAAATTCAAGAGACCACATCATCACTTCATTCATCTCATCTTCATCACGGTGTAATCCGATTCTCCTTGTAACCTTTGCTTTGTATTTTCGTTGGTTTTGCCTTAGTTGACACACATGTTTGAACAATTATTAATTTCTGGAATTTTATGATTAATTGTTAATTTTCAGATTCATATATTGCGATTTATGGTTGCTTTTGTGTGAGTGTTTGATTAAATTTGCATGATAGATAACTTTTGTATTTTAATCTTATGTGGTTGCAAACACTTAGGGTTTTAATATAATTGGTGCTAGGTTCAAGAACATGGAATCGACTTTTCGTTTTGTGTAAACTTGAATCAATGTAGTAAAGGTTTTGTAAAAACCGAATTTAATCAAAGAGAATTGCAATTAGGTGGACTTTTCCATACTAAGTTGTACACTTGAGTTGATAGCCTTTCTAGATGCTTAATGCGTTAAACATGACATGATTGACTAGCTTTCTAGGGTTTGATTGCATGTTTGATAGAATTAATCTAGGTGCTTTCGCTTAGGTTAATTAGCATTGAAAGTAAAATATGGGAAATTGTTTGCTTTTAACGTTTCACATGATCAACTCCTCTCTCATGACTTAGATGAACAATATTAGGGTTTGAATTGATTTTAATCATAAGTTTCGGTTTTGATCTTTGTTCTATCATTCCATTCGTATTTTTATGTTTTTGCATTTTAATTATTTTGTTAGCTTAGCTTTTATTTTCGAAAAAGAAAACCAAAAACAAAAATCCCCCCTTTTCGTAAATATGTATATATTTTGTTATATTTTTGTAAATATTATACTTTGTTGTAATTTTAACTGTTTAACTGTTTGACAATGACAGGTGTACCCTCAATCCCCGGAATAGAACGATCCCTACTTACTTATACTACTAACGACATTTCAGGGTTAAATTGGGCGCTTCCCAAAAGCGCCATCAATTTTTGTAAGGGATTTATACTTTTGTCTTGAGTTATATATATTGAAAAATACAAAAAAATCGAAAAATGTCAAAAATAAAAAAATAAAAAATTCGTTGTTTTATTTATTGAGTCGTAGTCCTTGTTTTTATTTCTTTGAGTCATAGGATGCCCTTTCAACTGTCTAGGATGATTCTATCTCTGAAATTATGGCTAAAAAGGAATCACAATATTGAGATGATTTTTAAATGGTATTCTTTGGTTAATTGAGATATATGAAAAATGTATGCATGTGTAGTGGATATGGATCTCGTGACCTTGGTACAGAATATGAGCATGTTAGGATGAGTTTTGATTCATAAAGCCCATGTGAGATATTTGAGCCCATGTTCCCTTTTTCTTGGAGTGATAAATGAAATATATTCTTAATTTCTTGGCGATATTTTGATGATCTCATTATTCTTCATTTGATTGACTACTTGCCATAGATTAAGTTTGATGGACTAGAGAATGCTAGAATTCGCTCTTGTGCTTGTTGAGACGTTGTATCAATACATGGCCCTGATTCTGGAAGGGATAGAGGCACCCTAGGAATTACCACCATTGCCATATAAACTTGTGTCCCTATTTGTACCCGTCGTGGGACTCCCCTAGATAAGCCCCTTTGAGCCTACATTAAGCCTTTTCATTCATCACCCTTAAAACCCTTAACCATGAAGCTTAGTATAGTTACAACCTTACCCTTTGTTCTAAGAACTTAGTGGAGCTATCTTTTGAGACATACTACGTGGATTTGGTGCTAAGGATGAAAATTGAGAAGAGGTGAAAGTTCAAGTGTGGGGGTAGACTTATCCATAGAGAAAAAAATATGTGAAAGCCGTGAAAAATGAAAGAAAAAAAAAATGTGTACGGCTAAAAGAAAGAAAAAAAAAAATGTATGTTTATGGATTTTAGTCCCAAAATGTATGTTTATGGATTTTAGTCCCCCATACTTAGTGATTTTGGAGTTTACTTTGAACTGAAGGCCCACTACAGAAAAATTTGGCCTTTGTCCATTCCACTATAGTTCAAGGGAAGTTTACAATGAAGATTGGGCCCAACATGAAGACATTAGGCCCCTTTTATGTTACCTCTAGGGAAAGTGACGTTTTTGCAATGCCTTGGTGGATTTCTTGAGGTCTCTACATCTACATGTGCTCTGCTAGGTTTTTAGGACACTTTGTTAAATCCTTACCTTTCACTTCTTTAAACCGTGAGCCTTGGCCCCATTACAACCCTTGAGAAGACCTTCTTGATCCTTAAGATGGGACAGCCCTTGATGTGGAGATGAGTTACAAGAGTTGAACTTATGGCTTGGGTCCATCTGTGCAAGTAGTTGATATCCTTCATGAGATCTTTTGAAAAAAAAAATGAAAAAAAAATTATATTCACAAAGTGCTTTTCGTTTCTTATATATGTGAGCTATTTGAATGCCTTTAAATATGTTCTCTCACATATACATGAGTGATTATAAGCTTTTAAGCATTGCCTTGAATTCTGAGAGAAGAAAGAGTGGATATACCTTGTGAGGATTTGAATCATACTTGTCTGAAACATGCTTAACAGAAACCATCACCATTGTTCCAACCAAGTCCTACTTGTGTATATGTAAATTATATGTTTCAATTAACTCTCGAATGCTTAAACATTGATTCTTGGTTGAGTGATAATCTTGGTGCTGTGAAAGTAAGAGATTGCTGAGACAAAAAGTTGAAGGGTATTAGAGTCTTTGTATGTGTAGAGTCTTTAAATTTTCGTTGAGTCTTAGTTGAGTCTTTGTATGATTTTGCTAAGGGACTAGCAAAAGCTAAGTGTGGGGGAATTTGATAGGAGCATTTTAATGCGACGTTTTAACTGTTATTTCCCTATATTTTCTGCGTTATTTCCTTAATAAAACTCTGTTTAGGAAAGTTTCCATTCTTTGATTGGGAAAGTTCCTAATTGTAGAAAGTTTCCATTTTTGTAGTTTCTATTTTTCATATTTAGGAAAGTTGCCCTTTTTCATTTTAGGAAAGTTTCTATTTTTGGTAACAGTTTCTATTTTCAGGACTTTGGAATAAATGAGCTGAAATGAGCTCACAAATGGAGAGAGAAGCTAGCCAACGTTGGAGGGAGACAAGATGAAGTACAAAGGGAAGCACAAATGAGCAGAAATGAAGAAATGGAGCTTTCCTGGTCCAACCAGGAAGAACCTGTCCAGAAAAGGAAAGCTTGCCAAAACAAGACTCTTGAGCCAACTAAGAAAGAAAGCAGAAAAATGAAGTGTCATGGCATTGATTTGAAAGAAGCTTCTTGAAGACATTAGAAGATGACATGGCTTGAAGGTGACGCACAAAGGCCAAGAACTCTCAAGAGGTTATGGATTTCGGCAAATGGATAAAGGCCCATGGAAATTAGGGTTGTGACACATGAGAGATATTTTTGGCGAATATATATGTTTGCCGTAAAATACAAAGAGGAAAAGGAGGAGGCAACATGAAAATCTGAAAATATAATTAAAGATGATTGATTGAAGATTTATTTCAGGAGAGATTTTCTTGGGGACTTTTATGGAAAGAAATATTGTTGGAGGAAATTTGGTGTGATTGCCAACGTGAAAATCAGAAATAATCAAGGAGATGACGCCAGAGAGATTCAAGGGAGATATTTATGGAAGGAAAATATGTGTGCACCAAGGAAAAGCTAAAAAGGCGTCTAGATTCATCCCTAAATTCCCTAAAGGAATGTTGGCCGAAATTCATGAAGAAAATCAGAATAATTTCAAGGAAATTCGGCAATTAAATATTAGGGAGGTATTTTAGAGAATTTTGATTGGTGGGAACACATCACAAGCTTACTTGGCATCATACCATTGGTTCCACTACATCACAAAGCTTATTTGGCGAATTCTCATTGGTGGTAGCTATGTGGAAATTTCTGATTGCTTTGTGAACCCTAGCCGTGCTCTCTAAATACTCCCCTCTTTGACGTTGAGAAGGGTCCTCTCCTTTACAATTTACACTTTAGAAAAAAAATCAGGAAAATCTCTCTAGCTTAGCCGTGCTCTTTCCATCCTCTAGGGGCAACCACGAAGTGCAAGCAAGGCCAAGGAAGAAGAAGACAAGCCGTGAGCCCATCCATCCTCCACCTTGAAGATTGCTTTCGAAATTCAAGAGACCACATCACTATTCATTCATCTTTCATCACGGTGTTTTAATCCGATTCTCTTGTAACCTTTGCTTTGTCTTTTTCGTTGGTTTTGCCTTAGTTGACACACATGTTTGAACATATTAATTTCTGGAATTTTATGATTAATTGTTAATTTTCAGATTCATATATTGCGATTTTATGTTGCTTTGTGTGTGAGTGTTTGATTAACTTTGCATGCTAGATAACTTTTGTATTTTTCTTATGTGGTTGCAAACACTTAGGGTTTTGATATAATTGGTGCTAGGTTTAAGAACATGAAATCGACTTTTCGTTTTGTGTAAACTTAAATCAAAGTAGTAAGGTTTGTTTACAGAACCGAATTTAATCAAAGAAATTGCAATTAGGTGACTTTTTCATACTAAGTGCACATTTGAGTTGATAGCCTTTCTAGGTGCTTAATGCGTTAAACATGACATGATTGACTAGCTTTCTAGGGCTTGATTGCATGTTTGATAGGATTAATCTAGTGCTTTCGCTTAGGTTATTAGCATTGAAAAGTAAAAAAAATGGGAATTCATTTGCTTTCGAATGTTTCACATGATCAACTCCTCTTGCATGACTATGATGAACAATGATGAACTTGAATTGATTTAATTATATGTTTCGGTTTGATCTTTGTTCTTGCATTCCATTTGTATTTTTATGTTTTTGCATTTTAATTGTTTTGTTAACTTAGTTTTATTTTCGAAAAACCAAAAAACAAAATCCCCCCTTTTTCGTAAATTGTTTATACTTGTGAATATCTTTGTGAATATTATACTTTGTTTTAATTTTAATTGTTTGTTGTCCTACATGACAGGTGTACCTCAATCCCCGGAATAGAACGATCCCTACTTACTTATACTACTAATGACATTTCAGGGTTTAAATTGGTCGCTTCCCAAAAGCGACACCAGTGTTTCTTGAGGGCTTTTGGAGCCCAGAGGACATAGAAGCTTTCTCCTAGGGTGGCTTGCAATGATTCAACTTGTGAAGATCGAATTTTGGAGTTTGGGATTCTAGGGTTCATTGGAATTCAAAGCTTTCGATGTAAATTCCGGCCAAATGGCTTTGATTCAGACTTTGTGCTAGTTATGAATGTTGTTGTACATGTTGAGATGATCTTTTGTGTTGGTAGTTTTGTCAAAATCCGACTTTGGCCAACAGCGATGCCGCCACTGTGGTGCTGTTTTCTGGCCACCTCAGGGATAGTTTCTATTCCTAATTTTGATCTACAAGTAGATACGAGCATTTCGATATACAATACGTAATTTTTAGAGATTGTATAACGTTGTTAGGGTTTTTGTGATTTCGATTATTTCGGTTATCGATCCTTGAAGATTTGACTATCCGATCTACTTGTGATTTTGTCACATCGATCGTACAAGTGTTACAGAGACTTAGGGAGGTCTCGGATGTGGTTTCTCCTTGATTGGCGTTACTTTCAGGGTTGTTGTTCGATTTGGGGATTCGAACTTTAATCATTTGATGATTCATATATTGATTTGAGACCATTGGTGATTAGGTGCTTCTCAAGGTGATTTGGACGTGTTGTTGGTGTAAGTATTAGTTCTGTTCGGTATAGAAGATGCAGCAGGATTTCAAGGTGAGTAATCTCACAATGTTAATTTACGAACGGGTTTACCTTATCGTTTTAGGAGTTATTTAGTTAACTGCAAATTACAGCTGGTATTAGTAGCATTTTTGAGTGAATGTCTACGTATATATATATTTACAGGAAATATATGTGTGTTGGTGGTTTTGTTGTGATAAAACAATAATTGTGGGTGCGTTCATTTTATTGTTTTGGGGTGTGACTTTTCATGAAACAATATTTTGTGAAATGATTGATTTCTATTGTTTTGAAAGGTGTTGTGTATTGTGGAACATTTTTACTTCGCGGGTAGCTTATTTAAGTGTGGGTCTTGTACCAGGAGTAAAATTGATAGGGATCAATTACCGGGAATCTATTATTTTAGATTTGTGTAACATTTTGGGTCAAGTGCGACTCCTTTAAATGTTTTGGTATTTATACCGTGGATCTAAAGACTTACGAGTTGAGGCTCTTATGAGTTGAGGCTCATGGATCACGAAATGTGATCGTGGGTGGGAAAATCGGGACTTCACGCCTTTGGCCAGGTTAGTGGATACGATCAATTAGAGCTCTAGTTTGTCCGCCGTGATTTTGTGTGGGTTTATCCCGTGATTTGTGTGAGTTGTTTCTTGATTTAAATGTGTGGGTTTATCCCGTGATTTTGTGTGGGTTTTCCCGTGATTTGCATGAGTTGTTCCTCGATTGAAACATGTGGGTTTTTCCTGTGATTTTGTGTGAGTTGTTTTGAGTTACTCATACGAGTTTTCATAAGCTTACCAGGTTTATTGTGTGGCAACCCGGTGCACTATTCAATGATGTAGGGGTTAATCCTGCAAGTCAGGGTAATCTGATGTCGCTTTTTGCGAGCGGCACAATTTAACCCTGAAATGTCGTTAGTAGTATAAAGTAAGTAGGGATCGTTCTATTCCGGGGATTGAGGGTACACCTGTCATTGTCAAATAGTTAAACAATTAAAATTACAACAAAGTAAAATATTCACAAAGGTATTCACAATTATAAACATTATTTACGAAAATAGGGGGGGATTTTGTTTTTGGTTTTCTTTTTCCGAAAATAAATACTAAGTGAACAAAATAATTAAAATGCAAAAACATAAAAATACGAATGGAATGAGAGAACAAAGATCAAAAACCGAAACATATGATTAAAATTGATTCAAACCCTAATATTGTTCATCTAAGTCATGAGAAAGGAGTTGATCATGTGAAACATTCGAAAGCAAATGAATTCCCATTTTTTACTTTTCAATGCTAATTAACCTAAGCGAAAGCACCTAGATTAATCCTATCAAACATGCAATCAAACCCTAGAAAGCTAGTCAATCATGTCATGTTTAACGCATTACACATAGAGAAAGGCTATCAACTCAAGTGTACAACTTAGTATGGAAAAGTCCACCTAATTGCAATTCTCTTTAATTAAATTCGATCTTTGTACAAAACCTTCACTATTTTGATTCAAGTTTACACAAAACAAAAAGTCGATTTCATGTTCTTAAACCTAGCACCAATTATATCGAAACCCTAAGTGTTTGCAACCACATAAGATTAAAATACAAAAGTTATCTATAACGCAAATTTAATTAAACAAACCCACATAAGCAACACTCGAATCACAATAATATGAATCTGAAAATTCTCAATTAATCATAAAAATTCTAGAAATTAACAATTGTTCAAACATATATGTCAACTAAAGCAAAACCAACGAAATACAAAGCAAAGGTTACAAAGGAGAATCAGATTACACCATGGATGAAGATGAGATGAACGAATTAAGGATGTGGTCTCTTGAATCTCGAAAGCAAGCTTCAAGAATGGTGGTGGATGATGATGCTCACGGCAATTCTTCTTCTCCCTTGGCCTTGCTTGAACTCGTGGCTTGCTCTAGAGGGTGGAGGAACTCACGGCTATGCTAGAGAGAGTTTTCTGATTTTTTTCTAAAGTATAAAACACAAAGGAGGGGGCCCTTCTCAACGTCAAAGAGAGGAGTATTTATAGGAGCACGGTTAGGGTTCACAAAGCAATCAGAAATTTCCACATAGCTACCACCAATGAGAATTCGCCAAATAAGCTTTGTGATGTAGTCCAACCAATGGTATGATGCCAAGTAAGCTTGTGATGTGTTCCCACCAATCAAAATTCTCTAAAATACCTCCCTAAAATTTAATTGCCGAATTTCCTTGAAATTATTCTGATTTTCTTCATGAATTTCAGCTAACATTCCTTTAGGGAATTTAGGGATGCACCTAGCCACGTTTTGAGCTTTTCCTTGGTGCACACATATTTTCCTTCCATAAAAATCTCCCTTGAATCTCTCTTGGCATCATCTCCTTGATTATTTCTGATTTTCATGTTGGCAATCACACCAAATTATTCCTCCAACAATATTTATTTCCATAAAAGTCTCCCAAGAAAATCTCTCCTTGAAATCCTCCAATCAAAATCTTCAATTATATTTTCAGATTTTCATGTTGCCTCCTCCTTTTCCTCTTTGTATTTTACGGCAAACATATATATTCTCCAAAAATATCTCTCATGTGTCACAAACCCTAATTTCCATGGGCCTTTATCCATTTGCCGAAATCCATAACCTCTTGAGAGTTCTTGGGCCTTTGTGCGTCACCTTCAAGACATGTCATCTTCTAATGTCTTCAAGAAGCTTCTTTCAATGCCATGACACTTCATTTTTCTGCTTTCCTTTCTTGGTTGGCTCAAGAGTCTTGTTTTGGCAAGCTTTCCTTTTCTAGACAGGGTTTCCTGGTTGGACCAGGAAAGCTCCATTTCTTCATTTCTGCTCATTTGTGCTTCCCTTTGTACTTCATCTTGTCTCCCTCCAACGTTGGCTAGCTTCTCTCTCCATTTGTGAGCTCATTTCAGCTCATTTATTCCAAAGTCCTGAAAATAGAAACTGTTACCAAAAATAGAAACTTTCCTAAAATGAAAAACGGAAACTTTCCTAAACTAAAATGGGAAACTTTCTAAAAATGAAAAATAGAAACTACAAAATAGAAACTTTCTACAAATACGAACTTTCCCAATCGAAGAATGGAAACTTTCCTAAACAGAGTTTTACTAAGGAAATAACGCAAGAAATGTAGGAAAAAGCAAGTAAAACGTCGCATTAAAATGCTCCTATCAAATTCCCCCACACTTAGCTTTTGCTAGTCCCTTAGCAAAATCAGACAAAGACACACACTAAGACTCAACGGAAAATTTTAAAGACTCTACATAAATAATGACTCTATTGCCCTTCAACTTTTGTCTCAGCCTCTCTTACTTTCACACACACCAAGATTAGCACTCAACCAAGAATCAATGTTTAAGCATTCGAGGGTTAATTAAGACATATAATCTTCACATACACAAGTAGGACTTGGTTGTAACAGTGGTGATGGGTTCTGTTAAGCATGTTTCAGACAAGTATGATTCATATCCTCACAAGGTATATCCACTCTTTCTTCTCTCAGATCATGGCAATGCTTAAAAGCTTATAGTCACTCAAGTATATGTGAGAGAACATATTTAAAGGCATTCAAATAGCTCACATATATAAGGAACGAAAAGCACTTTGTGAATACAAATTTTTTTCTCAAAAGATCTCATGAAGGATATCAACTACTTGCACAGATGGACTGCCATAGGTTCAACTCTTGTAACTCATCTCCACATCAAAGGCTGTCCCATCTTAAGGATCAAGAAGGTCTTCTCAAAGGTTGTAATGGGGCTAAGGCTCAAGGCTTTCAGAAATGAAAGGTAAGGATTTAACAAAGTGTCCTAAAAACCTAGCAGAGCTCATGTAAATGTCAAGACTTCTAGAAATCCACCAAGATATATCAAAACGTCACATCCCATAGAGGTTTTATAAAAGGGCCTAATGTCTTCATGTTGGGCCCTAACTTCACTCTAAACTTCCTTTGAACTCTAGTGAATTGGACAAAGGCCAGATTTTTCTGTAATGGGCCTTCAGTTCAAAGTAAACTCCAAAATCACTAAGTATGGGGGACTAAAATCCATAAACATACATTTTTCTTTCTTTTTTTCTTTTTAGCCGTACACATTTTTTTCTTTTCTTTCATTTTCACGGCTTCACATTTTTTTTTTCTATGGATAAGTCTACCCCCACACTTGAACTTTCACCTCTTCTCAATTTTCATCCTTAGCACCAAACCCACGTAGTATGTCTCAAAAGATAGTCCACTAAGTTCTTAAACAAAGGGTAGGGTTGTAACTATACTAAGCTTCATGGTTAAGGGTTTAAGGGTGATGAATGAAAAGGCTTAATGTAGGCTCAAAGGGGCTTATCTAGAGGGGTCCCACAACGGGCACAAATAGGGACACAAGTTCATTTGGCAATGGTGGTAATTCCTAGGGTGCCTCTATCCCTTCCAGAATCAGGGCCATGTATTGATATAACGTCTCAACAAGCACAAGAGCGAATTCTAGCATTCTCTAGTCCATCAAACTTAATCTATGGCAAGCAATCAATCAAATGAAGAATAATGAGATCATCAAAACATTGCCAAGAAAATAAGAATATATTTTTCAATTATCACTCCAAGAAAAAGGGACATGGCTCAAATATCTCACATGGGTTTACATGAATCAAAACTCATCTTAACATGCTCATATTCTGTACCAAGGTCACGAAATCCATATCCACTACACATGCATACATTTCATAAATCTTCAATTAACCAAAGAATACCATTTTAAAAAATCATCTCAAATCTTGTGATCCTCTTTTAGCCATAATTTCAGAGATATAGAATCATCCTAGACAGTTGAAAGGGCATCCTAAGACTCAAAACAAAAACAAAAGCAACGAAAATTTTTTAATTTTTTGACATTTTTCAATTTTTTTGTATTTTTCCATATATGACTCAAAATAAAATTTTTTTAAAATTTTTGACATTTTTCAATTTTTTTGTATTTTTCCATATATGACTCAAAATAAAAGACTCAAATATAAATCCCTTCCCCCACACTTAAATATTGCATTGTCCTTAATGTAATCAATCATAAGCATGCAATGAAACAAGTAAGCATATAGGGATGGAATTTACGAAAAAATCTACTAAATTCCAAAAAGAAAGATGAAAAGAGAGAAAATAGGAAGGAGAAATCAAATCTGCGTGTGTAGACTCCTTCAAAACTACTTCTGAATTGGGTTGCCTCGAGAGAGAGAGAGAAGAAAAAAGAAAAAACAAAAAAAAAATCCTACCCTGACGTCATGATGACGTCAGCAGCACCACCATCAATTTTCCTTCCCTTTCTTTTCCTTCACGTGGCTGCTATTCTCTTCCTTTCTTTTTTCTTTCTTTTTCCTTTTTTTCTTTTCCTCTCTCCTTTCTTGTTTGGCAGCTAGCATCTCATCTATCTCTTCCTCTCTTGAAAGCCACCAGACGACCACACATATCAATTAAGGAATTAACCCAATTTTTCCTCTCCTCCCTCTCGGACGCCCAGACCCAATTATCCCCTTCCTTCTTCTTCTCCCACCGAAACCAACCCACCTCCAACTCTCTCTCTCTCACAATTTCTTCCTTCTCATCTTTTTCATCCCACCTCACCAAGATTTTCTTTCCTCCTCACCAAGAATTTCTTCACCTCACCAAGATTTCCTCCTCACCAAGAATTTCTTCACCTCACCAAGATTTCCTCCTCACCAAGATTTTCTCCACCTCACCAAAATTACCCATCTTCTCTCCTTCTTTTCTATCACATCTCTACACCAAATCTCATCGATTTTATCAAGATTTGAAGGGGATTTAAAGGAGAACCACTCCAAGCATCAAAGGCTTCATCACTATCAAGATTTAGACTTGGGTAAAAGTGGGAGGTTATAAATCAAGACTTGTCATTTTTGCTCTATAGCAATTGTGACTTATTCTTGTGACTTTCCACTTCTCTTCACCTTTTTCCTCTTCAATTGATGTATATTGAAATTGATGTTGTTTTGATTATGGGTAGTGAGTAGAAATTTTGTTGGGGGTTAGGGTTGTGTGCCCTAGCCCAAATTTTATGTAAAGGATGCCTATTTTAACGTCATGATGCAATTTAATTTGTTGGATGCTTATATCAATTTTTGTTTGGTTGAAATGCATGTCTAGGAGCCTAGTCAACTCTAGGGTATGTATTTTGAGCATGTCTAGGATGGAGTTAGAGGCTTGACCCCCTCTAATTCCTAAGATAGAACCCTCAATTTGGTATTGTAGGGGTTATAAGCATGGTGATTTACACCCGCCGCGTGATTGCGAGGGTGAATCACTTAGTGGTCTAATTCTTGAGCTTTATGCCAATTAGAGCGACTTAGAGACCCTTGAACCGGCTCTAGCTCTCTCTAATTGAGTTTGTGTGACCCTTGAAACGGCGCATTAATACCGTAATTGAGAATATATGGTCCTTGAGCCTTGAACCGCCTAGGATACGACTACCGCCAAATGAAGAATTTTGCATCTACATTAAATTAGCTTCCGGTACATAGGATTTGGGTGAAGGAACCTCCCTAGCACCCAACACTCCCTTGTCTTGAATTTTTTCGCAAACTACTTTAGCATTTCATTTTTATTTTTAGCAATTTTCTATTTTTGGTTCTTAAATTTAGTTTAAGTCTTCACATTTAAAAATCACAATTTCGGATACTTGTTGCTAGGATAATTTGTATTTGTGCTTAGTTGTCCGTAACTAAGTGGGGGTTCCCTATTCCCTTGGGTACGATACTTGGAGCTTAATTTATTTGCCCTAAACTTGATGACCGTGTTGTATTACGCGTGAGGCGCTAGTATAGGCACCGAATCAATGGCGCCGTTTTTATTTTTGCGTTATTGGTTACTTGTTGAGTTTTTATTATTGTAGTAGAAAAGAAAAGAAAAAAAAATGTTTAATTATTTGTTTGAATTACTTGTGTTTTTTTCTTGTATTCTAGTTTCTAATCATTTTCATAGTTCTCTTTTGAAGGTGCATGAGTGAACTTCCTAATAAGAGAGGAAGAGGTAGACCAAGAAAAAGAGTGAGAAATCCAAGGACAAATTCTTTTGCACCATCGAGGTCTACTTCACCTATTTTAGAAGAGAGATCACCAATCCAATATTTGAAGAGGAAGCAATGGGTGACGCGGAGAATAATGAGAGACCAATTAGAGCCTATAGTTGTCCTACCGTGGTCAATCAACCATCTTGTATTGTCTTGCCACCTTGTGGAGTCAATTTTGATATCAAGTCTTCTACTCTTCAAATTTTGCCAAAGTTCAATGGCTTTAGTCAAGAGAGGCCTTACACTCATGTGAAGATGTTTGAAGAAGTATGTGGTACACTACAATTGGGAGGACTTACACCGGATAGCTTGAAGATGCGTCTTTTTCCCTTTTCACTTCAAGACCGAGCAAGAGAATGGTTACATAGACTACCTCCCGGGAGTATACGATCATGGCGTCAACTTCAAGAAGAGTTTTTGAATGCATTCTTTCCTCCCCACCGGACTACAAGTATGAGAGATGATATCTTGAGGTTTATTCAATTTGATGGAGAGACTTTGCATGAGGCATGGGAGAGATTCAAGGACATTGACCTTGGATGCCCTCACCATGGCCTAGATAAGTGGTTACTTATTGATTCATTCCATAGAGGCTTGCTACCGGAATCTAGAAGACGTGTGGATAATGCCGCACTTGGAAGCATTGAAAATAAGCATGCCACGGAAGCTTGGGGTATCATTGAAGACTTATCTAAGCAAAGTGCAAGGTGGGACTCTCATGACCGAAGAAGAAGACCAAGAGATGAGTTTGAGAAACCAAGGAGTCGTGAATTGTATGATGAGCATAAGAGTCGAGATTCCTATGATGAGCCTAGGAGAGGCCGTGACACCCTTGATGATTCAAGGAGGAGCCGTGAGTTGTATGATGAGCCACGGACTCGTGAGCATGGTGTTGATAATGTTAGAGGCCGAGAGCCTTTGCCTAGAGGTCGTGGGATTTATGAGGTGTCTATGCCAAGTGATGGAATGATGAGTTCAAAGTTAGATAGACTTGAGAAAAAGATGGAGCAATTACTTGAGAAGCAAGATCGTGAGCCACACATTTCACAAGCTAAGGCCATGCATTCTACTCTTTCTACTTGTCTTTTATGTGAGTCTCCTAGCCATGTTACTCAAGAATGTCATTTAGCACATCAATATCCCGATTTTGTGGAAGAGCAAGCAAGGGTAATAAATAATTTTCAAGGAAGGCAACAAAAGAATGACCCTTACTCTCCAACATATAATCCGGGTGGAGGAATCACCCCAATTTTTCATGGGGAGGCAACCAAGGTGGATCAAGTTCACAAGGTGGTGGTTCTTATAGTCATCAAGGGCAAGGAGGTTCTAGCAATGTTCAAAGAGGCTCTAGTGGCTCAAGTTTTGTACCCCAAGGTCAAGGAGGTTACTATGGTGCATCACATAGCCAAAATGGCTCAAGTTTTTCATCTTTTGGCCCTCACAACAATCAAGGGCAATTTCACCTATGCATGGTACACAAGGAAATGTCACTTATCCTTATGGTTCGAATGTTCAAAATGGCCCTCCCGGGTTTGTGCAAGGTAGTGGCTATGGAAACACCAAGTTTCAAGGTGGTTCTAGTGCTTTTCATGGAGGCAACCAAGGCGGGAATTACAATCATACATCTATGTCACATGCTCCTTTGCATTCTAGTGAGCCTAGCAAACCCGGTTTTGAAGAGTTGATGAGTAAACTTATAGAAGCTCAAAATTCTACAAATGCGATCAACAAGCAAGCTATTGATTCTCTTCAAGCAGGCTTGCACAAATTGGAGACTCAAGTTGGGCAAATGGCCTCTTCTATGCACTCAAGACCACAAGGGTCTCTTCCTAGCAATACGGTGCCTAATCCTCGCCACAATGAGCAAGCAAATGCTATATCTATTCTTAGAAGTGGAAAGGTCTATGACAATAAGGTACACATGCCCCAAACTTCATCTCCTACTCCCTTGCATGTGTATGATAATATGTATGACCCCTATTCCTCCTCATCCCATTCTTATAATGGTTATGTTCCCTCTCCTATGCATGCTCCCAACTCCCCCATTTCAAATTCTAGAGATGAGTATGTTATGGTAGAGGATTGCTCTAGTGATAGTGATTTTGAATTGATTGATGGTGCCACGAGGGAAGAAAATGTACCTCGTGGCAATGTTGGAAATTCTTTAAATATGCATGATTTTAATTCAAAGGCGGATGGGAACCGGGGGGAAGAAAATGTACCCCCGGAAATTGGAGTGGGTGATGTGACTTTGTATACAAAAGGAAGAAATAAGGGGGTGGATAAGGAAGCCGGGGAGGAAGAAAATGTACTTCCCGGAGGTGCACAAGGAAGGAAGACCTCTTTATCTCATTCTACATCTTCAAAGTCTCATGTACCTACTTCATCCGCACCACCTAAGCATGTTCACTTTGGGCCTACCACTACTATTGCATCATCTTCTAGTGATCATATGGGGAGCAATAAGGTGGAAGACCGGGGGAGAAATAAGGTGGAAGACTCTTCTAAAAGGAAGCCTCATGCTCAAAATTCGGAGTCTACATCAAAGGGGAGAAATAAGGCGGAAGATTCTCATGTAACTAGTGGAGGTCCTAAGGATAGGACTACTCCGGTCTATTCTTCACTAGGGGAGGCCGCGTTGGCTAGGGATCCTAGTGGGACCGTGAGCACCCTTAAGGGTCCTATGGGTAACTTGAAATTTACCCCACCATTAGTTTTCTCTCAAGAGCCGATTTTGCCATATCCTAATGTGAAGAGGATGCAAGACCTCAAGAAGAAGAAAGAGCCAAAATGTGGAGTTCATGGAATTGTTCAAGAAGGTGAATATTAATATTCCACTTTTGGATGCCATTAAGCAAGTACCCTCATATGCCAAGTACTTGAAGGAATTGTGCACAAACAAGAGAAGGTTTAAGGATGATGAGAATGTTTATCTTAGAGAGGAGGCCTCATCCGTAATTCAACGAAGGCTTCCTCCTAAACTTGGAGATCCCGGATGCTTTACCGTCCCTTGTACCATTGGATTGAGAAATTTTGATAAGGCACTTCTAGATCTTGGAGCGAGTATCAACCTTATGCCTTATGAAGTCTACAAAACACTTGCTTTGGAGGACATTAAACCGGTCAAGATTAAATTGCAAATGGCGGATCGAAGCGTGGTTTATCCAAGAGGAGTAGTAGAGGATGTCTTGGTGAAAATTGATGAGATATTGGTACCCGCCGACTTTGTGGTTTTAGATATGGAGCCTTTGAGTAGTGATAGTGAGGAGCTCCCCATTATTTTGGGGCGGGCATTCATGGCAACCGCCGGCACCAAGATTGATGTTCAAAAGGGAATCTTAACTATGACTGTGTTTGACACGACTATTGGGTTTCGAATCTTTGATGTTATGAAGAGTTCGGTGTATCTCAAAGATTGCTTTCGAGTTGAGACGATGGATATTATTGATGATCTTGTTGAGGAGTCTAGCTTGAGATTTAATGATGATGACATAATAGAGGACGTGAATCACATGGAGATTATAATGCCATTCCAAAAGGTATACAAGCCCAAAATAGTGCCTCTGCCTCCTATTACTTCTAGAGTGGTACCTTCTCTTGAAAGCCCACCTACACTTGAGTTGAAGCCCTTGCCGCCCACATTGAAGTATGTTTTTCTTGGAGACAAGGATACCCTTCCGGTATTATTTCATCAAAGCTTAGTGAGTTGGAGGAAGGGAAGCTTCTTGGAGTTTTAAAGGAGCACAAAAATGCCTTAGGGTGGACAATTGCCGACATTAAGGGCATTTGTCCTTCTAAGTGTATGCACCGTATTCATTTAGAGGAGAACTCAAAACCGGTGCGAGATGCTCAAAGGAGGTTGAATCCTCCGATGATGGAGGTGGTGAAAGCCGAGGTGCTTAAGTTACTTGATGTGGGTGTGATCTATCCAATTAGTGATTCAAAGTGGGTTTCACCGGTGCAAGTTGTTCCTAAGAAAGGTGGAGTAACAGTTGTGACAAATGAAAAAGGAGAAGAGGTAGCACAAAGGGTACAAACTGGGTGGCGTGTATGTATTGATTATCGGAAGTTGAATGCTGCTACCCGAAAAGATCATTTTCCTCTACCCTTTATTGACATGATGTTGGATCGTTTATCGGGGCGCTCTCATTATTGCTTTTTGGATGGGTACTCCGGGTACAACCAAATAGCAATCGCCCCTGAAGACCAAGATAAGACCACTTTTACTTGTCCATTCGGCACATTTGCCTATCGGAGAATGCCATTTGGGCTTTGCAATGCCCCCGCTACATTTCAAAGGTTGATGATGTCTATTTTCATGATATGACGAAAAATTTATGGAGGTGTTTATGGATGATTTTAGCATACATGGAGATAGCTTCGATGATTGCCTTACCCATCTATCACTTGTACTTGCGAGATGTGAGGAGACCAATTTGGTCTTGAATTGGGAGAAGTGCCACTTCATGGTAGATGAGGGAATTGTATTGGGGCATGTTGTTTCATCAAGAGGCATTGAGGTTGACAAGGCGAAAATTGATTTGATTGCACGGTTACCACCTCCGACTAGTGTGAAGGGTGTGAGGAGTTTCTTGGGACATGCGGGATTTTATCGGCGGTTTATTGAGAATTTTTCCTTAATCTCTAAACCTTTATGTGATCTCTTGGCGAAAGATTCTAAATTTGAGTTCACCTCCGATTGTCTACGTGCTTTTGAGTTACTTAAGGAGAGGTTGACACAAGCACCTATTATTGTTGCTCCCGATTGGTCACTCCCATTTGAAATTATGTGTGACGCATCGGACTTTGCCTTGGGAGCCGTGCTTGGTCAAAAGAGAGAAAAGCGCTTGCATGCTATATACTATGCTAGTAGGACTTTGAATGAGGCCAAATGAACTACACTACTACCGAGAAAGAACTACTAGCGGTGATTTTTGCTCTTGAAAAGTTTAGAGGTTATCTCTTGGGTTCAAAGTGATAGTCCATACGGATCATGCGGCATTGAGATATTTGTTGAGCAAAAAGGATGCCAAGCCCCGTTTGATTCGTTGGGTGCTATTACTCCAAGAGTTTGATTTAGAGATTAAGGATAAGCCGGGTCGGGAAAATCTTGTTGCAGATCATTTGTCTAGACTTGAGTATGGTGGAGATTCTTCTGATATACCATTGGTTGAGCATTTTCCCGATGAGTACCTATTCCATGTTGATATTGAGACGCCTTGGTTTGCAGACTTTGTGAACTATTGGGCTAGCAATTGTACTTTCATTCCGGATCACTATGATGCACAAGCTAGAAAGAAGTTTCTTCGTGATGCTCGATCTTATATTTGGGACGACCCGTACTTGTGGAAGGTGGGCAAAGACCAAGTGATTAGACGTTGTATTCCTCAGTGGGAAGCCCCAAAGATTATTTCATTGTGCCACTCATCTTTATGTGGAGGTCATTTTGGTGGGAGGAGGACAGCTTTCAAGATTCTTCAATCCGGTTTCTTTTGGCCTACATTATTTCGGGATTGCCATACCTTTGTTCTTCAATGTGATAGATGCCAAAGGACCGGGAATATATCCTCCAAGGACCAAATGCCTCTCACTAACATTATGGGAGTTGAGATTTTTGATTGTTGGGGCATTGACTTTATGGGACCCTTTCCAAAGTCTCACGGGAATGAATATATCATAGTTGCGGTTGATTACGTTTCAAAGTGGGTTGAAGCCAAGGCCACACGAAAGAATGATTCCAAGTAGTCACTAAGTTCTTAAAGGAGCATATTTTCTCTCGATTTGGGACTCCTAGGATTATCATTAGTGATGGTGGGACACATTTTATCAACCGGACTTTTGATGCTTTGTTGAAGAAATACGGGGTCAAGCATAAAGTTGCCACACCTTACCATCCTCAAACCTCCGGTCAAGTGGAGGTGTCAAATAGGGAGATTAAGAGATATTGGAAAAGACGGTCAACTCTTCTAGGAAGGATTGGGCATTAAACTTGATGATGCTTTTGGGCCTATCGGACCGCATATAAGACTCCTATTGGCATGTCTCCTTTCCGTATGCTATGGAAAGAATTGTCACCTTCCGGTCGAGCTTGAGCACAAAGCTATGTGGGCTATCAAATTTTTGAATTTTGACTTGGAAGAAAGTGGTGAGAAGCGGAAACTTGATCTTTGTGAGTTGGAGGAGATTCGGGAAGATGCATATGAAAGTGCCAAATTGTTTAAGGAGAAGACCAAGGTGATACATGATCGACACTTGGTGAAGAAGACATTTCTTCCCAAGCAAAAAGTTTCCTATACAATTCTAGGCTCAAGTTATTTCCGGGAAGTTGAGGTCTAGGTGGAGCGGTCCTTTTGAAGTAGTTGAAGTTTTCCCACATGGCGCTATAGCAATCAAGAATCTAAATGGTGGGGAACCCTTCAAGGTAAATGGGCACCGATTGAAGCCCTATATGGACTCTACCTTTGACTCTCAAGAGGAGGTGATCATCCTCCAAGATGTTCCTTACTCACTCTCTTGACTATGGACCGGCAATGAAGTCCTTAAACAAAGCGCTCGCTAGGGAGGCAACCCTAGCATTACTTGTGATGTTTACTTTCTTGTTGATAGTTGTGGTAGGTAGTTTAGTTTCTTTATTTTTGGGAGGTTGGGAGGAGGTTGAAATTCGGAGAATTGAAGATATTTGGCATGGAGATGACTTTGGGTTGTGAATTGATGGGATCAAGGCTATGAGCTTAATGGAGGACCCTTGTCCTTATTCCTTGCCTATTGTGTGGCATTGCTCTAGGACATTCTATGTTCTAAATGGAGTCGACTTTCTCATGAGCACTTTGAGCTATTATGGAGCATATGTTAAGGAAGTCAAGGCCTTGTGCCTTGAGGTTGGTGTCTCATATTAGTCTTCTTCAAAGGTCGTGAGCAATGGAGGGTCACCAAAGGGGGTTTCCGTATCTTTTCTCCGCATTTAGTTTAGTATATTGTGTAGGTTTTTCTTGTGCCTTCGCCCGGACTTCACTCTCATGCCTAATCCGACTTGGATTTAGCTTTCGAGCTCACTTGACAACATTGAGGACAATGTTGGTTTTAAGTGTGGGGGTGAGGGCTCGGGCGCCTAAAAAAAAAAAAATAATAAATAATAAAATAAAAAAAAAAAAATTAGCTTTATGTAATTATATTTTAGTGGTTAATGCCTTTTCCAACCCCAATGACGAGCCATGGACTTAACTTGTTATGATTGTGGATAGATTAGCATGATCTAGGACTTTGAATTTGTTTTGTGATTGAGTGTATATGTGATCTATGCTTGACTATATGTGTGCACATAGCCTATGGTTAGGTTGGTTCATCATATTAGAGAAGCATATAGATATTTGATTGACTTGCATGCCTTATTTGTGAGCTTTTGAGTCTAATATCTATAGTGTATGCATTGTTCATTCACTTATTCTTTCATGTGTGTACAATTTCATGACATTGCGTATCTAGAACTTGCTTGAGACCTCTCGAGGCTACTTTAGCTTGCGACATGATAGAAAGGATGAGGCATTAGGACTATATACCACCATGGCCAAAGAAGCATGTGCCCAAAGATATTACCACTAGATTGCCACTTTGAGCCTATTTTTATATTTAGCCTTTTTGTTCATTGACACCACAAATCCCTACCTAGCCTAAACACTTTTATCCTACCCTTCCATGGTAGTTGGTGAAGCGATTCGAGAGAATGACTTTATGTTTGAGTGCTTCAAAAGAAAGAAAAAGTAAAAAATGTGAGGTTACAAAAGAATAAGTGTGGGGGTGAGTGATTTGTATAGAAAAGAAAGTTCTCAAAAAAAAAAAAAAGTAGAAGAAGTTTTGAAAATAAAAAGTTCAAAAAAGAAGTAGAAAAGGAGTGAAAAAAAAAAAAAAAGAAAGAAAAAGAAGAGAATCAAATAGAAGAAAATCCAAAAATAGAAAAAAAAAAAAAAAAAAAAGTAAAGTAAAGTATTGTACATAGTATAGTGTGGGTTGTACATTGGGATTAAGTGAGTGAGTTAGCATTTGAAAGCAAAGTCATATATATCTCTGGTGGATTTCAAGAGAGATTGACATTCACAGGCTCTGCTAGGTTTTTGGACTTTGATTTCCTTACCTTTCATTTCTTAAGCACTTGAGCCTTAGCCCCATTACAACCTTTGAGAAGACCTTCTTGATCCTTAAGATGGGACAGCCTTGATGTGGAGATGAGTTACAAGAGCTGAACCTATGGCGGCGCGTGTTGTGAAATTGTTTTTGAGTGAAACACATAAACCCCTAAACACTTGAGTGGTAATATTTAGTGAACCTATGTGAGTTTAGGGTTATATCGGGTCTTCTATGTGCCTATTGATTGTGGTGTATCGATTTGACACATGGTCAACACATGCATATACTTGAGCATTTTTCACACGTGCTTCTTAATTGCCTCACAAAATCAAAATTTATGTTGTGTTTACATCTACTCATGGTCATGTACATAATTAGTTCTCCGAGGATTATGGTTGGAAAGGCTAATACCACACTTTCTTTATGTTTGAGTTAATAGATTTTTAGCATTTAATTTACATTTAGTTTGCTTGGGGACAAGCAAAGTTCAAGTGGGGGGGGGGGGGGGGGGGTGTGATTATACGCATTTATATGCGTGTAATTATATCTAAAACACTATAAATAAGCAAATCCCCATGTCAATTAATATGTAATTAATCAATTTTTATTTATTTTGTAGAGAAAATAAGCGGAATTGCGGAAACGAGAGAAATTGTGTGAAATTGGAGCAAATTAGAGTTTCCGACAAAAGACGAAATTGTCAATGCGGGTCGACCGTGGTCAACGCCATCAAGGGAGGGAATTCAATTACCTCCGGTAGTATGTGCGGAATCGAAGTAGAAGAAGAAGAAAGTAGAAGAAGAGAAAGAAATTAGAAAAGAGAGAGAGAGAAAAAAAAAAAAAAAAAAAAATCCTACCCTGACGTCATGATGACGTCAGCAGCACCACCATCATTTCCTTCCCTTTCTTTTCCTTCACGTGGCTGCTGTTCTCTTCCTTTCTTTTTTCTTTCTTTTTCCTTTTTTTCTTTCCTCTCTTCCTTTCTTGTTTGGCAGCTAGCATCTCATCTATCTCTTCCTCTCTTGAAAGCCACCAGACGACCACACATATCAATTAAGGAATTAACCCAATTTTTCCTCTCCTCCCTCTCGGACGCCCAGACCCAATTATCCCTTCCTTTTCTTCTTCTCCCACCGAAACCAACCCCCTCCAACTCTCTCTCTCTCAACTCCACCGAAAATTCAATGTCTCTTGAGAATTCTTGGGCCCTTGTTGCGTCACCTTCATGCCTTGTCACTTCCACGTCATATTTGTTTCAGAAGCCGAATGGCCAGATTAAGAGGTAAGTGAGAGGGAGGACTCATTTTAGTGATACTACAGAGGCTACATTGAGGTTTAGGCCCCTATCGGCTACTCCCACATAGTGGTTTAGGCTCATTCTATAGTATCTCTGAGATCCAATTGAACCCATCACCCAGGGTCTCAACCTAAGACACCATCCGTATGCGCCCCTTACTCAGCTGGGAAATTAACTTATGTGTTAGACCGTTCTCCAAGTGCTAATAAAGGCCGCCCTCAACCTCATGAGACCTGAGCAAGGTACTAATGAAGGGTTTAGGCCAATATTAACAAAAGGGCCCTTGTCTACTCATACGATTTTACACACTTACAACAATTAAGTATTTAGCTAAATTCATAACCTAAGTATATTAATCTAAGTGAAACACATTCAATTTACAATATGGTTAAAGAAACAACTTCTACAAATTGTACAACAATGATAAAAGACATGCTTAATTTTGTAACACTCATAAAACTTAAACTAAATCACAATTAAAGCTTGGCCTAACCGAAATCGTAATTTGTCACCATTCCACAAGTGTAGTACAAAAATTAGCATGCATTCTATATACAACAAAATCGATGACACTTTAAGTGCAAGGGATTTTAACAATCCCCGGCAACGGCGCCAAAAATTGATGCGGCTGAAATAGCCTCACAATTTAACCCTGCAAAATGTAGTTGTCAGTATAGGATAAGCAGGGATCGTTCAGTCCGGGGATTGTAGGGTACACCTACACAAAAAGGTCAATTAACAAATAAAAGAATAAAATGGGGTTTTTGAATTTTGGTTCCTAATCTACTTAAAATAAAAACATAACAAATAAACCTATATACAATGATCGACTTCCCTAACCTAGACCAATACCACTAAGAAATTACTAAGTGTAAAAACAGAAAATCCATTTCAACATGCTACAAAAATGTGCCCATCTTTAATGCCTAGATAAGAGCTCAAATGAAAAGCCTCAGCGGGTCAATCCATTTATCTGATTCGTTCTAATGTAGGCTTGGATCGGAAAAGTCCTTACCAAGCCTAATACAGTAATACTACTAATTTTCGAAAACACTCAGTGTAATTCTCTTAACTAGTAGTATTATCTAACCCTCGAATCAACTCACACGTGCAAATTAACCATTAGACATAGAATTTAACACGTAATTTCCAGAATCGTTTAACCATTAAACATAGTTTTTACCACTTTTTAGAACTAATTGCTACTTGTTTAACTCAGCATCTTAACAAATAACAATTACTCTTGGCAAATTAAGAAAACACACAAGAACTCTCACCGTTATTCTAGCATGTAAACTTATGAACCTAACTCTGAAAATTACCTAAACACGTAAAAGGGCACAAGATTGTAACATGCATCATAAAAGAACTCTCGAAATTAACTCAATAATAAACTGAAAATCTCAAAAATATTAATAAAAATATTCTGGAAATTTCATGTCTCCAATTACACAACTCGCAAATTAAAACACACAAAACCGAAACAAAAAATATAAGTAGAGTCATAGTTACACTTTGAAGCTTTCCTCAGCGGCTTAGCAACAAGGTGATGAACTCGTCTCTGCTATGGTGGTGGAGCGTCCTTGACTCAGCGCCTAAGAGCTTTGTAGATTGATGGATGGATGGTGTCACGGTCTTGTAGGAGATGGAGGTTTGAGGAGTGAATTGGGCAGAGTCTCGAAAAAGTTTTTGGCCAAGTAGTGATAGGCAATGAATTATCTCGGCTGGGAAGTGATCTTGGCTGGGAAGTGATAGGCCGGGAAGTGATGCAAATTATGTTCTGGATGTTGCCTATTTATAGGGGAGCATTGGTTGGCTTTTCCAGCTGAAACGTCTCCTTTATGGCCTTAAATCCTCTCATAATGGGGCAATTCTTTTAATTTCCAAGCTGAAACGTCTTTCTCTTATTTATTTTCCAGCTGAAACATCTTTCTCTTTTATTCCTCAACTGAAACGTCTTTTCTGCTTTATTTCCCTTCTTCATTGCTTGGTCAACTTGATTTAATAAAGGGCAGAAAATTAAATTCTTTTAGAGAAAATAAAAAGAATTAAAACAATTTAATTTCAGAAAAATACTCCCATAAATTCTATCTTAAGGCCCACAGATTTGCATGACGGTGAGGAATCCTGATTGATTATACGCATTTATATGCGTGTAATTATATCTAAAACACTATAAATAAGCAAATCCCCATGTCAATTAATATGTAATTAATCAATTTTTATTTATTTTGTAGAAAATAAGCGGAATTGCGGAAACGAGAGAAAATTGTGTGAAATTGGAGCAAATTAGAGTTTCCGACAAAAAGATGAAATTGTCAATGCGGGTCGACCGTGGTCAACGCCATCAAGGGAGCGGAATTCAATTACCTCCGGTAGTATGTGCGGAATCGCATTGAGAAGAGAGAAGAAAGTAGAAGAAGAAAAGAAGAAGAAGAAAGAAATTAGAAAAAGAGAGAGAGAGAAGGAAAAAGAGAAAAAACAAAAAAAAAAAATCCTACCCTGACGTCATGATGACGTCAGCAGCACCACCATCAATTTTCCTTCCCTTTCTTTTCCTTCACGTGGCTGCTATTCTCTTCCTTTCTTTTTTCTTTCTTTTTCCTTTTTTTCTTTTCCTCTCTCCTTTCTTGTTTGGCAGCTAGCATCTCATCTATCTCTTCCTCTCTTGAAAGCCACCAGACGACCACACATATCAATTAAGGAATTAACCCAATTTTTCCTCTCCTCCCTCTCGGACGCCCAGACCCAATTATCCCCTTCCTTCTTCTTCTTCTCCCACCGAAACCAACCCACCTCCAACTCTCTCTCTCTCACAATTTCTTCCTTCTCATCTTTTTCATCCCACCTCACCAAGATTTTCTTTCCTCCTCACCAAGAATTTCTTCACCTCACCAAGATTTCCTCCTCACCAAGAATTTCTTCACCTCACCAAGATTTCCTCCTCACCAAGATTTTCTCCACCTCACCAAAATTACCCATCTTCTCTCCTTCTTTTCTATCACATCTCTACACCAAATCTCATCGATTTTATCAAGATTTGAAGGGGATTAAAGGAGAACCACTCCAAGCATCAAGGCTTCATCACTATCAAGATTTAGACTTGGGTAAAAGTGGGAGGTTATAAATCAAGACTTGTCATTTTTTGCTCTATAGCAATTGTGACTTATTCTTGTGACTTTCCACTTCTCTTCACCTTTTTCCTCTTCAATTGATGTATATTGAAATTGATGTTGTTTTGTATGGGTAGTGAGTAGAAATTTTGTTGGGGGTTAGGGTTGTGTGCCCTAGCCCAAATTTTATGTAAAGGATGCCTATTTTAACGTCATGATGCAATTTAATTTGTTGGATGCTTATATCAATTTTTGTTTGGTTGAAATGCATGTCTAGGAGCCTAGTCAACTCTAGGGTATGTATTTTGAGCATGTCTAGGATGGAGTTAGAGGCTTGACCCCCTCTAATTCCTAAGATAGAACCCTCAATTTGGTATTGTAGGGGTTATAAGCATGGTGATTTACACCCGCCGCGTGATTGCGAGGGTGAATCACTTAGTGGTCTAATTCTTGAGCTTTATGCCAATTAGAGCGACTTAGAGACCCTTGAACCGGCTCTAGCTCTCTCTAATTGAGTTTGTGTGACCCTTGAAACGGCGCATTAATACCGTAATTGAGAATATATGGTCCTTGAGCCTTGAACCGCCTAGGATACGACTACCGCCAAATGAAGAATTTTGCATCTACATTAAATAGCTTCCGGTACATAGGATTTGGGTGAAGGAACCTCCTAGCACCCAACACTCCCTTGTCTTGAATTTTTTCGCAAACTACTTTAGCATTTCATTTTTATTTTAGCAATTTTCTATTTTTGGTTCTTAAATTTAGTTTAAGTCTTCACATTTAAAAATCACAATTTCGGATACTTGTTGCTAGGATAATTTGTATTTGTGCTTAGTTGTCCGTAACTAAGTGGGGGTTCCCTATTCCCTTGGGTACGATACTTGGAGCTTAATTTATTTGCCCTAAACTTGATGACCGTGTTGTATTACGCGTGAGGCGCTAGTATAGGCACCGAATCAATGGCGCCGTTTTTATTTTTGCGTTATTGGTTACTTGTTGAGTTTTTATTATTGTAGTAGAAAAGAAAAGAAAAAAAAATGTTTAATTATTTGTTTGAATTACTTGTGTTTTTTTCTTGTATTCTAGTTTCTAATCATTTTCATAGTTCTCTTTTGAAGGTGCATGAGTGAACTTCCTAATAAGAGAGGAAGAGGTAGACCAAGAAAAAGAGTGAGAAATCCAAGGACAAATTCTTTTGCACCATCGAGGTCTACTTCACCTATTTTAGAAGAGAGATCACCAATCCAATATTTGAAGAGGAAGCAATGGGTGACGCGGAGAATAATGAGAGACCAATTAGAGCCTATAGTTGTCCTACCGTGGTCAATCAACCATCTTGTATTGTCTTGCCACCTTGTGGAGTCAATTTTGATATCAAGTCTTCTACTCTTCAAATTTTGCCAAAGTTCAATGGCTTTAGTCAAGAGAGGCCTTACACTCATGTGAAGATGTTTGAAGAAGTATGTGGTACACTACAATTGGGAGGACTTACACCGGATAGCTTGAAGATGCGTCTTTTTCCCTTTTCACTTCAAGACCGAGCAAGAGAATGGTTACATAGACTACCTCCCGCGAGTATACGATCATGGCGTCAACTTCAAGAAGAGTTTTTGAATGCATTCTTTCCTCCCCACCGGACTACAAGTATGAGAGATGATATCTTGAGGTTTATTCAATTTGATGGAGAGACTTTGCATGAGGCATGGGAGAGATTCAAGGACATTGACCTTGGATGCCCTCACCATGGCCTAGATAAGTGGTTACTTATTGATTCATTCCATAGAGGCTTGCTACCGGAATCTAGAAGACGTGTGGATAATGCCGCACTTGGAAGCATTGAAAATAAGCATGCCACGGAAGCTTGGGGTATCATTGAAGACTTATCTAAGCAAAGTGCAAGGTGGGACTCTCATGACCGAAGAAGAAGACCAAGAGATGAGTTTGAGAAACCAAGGAGTCGTGAATTGTATGATGAGCATAAGAGTCGAGATTCCTATGATGAGCCTAGGAGAGGCCGTGACACCCTTGATGATTCAAGGAGGAGCCGTGAGTTGTATGATGAGCCACGGACTCGTGAGCATGGTGTTGATAATGTTAGAGGCCGAGAGCCTTTGCCTAGAGGTCGTGGGATTTATGAGGTGTCTATGCCAAGTGATGGAATGATGAGTTCAAAGTTAGATAGACTTGAGAAAAAGATGGAGCAATTACTTGAGAAGCAAGATCGTGAGCCACACATTTCACAAGCTAAGGCCATGCATTCTACTCTTTCTACTTGTCTTTTATGTGAGTCTCCTAGCCATGTTACTCAAGAATGCCATTTAGCACATCAATATCCCGATTTTGTGGAAGAGCAAGCAAGGGTAATAAATAATTTTCAAGGAAGGCAACAAAAGAATGACCCTTACTCTCCAACATATAATCCGGGGTGGAGGAATCACCCCAATTTTTCATGGGGAGGCAACCAAGGTGGATCAAGTTCACAAGGTGGTGGTTCTTATAGTCATCAAGGGCAAGGAGGTTCTAGCAATGTTCAAAGAGGCTCTAGTGGCTCAAGTTTTGTACCCCAAGGTCAAGGAGGTTACTATGGTGCATCACATAGCCAAAATGGCTCAAGTTTTTCATCTTTTGGCCCTCACAACAATCAAGGGCAGATTTCACCTATGCATGGTACACAAGGAAATGTCACTTATCCTTATGGTTCGAATGTTCAAAATGGCCCTCCCGGGTTTGTGCAAGGTAGTGGCTATGGAAACACCAAGTTTCAAGGTGGTTCTAGTGCTTTTCATGGAGGCAACCAAGGCGGGAATTACAATCATACATCTATGTCACATGCTCCTTTGCATTCTAGTGAGCCTAGCAAACCCGGTTTTGAAGAGTTGATGAGTAAACTTATAGAAGCTCAAAATTCTACAAATGCGATCAACAAGCAAGCTATTGATTCTCTTCAAGCAGGCTTGCACAAATTGGAGACTCAAGTTGGGCAAATGGCCTCTTCTATGCACTCAAGACCACAAGGGTCTCTTCCTAGCAATACGGTGCCTAATCCTCGCCACAATGAGCAAGCAAATGCTATATCTATTCTTAGAAGTGGAAAGGTCTATGACAATAAGGTACACATGCCCCAAACTTCATCTCCTACTCCCTTGCATGTGTATGATAATATGTATGACCCCTATTCCTCCTCATCCCATTCTTATAATGGTTATGTTCCCTCTCCTATGCATGCTCCCAACTCCCCCATTTCAAATTCTAGAGATGAGTATGTTATGGTAGAGGATTGCTCTAGTGATAGTGATTTTGAATTGATTGATGGTGCCACGAGGGAAGAAAATGTACCTCGTGGCAATGTTGGAAATTCTTTAAATATGCATGATTTTAATTCAAAGGCGGATGGGAACCGGGGGGAAGAAAATGTACCCCCGGAAATTGGAGTGGGTGATGTGACTTTGTATACAAAAGGAAGAAATAAGGGGGTGGATAAGGAAGCCGGGGAGGAAGAAAATGTACTTCCCGGAGGTGCACAAGGAAGGAAGACCTCTTTATCTCATTCTACATCTTCAAAGTCTCATGTACCTACTTCATCCGCACCACCTAAGCATGTTCACTTTGGGCCTACCACTACTATTGCATCATCTTCTAGTGATCATATGGGGAGCAATAAGGTGGAAGACCGGGGGAGAAATAAGGTGGAAGACTCTTCTAAAAGGAAGCCTCATGCTCAAAATTCGGAGTCTACATCAAAGGGGAGAAATAAGGCGGAAGATTCTCATGTAACTAGTGGAGGTCCTAAGGATAGGACTACTCCGGTCTATTCTTCACTAGGGGAGGCCGCGTTGGCTAGGGATCCTAGTGGGACCGTGAGCACCCTTAAGGGTCCTATGGGTAACTTGAAATTTACCCCACCATTAGTTTTCTCTCAAGAGCCGATTTTGCCATATCCTAATGTGAAGAGGATGCAAGACCTCAAGAAGAAGAAAGAGCGTCAAAATGTGGAGTTCATGGAATTGTTCAAGAAGGTGAATATTAATATTCCACTTTTGGATGCCATTAAGCAAGTACCCTCATATGCCAAGTACTTGAAGGAATTGTGCACAAACAAGAGAAGGTTTAGGATGATGAATGTTTATCTTAGAGAGGAGGCCTCATCCGTAATTCAACGAAGGCTTCCTCCTAAACTTGGAGATCCCGGATGCTTTACCGTCCCTTGTACCATTGGATTGAGAAATTTTGATAAGGCACTTCTAGATCTTGGAGCGAGTATCAACCTTATGCCTTATGAAGTCTACAAAACACTTGCTTTGGAGGACATTAAACCGGTCAAGATTAAATTGCAAATGGCGGATCGAAGCGTGGTTTATCCAAGAGGAGTAGTAGAGGATGTCTTGGTGAAAATTGATGAGATATTGGTACCCGCCGACTTTGTGGTTTTAGATATGGAGCCTTTGAGTAGTGATAGTGAGGAGCTCCCCATTATTTTGGGGCGGGCATTCATGGCAACCGCCGGCACCAAGATTGATGTTCAAAAGGGAATCTTAACTATGACTGTGTTTGACACGACTATTGGGTTTCGAATCTTTGATGTTATGAAGAGTTCGGTGTATCTCAAAGATTGCTTTCGAGTTGAGACGATGGATATTATTGATGATCTTGTTGAGGAGTCTAGCTTGAGATTTAATGATGATGACATAATAGAGGACGTGAATCACATGGAGATTATAATGCCATTCCAAAAGGTATACAAGCCCAAAATAGTGCCTCTGCCTCCTATTACTTCTAGAGTGGTACCTTCTCTTGAAAGCCCACCTACACTTGAGTTGAAGCCCTTGCCGCCCACATTGAAGTATGTTTTTCTTGGAGACAAGGATACCCTTCCGGTGATTATTTCATCAAAGCTTAGTGAGTTGGAGGAAGGGAAGCTTCTTGGAGTTTTAAAGGAGCACAAAAATGCCTTAGGGTGGACAATTGCCGACATTAAGGGCATTTGTCCTTCTAAGTGTATGCACCGTATTCATTTAGAGGAGAACTCAAAACCGGTGCGAGATGCTCAAAGGAGGTTGAATCCTCCGATGATGGAGGTGGTGAAAGCCGAGGTGCTTAAGTTACTTGATGTGGGTGTGATCTATCCAATTAGTGATTCAAAGTGGGTTTCACCGGTGCAAGTTGTTCCTAAGAAAGGAGGAGTAACAGTGGTAACAAATGAAAAAGGAGAAGAGGAAGCACAAAGGGTACAAACCGGGTGGTGCGTATGTATTGATTATCGGAAGTTGGATGCCGCTACCCGAAAAGATCATTTTCCCCTTCCTTTTATCGACATGATGTTTGGATCGTTTATGGAAGTGCTCTCATTGTTGCTTTTTGAATGGGTACTCCGGATATAACCAAATAGCAATCACCCCCGAAGACCAAGATAAGACCACACTTACTTGCCCATTAGACACATTTGCTTATAAGAGAATGCCATTCGGGCTTTGCAATGCCCTTGCCACATTTCAAAGGTTGATGATGTCTATTTTCTATGATATGACTTAAAAATTTATGAAGGTGTTTATGGATGATTTTAGCATACATGGAGATAGCTTCGATGATTGCCTTACCCATCTATCACTTGTACTTGCGAGATGTGAGGAGACCAATTTGGTCTTGAATTGGGAGAAGTGCCACTTCATGGTAGATGAGGGAATTGTATTGGGGCATGTTGTTTCATCAAGAGGCATTGAGGTTGACAAGGCGAAAATTGATTTGATTGCACGGTTACCACCTCCGACTAGTGTGAAGGGTGTGAGGAGTTTCTTGGGACATGCGGGATTTTATCGGCGGTTTATTGAGAATTTTTCCTTAATCTCTAAACCTTTATGTGATCTCTTGGCGAAAGATTCTAAATTTGAGTTCACCTCCGATTGTCTACGTGCTTTTGAGTTACTTAAGGAGAGGTTGACACAAGCACCTATTATTGTTGCTCCCGATTGGTCACTCCCATTTGAAATTATGTGTGACGCATCGGACTTTGCCTTGGGAGCCGTGCTTGGTCAAAAGAGAGAAAAGCGCTTGCATGCTATATACTATGCTAGTAGGACTTTGAATGAGGCCAAATGAACTACACTACTACTGAGAAAGAACTACTAGCGGTGATTTTTGCTCTTGAAAAGTTTAGAGGTTATCTCTTGGGTTCAAAGTGATAGTCCATACGGATCATGCGGCATTGAGATATTTGTTGAGCAAAAAGGATGCCAAGCCCCGTTTGATTCGTGGGTGCTATTACTCCAAGAGTTTGATTTAGAGATTAAGGATAAGCCGGGTCGGGAAAATCTTGTTGCAGATCATTTGTCTAGACTTGAGTATGGTGGAGATTCTTCTGATATACCATTGGTTGAGCATTTTCCCGATGAGTACCTATTCCATGTTGATATTGAGACGCCTTGGTTTGCAGACTTTGTGAACTATTGGGCTAGCAATTGTACTTTCATTCCGGATCACTATGATGCACAAGCTAGAAAGAAGTTTCTTCGTGATGCTCGATCTTATATTTGGGACGACCCGTACTTGTGGAAGGTGGGCAAAGACCAAGTGATTAGACGTTGTATTCCTCAGTGGGAAGCCCCAAAGATTATTTCATTGTGCCACTCATCTTTATGTGGAGGTCATTTTGGTGGGAGGAGGACAGCTTTCAAGATTCTTCAATCCGGTTTCTTTTGGCCTACATTATTTCGGGATTGCCATACCTTTGTTCTTCAATGTGATAGATGCCAAAGGACCGGGAATATATCCTCCAAGGACCAAATGCCTCTCACTAACATTATGGGAGTTGAGATTTTTGATTGTTGGGGCATTGACTTTATGGGACCCTTTCCAAAGTCTCACGGGAATGAATATATCATAGTTGCGGTTGATTACGTTTCAAAGTGGGTTGAAGCCAAGGCCACACGAAAGAATGATTCCAAGGTAGTCACTAAGTTCTTAAAGGAGCATATTTTCTCTCGATTTGGGACTCCTAGGATTATCATTAGTGATGGTGGGACACATTTTATCAACCGGACTTTTGATGCTTTGTTGAAGAAATACGGGGTCAAGCATAAAGTTGCCACACCTTACCATCCTCAAACCTCCGGTCAAGTGGAGGTGTCAAATAGGGAGATTAAGAGAATTTTGGAAAAGACGGTCAACTCTTCTAGGAAGGATTGGGCTATTAAACTTGATGATGCTTTGTGGGCCTATCGGACCGCATATAAGACTCCTATTGGCATGTCTCCTTTCCGCTTGTGCTATGGAAAGAATTGTCACCTTCCGGTCGAGCTTGAGCACAAAGCTATGTGGGCTATCAAATTTTTGAATTTTGACTTGGAAGAAAGTGGTGAGAAGCGGAAACTTGATCTTTGTGAGTTGGAGGAGATTCGGGAAGATGCATATGAAAGTGCCAAATTGTTTAAGGAGAAGACCAAGGTGATACATGATCGACACTTGGTGAAGAAGACATTTCTTCCCAAGCAAAAAGTTCTCCTATACAATTCTAGGCTCAAGTTATTTCCCGGGAAGTTGAGGTCTAGGTGGAGCGGTCCTTTTGAAGTAGTTGAAGTTTTCCCACATGGCGCTATAGCAATCAAGAATCTAAATGGTGGGGAACCCTTCAAGGTAAATGGGCACCGATTGAAGCCCTATATGGACTCTACCTTTGACTCTCAAGAGGAGGTGATCATCCTCCAAGATGTTCCTTGACTCACTCTCTTGACATATGGACTGGCAATGAAGTCCTTAAACAAGGTGCTCGCTAGGGAGGCAACCCTAGCATTACTTGTGATGTTTCTTTCTTGTTGATAGTTGTGGTAGGTAGTTTAGTTCTTATTTTTGGGAGGTTGGGAGGAGGTTGGAATTCGGAGAAGATGAAGATATTTGGTATGGAAGATGACTTTTGGTTGTGAATTGATGGGATCAAGGCTATGAGCTTAATGGAGGACCCTTGTCCTTATTCCTTGCCTATTGTGTGGCGCATTGCTCTAGGACATTTTATGTTCTAAATGGAGTCGACTTTCTCATGAGCACTTTGAGCTATTATGGAGCATATGTTAAGGAAGTCAAGGCCTTGTGCCTTGAGGTTGGTGTCTAATATTAGTCTTCTTCAAAGGTCGTGAGCAATGGAGCGTCGCCAAAGGGGGTTTCCATATCTTTTCTCCGCATTTAGTTTAGTATAGTTGTGTAGGTTTTTCTTGTGCCTTCGCCCGGATCACTCTCATGCCTAATTCCGACTTGGATTTAGCTTTCGAGCTCACTTGACAACATTGAGGACAATGTTGGTTTTAAGTGTGGGGGTGAGGGCTCGGGCGCCTATGAAAAAAATAATAATAATAATAATAATAAAATAAAAAATAAAAATTAGCTTTATGTAATTATATTTTAGTGGTTAATGCCTTTTCCAACCCCAATGACGAGCCATGGACTTAACTTGTTATGATTGTGGATAGATTAAGCATGATCTAGGATTTTGAATTTGTTTTGTGATTGAGTGTATATGTGATCTATGCTTGACTATATGTGTGCACATAGCCTATGGTTAGGTTGGTTCATCATAATTAGAGAAGCATATAGATGATTTGATTGACTTGCATGCCTTATTTGTGAGCTTTTGAGTCTAATATCTATAGTGTATGCATTGTTCATTCACTTATTCTTTCATGTGTGTACAATTTCATGACATTGCGTATCTAGAACTTGCTTGAGACCTCTCGAGGCTACCTTTAGCTTGCGACATGATAGAAAGGATTGAGGCATTAGGACTATATACCACCATGGCCAAAGAAGCATGTGCCCGAAGATACTTACCACTAGATTGCCACTTTGAGCCTATTTTTATATTTAGCCTTTTTGTTCATTGACACCACAAATCCCTACCTAGCCTAAACACTTTTATCCTACCCTTCCATGGTAGTTGGTGAAGCGATTCGAGAGAATGACTTTATGTTTGAGTGCTTCAAAAGAAAGAAAAAGTAAAAAATGTGAGGTTACAAAAGAATAAGTGTGGGGGTGAGTGATTTGTATAGAAAAGAAAGTTCTCAAAAAAAAAAAAAAAAGTAGAAGAAGTTTTGAAAATAAAAAAGTTCAAGGAAAAGGAAAGTAGAAAAGGAGTGAAAAAAAAAAAAAAAGAAACGAAAGAGAAAGTCAAATAGAAGAAAATCCAAAAATAGAAAAAAAAAAAAAAAAAAGTAAAGTAAAGTATTGTACATAGTATAGTGTGGGTTGTACATTGGGATTAAAGTGAGTGAGTTAGCATTTGAAAGCAAAAGTCATATATATCTCTACAAGAGAGAATTGCTTCACAGGCTTACATGGACTTTGTATTTCCTTATCCTTCATTTCTTATAGCCACTTGCCCTTAGCCCCATTACAACCAAATAAAAGACCTCTTGATCTTGAATGTTGTGGGTTACCTAGCGGAGATGAGATCGAAGAGCAAGCATATGGCGGCGCGTGTTGTGAAATTGTTTTTGAGTGAAACACATATAACCCCTAAACACTTGAGTGGTAATATTTAGTGAACCTATGTGAGTTTAGCGGGTTATATCGGGTCTTCTATGTGCCTATTTGATTGTGGTGTATCGATTTGACACATGGTCAACACATGCATATACTTGAGCATTTTTCACACGTGCTTCTTAATTGCCTCACAAAATCAAAAATTTTATGTTGTGTTTACATCTACTTCATGGTCATGTACATAATTAGTTCTCCGAGGATTATGGTTGGAAAGGCTAATACCACACTTTCTTTATGTTTGAGTTAATAGATTTTTAGCATTTAATTTACATTTAGTTTGCTTGGGGACAAGCAAAGTTCAAGTGGGGGGGGGGGGGGGGGGGGTGTGATTATACGCATTTATATGCGTGTAATTATATCTAAAACACTATAAATAAGCAAATCCCCATGTCAATTAATATGTAATTAATCAATTTTTATTTATTTTGTAGAAAATAAGCGGAATTGCGGAAACGAGAGAAAATTGTGTGAAATTGGAGCAAATTAGAGTTTCCGACAAAAAGACGAAATTGTCAATGCGGGTCGACCGTGGTCAACGCCATCAAGGGAGCGGAATTCAATTACCTCCGGTAGTATGTGCGGAATCGCATTAGAAGAGAGAAGAAAGTAGAAGAAGAAAGAAATTAGAAAAAGAGAGAGAGAGAAACAAAAAAAAAAAAAAAAATCCTACCCTGACGTCATGATGACGTCAGCAGCACCACCATCAATTTTCCTTCCCTTTCTTTTCCTTCACGTGGCTGCTGTTCTCTTCCTTTCTTTTTTCTTTCTTTTTTCCTTTTTTTCTTTTCCTCTCTCCTTTCTTGTTTTGCCAGCTAGCATCTCATCTATCTCTTCCTCTCTTGAAAGCCACCAGACGACCACACATATCAATTAAGTAATTAACCCAATTTTTCCTCTCCTCCCTCTCGGACGCCCAGACCCAATTATCCCCTTCCTTCTTCTTCTTCTCCCACCGAAACCAACCCACCTCCAACTCTCTCTCTCTCAACTCCACCGAAAATTCAATGTCTCTTGAGAATTCTTGGGCCTTGTTGCGTCACCTTCATGCCTTGTCACCTTCCAACGTCATAACACTTCATTTTCTATTCTTCTTCATGGTAACGTGGAAACTTCATTGGTAAGCTTTCCTCCTTTTCGCAGGTTTTCCTGGTTGGACCAGGAAAGCTTCATTTCTTCATTTCTGCTCATTTGTGCTTCCCTTTGTACTTCATCTTGTCTCCCTCCAACGTTTGGCTACCTTCTCTCTCCATTTGTTAGCTCATTTTCAGCTCATTGTGACAAGGACCTGAAATAGAAACTGTTAGTGAAATAGAAACTTTCCTAAAATGAAAAAGGGCAACTTTCCTAAACTGAAAATGGGAAACTTTCTAAAAATGAAAAATAAAAACTACAAAAATGGAAACTTTCTACAAATAGGAACTTTCCCAATCGAAGAATGGAAACTTCCCTAAACAGAGTTTTATTAAGGAAATAACGCAGAAAATGTAGGGAAATGCAGTTAAAACGTCGCATTAAAATGCTCCTATCAAATTCCCCCACACTTAGCTTTTGCTAGTCCCTTAGCAAAATCACACTAAGACTCAACGAAAATTAAAGACTCTATAAATACTATGACTCTATTGCCCTTCAACTTTTTGTCTCAGCAATCTCTTACTTTCATAACACCAAGATTAGCACTTAACCAAAATTCAATGTTAGGCATCGAGAGTTAATTGAAAACATAATCTTCACATACACAAGTAGGACTGGTTGTAACAATGGTGGGGTTCTGTTAAACATGTTTCAGACAAGTATGATTCAAATCCTCACAAGGTATGTCCACTCTTCTTTCTCAGAATCCAAGGCAATGCTTAAGCTTATACACTCAAGTATATGTGAAAGATAACAAGTATATCACTAATGTAAGAAGCGAAAGCACATGTATAATTTTCTTTAAAGTCTCATGAAGGATACCAACTACTTGCACAGATGGACCCAAGCCATAGGTTCAACTCTTGTAACTCATCTCCACATCAAGGACTGCCCCATCTTAAGGATCAAGAAGGTCTTCTTAAAGGTTGTAATGGGGCCAAGGCTCAAGGTTTTACAAAATGAAGGGTAAGGTTTTATCAAAGTGTCCTAAAAACCTAGTAGAGCACATATAGATGTAGAAACCTCAAGAAATCCACCAAGGCATTGCAAAAACGTCACTTTCCCTAGAGGTAACATAAAAGGGGCCTAATGTCTTCATGTTGGGCTCAACCGTCCTTCTAAACTTCCTTTGAACTCTAGTGAATTGGACAAAGACCAAATTTTCCAATAGTGGGCCTTCAATTCAAAGTAAACTCCAAATCCACCAAGTATGGGGGACTAAAATCCATAAACACATATTATTTTTTTTTTTCTTTTGCTTTTTTTTTTTCATTCTTCTCTTTTTTTTTTTTTTTTTTTTATAGACAAGTCTACCCCCACACTTGAACTTCCACCTCTTCTCAATCTTCATTCTCAATGCCAAATCCTCAAGTAAAGTCCCCAAAGATAGCTCCACTAAGTTTTTAGAGCAAAGGCTACGATTGTAACTATACTAAGGTTCAGGGGTTAAGGATTTTAAGGGTGAAGAAAGAAAAGGCTTAACGTAGGCACAAATGGGTTTTTCTAGGGGAGTCCCACGGCCGGGCAAATGGGGAACAAGCTTATTGGCAATGGTGGTAATTCCTAGGGTGCCTCTATCCTTCCAGAATCAGGGACATTGAAAACGTCTCTCCACAAGCACAAGAGCGAATTCTAGCATTCTCTAGTCCATCAAACTTAATCTATGACATGCTCATATTCTGTACCAAGGTCACTAGATCCATATCCACTACACATGCATGCATTTTTCATATATCTCAATTAACCAAAGAATACCATGTTAAAAATCATCTCAATATTGTGATCTTCTTTTAGCCATAATTTCAGAGATATAGAATCATCCTAGACAGTTGAAAGGGCATCATATGACTCGAAAATAAAAACAAAAACAAATTTTTTTTTTTTTTTTTGAAATTTTTCCCTTTTTAAAATTTTTTTTTTTTTCACAAAACGGACTACCTAAAAACACACCTTTTTTTTTTTTTTTTGACATTTTTTTCAATTTTTTTGTATTTTCCAATATATATGACTCAAGACAAAAGTATAAATCCCTTCCCCCACACTTAAATATTGCATTGTCCTCAATGTAATTAATCATAAGCATGCAATGAAACAAATAAGCATATAGGGATGAAATTTACGAAAATAAAGACTAAAACAAAGGAAAAAAAATTTAAGAAAATAAAAGAAATAGGGAAAGAGAAAGCAAATCTGTGTTATTGACTCCTTCACAGCTGCTTCTGAATTGGGTTGCCTCCCAAGCAGCGCTTGAGTTTAACGTCTTTCAGCCAGACGGTACCTCCATTAAATAAAGTTAGTGACTATAATTAACAAAGAAATACAAAATATATACATAAGTAACTATGAATTACAAAGTACAAGTATAATTAGCAAGTATATTGTACATAATTTCTCACACAAGACACAAGTTAAGTACACAAGTGAGTAAAAAAAAAAAAAAACACGAAAAATATTTACACAAGTGTTTTTTTTTTTTGTACGTTAGTGTATCACAACATTTTCTTTTGTTATAAATATTATTGATATCGAATCTAATTCCAAGCGGTAAATCAAGTGGACGTGCGGCCCAAGTATAGTCGCCTAGACACAAAGTCCCTCTTACAGCTTTTGGGCAACCTTACTGAAATGGCCAGGTGGGGGAAGACGAACACGAGAGGAAAAATCCATTTTGGCATGAGCTACTCCCACATAGTGGTTTAGGCCCATTTGCAAGCACTTCTGGATTCAAAAACCCGTCATGAACGTTGTCCCCTTCCTAGACACCACCTCACATAGGCTATACTTACTTGGATGAAAAAGGTCCTAAGTGTGAAGACAGTTCAATGAATGTTAATAAAGGCCGCCCTCAACCTTAAGGGACCTGGACTAGGTACCAATAAGGGGTTTAGGCCAATATTAAAAACACGACTTCACCTATTCCTCTTATTCCTCTTTAATTTACAACTCACAATTAAAATTTGGTATTCAATAATATAAATAACAACCTAAGTAGTTAATTAACTAATTAACTAACAATTAAGAGAATTACAAACAATTAACAAGTAAATTTTTTTTTTTTCGAACACAACATATAAACAAAACAAATATTCACATATTTAACAAGTGATTTTTCAATCCCCGGCAACGGCGCCAAAAATTGATGCGTCCGAAAGCAAGCGCATAATTTAACCCTAAAATGTCATTAGTAGTATATAATAAATAGGGATCGTTCTATTCCGGGGATTGAGGGTACACCTGTCATTGTCAAACAATTAAACAATTAAAATTAAAAACAAAGTATAATATTTACAAAGATATAACAAAATATATACATATTTACGAAAAGGGGGGATTTTTGGTTTTGATTTTCGAAAAATAAACTAAGTTAACAAAACAATTAAAATGCAAAAACATAAAAATACGAATGGAATGAGAGAACAAAGATTAAAACTGAAACTTATGATTAAAATCGATTCAAACCCTAATATTGTTCATCTAAGTCATGAGAAAGGAGTTGATCATGTGAAACGTTCGAAAGCAAACAATTTCCCATATTTTACTTTTCAATGCTAATTAACCTAAGCGAAAGCACCTAGATTAATCCTATCAAACATGCAATCAAACCCTAGAAAGCTAGTCAATCATCATGTTTAACGCATTACACATAGAGAAAGGCTATCAACTCAAGTGTACAACTTAGTATGGAAAAGTCCACCTAATTGCAATCCTCGTTAATTAAATTCGATCTTTGTACAAAACCTTTACTACTTTGATTCAAGTTTACACAAAACGAAAAGTCGATTTCATGTTCTTAAACCTAGCACCAATTATATCGAAACCCTAAGTGTTTGCAACCACATAAGGTTAAAATACAAAAGTTATCTATAACGCAAATTTAATTAAACAAACCCACATAAGCAACTCTCGAAGAACAATAATATGAATCTGAAAATTCTCAATTAATCATAAAAATTCCAGAAAATATTTGTTCAAACACATATGTCAACTAGTTCAAACCAACGAAATTCAAAGCAAAGGTTACAAAGGAGAATCGGATTACACCGTGAGATGGAGATGGTGATGAACGATATTGATGTGGTGGTCTCTTGAATCTCGAAAGCAAGCTTCAAGGTTGGAGATGGATGATGGATGCTCACGGCTATGCTTCTTCTCCCTTGGCCTTGCTTGAACTCGTGGAGATGACTAGAGGATGGAGAAACTCACGGCTATGCTAAGAAGATTTTCTAATTTTTTTCTAAAGTATAAATTGTATGGGAGAGGACCCCTTCTCAACGTCAAAGAGGGGAGTATTTATAGGAGCACGGCTAGGGTTCACAAAGCAATCAGAAATTTCCACATAGCTACCACCAATGAGAATTCGCCAAATAAGCTTTGTGATGTAGTCCAACCAATGGTATGATGCCAAGTAAGCTTGTGATGTGTTCCCACCAATCAAAATTCTCTAAAATACCTCCCTAATATTTAATTGCCGAATTTCCTTGAAATTATTCTGATTTTCTTCATGAATTTCAGCTAACATTCCTTTAGGGAATTTAGGGATGCACCTAGCCACGTTTTGAGCTTTTCCTTGGTGCACACATATTTTCCTTCCATAAAAATCTCCCTTGAATCTCTCTTGGCATCATCTCCTTGATTATTTCTGATTTTCACGTTGGCAATCACACCAAATTATTCCTCCAACAATATTTCTTTCCATAAAAATCTCCCAAGAAAATCTCCAAGACATATCCTTCCTTGCATGGCGTCCATCACCTTTATCTTGATTGATTTTTACGCCACTCCTTGTTTCTCTCATTACACATCACGGCAAGACACATAAGGCATCCCAAAAATATCTCATAACGTCACAAAACCCTAGCTCCCTTGGGCTTTTATCCATTTTTGCCGAAAATTCAATGTCTCTTGAGAATTCTTGGGCCTTGTTGCGTCACCTTCATGCCTTGTCACCTTCCAACGTCATAACACTTCATTTTTCTATTTCTTCTTCATGGTAACGTTGGAAACTTCATTGGTAAGCTTTCCTCCTTTTCGCAGGGTTTCCTGGTTGGACCAGGAAAGCTTCATTTCTTCATTTCTGCTCATTTGTGCTTCCCTTTGTACTTCATCTTGTCTCCCTCCAACGTTGGCTACCTTCTCTCTCCATTTGTTAGCTCATTTCAGCTCATTTGTGACAAGGACCTGAAAATAGAAACTGTTAGTGAAAAATAGAAACTTTCCTAAAATGAAAAAGGGCAACTTTCCTAAACTGAAAATGGGAAACTTTCTAAAAATGTAAAATAAAAACTACAAAAATGAAAACTTTCTACAAATAGGAACTTTCCCAATCGAAGAATGGAAACTTCCCTAAACAGAGTTTTATTAAGGAAATAACGCAGAAAATGTAGGGAAATGCAGTTAAAACGTCGCATTAAAATGCTCCTATCATTCTTCCTTCTCATCTTTTTCATCCCACCTCACCAAGATTTTCTTTCCTCCTCACCAAGAATTTCTTCACCTCACCAAGATTTCCTCCACCTCACCAAAATTACCCATCTTCTCTCCTTCTTTTCTATCACATCTCTAGACCAAATCTCATCGATTTTATCAAGATTTGAAGGGGATTTAAAGGAGAACCACTCCAAGCATCAAAGGCTTCATCACTATCAAGATTTAGACTTGGGTAAAAGTGGGAGGTTATAAATCAAGACTTGTCATTTTTGCTCTATAGCAATTGTGACTTATTCTTGTGACTTTCCACTTCTCTTCACCTTTTTCCTCTTCAATTGATGTATATTGAAATTGATGTTGTTTTGATTATGGGTAGTGAGTAGAAATTTTGTTGGGGGTTAGGGTTGTGTGCCCTAGCCCAAATTTTATGTAAAGGATGCCTATTTTAACGTCATGATGCAATTTAATTTGTTGGATGCTTATATCAATTTTTGTTTGGTTGAAATGCATGTCTAGGAGCCTAGTCAACTCTAGGGTATGTATTTTGAGCATGTCTAGGATGGAGTTAGAGGCTTGACCCCCTCTAATTCCTAAGATAGAACCCTCAATTTGGTATTGTAGGGGTTATAAGCATGGTGATTTACACCCGCCGCGTGATTGCGAGGGTGAATCGCTTAGTGGTCTAATTCTTGAGCTTTATGCCAATTAGAGCGACTTAGAGACCCTTGAACCGGCTCTAGCTCTCTCTAATTGAGTTTGTGTGACCCTTGAAACGGCGCATTAATACCGTAATTGAGAATATATGGTCCTTGAGCCTTGAACCGCCTAGGATACGACTACCGCCAAATGAAGAATTTTGCATCTACATTAAATTAGCTTCCGGTAGATAGGATTTGGGTGAAGGAACCTCCCTAGCACCCAACACTCCCTTGTCTTGAATTTTTTCGCAAACTACTTTAGCATTTCATTTTTATTTTTAGCAATTTTCTATTTTTGGTTCTTAAATTTAGTTTAAGTCTTCACAATTAAAAATCACAATTTCAGATACTTGTTGCTAGGATAATTTGTATTTGTGCTTAGTTGTCCGTAACTAAGTGGGGGTTCCCTATTCCCTTGGGTACGATACTTGGAGTTTAATTTATTTGCCCTAAACTTGATGACCGTGTTGTATTACGCGTGAGGCGCTAGTTGTAACGTCCCGAACCTAAATCCACGTGTTTACTAGTCATTTGGACGGTAAACGACCTTTACTTTCACTTTTACTTTCGGTTTAGTACTTTTGGTGGCCCTAAAAGTTGACTTTTTGTTCGGGTCAAAATTTGAGAAAATGTTCTTCATAGAAGTTGTAGAGGACGTTAAACCGAGCGCGTGCATATGTGGTACGTAAAAATCGGACTTCGTATGCGAAAGTTATAAGCGAAAATGTGAAAATTACTGTTCATGGTAAGTAGTATATATTTGAATTTTTACTGTTGGCAGGTAACTTTCCTTTTTTCTCTCTCTCTCCTCCTCCCCCGCGTTTTTCTTCCTCTCCTTGGTTCTCTCTGCAACTCCGGCCATCTCCCTCCTCCGGCCACCTGGTGGCATAAAGCCGACATCTTTGGACTCGTCTCCGCCCCCTCTTGGCACCTGTGGTGGTAGCTCACGGCGGTTTGGCCGGAAAACGAGGCATCGGCCCGTAAAAGTTTACTGTAGCAGTTTGGGATTTTCGTCGATTTCCGGCGATTCCGGCCATCTCCGGCCACCAAACCGGCGTCGAAGGAGCGGTTTTTACCAAGGATCATGTTGCCCCTAGCCTTGAGCCACGATTTGCAGTGTGGAGGTCGAATCGAAGGTTTGAAATTCTGAATTACTATTCACAATTCGGGTTCAAACTTCTCTTTAATTGTTGAGGTACTTCCGCTCATTTTCTAATTTAGTCACAGTTGAAAGAATTAATGGGTGTGTTGAGAAGGTGCTACTGCCAAATTTTGGTGTCCATTGGAGTTGGTGACAGTGGCGGCGGCGCCGCCACTGTGGGCGGCGGTAGCGGCGGCTAGGGTAGCTTTTTAATTTCAATTTCTGGCTAGTTAAATTCTATAATTATCATAGAGCATATATGTGAAGTTTGGTGAATTTTGGAGGAGTTTGGAATTGTTTGTGAATTGTTGAAGTTTGGAGTTTTGTGGTGGAATTATGGGAAATCCGACCGTCGGATTTCCCTCGTTTTCATTATGGAATATGTAAATTGAGGAATTAGAATTGTGGAAGAGATTTGGGTTGTGAGAAGTATTGGAGATAGGGATTTTCGGATTTCGTTTAAGTTCGTAATTATTTTATCGGATTACCGTTTATGGAAATATAATTGTGTACAGGGCAATGTCGCGAGCTACGGCTAGATGAAGGAACTCGTTTGCGTGGTTGCCCAATAGTACTGTGAGTGGACGTTTGTTTTAAATAAGTGATGCATGCATTTATTTATTAAAGCTTGTTCTATTTTATTAACGTATTTTCCGAGCATATAAAGTTAATTGCGAATTATCTCATGGATTTACTTTTAAATAATGATTCTCATGAAGTATTTATGTTTTGTTATCGGTTGTGAGTTTTGGTTATGAAGTTGTTATGCTCGGATTCGAATTTTAAATGATGTTGATTTTCGACGAATTGATTTCGATGTGATTTTCGAGTTATTACTGTTTATTCTTTATAATCGTCGATTTGAGATTTCTGAAAGATTTTCGAAATGGGATTTCGATGGAATAATTCTTGTTTATTTATTCGATTTTTGGCATTGGGAATGCCTCATTGACAATCTATTTATTTCTTTAGCGTGTGGGACACGCTGTTAATTTATACGACTCTTTGAGTATTTCCGGGTACGGTTGGGAATCGTACCCGTGTTGTCTTTATACGTGGGACATGGGGAAGCTTTATTGATTTATCGGTTTTTACCACCATACCCAGGGTCGTTATATATATATATTATATTATTGGCTAGCCTATTAGTACTCCTCCCTACTTACTATGTGTTCGTAGGTGAGTAGAGGAGAGCATGGGATGCTCTAGAGTGTGGGACACTCCGACCCGAGCCATAAGGTTCCCTTCTTTTGTATGGTGAAACTTCTTCCCCATATTTTATCGTTGCTTGACTAGCGGGGCTAGTCCGATTTTCACTGTAGCCAGCGGGGCTGGTCTTATTTTATTGAGAAATGAGATTTCAGTTTTACGATATAGTTTTCAAATGTGGTGACTAGCAAGGCTAGTCGATTTATCGTTATTCTTGGATTTAAAGCTAAATGTATTTTTTCTAATTGTTGCATGCATCGGTTATTAAGGAGAATAAATGTGGGAAAGTATGAAATCCTTTTTCCTTTAAATTGTTTATTTTTGTCCACTCACGCTAACGTTTTTCGTCTACTTTCCCCTGGGCCTTTCGGTTTCTAATGCCCAGTTTGCAGGCGAATTAGTGGAGGTCGGGCGTACATGACATTTGAGGCATAGTTGTCACTACTTCCGCAGTGTAGGATCACTTGATCCTTTACTCTTCTGTTATATCCCTGTGTATAGTAGTATTGCTCTGCATAACCTTGGGATTAGTATTTTTTTGAGTTTTGTGTTTTGTGAAAGTGGAGTTGTTGGTAATTGGGAGCATGGTGGCTCCAGGAGTATAAGGTTGGTTTGCTTGTAGTGTTTTGTGTGTTTTACAGGTTTTGGGTAGTCCATTTTAGAGGTGACTCTGCCGAATTTTTGGTAGAGTTATCCCTAAGGTGGGCCCCACAGGGCCACCTCGGATTTCAGGGTGAAATTCGGGGCGGGTCCTGTCACTAGTATAGGCACCGAATCAATGATCCAGCTAGGATTCTTCATGAATTTTTCGTTTTCTGCCTATTTGACTCCAAACACTCTACAAGACTCTTAAAATGACTCGATGACTCAAAACACGAAACTTAAGGGAGAAACAATGCTAAAATGGGGCACATATTCAATAATATCGTCACACTTTTTGGTCCTATCACCTAGCAAGGGCATTAAGTGGCAGACGATTATTGGACTCTCAAATCTAACGTAGTTACCCATTCGTCTATAAGAACCCATCATAGAGCGTTGTGGCGACGCAATTGGCACATAAATGGGACACTCAAATATGCGTAAGCACGATTGTACCTAGTCACTAGTTGTAACACAGAGGTAGATTGAGTGGCGATATGTCGTAGACAAATTAGCATAGCTGGATGTGGTATTGCATCACCCCAAAAGGATATAAGGAGATTGGTGTGCATTACCAATATCCGGGCTACCATCATAGTCGTTTCCGCTAGACCATTTGGGTGTGTACATGAGAATATGATGTCCAACATCAATCCCAATGCAATAACCATCGAAAGTCTTCGATGTAAACTCTGTAGCATTGTCAAGTCCAATTGACTGAAGTGGGGTAGTTGATAGGAACAAAAAAGTGTGACGATATAATTGATTATGTGCCTCATTTTAGTCTTATTTTTCCCTTAGTTTAGTGTTTTGAGTCATTAAGTCATTTTGAGAGTCTTGTTGAGTGTTTGGAGTGAAATAGGCGGAAAAAGTAAAATTCATGAAAAATCCTAGCTGGATCAGGATTCCTAACTGTCAACTGTTTTTGCGGTCTTTACATTTTAATTCCCGTTATTTTCTCTAGAAAATTCTGATATTCTCCTGCTTGTTGTAGGAAACCTTGCCTGGTGGAACTCTTGGAAACAGCAATGATGGGTCATAAAATAAAGCAATTAAGATATTTGACCATGCAATGAAGAAGGGAAATAAAGGAGAAAGATGTTTTCAGTTGGGGAATAAAGGAGAAAGACGTTTTCAGTTGAGGAATAAAAGAGAAAGATGTTCAACTGGAAAATAAATAAGAGAAAGACGTTTCAGCTTGGAAATTAAAGGAATGCCCCATTATGAGAGGAGTTAAGGCCATAAAGGAGATGTTTCAATTGGGAAATTAAAGGAATTATGATGCATCCCATCCGTCCAATGATGAAGGGTATGATCGACAAAAGCCACCAATGCTCCCCTATAAATAGGCAACATCCAGAACATAATTTGCATCACTTCCCAGCCAAGATCACTTTCTGGCCAAAAACCATTCCAAACTGCCCAATTCACTCCTCAAATCTCCATCTCCTACAGACCGTGACCACCATCCATCCATCAATCTACGAAGCTTTTAGGCGCGAGTCAAGGATGCTCCACCACCAGCAGAGACAGTCATCACCGTTGCTAAGCCGCTAAGAATAATTTTTGTTTCGGTTTTTTGTGTTTCAATTTGTGAGTTGTGTAATTGGAGACACGAAATTTTTTAGAATATTTTTATTAATATTTTTGAGATTTTCAGTTTCAGTTTATTATTGAGTTTTCTGAATTCTTTTATGATGCATGTTACAATCTTGTGCCTTTTACGTGTTTAGGTAATTTTCAGAGTTAGGTTAATAAGTTTGCATGCTAGAATAACGGTGAGAGTTCTTGTGTGTTGCTTAATTTGCCAAGAGTAATTGTTATTTGTTAAGACGCTGAGTTAAACAAGTAGTAATTAGTTCTAACGGGTGGTAAAAATCATGCTTTAATGATTAAACGATTCTGGAAATTACGTGTTAAATTCTATGTGTTATGGTTAATTTGCACGTGTGAGTTGATTAGAGGGTTAGATAATACTACTAGTTAAGAGAATTACGCTGAGTGTTTTCCAAAATTAGTAGTATTAGGCTTGGTAAGGACTTTTCCGATCCATGCCTACATTAGAATGAATCAGATAAGTGGATTGATCCGCTGAGGCTTTTCATTTGAGCTCTTATCTAGGCATTAAAGATGGGCACATTTTTGTAGCATGTTGAAATGGATTTTTTGTTTTTACACTTAGTAATTTTCGAGTGGTAATGGTCTAGGTTAGGGAAGTCGATCATTGTATATAGTTTTATTTGTTTTGTTTTTATTTTTAAGTAGATTAGAAACCAAATTCAAAAACCCCCATTTTATTCTTTTATTTGTTAATTGACCTTTTTGTGTAGGTGTACCCTACAATCCCCGGACTGAACAATCCCTGCTTATCCTATACTGACAACTACATTTTGCAGGGTTAAATTGTGAGGTTGTTTCAGCCGCATCAATTTTTGGCGCCGTTGTCGGGGATTGTTTAAATCCCTTGCACTTAAAGTGTCATCGATTTTGTTGTATATTGAATGCATGCTAATTTTTGTTCTACACTTGTGGAATGATGACAAATTGCGATTTCGGTTAGGCCAAGCTTTAATTGTGGTTTAGTTTAAGTTTTATGAGTGTTACAAAATTAAGCATGTCTTTTATCATTGTTGTACAATTTGTAGAAGTTGTTTTTTTTAACCATATTGTAAATTGAATGTATTTCACTTAGATTTTTCTTTTTTTTCAGCATGTTGTAAATTGTATATTGTAAATTGTAGAATGAGTTTTTTTTTTTAGCATGTTGTAAATTGTATGTGTTTCACTTAGATTATATACTTAGGATATGAATTTAGCTAAATACTTAATTGTTGTAAGTGTGTAAAATCGTATGAGTAGACAAGGGCCATTTTGTTAATATTGGCCTAAACCCTTCATTAGTACCTTACTAAGGTCTCTTGAGGTTGAGAGTGACCTTTATTAGCACTTGGAGAACGGTCTAACACATAAGTTAATTTCCCAACTGAGTAAGGGGTTCATACGGATAATGTCTTAGGTTGAGACCCTGGGTGATGGGTTCAATTGGATCTCAGAGATACTATAGAATGAGCCTAAACCACTATGTGGGAATAGCCGATAGGGGCCTAAACCTCAATGAGGGAGTAGCCTCCGTAGTATCACTAAAAAGAGTCCTCCCTCTCACTTACCTCTTAATCTAGCCATTCGGCCTTCTGAAACAAAGGAAAGAGACTTATGTCTAGGCGACTATCCCTATATCGTATCTCACCAATAGTAGTGGTTTCTATTGGGCTCGACTTATAACTTGGAATCAATTGAGATATTAACTATGTTTATAATAAAAAATAAATAAATAAATAAAAAATGATGTGTGACATGTTTTAGGTATATTGGATTAAACATGACCTTGTCAAGGGTAGCTATTCTATAGTCCCATTGCACACCGAGGTCCTCTGTTCCAGTACCTAAGTATGTAAATGTAAAAGTAACTTAGAAAGTAGGAAAGACATAATGTTTGTATTTCGAACCTAGTATATGTTACTTACACTTGACCCAAGGAATGAGCATGTGTGAACAAGGAGAAAAGTCCAGGCTGAAGGACTATAAATATTAAGCGCTGCATGGGAGGCAACCCATTTCAACCGAAGCTGTGAAGGAGCCATCAACGAGAGTTTGACATTTCTATCCTTTCACTTGTTTAGGTTGAATTGTACTTGTGTCTTTGTTTGTTTGTTTGTTTGTTTTACCCTTCCCTTATTTTCGTAGCCCCCCATATTTAGGGTCTATATACCATATTTTTTTGCCTACATTGAGGACAATGTAGATTCTAAGTGTGGAGTGGGTTTACACCTTTATTTCAGAATATTTTCAGTTTTTTTTTTTAAAAAAAATTGTTGGTTTTATAGTCTTTTTTTTTTTTTTTTTTGTGTCTTAGGAAGCTCCTAACATCTAGGATGAACATGTCTCTGAATTCATGGCTGAAGGTTTTCACAATCGAAATAGGACTTAATTGAATTCTGTGGTTAATCGACGTTGTGATGCTTGTATGAAGATTTGAGATAGGATTGTAACTTGGTTCATTAAGCATGCTAGGATTAAGTCTAATTCATTTGACCCTAAGTGAGCTGTTGAGCTAAAAAACTTTCTTTTCGAGTGCTTAATTGATAATTCTAGAATTTCGTGGCTGTATTTGCAAAACCTCATCATTCTTTGAAAATCCAATGATCATGTGCCATAGATTTTAATGGATTAGAGAGTACTAGAACTCGACTGTTGTGACTGTCAAAACATGTATGCCATAATATGCACTGATCCTGGATAGGATAGAAGGCATTAGGGTAACCACCATAGCCAAACAAGCATGTGTCCCCAATTGTGCCCGTCGTGGGACTCCTTAGAATGAACCCCTTTGAGCCTATGTTGAAAACCTTTGTTTCATCACCCTCACTACCCTACCATGAGCTTAGTATAGGATATCTCTACCCTTGTCTTAGGGACTTAGTAGAGCATGACATAGTATGTAGGGGTGACGATGAAAGACAAGTGTGGGGTGGGAAAAATCCAAGAAAAAAAGAAGAGAAAGAAAAAAAAATTTACCGTAAAAAAAAATGAAAGAAAATGAAAATGAAAAAGAAAGAAAGAAAAACGGCAAAAGAAAACTCTTGGGAAATTGTCGAAGTGTGGTTTTGGACTTTCAAATTTGTAGAAGGCTCAAAGTTGAAAATTATGCTTTTGTCCATTCCCATGTTGGTTAGAGTGAAGGTTTGGCCCAAAACAATGATATTTGGTCTACAAAAATGATGACATAAGGTGGTCCTTATATGCTCTACTAGGTCCTTAGGATTTTTATATCCTTAATCTTCATTTCGAAAACCCTAGCTTAGCCCCATTACAACCTGTTTTAAGTGCTGACTTGATCCTTGAGATGGGCAGTCTTTGGTTAGTGGAGTCAGGTACGCAGTCAAGCTTATGGTTTAGGTCCATTTGTGCACTTAGTCATTTCTTGAGTTCTTTAATAATTCTTCACAAAATGCGTTTATTGATGAAAAATGCAAGCTGTTTGTTGCCTTACAATTTATTATCTTGCATATACTTGAGAGTGAAGCTTTTAAGCATAGCCATTTCTGAGAGAAAATCGAGAGTATGCCCTGTGAGTTTGGATTGGACTTGTTCGAAACATGCTATCATTCACTGTATAACTTAAGTTCTCCATATCTTGCTTAGTCATATGAATGTCACAGGTTTATTAACCATGGAATTATCTATGCAATTTTGATTAAGTGTTTAACGTGAAAGCCATGAGTTTGGAGTCTCTGAGACAACAGTTAGGGGAAGTAGAGTCATTTACTTGTTTTTTGTCGAGTCGTTGTTTTGTTTTGTATTTTTGTTTTGCTAAGGGACTAGCAAAAGCTAAGTGTGGGGAAGTTGATAGGAGCAAAAAAGTGTGATGATATAATTGATTATGTGCCTCATTTTAGTCTTATTTTTCCCTTAGTTTAGTGTTTTGAGTCATTAAGTCATTTTGAGAGTCTTGTTGAGTGTTTGGAGTGAAATAGGCGGAAAAAGTAAAATTCATGAAAAATCCTAGCTGGATCAGGATTCCCAACTGTCAGCTGTTTTTGCGGTCTTTACATTTTAATTCCCGTTATTTTCTCTAGAAAATTCTGATATTCTCCTGCTTGTTGTAGGAAACCTTGCCTGGTGGAACTCTTGCAAACAGCAATGATGGAGTTATAAAATAAAGCAATTAAGATATTTGACCAAGCAATGAAGAAGGGAAATAAAGAAGAAAGATGTTTTCAGTTAGGGAATAAAGGAGAAAGACGTTTTCAGTTGAGGAATAAAAGAGAAAGATGTTTCAACTGGAAAATAAATAAGAGAAAGACGTTTCAGCTTGGAAATTAAAGGAATTGCCCCATTATAAGAGGAGTTAAGGCCATAAAGGAGATGTTTCAATTGGGAAATTAAAGGAATTATGATGCAATCTCATCCGTCCAATGATGAAGGGTATGATCGACAAAAGCCAACCAATGCTCCCCTATAAATAGGCAACATCCAGAACATAATTTGCATCACTTCCCAGCCAAGATCACTTTCTAGCCAAAAACCATTCCAAAACTGCCCAATTCACTCCTCAAATCTCCATCTCCTACAAGACCGTGACCACCATCCGTCCATCAATCTACGAAGCTCTTAGGCGCTGAGTCAAGGATGCTCCACCACCATTGCAGAGACAAGTTCATCACCTTGTTGCTAAGCCGCTGAGGAAAGCTTCAAAGTGTAACTATGACTCTAATAATTTTTGTTTCGGTTTTGTGTGTTTCAATTTGCGAGTTGTGTAATTGGAGACACGGAATTTTCAGAATATTTTTATTAATATTTTTGTGATTTTTAGTTTATTATTGAGTTAATTTCGAGAATTCTTTTATGATGCATGTTACAATCTTGTGCCCTTTTACGTGTTTAGGTAATTTTCAGAGTTAGGTTCATAAGTTTGCATGCTAGAATAACGGTGAGAGTTCTTGTGTGTTTGCTTAATTTGCCAAGAGTAATTGTTATTTGTTAAGACGCTGAGTTAAACAAGTAGTAATTAGTTCTAACGGGTGGTAAAAATCATGCTTTAATGATTAAATGGTTCTGGAAATTACGTGTTAAATTCTATGTGTTATGGTTAATTTGCACGTGTGAGTTGATTAGAGGGTTAGATAATACTACTAGTTAAGAGAATTACGCTGAGTGTTTTCGAAAATTAGTAGTATTAGGCTTGGTAAGGACTTTTCCGATCCATGCCTACATTAGAATGAATCAGATAAGTGGATTGATCCGCTGAGGCTTTTCATTTGAGCTCCTATCTAGGCATTAAAGATAGGCACATTTTTGTAGCATGTTGAAATGGATTTTCTATTTTTACACTTAGTAATTTTCGAGTGGTATTGGTCTAGGTTAGGGAAGTCGATCATTGTATATAGTTTTATTTGTTTTGTTTTTATTTTTAAGTAGATTAGAAACCAAATTCAAAAACCCCCCATTTTATTCTTTTATTTGTTAATTGACCTTTTTGTGTAGGTGTACCCTACAATCCCCGGACTGAACAATCCCTGCTTATCCTATACTGACAACTACATTTTGCAGGGTTAAATTATGAGGCTGTTTCAGCCGCATCATGATTCGGGGAGTGAGCCTGTTGTCATATGATATGTGCTAGGAGTGTAGCATAAGCAGCATTTACAAGTGGATAATGGCACAACACGTGACCAGCGTGTTTGTTTGTCAACCAACATCATGAGATATTTAAACGTTCGCAAGCTGGTTGAACTAGTCCACAGAATCCCACGGACTCTACGTAAGAACGGAATGTGTATTTTCATATCCTTTGCATAGAACAGTTTCAGTCCTAATTTCCTTAAGGAACAGGCTTTGTAAAACGAGCTAGAGACTTTAGAAGCAACCAATGAGGATTTTGTTGGGCCTGAGCGTCCGAAACGCTTTTTGAAGCAAAGTTGGTGATTGTAGCATCACATGGGGCACCAACACCATGATGGATGTCGTCCATGGCGTCATGGATAAGGACTGTGCCAGCCCTAGGCTAGTGGTGGATGGTGGCGGGGCCAAAGGCAACGGCGGCTGTCACACGTAGTCCAGGAATCAACTTTTGATTCATGTTTCATTTCGCTCGAGAGAAATTATGTCCATGTGAAGTTTTTAGTAGACGGATCATCATATCATGACGAGGATGACCTATCTTGTCGTGTCAAAGTCAATATGTGTCTAAATCCAAGAGATCATCTCTCATAACTTTATTGGATTTAATAGCTCGAATAGTGACATAGAGTCCACTAGGGAGACACATAAACTTCTCTAAGATGCGCCTTTGTTCGCAATCATTAGAGGTATTGCAAAATAACTCATTTCCTTTCTCTACATGCTTTTTCGCATGGTATCGGCTGGCTATTCATAGGTGTGATTTTCCCTAAGAGCGTAAAGAGTTTCTGTGACGGTAATCAAGGTGCCATTTGGCAAGGGGAAGGGGAACTTGGGCTATTCCATGTCCTTGAATTAACACTGATGGCCTGGCCATCGTAGTCACAAAGTAATATGCTCATAATCAAAATGGAGTCATAATGAAAAAAACTCGAAATTTTATTCATAAGCCAACGGAATACATTATTGTCTCTTAACCATTAGGAGAATCTAATCCAAATGCTAGCTAATGCAAAACAAAGGTAGTACTTTGACTTCTTTCGATAACTCTAAAATAAATATGACCAGGTGAGTAGAGAGATGTCGGTAGAGCAAAGCTCGCTTAAGTACCACTTATCTCAAAACCTTCCTAGACATCATACTCATTTTGGATGAGCCTATGTGAAGAAAAACTAAACCAATGGCATTTACTACAAAGTATATGACAATTGCCTATTACATCTCTTGGAAAAATAAAAACTTAAATAGAATTGGCAATCTATTGATCCCAGCCAGATTTGTAGTCTTCAACCCTTCACTCTAGATCATCTTATTGATCTTCTTGTTCCACATAGTGAGCTTCTCTTGCTTCACAATATGTTTTGTAGGCGGTGAAAATTTCTTCACAAGCTCTACAAATGTGTGCCCAACGACCGGATACTCCACTTCGAGAACATACATCTTTCTGCTCAGACTCCATTGATTGAGGCTCTTTGAAAGCATCATTTAGATGATTCTTAGTGTTGGTGCCGCCACCAACATGGCTAGAGGCGTTTCTTCCCTCTCTCTTTCCACGTTGACCTCTTCGGTTCCATGTTCGCCTATTTTGGGCGTTATTCCCAAGTAGAGTAATTATATAGACCAGAACGTCCAAGATTAGGGTTTCGCTTTTGGCACCCTCTCTTAGGGCGCGACTAGAATTGGATTCCAGAATATATTCTGTTTCCACGGATCTTGAGTTATAGTTCTTCACAAGGATGTTGTCATGTTTTTTAGTGACATTCATAGCTCCAATGAGCTCAAGAAACCTTGTGATCCGTTCTGTAGTAACATCGATTCGATAGTTCTTAGCAACCATCAATGCAGAGACAGGGAAGATAGAGAGAGTCTTCTCAATCAATATCGTATTTGTGATCTCTTTACCATAGAATCCATTAAGGATTTAACGCGAAGTGCTTCCAAGTTGTAGTCAAGAACTGACTTGAAATCACAGAAGCGGAGGCTATGCTATCCCACTTCTAGGTCAAGAAGCAGGGAGTCACAGACGTTGCCAAATCGTTCTTCGAGTGAGACCTACAACCTTCTGGGTCTTCTTCATTCATACACTCATACTAGAGACGAGTCATTAGGATGATGGCTTTCGCCTTATTTGCCTCTAAGGTGCTCTATTTGCTTCTAAAGCTTGAGCTTGCTCAACAGTTAGCACGTCCGGGCTAGGCTAGACAATCGTATCTAGAATTCCATCTGCCTTAAGATGCTGGTGGACATCACAAACCCACCTGTGATATCCAGAGCCAGTTGTTCCCAATGGAGCAAAGTCCAGTTTGTTCAGGTTACTCATCCTGAAAGAGAACAAGAAAAAGAGTTAGTGTCGGAGTGAAAAATGCTACCACAAAAACATATAAAATTTCTTAGCGTAATCGCTTCCAAGAAATTAGGAATTTCTTAGTGTAATCGCTTCTAAGAAATTCAATTCCAAGAGGTATTGGATTAGATCGAAACAATGACGTAAGTGGTCGATCATAAATTCTCTACAAATTCTAAGTTTGGAGATCTCAACAAGCTCCAAGCTTGGAGTGAGCACGAACCCCCACAGTTCGGCTTAATTAGGTCTCCCCTATGATGAAGAAAGGGGGTAGAAGAAGGAACTTTGCAAGTCCCCGAGAAAAAGAAGAGAAATTGAATAAAAATTAAAAAAAATGGGAACTTTTAGTAAAAATTACTCGAAATAGGCGCCGGAAAATTTGGCAGGAACAAGTCGCAGGAAAATGGCCGAAAATTCGTTGGAAAATGATCGGAAAAGTCGCCAGCTGTGACCTGTCGCAGAAGCTGACGCGGCGGACCGTTGCTGACAGTAACTGGCGCTGCAGGCTGAGCTGAGTGGGCCTGGCTGGCAGTGGGCCAGAGACGTATCAGCGGGCCTGTGACGTCAATGGGCCAAGCTGCTGTCCCTTTTTTTTTTCAGTGGGCCACGGGATGAGCTTTCTTCTTTCTAGGTCTAGCTCCCTTTCCTTCTTCTCTAGGCTGGACTGCGTCGCTTCCTTCTTCTTTTTTTATGGGCTCGTCTGGGACAGAGGGAGAATTAAGGTAGCGGTTCAATGATAAAGCAATTCTAGTGGCCGGTTCGGGAACTTCAAGGCCGGTTCCAAGGATAATTTTTTCAGTTCCTAGATTCTGGGGTAGAGATGTCGTCTGTGAAGAAATATGATGGTCAAAGGTGGATCGGAATGGTTAGAACCGGGCAGGGGATGTTCTTCTTCTTCTAGTGGCCGGTTCACCGTTTGCCCAACCAATTCTTGGGGTGGCGCTGCCGATTCTGGACTCCTGGGATTGAGGGCTTCAATATATGCAACGGTGGTTGCTCGGGATTGAAGGCTACGAAATTAGGGTTTCAGGGTTAGGGCTTCGTGCTGATAACGTGTTTAAGGAAAATCAAAATTGGGAGAGAATTGAGTCATACTTTCATTGATAATAGGGGTCTCTTTATACAGAGGATTACAAGACATAGAATCAGAGTTGTACAAGGAAAGATAATCGTACAATTAATCGGATATCTATGAATATCTCCGAGAATATCTCTAATTCATAATTCTATTACAACTAGGTCAAGTAACTTAGAGTTTGGGCCAGACACATATTCTGGATGAGAGTTTCTATTGAGACCTCCAAATTTGCTCCTTTGACCTCTTGTACTCTCTACACCTCCGTTTTGCTTTTAAATACAAATATTTGCTTAGTAAACCTCCGTTTGAATTCCTCAAATAACCTTAATTAGACTATTTACATACAAGACAATAAAATACTTATTATACCTCAAATTCACTCACTACGCCTCCCTTCCTTGTTTTTTTTTTTTTTTTTTTTTTTGCATACAACCCTAAAAAATGCCAAAATAGATTTCTAGAACCTTAAACCATGAATCAAACGGTCATAACACCTAAATTAATCAAAAGGTCATAAATCAAATGGTTAGACAATGATTCCTATGTTTCTAACCCTTCTAAAAAATGAAACGTTACAGAAATTGATATAAACCGGAACACAAAAGAAAAAAAAGCAAAGAAAGAAACACGCAGCTCATGAATGCAGAAAAAAATTAAAAAATAAAAATTCAAAACCTCTGTCTTGCACCCAAAACTCTCATCCTCCAACCAAACCTTGAACAAAGTCTAGACTAGGAACTCAATAAAAGTTTTGGAACAATTTCTTAGTTTTTAATTTGTGTTAAAACTAGGTGGAAAGGTTGTAAAGAAAATACTAGTTTATTATAATTCATTGTCTATAATTGTCATTTTGTAAGAGGATATATATGTAATTCAATAATTCTAAAGATATAGAGTTTAAATAAGTAAATTTGGAGGTCCCAATAGAAATCTTCATTCTGGATTTACTTGCACAAATATATATATATATATATATATATATCTAGATAAATATAATAACTTACTATTATAAAGATGGACCGAGTTATTACCAGATGTTATCAATCTAGGTTTATTGAGTGACTTACTAAATGCAAACCCGTCTATTAATAATGGATCAAAATCCAAATCCATTAACGAATTAACATTAACAACTCGTAAGGAGAAGGTCAATATATGTCCTTACATAAATTTTGTTTCTTTTTTTTTTCCTTGCAAAATTTCATTCATTTTTTTTTTGATACATGCAAAATTTCATTCCGATGAACTAATTTCATGCAATATCTGCATTGTGGTAACTTATAAATGATTGATTCTTTTAAGGTTATCACATTGTGCTATCTCGGGATATCTACTCCATACATTCATTAAATTTTTAATTCTAGAGCTAAATATAGAAAACTATGAATATATTCATATATATGATTAAAAAAAAGTCAAAAAAAAAATATAAAAGATGAATTTCTAGAGCGGTCTTATTGTATAATAGTAACACTGACCACGTAAGGGGAAGGATAAGAAAAAGGTTCAAAGTTTTGAAATATAGATGCTGCGAAATTGACCTCAGTGGTTATTTGTCATATTTCTAAAGTAATTATAGCTAGGGAATGGTGGTGGCAGCGATATAAGCTATATATACGATTTGTGTTAGAGGTTATGACTAATGACCCCATATTTATAATGTCGTTGTCAGTTTGTTAAGAATAGATTTTAGTTATTTTGACATCTTTAAATTTGATTATTTTATTTAATTAGACTATCGATTATCCGTAAAATACGTAATATAAATGTGAAGAAGTTCATTTAAATAAAAACTAACTAAATACAGACCGAACTTACGAATATACAAATGGAAGATACAAAATGCACACGAGAAATAAATAAAATAAAAATATAAGAAGAAGAAGAAGAGTAGTATCACACAATAATTAATCATACATAAGAGTAGGTTTGAATTACATCACATGTTACATTTGCTATATACGATACCAAGGATGAAGAAGTAGCAAAAAGATGACATTAATTACTGCATTAATGCAGCTTGGAAGTGCCGATACTTGATTAGCTGAATCACATACTTTTTTGGTTCAAAGTAAAAGGAACCACACCATAAGAAAAAAAAGGTAGATGGAAATGGATACCTAAAAAGAAAAGAAAAATTCCAATTTTCGCAAAACATAAAATGGATTTATGCCTTAGAGGCTGAGTGATGCGTCAGCTAGTTGCTTGTTTCTACTCTACAGAGTCTAGTCATAAGTAGTAGGTACTAGGGGGTAGGGGCAAGGGGCAGACAAAAGGCAAAAGCGCGTGGGTCCCAAAGCATGACAAAATCGTCCGGTTCTGTGTTCTGGTCCTGGATATGGACTTTTTGCTCCCACGGTTGACGGTTCTGGTACCCTTTCAATCATTCATTGTCCTCCCTCCTCCCATATGCCCACCTGAAATTTATTTGCAGTTCGGCCATTTCCCGCCTAACTTTGACCAACGAGTTCTGATATTCGTATTTCTCTTCAATGATCTATTGGTAAAGGAATCATGTTCAAATGATTCTAGTCGGTCTACTTCATAACTTCAAGACTACTGTAGCTTACTCACCCACAAATATTAAATCAAAGATTAAAAAGAAAATGTCCATTTACCTAAATTTGAGCTATACTAATTCAACTTACTCTACCATTTTATGAAATTGCCTAATTACTCAATAAATTACATACTTTTTCCTTAATACCCAATTAAGTTTTTTTTAAATTGTTTATTGTTTATTTTTGGACAATTTTGCCCTCTCTCTTTGTCACTGAAAGAGAGAAATCATCAGACATTTCGCCGGATTCCAGTCACTATCCGCCTGAATTCGGTGACCGGAGATCAAAGTCTAGCAACAGGAAGCCGGCGACCAGAGATCGAAGTCTGGCGTCCGGTTTTATTACCCCCAATAAACTTTATTGCTCCCTAATAAAAATTAATTGGGCTTTATTTGGGGATAATAAAAATTTCTAGTAACCTCGTTGGGGACCTCCGGACCGGTGACCGAAGTCCGGCATCCGGTTTTATTGCCCCCCAATTATACCCAATAAACTTTTATTGTGCCACAATAAAACTTTTATTGGGGGTAATAAAAGTCTCCGTGACCTATAAGATCTCTGGCGACCTATTTGGGGACCTTCGGTGCTCGGTGATTGGAGTCCTTTTTTATTACCCCCCAATAATACCCGATAAACTTTTATTGCCCCCAATAAATCTTTTATTGGGGGTAATAAAGTTATCTAGCGACCTCTCCAGTGACCTATAAGATCTTCGATGACCTATTTGGGGACCTCCGGTGACCAGTTATAAGTGATCGGACTCCATGTTCTGTCTTATTGCCCCTCAATAATACCCGATAAACTTTTATCCCCCCCCTCCAAATTTCATTGGGAGGTAATAAAAGTCTCTAGTGGCCTATAAGCTATCCGACTACTTATTTGGGAACCTCCGGCCACCGATGATAGGTGATCGGAGTCTGGCATCCAGTTTTACTACCCCTTAATAAAAAATTTATTGGGGGTTATAAAATTTTTATTGAAGTTAAGGTTTGGATTTCATGCGAAACCCAAACCCTAACTTCAAATTTGCTTCTGAACAGCTTGTCCTTCATTAAAGTTAGGGCTTGGGTTTAGCATGAAATCAAAAAACTCTTTTTTCTGAAGAAAGCATTCAAATTGGCTCCAAGTATTAAGGAACACATTTCCTCTTTTTTTTTTTTTTTTGATAATTTATGATACGCTAAAAACAAGCACTCAACTTAATCCTGGAAGAAGTAATAGTTAAGCAGTATAGAGCAAGTAAGGATCGTTCATAGCCGGAGATTGAGGGTACTCAAATTAATCACAAAAGACACAATAAAAAAACTAAATTAATTAACGAAAAGAAAAGAAAGAAGATAAGAAATAAGGAGTGAAGTATACGCAAATTAAAGGGGGGGGTTTCAGGGTTTGAAATCAAAAATTTAAAAGAAGGCAAATGAATCAAGGTGTGTGATATAAATGGAGAAAACATTAGAAGCTCAGAAATCCACCACCAATTATGATCAATGCAAGTCATGTCACCTAAATTTAATTACTATGTCGTGAGGAAGAAATCAACTAAGAACATATAATAACGATAGCATTGTCCTTATTTTACCTCCCTTAATTACTTAGTCTACATGAGCGCACATTACTTAGCCTTTTAAACATGCAATCAAGGTATAGAACTCTAGGGCTATCAATGGGTCGTGTCGGGTTGGGTTCATGTCGGGTCAAGGTATTTGTCGTGTTATGGGAGACAAACCCAAACCCGACCCATTTAATAATCGTGTCAAAAATTTAAACCCAAACCCAACCTGTTTATTAAACGGGTTACCCGTTTCCAACCCATTTAACCCATTTAATAAATAGGTCGTGTCGTGTTAGATAAAATGACCCATTAACATTGTGACCCATTTAACTAAAAAAATGCATGACTTAATTAAATTCACTAAAACCTCCACAAGACAAAGAGTATAAATAATTATATATAATTCATGAATAATCAAATCCAAGTTGTCCAAAAAAATCGAAAACTACACTTTTTTTTTTCTCTCTGACCTAGCCGCGTCTAGGGTGACTATCTAGGGTTCCTCGATAGCAAGTTTCTTCCTTCCATGGATTTGGATATTCTTAGTTGGAATTGCAGGGGTATCTGCAACGATTCAACTGTTAGGGCTTTGAAGGATTTGATCTCTCAAAATAGGCCCCAAATCATCTTTCTTTGTGAGACAAAGATCAGTAATCTGGGAGATTTCACAGCACTGAAGCAAGCGCTGGGGTTTTCATATGCAAAGGAGGTTCTGAGTGATGGTCAAGCAGGTGGCTTGGGTATATTCTGGAACGATGAAGTCAGAGTGCAGATGGGGACTGTCTTAGAGCATCATATCGATATGGTAATTTTTGGAGGTCCTGGTGATCCGAGATGGAGGCTGACATGCTTTTATGGGTATGCCAGAACGTCAGAACGTGACCTCTCTTGGAAACTATTGCAGGATCTTTGTGACCTTGATTCTCTTCCTTGGGTAGTCATCGGTGACTTCAATGAGATCTTAAATAATGGAGAGAAGATTGATGGCCCTGTTAGGGCTGAAAGACAAATGCGAGGATTCCGAGATGCTTTAGGCTACTGTGATCTTCTTGACCTAGGTTTTCAGGGTTGTCAGACAACTTGGTGGAATTCAAAGACTCAACTTCGCCTTGACAGGGCAGTTTGCACACCTTCTTGGTGTGATCTGTTTGGGTATGCTAAGGTCGTACACTTACCTCCAAGTGATTCGGACCATATCCCCATCTTATTGCGTGCTAGTACGATCCCACTCCCAGCTCGTCCTAAACATCATAGATTCAAGTTCGAGGCTTTCTGGCTCCAACATGCTGAATGTGATCCTCTTGTGGAACAAGCTTGGCAGACTAATGTCACTGGTAACCCCATATTCCAAGTAACAAAGAAAATTGCTTATACTAGAATGGAACTTGATAAATGGCAGAAAAGAACTTTCAAAATGCGTCAACAGCAGATGATGGGGATACGAACTAGACTTGAAGAGTTAATGGATTGTACAATCACGGTTGCTGTTCAAGAAGAGAAGAAAGATTTGATGGATCGTCTGCATGCTTTTCTATCCCAGGAGGAAGCCTTTTGGAGGCAGAGATCAAAGATTACTGGTTAAAAGAGGGAGATAGAAACACTGGCTTCTTTAACCGAAAGGCAGCAAACAGAAAGCGACGTAACACCATTCAAGGTTTGTATGATGAAGACAGAAATTGGTTGGAGGATAATGATGGCATGGAGCAAGTAGTCACTTCTTATTTTACTACGATGTTCACTGCCTCGGATGTTGATATGGAAGCAATAACTATGACCGTTAAAGCAATTCAACCTAGTGTTACACAGGAGATGAATGTTCAATTATGTGCACCGTATACTAGTGAGGAGGTAAAACGGCCACTTTTTCAGATGTACCCTACCAAATCACCTGCACCGGATGGCATGCCGCCATTGTTTTTTCAACATTATTGGGAGACCATTGGTGAGGATGTGACTGAAGCAGTGTGTAACTTTTTACATTCAGGTCAGTTATTAAGGCAGATCAATTTTACTCACATATGTTTGATACCTAAGGTGAGCAATCCGGAGCATATGGCTGACTTGAGACCAATTGCTTTGTGTAATGTGATTTACAAAATTTGTTCGAAGGTAATTGCTAACAGGTTGAAGGTTCTTTTACCTACTTTGATTTCTCCTTTCCAAAGTGCTTTTGTGCCGGGCAGGTTAATTACTGACAACATCTTGGTTGCTAATGAGATGGCGCACTATGTTCATAATAAGAGAGATGGTGGGGAAGGATGTATGGCGCTGAAACTTGACTTTAGTAAGCCTTATGACCGCATGGATTGGTTTTTTCTTCGGAAAGTTATGAAGCGGTTTGGCTTTGTACGTCATTGGATTGATATGGTAATGCACTGTGTTACTTCAGTGCGATATTCTTTTCTGGTACGGGGAAATCCTAGAGGCTTGGTGACTCCTAGCAGAGGTCTGCGACAAGGTGATCCACTTTCACCGTATTTATTTTTGCTTGGAGCAGAAGGCTTTTCGGCTCTTCTACAACAAAAACAGGCTGCAGGACTACTTCCGGGGATTGAGGTTTGTAGTGAGGCTCCTTCAGTCAATCACTTACTTTTTGCTGATGATAGCATGTTGTATGGACAAGCTTCTTTGGAGGATTGTTTTCAGATTCTGGAGGTGTTGGAAACTTATGGAAGAGCTTCAGGACAGGTTGTTAACTTTAACAAAAGTTCTGTTGTTTTTAGTAAAAATGTTTCCGAGTGTATGCAAGATGAGGTAGCTAGCCTTTTGATGTGGCTGAAATAGCCTCACAATTTAACCCTGCAAAATGTAGTTGTCAGTATAGGATAAGCAGGGATCGTTCAGTCCGGGGATTGTAGGGTACACCTACACTAAAAGGTCAATTAAAAAATAAAAGAATAAAATGGGGGTTTTGAAATTTGGTTCTAATCTACTTAAAATAAAATAAATAAAATTATATACAATGATCGACTTCCGTAACCTAGACCACTATCACTCGAAAATTATTAAGTGTAAAAACAGAAAATTCATTTCAACATGCAACAAAAACGTGCCCATCTTAAATGCTAGATAAGAGCCCAAATGAAAAGCTGTCACGGTCCAATCCATTTATATGATCCGTTCTTTGAATCACTCACACGTGCAAATTAACCATTACTCATAGCAATTAACATGTAATTTCCAGAATCGTTTAATCATTAAAGCATGATTTTTACCACTCTTTAGAACTAATTACTACTTGTTTAACTCAGCGTCTTAACAAATAATAATTACTCTTGGCAAATTAAGCAAACACACATGAATACTCAGCGTGATTCTAGCATGCAAACTTATTAACCTAACTCTGAAAATTACCTAAACACATAAAAGGGCACAAGATTGTAACATGCATCATGAAAGAATTCTCGAAATTAACTCAATAATAAACTGAAAATCTCAAAAAATTAATAAAAATATTCTGAAAATCTCATGTCTCCACAATTACACAACTCACAAATCCAAACACACAAAACCGAAACAATAATTATAAGTAGAGTCATAGTTACACTTTTGAAGCTTTCCTCAGCGGCTTAGCAACAAGGGGATGAACTCGTCTCTGCTATGGTGGTGGAGCGTCCTTGACTTAGCGCCTAAGAACTTCTTGGATTGATGGAAGGATGGTGGTCACGATCTTGTATGTGATGGAGGTTTGAGAAGTGAATTGGGCAGAGCTATGGAATAATTTTTAGCTAAGAACTGATAAGCTAGGAAGTAATCTTGGTCAGGAAGTGATGATTTTGGAGTAGAGAATGGCTGCTATTTATAGTGGAATTCTCATCTCTTGTGATGCAATCATGGCCAATCATCTTGAGGTGATTTCTCCTCCAAATTTGCTTGATTTTCTCTTGACAAAGTCATGAATTTTCTGATTTCTTTTCCCCTTAATGGCTCATTGTATATGCCTTGAATAGCGACCTGATGCATCCCTTATTCTTCTCCTTTGATTTGCACTAATTTCTTCCAAGAATTGTGCACACAATAAACTCCTACAATCAAGAAAAATCAGAATTTAATTACAGTTTATAATCAATAAGAAATCAGATAATTAGGATAAATATTGATTAAAAACAATCCATTTTATCTCCTCGAATTCTTCCTGATTAATTTCAATTTTTCTTGATTTCATCACTCAAGAGTTTTTAATGGGATGGACTCTCATTAAAATACAAAAATCAGAAATAGAAAAGTTCAAATGAAGAAAGTTTCCTAAAACAAAATAGGAAATATTTCCTAAAATGAAAGAGGAAAGTTTCTAAAATGACTTGTCTTTAATTTATGCTCATTTATGCCCTATTTTCACCATTTTCGACCATGAAGTAGCTAAAAACACAAACTATATTATAATTATTAATTTTAAGAGAATAACTTAGCCAAATGAGGGAAAATACATATTAAAAATGTCACACTTTGTGCTCCTATCAAATACCCCCACACTTAGCTTTTGCTAGTCCCTTAGCAAAATCAAAACAAAACACTCAACCAAAATAAACAATTCACTACCAGACTCTACACAAATGACACACAAAGACTATATTGCCCTTAACATTTGTCTCATAAATCCTTACTCTCATGGCATCAAAATAAGCACTTAATCAAGAATCAATATTTAGATATTCGAGAGTTAATTGAAGCATACAATCCACATATAAATCAGTAGGACTTGGTTGTAACAATGGTGATGGGTGGAGCTCAACATGTTTCAGACAAGTATGATTCATATTCTCACAAGGTATATCCACTATATCTTCTCTCAGAACAGGGCAATGCTTAAAAGCTTATAATCACTCAAATTATATGTGAGAGAAAATATTTTGAGGCAATCAAATAGCTCACATATATAAGAAATGAAAAGCACTTTGTGAATATAATTTTTTTTTTTTCAAGATCTCATGAAAGATATCAACTACTTGCACGGATGGACCCAAGTCATAGGTTCAACTCTTATAACTCATCTCCACAGATCAAAGGCTGTCCCATCTTAAGGATCAAAAAGGACTTTAAAGGGTTGAAATGGGGCTAAGGTTCAAGGTTTTAAGAAACAAAGGTTAAGGAATGTCAAAGTATCCTAAAAACCTAGTAGAGCTCATTTTGATGTAGAGAGACTTCTAGAAATCCACTTGAACCCTCGTGAACTGGACAAAGACCAAATTTTTATGTAATGGGCCTTCAATTCAAAACAATCTCCAAATTCACCAAGTATGGGGGACTAAAATCCATATGCATATATTTTTTTTTCTTTGTTTTTCTTTTCTTAGCCGTACACATTTTTTTTCTTTTTCATTTTGTTTTTCACGGCTTTCACATACTTTTTTTTTCTTATGGACAAGTCTACCCCCACACTTGAACTTTCACCTCTTCTCAATCTTCATCCTTGCCATCAAGCACTTTATTGAAGAAAATGGCTAGGCACTTTATTTGGGATGAGCCCTATTTATGGAAACATTGTAGTGACCAACTCATTAGGAGATGTGTCCCAGAGTCTGAGCACAGGTCAATTCTCTCATTTTGCCATAGTGAAGCATGTGGAGGCCATTTTGGGCCTCGTAGAACAGGCTTGAAGGTCTTAGACTGTGGATTTTATTGGCCCACTATCTTCAAGGACGCAAACTTGTTTTGTATTTCTTATGATAGGTGCCAACGGACTGGTAATCTTGGCTCAAAAGATCAAATGCCCATGAGCCCAATAATAAATGTAGAAATTTTCGATGTTTGGGGCATTGACTTTATGGGCCCATTTCCTTCTTCTAATGGCTATTTATATATACTATTGGCTGTGGACTATGTATCAAAGTGGGTGGAAGCAAAAGCCACCAGGACTAATGATTCAAAAGTGGTTGCAGGTTTCTTGAGAACTAACATATTTTCCAGGTTTGGAGTGCCAAGGGTGCTGATCAGTGATGGAGGTTCTCATTTTTGCAACCGTACAATCGCGGCTTTGCTGAAGAAGTATGGGGTAACCCATAAAGTGTCCACGCCCTACCACCCTCAGACGAGTGGTCAAGCAGAGGTGTCCAACAGGGAGATTAAGAGGATACTTGAGAAGACAGTGGGCCCAACAAGAAAGGATTGGAGCCAGAGATTGGATGATGCGTTGTGGGCTTACAGAACGGCCTACAAGACGCCTATTGGGATGTCTCCCTTTAGGTTGGCCTACGGAAAGGCATGCCACCTTCCAGTGGAGCTAGAGCACAAGGCTTGGTGGGCTGTCCAGAAGTTCAACATGGATTATGATGAAGCAGGCCTACATAGGAAGCTACAGCTAAATGAGCTTGAGGAGATAAGGAATGAGGCCTATGATGCTTCATGGATCTACAAGGAGAAGACAAAGGCCTACCATGACAAAATGATCCGCGGAAAAAGCTTCCAAGTGGGCTAGAAAGTTCTGTTATTCCATTCCCGACTCAAGCTATTCCCAGGTAAACTTCGTTCTCGTTGGGTTGGTCCTTTTATAGTTACTAATGTGTTTGCTCATCGTGCTGTGGAGGTCAAGAGTGAGAAGACAGGGAAGGAGTTCAAGGTTAATGGGCATCGTCTCAAGCCCTACTATGAATCCTTGGTGGCGCACACATTGGAAGATATACCCCTCCAAAGCACCCCACAACCAGAGGATTGACAGGAAGTACCGTCTGGCTGAACGACGTTAAATACAAGCGCTGCTTGGGAGGCAACCCAATTCAGAATATACTGTGATGAAGTCTACAACCAGATTTGCTTTTTCTCTCTTGTCTTTTATTTTCGTTTTTGCTTCTTTGTTTTTGTATTTATTTTCATAAATTCCATTCCTATATGCTTAATTGTTCCATTGCATGCTTATGATTGATTACATTGAGGACAATGCAATATTTAAGTATGGGGGAAGGGATTTATACTTTTGTCTTAAGTCATATATATTGAAAATACAAAAAAATTGAAAAATTAAAAAAATTTGTTGCTTTTATTTATTGAGTCAAAATGATTTTTGGGTGAAATAATTTCTTCAAACTAGGCGCATCTGATGGGATGTGATGTCTAAGGTCTAGTTTGGATCCGAGAAATGCTGACAAAGGGTCTTGTCCCCTGTCAAACAAGTGAGCTGAGCTCCGCCAAAATCGGTCCCCTCTTCACCTGGTCATGTCCCAAAGGAGTTACCGAAAGGAGAAAGGAAACAACCCTAGTCCAAAACCTTTTTTGTGTTAGTTTTAGAGTCTTTTGTTTTAACTTTGGGTCTTAGGATGCCCTTAACTGTCTAGGATGATTCAATATCTCTGAAATTATGGCTAAAAGAGGATCACAGATTGAGATGATTTTAAATGGTACTCCTTGGTTAATTGAGATAAATGAAAAGCATATGCATGAGTAGTGGATATGGATTTCGTGACCTTGGTACAGAATATGAGCATGTTAGGATGAGTTTTGATTCATAAAAGCCCATGTGAGATATTTGAGCCATGTCCCTTTTTCTTGGAGTGATAAAAAAATTTATTCTTATTTTCTTGGCGATGTTTTGATGATCTCATTATTCTTCATTTGATTGATTGCTTGCCATAGATTAAGTTTGATGGACTAGAGAATGCTAGAATTCACTCTTGTGCTTGTTGAGACTTTTATCAATACATGTCCCTGATTCTGGAAAGGATTGAGGCACCATAGGAATCACCACCAAAGCCAAATTAGCTTGTGTCCATATTTGTGCCCGTCGTGGGACTCCCTTAGATAATACCCTTTGAGCCTACATGTATAAGCCTTTCTTTCATCACCCACATAATCTTCACCATGTGAACCTTAGTATAGTTTTGACTCTACCCTTGTCCTTAGGGCCTAGTAGAGCTTAATTTTGTGATGTATTGTGTGAAGGGATGATGAGAAATAAGTGTGGGGGTATTTTTCAGTGGGGTGCCCTTGAGTCGAGCACATCCCACACATTTGAGCCATTGCGCCTCCTTCATTAACGTTTAAGACTTGAGACAACAGAGTAGACATTTTGTTGACCTTGTCTTCAAGAGCAGAGTTAGTGGACACCTCATGTACCCTCCGTTGAGAGGAAAGCACCCCCTCATATTGCTGATAGTTTAGTGCACGATTAGTAAGTAGCTCTTTGGCATTAGCAGGTGTCCTATCCATAAAGGACCCTCCAGCAGCAGCATCTAACAAGCCACACTCATTAGCGGTGAGTCCTTCATAAAAATAGGTAAGGAGGGACCCCTCACTCATCCCATGGTTAGGGCATGATGCTACAAGGCTCTTAAACCTGTCCCAGTAATTGCAGAAATTCTCCTCATGTCCTTGTGTGATTCCACTAATCTGCTTCCTCAAAACAGTGACCTTTGAGGCAGGAAAGTACTTTGTAAGGAACTCGCTTTTCATCCTATCCCAAGTGTTGATAGTCCCAGCAGGCAGCTCAAATAGCCAAGTCTTGGCCTTGTCCTCCAAAGTAAAGGGGAATGCCTTCATCTTCAAGATATTAATATCAGCTCCTTTAGGACACATACTCCCACAGACAAACTCGAACTCCTTGAGATGTTGGTTGGTGTCTTCACTATTCATCCCATGAAACTTGGGTAGGTGATGCAAAAACCCACTCTTTAACTCAAAATCATCATTAAGCCCCTCTCTTGGTTGTGGATAGACAATGCATAAGGGCGCAGCACCTCCACCTGTAGGATTAGACAGTTGCCTAATAGTCTCAGTCATTGGTGCTTGTACTTGCTCAACAGGGGCGTGCTCTTCCTCTTCTGCGTCCGCAATGTCCTCTACAGTGACCTCCTCTTCTTCCTCTTCTAAGACTTGTTCTTCTCCCTCTTCAAAGACTTGGTCTTCTCCTTCTTCAGAATGGTCAGGTTTGTTGATCTCCTCGGTTGATCTAGTTGAGGAGTTATAACCTGAATAGCTAGAGTCCTGAAAGTCCCTCCTTTCTAGAGGAGGGATGTCTGAAAAAGAGAGGTTCGCCCTTTGCTTAGCACGTTCCAATTTTTCGAAGAGCTCCTTAGTCTTATTTGAAATAGTGGACATTCATGGACCTTTAAGACCAAATCAAGTGTTAGTAACATATACAAGGTTCGGAATATAAACATTATGCCTTTCCTTAAGGTCCACATGCCACACTTAGGGTTGAAGGAAAGGCACAACCTAAACTTTCTAAGTTACTTTTACATTTACATACTTAGGTACTGGAACAGAGGACCTCGTTGTGCAATGGGACTATAGAACAGCTACCCTTGACAAGATCATGTTTGATCCAATATACCTTAAGTATGTCACACAACATTTTATTTTTGAGTTTGTTATAAAAATAGTTAATATCTCAACTGATTCCAAGTTGTAAGTCAAGCCCAATAGAAACCACTACTATTGGTGAGATACGATATAGGGATAGTCGCCTAGACATAAGTCTCTTTCCTTTGTTTCAGAAGGCCGGATGGCCAGATTAAGAGGTAAGTGAGAGGGAGGACTCATTTTGGTGATACTACGGAGGCTACTCCCTCATTGAGGTTTAGGCCCCTATCGGCTACTCCCACATTGTGGTTTAGGCACAGTCTGTAGTATCTCTGAGATCCAATTTAAACCCATCACCCAGGGTCTCAACCTAAGACACCATCTGTATACGCCCCTTACTCAGCTGGGAAATTAACTCACATGTTAGACCGTTCTCCAAGTGCTAATAAAGGCCACCCTCAACCTCAAGAGACCTTAGTAAGGTACTAATGAAGGGTTAAGGCCAATATTAACAAAAGGGCCCTTGTCTACTCATACGATTTTACACACTTGCAACAATTAAGTATTTAACGAAATTCATAACAGCCTAAGTAACTTAATCTAAGTGAAACACAAACAATTTACAAGATACTAAAAATAAATAAATAAATAAAAACTTCAACAATTATAAAAGACATGCTTAATTTGGTAACACTCATAAAACTTAAACTAAATCACAATTGTAGCTTGGCCTAGCATAAATCGCAATTTGTCACCATTCCACAAATGTAGTACAAAAAATTTAGCATGAATATAAAAAAAATAAATAAATAAAAACAAAATTAATGACACTTTAAGCATTAGAGATTTTAACAATCCCCGGCAACGGCGCCAAAAATTGATGGTTCTGAAATAGCCTCACAATTTAACCCTGCAAAATGTAGTTGTCAATATAGGATAAGCAGGGATCGTTCAGTCCGGGGATTGTAGGGTACACCTACACTAAAATGTCAATTAACAAATAAAAGAATAAAATGGGGGGTTTTGAAATTTGGTTCTAATCTACTTAAAATAAAATAAATAAAAACAAATAAATTATATACAATGATCGACTTCCGTAACCTAAACCACTACCACTCGGAGATTATTAAGTGTAAAAACAGAAAATTCATTTCAACATGCAACAAAAATGTGCCCATCTTAAATGCTAGATAAGAGCCCAAATGAAAAGCTGTCACGGTCCAATCCATTTATCTGATCTGTTCTTTGAATCAACTCACGCGTGCAAATTAACCATTAATCATAGCAATTAACACGTAATTTCCAGAATCGTTTAATCATTAAAGCATGATTTTTACTACTCTTTAGAACTAATTACTACTTGTTTAACTCAGCGTCTTAACAAATAATAATTACTCTTGGCAAATTAAGCAAACACACATGAATACTCAGCGTGATTCTAGCATGCAAACTTATTAACCTAACTCTGAAAATTACCTAAACACATAAAAGGGCACAAGATTGTAACATGCATCATGAAAGAATTCTCAAAATTAACTCAATAATAAACTGAAAATCTCAAAAATATTAATAAAAATATTCTGAAAATCTCATGTCTCCAATTACACAACTCACAAATCCAAACACACAAAACCGAAACAATAATTATAAGTAGTGTCATAGTTACACTTTTGAAGCTTTCCTCAGCGGCTTAGCAACAAGGGGATGAACTCGTCTCTGCTATGGTGGTGGAGCGTCCTTGACTTAGCGCCTAAGAACTTCTTGGATTGATGGAAGGATGGTGGTCACGATCTTGTATGTGATGGAGGTTTGAGAAGTGAATTGGGCAGAGCTATGGAATAATTTTTAGCTAAGAACTGATAAGCTAGGAAGTAATCTTGGTCAGGAAGTGATGATTTTGGAGTAGAGAATGGCTGCTATTTATAGTGGAATTCTCATCTCTTGTGATGCAATCATGGCCAATCATCTTGAGGTGATTTCTCCTCCAAATTTGCTTGATTTTCTCTTGACAAAGTCATGAATTTTCTGATTTCTTTTCCCCTTAATGGCTCATTGTATATGCCTTGAATAGCGACCAGATGCATCCCTTATTCTTCTCCTTTGATTTGCACTAATTTCTTCCAAGAATTGTGCACACAATAAACTCCTACAATCAAGAAAAATCAGAATTTAATTACAGTTTATAATCAATAAGAAATCAGATAATTAGGAATAAATATTGATTAAAAACAATCCATTTTATCTCCTCGAATTCTTCCTGATTAATTCTTCAATTTTTCTTGATTTCATCACTCAAGAGTTTTTAATGGGATGGACTCTCATTAAAATACAAAAATCAGAAATAGAAAAGTTCAAATGAAGAAAGTTTCCTAAAACAAAATAGGAAATATTTCCTAAAATGAAAGAGGAAAGGTTCTTAAAATGACTTGTCTTTAATTTATGCTCATTTATGCCCATTTTCACCATTTTCGACCATGAAGTAGCTAAAAACACAAACTATATTATAATTATTAATTTTAAGAGAATAACTTAGCCAAATGAGGGAAAATACATATTAAAAATGTCACACTTTGTGCTCCTATCACCTTTTGGAGGTGGAGATAGTTGATTCTCATGAGAAATACCTAGGGCTTCCGACTTATGTTGGTCGTAAGAAAACTGCTACATTTCAGTACATCAAAGACAACTTAGCAAAAAAGTTGATGAATTGGCAAGGAAACCTCTTGAGTGGCGCTGGAAAAGATATTTTAATCCGAGTGGTGGCTCAAGCTTTACCAACGTATGCTATGAGTGTCTTCCAGCTTACAAAATTTTTTTCTGAGGATTTAGAGCAAATGTGTGCTCGGTTTTGGTGGGGAAGTACCCTAGAAAAAAGGAAAATACATTGGAAGACTTGGAATGCTTTATGCAACCCTAAGGAGGAAGGAGGATTAGGGTTTCGGAGTTTGTCAGAATTTAATTCTGCAATGTTAGCAAAGTAGGCTTGGAGGATTATCAATAACCCTCATTCCCTTATTGCAAAAATCTATGAAGCTAAGTATTATCCTTCTAGCTCCTTTTGGTCTGCAAAACCACATTCTTCTCCCTCCTATTCATGGAGGAGTATCTTTTCTACAGGGGACCTAATTAAACAAGCGTCGTACTGGCAAATTGGAACTGGCGAGTCGGTGCATGTCTTTTCTGATGCTTGGGTCCCTAGTTTGCCTCTTCTCAAACCGGAAAAACCTTCCACAATTATTAATGAGAATCTCAAGTTTAGTGAATTGACTTCTACTAGTGGTTCATGGAATGAGATGATTATTAGATCTTCCTTTTCTTTGCTTGAGGCAGAAGCTATTCTTTATATCCCTTTGAGCTCTAGAATGCTGGATGATCGATATGTATGGAATTTAGAAAAGGATGGAAAATTTTTGGTGAAAACAGCATATCGCTTTTCTTTTGCTCACTCTTCTTCTTATAGTCCACTTTCTCTCTCTGTGGGTATGAATTTCTGGAAGACACTTTGGAAAGTTTTGATACCTAACTCTGCAAAGGTTCATGTATGGCGTGTGTGCAACAATATTCTCCCTTCTTTGGAGCGGTTAGCTTCGAAACATGTGAATGTGGAGTCACAAACCTGTGTTTTATGTGAGGTGGAGATGGAAACAACTTTACATCTCTGCCGGAATTGCTCTTATACAAAGCAGGTTTTATATGCCAATCCTTATCTTAAGCGTACCTGCTATGATCCACAAACTGATCACCTCAGTGTTTTGGATTGGTTACGTTTTTGTGCTAAGGAACTGTCCATCAAAGAGTTGGGCAACTTGATGTATCTTCTATGGGGTATCTGGAAAGAAAGAAATTGTCGAGTTTGGGAAGCTAAACGCACGCCTGCTTGTGATGTATTGATCAGGTCAATGTCTCGACTACATGATTACCGCTTTCATAATTCAAAGTTAAGGATTGAAGCAACTAGATGTCTGAGGGTTGAGAAATGGAAGCCTCCTTTACTTGGAACTGTCAAAGTTAATATTGATGGTTCATTCTATGAGTCTACAAGACAAGGTGGATTTGGATTTGTGATACGGGATTCAGATGGACGATTTATTGTTCGTGGGGGAGGTCCTCTCAGTCAATTGTTATCTCCAGAACATGCAGAACTTTCAGCTTTTCAAGTTGCTCTAGATTATATAATGGAACATGACATGCAACCGGTGGTAGTGGAGACTGACTCTACCAAGGTCCAGCGCCAACTGACTACTGCTGCTATGCCTAACACATCTACACTAGGAAGGGTGTATGATGACTTGTTGATGTTACTGGAGTCACAGCCAAATGTGACTATTGTGCATGCTAGAAGAGATGCCAACAAAGTGGCACACCTGCTGGCCTCTCAAGCTTCTTCTTTTTCTCAAGTTTGTTTTTATTCATTTCCTCGTCAGTTTATATTAGCTGCAATTGCAGCTGACCTTTGTTCCATGTAATTTCTCTAATTTCCAATAAAGATTGACATCATTCATCTAAAAAAAAAAAATCCAAGTTGTCCAATCCTAAAATCAAATACTCTGAGCTTCTAATATTACAAGAAAAAATAGAGCATAATCCATAATTAAATTTGAAGTTTAAAATTGAATGTAGAGCATCGATCAAATCCTAACTTCCAAAGTCTTCTTCACTTTATTCAAAAAGAAAAGCAAGTGATCACCACCTACAATTGGAAGCAAATCAAAATCAGTAAATTAAACTAGCATCAAACTCATATAAAACGTAATTAGGACACTAAAAGGAAGATCTACTTCCTCACAATAAAAGAGTAAAGAAATGCTGCACAAGTAATTAACGTCACTTACCAAGAAAAAATGGTCACATGCTAATGAGTTTGGCATTATTTCTCTTAGCTTGGATGAGCAGCAGTAATGGAAGAATCAACAGACTTGAGGGAAGTACAAATTAGATGTGGGATAATGAGTTCCAGAAAATAAGCAAGTAACATCATAGAACACCGTAAGAAACTTAGAAATCTTTTCCACCTTTTTCCACTCATCATGAGAAAGTGCATGCTTGTAGTTAGAGTCACTTAACTGCATATGAAGAAATGCACGTTGATAATAAATTGCACCATCAATCATAAGGAATGTAGAATTCCGTCTAGTTGGTACATCTTGACTCAAGCCCTTTCTACATTCTAAAGAAACTTGTGCAACGCAATCCAAGAATTTTTGTTTCCTTCCTTCTGAACCCCTAACATACTTAATGCTTTCCCTAATTTTCATAATCGAACCATCAATTGCTTTCAACCTCTCTTGCACTATCAGATTAAGAATGTGAGCACAGCAGCGAACATGAAAAATATCACCATCCATTAGAAGTACATTCTTTAGACTAAGCTGTCCCTTTAGCAACTTAACAAAACAATCATTTGCAGATGCATTGTCTAATGTGATAGAAAACAGTTTTTTTTTTCAATACCCCAATCCACCAACAACTTATAGATTTTTTCAAACAGAGCAACACCACTATGTGGAGGAGGCATAAAACTAAAATTCAATATTCTCTTTTGCAATTTCCAATCATCATCAACAAAATGAGCAGTGAGAGCAAGATAACCATCAGTTGCAATAGAAGTCCACAAATCAGAAGTCAAGCAAATTCTGCTAGGAATAGAAACTAGAGTGTTCTTAAGCTTCTTCATTTCTCTAGCATGCATTTTCATTACATCTTCCCTAGCAGTGTTCCTAGATTTCAGCACATACATAACTAAACAGATTTCTAATCCCATCATACTCAACAAACTGAATAGGCAAATCATGCATAACAATAGCTGCCACCAATAGTTCACGAAATGTATCAGGATTAAATCTAGTAGACCTTGTGATTAGAGTCCCATCATCATTATGAGATACAACTAACTGCCCTAGGTCTAGAATTTTTTGTTTCACACAAGAAGTAATATGACGTTTCATATTTCCTATCCCATACCTGCTAGAACACAAGTAAGTTATACCGCATCTTAGGCACTTAGCCCTTTGTTTATTATTAGGACCCAATGGAAGCACTTCAAACTTAGACCATACATTTGATGTGAGCTTTCTTCGCCTCTTATCAAACTTTGGAGATGCAGTATTTGCTTCTTGGTAATCATGCATCACATTCTCATTATTTTCAACAAGATCACCTTGAACATTTTGAACATCTTGAGCATTGTCATTGACAGGGTGATCCATCTGCCATACATAATATGATATTAATAAGTAAACAAATTATATGCAAAGTAGAGAAAGAAAATAACAAGATGAATATGCTATATACTAATATACCTTTGCAGTTTGCAAAGAATCAATATAGAAGAAAATTTGATGCAGATGATCCGTGAGTGTTAGGGTTTGTGTGTTGATACAAGACCCAAATAAGAGAATAGGGCTGCCAATTCCGACACGACCCAAACAAGAGAATTTATAGTGTTAACGGTAACCCTAGCTTAAAGTGAGAAAAAGACTTATTCAACCTTTATATGCATATATTATTATTTTTTTAAATGGGTCGTGTATGCAGGGTTATATATATAATATAACCTAACCCATTTAATAAACGAGTTATATGGGTTCACTTCGTGTTGGCGGGTTGACCCGTGACCGACCCATTTATTAAATGGGCCATGACGGGTTGACCCGCCGTTGACCCGCTTTTTAATCGTGCAGGTTCAACCCTCTTTATTTCGTGTGGGTTTTGTGTCGTGTTGGAATTGACAGCCCTATAGAACTCTCTCGATCCTGTCAACAATATATTCAAAGCATTAAGCATTAAGCATTAAGCATACGTAAAAGTTCGATTGATTATAGAATCCATACTAGTAAAGAACACAATCTAGCATGCAAATCCTAATGATTGATTTAACAATTGTCTTATAGTTGTCCCAACATATAAATTGAGATCACAAAATGATTAGTTGAGTTGTTAACTTAATTCTAGCTCCAATTACATGTGAAAGTTCTAAGTATGCTTCCTCAAAACAATAACACATAAAAGATAACTATATATATATTTTTTTGAATAGAGCCAGTATATTGATCAAAAGCCATAATGCCCTTACATACCTTTCTGCTGTCAATTAAGGCCAGACAAGAAGATGTGCTAGTACCCATAGTGGTACATAGAACTAGGTCACTCATTTGACATTAAATACATTGAAATAGCATGAATCCTCAGTACTACTCCAGAAGATTCGCTAGAAGCATGAAAAGTGCATAGCTCCCTAAAAACTTAGGGAATTTATTGAAAGTAAATAAAGCTACTAACATAATATAAACCTAAAACAACTAGGCCCAAGTAACATGCCCCAAAAAGAGAGTAGCCCAAGGACAGTTGCATCCAAACCCTAGCAACCTGGTCCAAACCAATTTAGGACGCTATCTCCTTCGCATAGTGGTGCATCCATCAAGCACCGCCTCAACCAAATTGCTTGACGAAATTACCGACTCATCAAGAACTACCATTGCCAGAAAACCAAAGCAAAAACCAAGCAAAACTACTTAAGATCACCCAAATTACTATATTGATGTAGCCTAGAAACCCCATCACCTAGCCTAATCCGTCACAGACAGCCGCAAATCCGACCTAAGTCGACCATCATGCTTCAGAGGCGTCGCACCCAAAACTGCTGCAAAACCAACCTACCAAACTTTAAGAAGCAACCCTCCAAGAAACACCCCCCCCCCCCCCCCCCCCCGCGATGGAGCATTAGCAATACCCTGTCCGGTAGCAAACCAAGTACAAACATCTGATAGGAACAATATTTGCGACGTTTTTAATGTCATTCTCTCTACATTTTACTTAGTTATTCTCTTAATTAACACTATCATTTCTAACATAGTTTGTTGAAATTAGGTACATTTGAGCTCTAAACTCAGGAAATGAGCTATCAAGAGCTAGAAATAAAAGAAATGAAGGCAAGGAAAAAATGAGGCGCATAAATGAACAAGAAATTGAGAAATGAAGTTTTCCCAATCCTACTAGGAGAAGGAATCCTGAGTCAACTAGGAGTCAAGCTCGTGGAAATGACAGAAATGACAAATGACAGAATCCTAGTTGGACTAGGAAACCTAACATGAGGTGACTAGGAGTGCTCGGGAAGGTTTCAGAACATCTCGGAAATGAAGAGTCCTAATTGAACTAGGAACCTGTTAACATTAGGAGTCCTAATGAGACTAGGATACTTAGGAAGGTTTGGAGATGTTGTGGCTTCAAGATGACTCAAGATGGTTCAAGAATATTCTAGAAGAAGTAAAGTTGGAGTCACTAATGAAGATGGGGTTTGAAATATCCAAGTGAAGAAGCCTGGCCCAAAGATTTAAGCATGTGACTTCCATATGACCTTCTAGAATGTCCTTGACGTCTCAAAGGAGTTAGGTTCTCAAAATAATTCCTTTTTTCCATACAAAATAAAGAAGATTCAAGAAGATTTCGGCAATGAGTCAATTTGGGAGAGTTTCAATGAAAATCTACTTCGTGCATGTGCAATCAGGAAAAGAAAATAAAAGAGAATAATCATTGAATTAGGATTCTTGATTACATTCTACCTACATAGAGGCCGAAATAGGGTCTAGATACATGGAAGATTTTGCCAATTAAGATGTATATTGGATTTCTACTTCTCATGCAATATTTTGATTGGTCGAATGATGCAGAAGAATAAGAGAAAATCTTAAACTCTAGCCCTAGCCATGCACTATATAAGGTGGGGAGGTGTAGATATGAAAATCATCATCAAAACCCAAAATCAATTTCGAAATACCTCCCCTTTACGCTCAAAGTTTCGGCACCTCTCCATTGTTCAAGACTTGAAGTCGTGAAGCAAGTTCCATCTTCTCCATTTTATTCCTTTCCATGAGCCTCATCATCCTCCACCACCTTTGAAGATCTTCTTGCGTCCTTGAAGCTTCTTTAAAAGTGTAATCATGACTATCACTCTTTTATTTTCGGTTTTATGTTCTTGTAACATTAAAAACAATTTCAATAGTGTTCTATGTTTTAATGGATGTTTTGAAAATTTGTTAAAATAAAGAGTATGTGTTGATGTTTAGTTTTAGTAAACCTTGAAGGACGAAAATGTTTTAGGAACTTTAGATAATAATTTTCGATTTTCATATGTGTTCTTGGATGTTTGTTGATATTGTTCTTCAATCCAGCTTTCATGTTTTTCATTTCTTTGATGGCCAACTTAGGTTTCAAATTGCATGATTGAATCCAAATTAAGATTACTAGCATTCTACATCGTAATTGTTATGTGAAAAACCTATAATTCCTTAGGTAAATCAACGAATAGAGTTGCATGCTTGATTAGCGTTCTAACTTGTGTGTTTTTCTTAAATCAATCAAACTTTCTATGTGTTTATTGCGTTGAGTTTGTTTTTGTTAATGGATTGATCACTCACTAGCATTGCATGTTTAACAGAGTTAACTATGATGTGTTCATTTAGTTAATTTAACTAAGGAAAGTAATGATTTGAGCATTTATCATTCGCCTATCGCTTAACAATCAACACAATCATCAAAGATGGGAAGTATTTACGTCCCGGTTTATCGTACCTCTGGGATTACGAGCTAACTAAGAATCATATGGTTCTAGGTTACCGAATATCACTTGCACAAACAAATAAAACTAGAAAAAAATGCTAAACAAGGCACCAAGCCTCATTCAAGCATGACTTTGCATCACACAAAGTCACAAAGACGGCCTTGCACCAAGCAAGGCCTAGATAGGGCCGTGAAACACACAAAAGTGCTTGTAATGCTCACGCCCACATGGATTTTCAAATGAATGGTAGTGGGAAAGTCATAATGTTTTTGGATTTTCATAAATGATAAATAAACTAACTAACTACGACATAAAAATAAGATAGATAGAAGGATGGCATGCATCGCACCAAGGGTCACCATGGAATTCAAGGTTCTCCACACAAATCTAAAATCATATGGAATGATGATGATTAATTCAAATGATGCTTCAAATGTTTTGTCTGATTTCCATTTAGCATTAAGAGGTCGAAAAGAAAGCTAAATTGATTGTCATAAAATAGTAGTCAAACCCTAAGCAAAAACAAGAAGAAGAAAGAATACTTAGTTTTTCGCTATCCTATACTAGTCTCAAACCTTTGCCTTGTTAGGGCCATAAGTGCTCAAAACTAAATGTTTTATGATTCGACAATCGATTGTAACACACTCTAGCAACCATCACCACAAATAATAAGGTCGAAAAGAATACTTGTGATAACAATTACCCTACCCAACAGTTCCGAATACTATTCCGACAATCAAGGGTAATAATACTCAAAATTGGGTGATTGGAGGACCACAATCTAAGAAATCCAAATGGAAATAGAGATATGCAATGGGCAAATTCCACCATACTCATGCCATAATCTAAATTGAAATATAAATTCCCCAATTTAATATTCCAATTTCAACACACCAAACATAGATTAAGGAGGGGAAAACCTAACCATACATCTAGAGTGAAGAAATTAAAGCAAGAGTACACAAATCATATGAATAAACATCAATTTTATTAATTCCTCAACAAAACCATATAAAACTAAACTTGGGTTTCAAAACCGTAAAACCATGAGAGGTCACACACAAGTATATATCAATACACATCAATAACACCATAAGCAAGAAATAAGAGAGAAAGAAGAGGGAAAGATGTAATTACATCAATTTTGAATTTGAAATTTAAATACAAATATGTAATACAAATGGGCTTGGGTCTTCACTTGTGTGCTTCTTTGGTCTTGGGCCTCAGACTTCTTGCTGTTGGGCCAAGTTGACTTGGTTGACCTGATGGTCAACCAATTGACTTTTTGTCCTTTAGTCAGAAGTTGACTTTTTGCTCAAATTCGCTACTTCTTTCATCTTTTTCCTCTCTTGATCATTATTTCCTACAAATGAAGAAAAACAAAGTAATACTACAAAATCATGTTTGAGTATTCGCTAATTTCAATGTAATTAAGGTTAGAAAACACGTAAATTACGTGTAAATCAAGTAAAAAGAACTTTGTATGCATTCATCTCTACTCTTGATTGATTTCTTCCAAGTACATGTTTGATTCGTGATTTGTTATTTGATATTCTATTTTCATGTTAATGGTTGTTGGCTACATCATACATCTTAGCCGTCCATCTTATCTCCTTGATTCATGGTTTGATTGATCATTGTAATTAGTTTAATTAGAATAAAATAAAAACTTTTTGAATTTCCCTTAATATTTTGTAATTTTCGTAAATATTGTACACATGTAATTAATATTTCTTTCTTTGACGTTTAAATGATAGGAGCACCCTCAATCTCTAGATAGAACGATCCCCACTTGCTTATATACTAACAATTGTCAACAAGGTTAATTTTGAGAACTCAATTCGAGTCTATCAATGTCGGCAAGGCCAAATGTTGTGCGCTGTTAGACGAGCGCAATCACACCAAAACTCGACCCCTTTTCCGACTCTAGAAGATGGACGGCTAGGTCCTGTTCTTTAAAAAATAATAAGAATTAATAATTAGAACAACTCATATGAAAGATATGTCCTTTGTCCAGAAGCTAGATATTATTCAAAACTAGACAAAAAGACAAGTACGTCAAAATCATTAAAAAAAAGAAGAAGAAAAAACTACTACATATTGGAAAGAGTAGTGATATGCAGATATGTCATTTGTATAGAAGGCTGGAAGTTAGATATTATTCGAAATTACAAAAAGACAAGTCAGTCATGTCATTGGTGCCCTATTTGATCTACAGCTTGGATTGTCGCCAAGGCTACCCAGTAGCAAGGCCGGACCTGTTAAATGCCATGCATAGGACTTCACCTCAAACTCTCAAACCGAATCTTAGAAGACAAACTTTTGAGAAAGGGATGAGACTCTTTGAAATTCACTCTCTTACACCAATAATTTATACACAACTTACAATTTTCACTTGGACTAATGATAAGGGTAATGTTGCAGATATTAAGATGTTCTAGAAAGGTGTTTTTGCACACTTCTATCGTTTGTGAGATATCTGCTTATTTTACTTATTTCATTATGTTGGCTTGTTGTTTGCAAACTTTGTTTGTTTTTTGATAGTATAAGACACACACACACACACACAGATATATATATATATATATATATATATTAATGAGCTTCTTATGAGATGTTTTCTTGTTGAAGCATATTATTATTTTAGGAGACTTTAATTTATTTTTAGATTTATCAATAAGGTTAGTTAGTCGGTGTAGTAATAAGAAAGTGGTTGAGTTTACTTAAGAGTCCAAAACTTATCAGATATTTTGTGCTAACTTAATTGAACATAGAGTTTTGAGAGAGAAGGGAAGTTTGTTGATGTGTTTAAAGTGGGAGGAAAAAAAAAAGGATATAGGTTTGCATGCCAGGAGGGAGAAATGAGAGAATAAGTTAAACTACGTTGCTAGAGGAATTTTGTGAGGTTAAGGAGAGGTTTCAGACTAGGTTTCAAAGTAAAGTCTTTTCATTTCAGGGTTTTAACATTCAAATGAGCTCCTTAGTCGTCTCATAGGGAGGTTTCATCTTTTTGAAAGAAAAGGAAGAAACTAATTTTGTATTCAGATTTGTTGTTACAATTGTGAGGTCAAGTGATTGTGTTACAAGTTTGACTAGGTATTTCCCCATCATCGAATTAGGTTCTTTAATATGTAAAAGTAGAATGATCAAGTGTTGTTTTGCCGTTAGTTTTTATGGTGGTTTTCAAAGCTAAAACAAAAACCTTATTATTTTCCTGATAGATTTTAGCAATAATTTAAGTCAGTGAACAAAGAACCAAAAAACTTTTCTACTCTTGAAACTTTCTAGGTTGAGTATCATTGTGTCTAGTATTTGTGTAAAAATATTGGGGAGTTTTTATGTTGTGTAAAATTATTTCAAAATCTGTGACTAGTTAAACCTTGCTATAATGTCGAGATAGTCAGTTTTGGACTTTATATTGGGGTGCCTTTTGGAGTAGAAGGAGAAATGTTCTTATTCTAATTTTTTATTGTGTTTTCCTTGTGTTTAAAATATCTTTAGATTTGAGTTGGAAACATATAGAAGTTTTGGAAAGTCTTTGGCCAGGAGGGTTATTTTTTCTACAACAACAGTTGGCGGATTTAGAAAATTCTTTGGATGAGTTTTTGACCTTCTTTTGACATGTAATTTTTACAGTAGATATTTTAGGATCCCTTGTTTTATTCTTGTTAAGTTTCAAGGTCTTTAACTAAGGTGTTTAACAAGTGAAATTTCCATTTTGGACAAAGGTCCTACTAGGTTCATTTTACCCCAAGTTTGAAGGTCATTGTTTGTGTCTCAGTTTGAGTGTTTGTTTGCTTTAGGCCAAGAAACTAAGACTTAGGACGCTCTACCAATTGCTTATGTACCTTGTTGACCTTGAGGTAAGTAACTTTTGTTTGCCCTCAAACCATAATAAATATATTATTGATGATATGTTACCACTAGGCCAATTTCGGAATCAGACAACACATATCAGACGACATTAAACATTTTAACTATCATTTGATATAATTAGACGACAGCAAGAAATATTATGTCATCTAAGTTTTCAAATCCAACAACAGTTTTTTCTTGGTTCTTGTGCAAAAACATTTCAGATAATGGTTGATTTTTTTGATGTTGTCTGAATGAGTTAATTCAGACAACAGTTATTATATGATGTTGTCCAAGGTTCATTTCTACAATGGTTTGTTTTTGCTATTGTTTGATTATTTTCAGTCACACAACAGCTTTTTTTTTTTTTAGGTCTCTGTTGTCTGATATCTTTTAAGTTCATTCAGACAACAATTATTATATGATGTTGTCCAAGGTTCATTTATATATACAATGGTTTGTTTTTGCTGTTGTTTAATTATTTTCAGTCACACAACTGTTTTTTTTATATTTTAGGTCTCTGTTGTCTGATATCTTTTAAGTCAATACCTGCTGAAAGATGTTTGATTGTTTTGATTCACACAACAGTTTTTAGTTTTCTGTTGTGTCACTCTCCTTCAGACAATGTACTTGAATTGATGTTGTCTGAGTTTTAAGGTTCAACATGCTACGCCCTAGAATTGGCTTTTAAGACCTATTTAAATTTTCAAATTTCACTTCCCTCCTTTGACCAAATTTTAGATTTCACTTGGAATAGTATATAAGGGAAAAGGATCCCCAGCGTTTACTCCTTTTCTCCTTCTTCCTCTCTCAGGTTGCACACGCCTCTCTCTCTCTCTCTCTCCCCCCCCCCCCTCCTTCTCTTTGTCACGCTGGAGAACTCGATTTCCGCCAGTTGACTCTTGAACCCAGGATTTCGTACCACTAGACGACCCCGTCACCGGAGCTCTCAGCTCTTCGCCATGAAAATTTCCAACTGGAATCCACCATTTCTTTATCATCTTCCTCTCTTCTCCTACCTTCGCCTTCTGTTTGTCTCTGCTCCAAATCCCAAGCTTCAATTTTGCTCTGGAACATCCGCCATCTGAGACCCAAATCCTGAACCTTCCTCCTTCCATCTCTTTCCTGCCAAAACCGGCCAATCCGATCTCAAGGCTCGAATCATCAGCCACAGGACGACAACTTCATCCTCGAAGACGTTCCACACTTGACCATTTTCGTCCCAAACTTGCCGGTAATATCCAATTTTTCATAATTTTTGTACTAATTTATGAAGTTTAATTTTGAATGCTATCTTCTTCTTCCTTTTCAGTCATATCCGAATCTATTGCAATATAGCCAAGCTTATGCAGTCGTGAAGTAAGTTGCTTCTTGTAATTTCATTTTGTTTGTTTTGGAAACTTCAATTTCAGTGATTATAAAAAATGCTCTAGTTGTGTTGTTATCTTGTGTGAGCCCTGCGGATGCGGTTGCACAGAAAGTAAGCAATCATTTTTCTTATTGGGCTAGGAAAGGGACTACGAATGTCCAAAAAAAGGGATATATGGTTTTCTTATATCAGTCATCTCTGTGGAGTTTGGTTATTAACTCAGCAACATGTTTTTTCTTTACTTCGGGATACACTATTATTGAATATTGATCACTCTTCTTGGCTCTGTTTTCTCTTCTAGATTTCAAGCTGCCTGGTATTCATTGTAGTTGGAGTTTCTTTAGTCTTATGCCTTCTCATGGTTTTTGGCATTCTTTGGTTCAAAGGTTGCTTTGGAGGCAGGTTGTCTAGGGAGCAAGGTAACATAGCAAAGAACTTTTGCATGTAATTTTTTGTGTGTAATAGATGATTAAACTAGCTTTTTTGAATTCAAGGCATGTTTGATATTTCATATTTTGACGGTTCATTGCTACACAGGGCATGACAATTCTCAGTCCATGGATATTTTAGTGTTACTAGATCTGTGAATATCCATTGATATTGAAAAATGCACTCAATGAGTTTTTGGAATTAGTTTTGTTTATATGTTTCTTTGGCTTGGCTTGGGAAGGAATGCACCATTTTACCTAAAATTGTTGTTGTTAGCTTTGCTTCTGTCCAGAAGATTGTCCTCTTGTTTATACTCTTGTTTGATGATTCACATAAATTCTTGACATGCAGGAGACAACCTTGCAATTTTAAAAGCAAATGTAAACAATCAAATGAAGCTTGTAAACAGCTTAAAGAAAAAATCACTTAGGTCAAAGACTTTTGAAGAGGTACAAATGTGATCCTTCATGTAGCTCTCTTTGTGAGCACGTTATGCACATAATATATAGAAAATTTCACTTATGGTCAATTTGGCAGTAGCTATACATAAAAGGACCACCTAATGTCTTCTGTCTTTGTGTCCACAAGAAAAAAAGTGTCGAATGATTTCAGGTGTAATGTTTCCTGACAATATTAGTCATATGCATGTTCTTGTGAAGTAATGGGGTTAAAGTCGGTCCTTTAATCCTTCACCAATAAATCAATCATATTTACTAATTCTATCTAATATCTTATTTTTTTACAGGTTATGCCGAAGCTTGTAGACATTGTACAATTATTGCACAATATCTTATTCATGAAGCTTTTGAAAGTACTGGTATGCTGCTTATGCATTCAAAACTTGGTCTAAGTCTCTCAGTCTCCCCCTTGATTTATCATTAATATAATTTTGTATCCTCATTTTAAGGCCACCGTTATTATAATGATAATATAATCTATTACTTTCAAGCAGGTATTGATATAGGATAGTGCTCTTTCTAAACCAAAAGAAAGTCATTATTCATAGAATCTATTACCATCAAATCAGATATTCATTTATTATACTGCTATTTTTTCAAACAGAAGATGATAGATTTAAGTGTTTAAGTAGAAGAAGGTGATCATGATTTGTAGAAAGTTTCATGATGTCTTCCCGCTCCCCCTTGCAGATGATGATGAACCAGTGGAATGTTCTCTGAGGAACTGTGAAAGGTTGGGGCTTGCTGGTACTTCATTACAGAATGTTGGAAATACTTGCCTAGAATATACTTGCAGTTGGTATATAGATTCTCCTTTATCGTTCGTCTATCTTTGCTATCGTTTGCAGATAAACCACTTGTGAGAAATTTTGTATCAAACTGCTCAAGGATTTGAACTGAGATGGTGGAAATGAAAGGCAATGTGCAGTCATTGGGAGTGTGATGCCCCGGAAATTCGTATTTATTTTTCGAGGATTTTCTGGAATCTAAATTGTGATTATTGGATGGTTTAGTGGCTCGTGGATGGAGCGGAAGTGTTTCGGGCGAATAATTATTCGAAGAATATGGTTTTAGGGGGGTTACAGATGTTGACTTTTTATTCGTTGGGATTCTCTGAAAACTTCCTTCACTAAAGTTGTAGAAAGCGTCGATACAAGTTTGTTGATATGTGGAACGCAGAAATCGGAGTTCGTATGAGAAAGTTATGAGTGTTTGAAAATTTGGAAAGTTACTATATATAGGGTTTTCCGTTTCGGGAAAGTTACTATTTTCATTTGGTCTTCCATTTTCGGAAACCAGACCTCTATTCTCTCTCTCTTCAGTCCGCGTGAGCCGACCAGAACCCGGTTTTCCGACCCGGCCGGAACTCGCGTCTCCGGCTACCTCTATCGGTGAAACTCTCTAGATCCGCTCGTCTCTGCCGTCCACTCCTCCCTCTGGGATCCTCTAGCGGCGATTCTCGGTGAAGGTGGCGAAGTTTGAGGAAATCTGACCCGATCGGTCCTTCGATCTCCGACGTCGGTGAAGCTTCAAACCAGGCTTGGGAAGCTCGTAGCAGCCTCTTGGATCGATCTGTGGTGGTTGTTTGGATCGATTCACGTGAAACTTGGTTAAACTCGGATTGAACAGTAATCCATGGCTTACGAGGTAGTTTTCGTCCCTTTATGCTTCGATTTTGACTTCATGCTAGTTATGAAAGTGGTTAAGCATGCTGGGATGAACAACTTTGATGTTGGGAGTTTTGTGAAATATTGAGTTTTGGCCAGCGGCAGTGCGCCACTGTCTGTGGTGGCGTTCCAGTCATATTAGGAACTGTTTCTAGTATTATATATCTTTTACTCGTCAATACGAGCGTTTCGATATATAATATGCAATTTTTGGAGTTCGTATGGATTTGTTATGATTTTTACGGTTTCATACCAGTTGATTATTCAATCCGTGAGGATCCGAGCGTCCGATCGACTTGTGGTTTTGTTACATCGATCGTAGAAGTGTTCTGGAGACTTAGGGAGGTCTCGGATGAGGTTTTGCCTCGATTGGCATTACTCATGGGGATTTAGTTCAAAATGAGGGTTTCGAACTTTAATCACTTTGTGATTCATGCACTGAATCAAGACCCTATGTGTTCAGGTGCTTGTTGGACTTATTGAACGGATTGCGGCGATTGTGCTTGCTTTGGTTAACGTGTGAAGACGCAGCAGGATTCTGAGGTGAGTAAATCTCACGATATTTGTTATGAGCATGATCAATATTCGTTATGAGCAAGATTACCCTATTGTCTTGGAGTTATTAGGTTAACTATGACTATACTTGGTATTAGTGGTATTCCTGAGTGAATGACTACGTATATATATATTTACGTGAAATATACATGTATTGATGAACCTTGGTGATGATTGTCATGTAATGCTTGTGTAGGAACATTTGTGTAATGAATCATTGGAATCAGTATGATGAATCTTGGTGATGATTGTCATGTAAAGCTTGTGTAGGAATATCTGTGTAATGAATCGTTGAAATCAGTGTGATTAATCTTGGTGATGATTGCCATGTAAAGCTTGTGTAGGAATATTTGTGTAATGAATTGTTGGGATCAGTGTGATGAATCTTTGTTATGATTGTTATGTAAAGCTTGTGTAGAAATATTTGTGTAGTGAATCGTTGGAATAAGTGTGATGAATCTTTGTGATGATTGTTATCTGAGTGATGACCGGCGAAATCTGTGTGATGACCCGCTGGAAAATGGCTATCTGTGTGATGAACAGTTGGACAATTGCTATCTGTGTGATGATAAGTAGGATCACGGCTATCTGTGTGATGACCAGTGAAATCTGTGCGATGATCAATGTGATGAATGCTCGGTCGCGGAGTTGAATTGTTATTAAGTTAACAATAATCGAGAAGACTGTTGTGATGGCCAGGGCTACCTACTAACGTCATAGTGTGGGGTTACGATGACTTCTATGATTTGAATTGTTTGACTTAGTGTGACCTCCTGAACTAAAACTATATGCAGGGGTTACCATGAATTGTTTTGCTTGTTTTGAAATGTGATTGCCTTGTTTCTTCTTGATTGTATTGATTAATGGTTTGATTTATCTTAAGAGACATAGTGGTGACGAATTGTACTCTGTGGTGAGGGTAGGAAGGTGATTCATTAATGTTTTTCACCTTTGATATCATGTTGATGACAAAAGCTCCTAGGGGGGAGGGAATGAGTGTGATTTGAAATTCGCCGTAGTGCATTAGAATGGCATCAAACATTGCTTGAGGAAGTCTTGTTTGATTGAAATTTGTGTAATGAATGCTAGGTTAAGAATCTGAGCATAAGGCTTTAGTCACCAGTTGACTTATGTAGGCACGATATGGAAGGATATTGAATTGATGGCCGTAGGTGTGAGATATGTGCATATCGTGTTTAGGTTGAGGTGACTTAGGAATGTATTTTTGCTTTGTGATTTTGAGTTTACTCATACGGGCTTGCAAAAGCTTACCGGGTTTGTTGTGTGGCAACCCGGTGCACCATTTAAACTGTGTAGGGGTTAATCCTGCAGGTCAGGGTAATCGTGGCTGAAGCAGAGGCGGCATCCTTGCAGATTTATGGTAGGAAGTCATTTTTGTGACTTTACCGTTGATAAGGACTTTCGTTGTGTAGTTAGCTCTGAGCATTTACGTTTTATTTTGTTGTTGGCAATTTAATTCGTAAGCTTTTGTAATATATGACTCTACGAAGCGGGTCAATATTGACATAATGGGTTGAGGGCATCAATATGTATTTAGTTTAAGGGGACAAATGTTTCCAGATTTTTGTTATTGATGGCTGAACAATCACGCATGTATAATTATGAGATTATGTATCGATTTTTATTTGTGTTAAAAATCAGGGGTGTGACAGGGAGATCAAGCTCGGAACACCCAGCAAATTGTATTATTCTTTATCATCATGTAAATCTTATAAAATTAGAAAGCTTGTTAAGCTAATGAAATGGATTAATGCTTTATGAAATTGCCTTTGTTGGATCTATTGGAGTTTATTATCAAAGTTGCTTTTAGTAAAATATTAGAGTCACTTTCATACCACTCTCAACTAAGTAAAAACAATTGTCTAAGAGAGCTAATACAACTAAATGGATAGCAAAAATTGTTGTTGGAGCCATTACAACACAATAAGACTCTACATTGAAACCATTGTCCAATAAAAATTCAAACAACAGTTTTTTTTTTTTTTCAGAAACATGCAGTATCAAATACAAACAGACAATGCTTTCTTCAATTTTCTGTTGTCTTGTTTAAATCTAATCCATAGAAAACAAATGGTCAGGTGATGTACAACCTTCATTCAGACAACAGTTTATTTACAACCCAATGTTTTCTTATTCTTCTTCACAAGTTTCTCTCTTCTAGCAGCTGTTGTTAGAAATTGATTTGCACAAGAGTAGCATACTCGTCCCTGTTGTTCTTTGTGGTGTTCAGACAATAGTCATTAGGTCGTTGCTATTGTGCAAAATTTTCTCAGACGACAGTTACTTCCTATTGTCTGATTCACCCATCAGACCACATTGAGATAGACAACAACAACGTGCCTTATCAGACGATAGTGAAAAACTGTCGTTTGATTCATTTTTTGGCCTAGTGTACTATATATTAAATACATATGATTTTGAATGCATCATTTTGTTTTTGTTATGATTGTTAGGAGTTATTTTTGTACATGTGCATCGTGCTAAATTTGATAAGTTCTGAAATAAATTACGGCTAGATGCATCCTAGGCATATCAATACCAGTACATTGCGTGGGGAGACATGGTCTACTAGTACAAGTTATGCACTAATCTGCATTTGCAGGTTCTGCATTGTTTGGTATATAACCTACACCGTGGGTGTCACTAACTGGTGACATAGAAAATTTAGTTTGATTTGCTTTGTGTGCACTTCATCTATCATGCATTCTACTATATCATCTATAAGTATGAAATTATTTATTATTTGTAATGTGTTATAATTACTTACTGAGTTTATCTCAAAAGTAATTTGTTGTAGTTTCAAGTATTGAAATGGAATTAGATGCTTAAAAGCATCTAGCATTGTGTCATAGTCCCCTAAGATACAAGTTTAAGTATCTCGTTGTGGCTTGTTACATCATTTTGTCAATTGGGGCATAACTCGTTGACCTAACTACCACTTTAAACGATGAGATTGTGTTAACTTATAAACAATTGATGAAGTTTAAATAAACCACTATGGGAAAAGAAGGAAATGGTGGGAGAGCCACAGTGCTTTGGAGAAGTAAGACCTCACAAGAAGGTTTTTAAATACATTTCTACGAGAAGTTCAAGTGTGCACTGATAAGAGAAGAGAAGTCACATTATCCTTTGCTAAATGGTATATTTGGGAAAGACATACATGACTGAAGAGGCATAAGAACATCTCCAATTAATGGAAATGTCAAAAGGAGTGTGGCAATTTTGATTTTGAAGGCTAGCATGGCCATTCAACATTTTGTTATGCTTCGCGCCATTCATAATGTCATTTAAATGTCCCCTTTAAAAAAAAAGTCATTTAAATGTTTCATTTACCGATTATTTTATTAATTTGTTAAAGAAATTTACATGCATAAAGGTAATAAAGAAGGATAAAATATAACAAAATTGTTTAAGGACACCTAATTGTGTGTCTGACCCAAACTCTAGTTACTTATATGAGTTGTAATATGGTTAGTCTTACAGATATTCTTGGAGATATCTTCATACGTAGATATCCAAATCATTGTACGATTATGTTTCCTTGTAAGACTCTGATTCTATGCTTGTAATCTTCTATATAAAAAGACCCCTATTATGAATGAAAGCACAACTCATTTGCTCCCAATTCTCTATACTATTCTCTCTGTATCTCTTTTCCTAAAACACATCATCAGCATGAAGCTCTAACCCTGAAACAAATAGCCAAACCTTGAAACAAATAGCCAAAACCTAAATCGCAATACAAAACCTTGAAACCATTTTTGCCTCCGCCGCACACCTTGAAGATCATGACCCCACACCTTGAAGATCATGACTCCAAGAGTTCAGAACCTATCAGAATCCTAAGAACCGGCCGGAAAGTACCAAACTGGCCACCAGAAGCAGAAGTAAGTTCTCCCCCGGTTCGCCTCTTTCCAGACCACCTTTTGCCACCAAATTTTGTCAGCAGCAGCACTTAGATCCCAAGATTCAAGAACCGAAAGCATAACCTCAAGAACAGGTCTAAAAGTCACCGAACCGGCCGCCTAAGTGATTGAATGGCAAGCCAAAAACCAGACAGAAGCTATTTAGGGCAATTCTTACCAAGTCCGGCCACCACCGGCCAGAAGCACCTTTTTTTCCTACCAACTTCCGGCCAAAAGTTCCGGCAACCCCCGTTTGCCCTTTTCAAGGTAATTTTTCATTAAAGTTCCTACTTTTGTGTACTTTTCTTTAAGATTCCAATTCTTTTCTTTTCCTCCGGGACTTACAACCTCCCTTCTTCTACTACACTTCTTCTTCATAGGGGAGACCTAAGCCGAACTGTGGGGGTTAGTGTTATCTGCAAGCTTGGACCATGTTAAGACCTCCAAACTAGAGTTTGTTGAGCATATACGATCGACCACGCACATCATTGTTTCGATCTAATCTAATACCTCTTGGAATCGAATTTCTTGGGATCAATTACGCTCAGAAATTTCTTTTGTTTCATGGTAGCCTTTTTGCTCCGAAACTAACCCTTTTTCTTGTTCTCTTGCAGGATGAGTAACCTGAATAGACTGGACTTTGCTCCATTAGGAACAAGTAGCTATTGATATCACAAGTGGGTTTGTGATGTCCGCTAGCATCTTAAGGCCCAAGGAATCCTGGATACGATTCTTAAGCCTAGATATGACGTGCTAACTGTTGAGCAAGCTCAAGTTTTGGAAGCAAATAGAGCAGCCTTGGAGGCAAATAAGGCGAAAGCCATCATCCTAATGACTCGTCATATAGATAATTCGCTCCAGTACGAATATTTGAAATGCTTTGGCAATGTCCGTGACTCCCTGCTTCCTAACCTCAAAGTGAGATGACATAATCTCCGCTTTTTTGATTTCAAGTCAGTTCTTGACTACAACTTGGAATCACTTCGCATTAAATCCTTGATGGAATTATGTGGAAAAGATATCACAGATGCGATGTTGATTGAGAGGACTCTCGATCTCTACCTTCCCCGTCTCTACTTTGATGGTTGCTAAGAACTATCGAATTGATGTTACTGCAGGATGGATCACAAGGTTTCATGAGCTCATTGGAGCCATGAATGTCGCTGAAAAGCATGACAATATCCTTGTGAAGAACTATAATTGAGACCCGTGAGAACATAGCATATTCCGAAGTCCAATTATAGTCGCGTCCTAAGAGAGGGCGCCAAGAGAGAAACCCTAAATCTAGAGACAATTCTAGACGTTCTGGTTCATATTCCTAATCTATTGACGAAGGTAACCGCCAAAATAGGCGGACACGGAATCGAAGAGGTTAGCATGGAAAGAGAATGGGAGGCAACGCCTCTGGCCATGTTGATGGCTCTACCAATACTAAGAGCCATCCTAATGAAGTTTTCAAAGAGCCTTGATTATGGGAATCTGAGCAAAGAGATCTATGCTCTCAATGTGGAGCATCCAGTCATTGGGCACACATTTGTAGAGCTCGTAAGATATTGCCACCATCTACAAAGCATATGGTAAAGCAAGAGAAGCTCACTATGTGGAACAAGAAGATCAAGAAGGTGATTCGAAGTAAGGGTTGAATACTTCAAATCTTGTTGGGATAATAGATCGCTGATTTTGAATAAGTCATTTTCCAAGAAATGTGATAGGCAATTGTCATATATTTCATAGTAAATGACATTGATTTAGTTTCTCTTCAAGTAGGCTCATCCAAAAGGAGTATGATGTCTAGGAAGGTTTTGAGATAAGTGGTACTTAAGCGAGCCTTGCTCCACCGACATCTATCTATTCACCTGGTCATATTTATTTTGGAGTTATCAAAAGAAGGCAAACGACTACCATTGTTTTGCATTAGCTAGTATTTGGATTAGATTCTCTTAATGGTTAAGAAACAATGATGTACTTCGTTGGCTTATGAATAAAATTTCGAGTTCTTTTCATTATGACTCCATTTTAATTCTGAGCATATTCCTCTATGACTACGATGGCTGGGCCATCGAGATTAGTTCAAGGACATGCAATAGCCCAAATTCCCTTGCCAAATGGCACCTTGATCACATAAACTCTCTACGCTCCTGGGGTGAATCAAATCCTATTGAGCTACTCAAGCCAACGGATTCCATGCAAAAACACATGTAGAGAACGAAAATGAGTTTCTTTGCAATACCTCTCATTATTGCGAATAAAGGCGAATCTTAGAGAAACTTATGTGTCTCTCTAGTGGACTTTATGTCACCACTATTTGAGTTATTAAATCCAATAAAGTTATGAGAGAAAATCTCTTGGATTTAGACACATATTGGTTTTGTCACGACATGATAGGTCATCATAGTCATGATATGATGATCCGTCTACTAAAGACTTCACACAGACATTCATTTTTTTTTTTTAGCGAAACGAAGCATGAATCAAAGGTTGATTCGTAGACCAAGTGTGACCGCCTTCACTACCTCTGGCGCCGTTGCCGTCCACCACCAACCTAGGGCTAGCGTAATCCATATCCATGACACCATGCATGGCGTCCATCATGGTGATGGCGCCCCAGGTGATGTGTAATCACCAACTTTGCTTCCAGTAGAGTTACAGACGCTTGGGCCCAACCAAAATCCTCATTGGTTGCTTCTAAGGCCCCTCGCTCGCTCTACAAAGCCTGTTCCTTAGCGAAGGACTAAGATCATCCTACGCAAAGGATACGAGAATACTCATTTTATTCTTACATAGAATTCGAGGGGATTCAGTGGATTGATTCAACTAACTTGCGGATGTTTGAATATTTCATGATGTTGGTTGACATGCAAACACGCTAGTCACATGTTGTGCCATTGTCCACTTGTAATGTTGCTTATACTACACTCTTAGCACAAATCATATGGCGACAGACTCACTCCCCTGACAATGCTAGAGAGTTTACATAGAAGACTTTCGATGATCATTGCATATTATTGGGATTGATGTTGTACATCATATTCCTATGTACACACCCAAATGGTCTCGCGGAAACGACTACAATGGTAGCTCAGACATTGGTAATGTGCACCAATCTCCCTATATTCGCTTGATGCAATATTGAATGCAGCTATGCTAATTCGTCTACGACTCACTGCTACTCAATCTATCTCTGTGTTACAGCTAGTGACTGGGTACAAGTATCTCATACTTATGCATAATGAGTGTGCCATTTATGTGCCTATTGCGCCGCTATAGCTCACTACCATGGGTCCTCACTGACGAATGGGTAAATACGTTGGATATGAGACTCCAACAATCATCCGCCACTTAATACTCTTGCTAAGCGATCTCTTTACCGCTAGATTTGCGGATTGTTACTTTGATAAGATAGTCTTCCCATCATTTGGGGGAGATAAGAACACAGATGTTTAGCAGGAATGACAGGAATTGTCGTGGTCTATCTCCACTATGTCTCATTTTGATCCCTGTTAAAGTGACGAGATCACACATATCTGCTACAAACATGCCTGCAAGGATGGATGTCCCTACGAGAGGATGTAACACCACCTTATACGGAGGTAGGCATGGCACCAGCACCATAGAGAGTAGCACTTTGGAGTTACAGGCCATGACCCCAGCTAGGATGCGTGGGAGGCCTATGGGTTTAAAGGATACTTTGGCACAATCTAATCTTTTATCAGCGACACTTAAAATCAGTCTCATGAGAATGTTCAGGATTATGGTTATCGTTGGGGGATGCCTCAACGTCAGAACCTATTCCTGATAACATAGAGCTCTCTGAAAATTACACTAGTGTACATGAGACGTGGGCTAAAAACTCCATCATGATTGATAATGTATTAACGCATTTCATTACACATGAGTTTGTTGAGTCCGATGATATTGAACTACGCTCCGTTGATGAATGAATGCCAACATAGCGAAAATTGGCGTAAATGGAAAGATGTGATCCAGATTAAGCTGGATTTCTAACGAAGAGGAAGGTTTTTTGAGCCAGTGATGCCGACACCTCCAAACATAAAACCTATTGACTAATGGGTCTTCGTTAGAAAGCATGATGAGAAAAAGATATGATAATCTCGCCTTATGGCATAAGGCTTCTCACAAAATGCTCTGGAATCGACTACGATGAGACATATTCTCTTGTAATGGATGTCAATGCACTGCACTACCTTGTCAGTTTGGTAGTTTCCGAATAACTGAACATGCAGCATACGAATGTGGTCACTACGTATCTCTATGGGGATCTAGATATGGACTATACATGAAGGTTCTTAATGAACTTCATTTACCCAAGTCAAGTGGTTTTAAACCATAGACCCCGTTTGCAAAGAGGTTGAAACGCTCACTAAGTGACTACTTAATTGGGAAGGGATATGTAAATGCCCGCACGTTTTCATAACAAGTTCTGGATTTTATCGCAGTTCATGTTGGTGACAAGATCTTCATTAGATGCCCTTAAAGAGTTAAGGGAAACCGCTGGACACTTAAAATTAAAGTTTGAGATGAAGGATTTAGGAGAACACAATTTTATCTTGGTTTAGAACTTGAGCACCGTGTTTATGGATGCTTAGGCGTTTTGACGAGATCAAATCTTCAAGCACACCCATGATGGTCTGTAGTCTTGATCCTAAAAAGGATGATCCTCTTCGTCCGAAGGATAATGATGAAGATGTGCTAGAGGCAGAAGTGCCTTACTTAAGTACAATATGTGCATTATTGTACTTAGCTCAATGCACAATATCTGACATCTCATTTGTAGTGAACTTGTTAGCTAAGTATAACTCTGTGCCAACACGACGCCATTATACTGGTGTAAAAGAAATATTTCGATACTTGACATGTACGATTGATATGAGTTTGTTCTATCCCTACAGAGAGATGATGGATTCGGACCTATCACACACCAGGAACACCATCAACACTGGCCTGTGTCTTTTATATATCCCCATCCCAAAACAACATTGTGTTTTGGAAGGTTTTGCTGATGCTGGGTATCTCTCTGACCCACAAAGGTCATTCCCAAACTGGTTATGTGTTCACCATGGGTAAGACCACGATACCGTGGAGTTCTACAGAACAAACTCCAGTTGCTACTTCTTCGAACCATGCACAGATTATTGCTCTTCACAAAGCGGTTCATGAATGTATATGGATTAAATCCATAAGTGCGCATGTTCAAAGCAATTGTGGTTTGAAGTCTACCACAGATGAGCCTACAAGCATTTATGAGGATAATGCTGCTTGTATTGAACGAATGAAGTAAGGCTACATCAAAAGTGACAACACCAAGTGTAATAAGCAACAACAGACTCTCCTCAAGGTCAGATTGAACTAGGTTTGATCTGAGGACAGTGTGGCAGACTTGTTCAATAAGTCATTGCCAATTCCACTTTCGAGAAACATGTTGGTAGCATCGTTTGCTGAAGATATCCAAACTCCCATGACTGTAGTCATCAAGGGGGAGATGCAGACATCAGGGGGAGATGTCTACATGTATGATTTCGAAATATGAAGGGTGTGTTATACTCTTTTTCTCATTCAACCGAGGTTATTTTTGTCACACTGGGTTTTTGTTACTTGACATGGTTTTTGACGAGGCAATGAGAGGAGCACCGCGTTTGGGTTACACAAGGCGGAGTGTTTAAGGACACATAGATTGTGTGTCTGACCCAAAATTTAGTTACTTATATGAGTTGTAATAGAGTTAGTCTTACATATATTCTCGGAGATACCTTCGCAGATATCCAAATCATTATACGATTTATGTTTCCTTGTAAGATTTTAATTCTATATTTGTAATCCTCTATGTAAATGAGCCCCTATTATTAATAAAATCACAACTCATTCTCTCATAATTCTCTTTACTATTTTCTTGCATCTCTTTTCCTAAAACAAAAACTTATATATTATTGTGGGACCATTATTAATCCAACAAGAGAAATAAATGACAATGCCAAAGTTGGCTGTCAAATTTGATATGAAGACTTCAATTTGCTCCCCATATCAACTTTGACAAATGGGATGGAATTATGATCAGCCAAATACATGTCCACCAGGCAAGTAACAACTCTAGTGGAGTTGCTGCTCTTAACAGTTTAGAGGTGGAGTTCATTTTCCATGTTCTTGAACAAAAATAAGGAGGTATTGCGCGTTCACTAATATTGATGAATAGTGAATACCAAGTAAACCACCTTGCGTGAGGTAAAGATGATCATGATGACATAATAGACATCTCATTAATCATTTTTTTCCCTTCCTGGTAAATTCTGAGATATTGTCAATACTGTCTTTGGTACAGTTTTCAACCATGGTTGGAAGAATGACTTCATCTTGGGTTACATCAACCACTTTCCCTCTCTCTCTGGTTGGATATTAGCTGTCAAATAAACCTCCAAATATAAAATAACAAAAAAGAATTAGCTTTTTTTAAATATTTTATTTCGAAAATCGTTTTCTTTCAACTTTATAAAACCACTTTGAAAGGTCTCGTCTTCCCTTCTCTCTCCCTCTTCCCCCCCCCCCACCTTCCTCCCAGCTTTCATTTCACTCTCTCCCAAACTTCCGTCCTTCCTTCGGCTCTCTCTCTCTCTGTCTCTCTCTCTCTCTCAATGTTCATTGAATTTCAGTCCTGCAAGTGAAATCCCATGTTTCTTTGTAATAATTCAGTGATTGAGAGAAGTTTCCGGTACGAATAGTTTGACTTTTGAGTAAAGTTTCACACTTTATAAAGTAAAATCCAGGAGTGTGAGCCATAAAGTTTCACACTCTTTAAGGAGAAGAGAAGACACTGAAATAGCTACAGAGGGAAGGAGTGGCCTTTTGGATGTGGGTTTTCAGGGACTCTCTCTGCCTTATGCTTTAAACCCAACATGATTGCTAGCTCTCTCTGCAATGCAACCTCCAGGTTCTCGGTGAGTTTCACACAACTTTCTTTTCAACCTGTTAATTTTTTTGGAGAAAAAAGAAAACAGACGCTACTTGTTTAGCATAGAAATTGTTGTAATTGTCTGTATCAGATAAATCCTGCAAATAATTTCTCTCTAATGAACAAGCTTCTTTGTGATGTGCTGGATCAATGAGCTTGGTTTTGTTGCGTTATTGTTATTCTAAAATTTCATCTTCCTTTTTCTGCAATATGTGTGTATTTGGTATTAGTAGAGAATATAAATAGGTAGGAAGACTGTGTACGCCACTTAAAACTATGTTCATCGTTCAATTCATGCACAGTATATAAGTCTGTTGTCTGGACCCACACCAAAAATATCATTTCAGTTTGTTTTTAATAATCCAAATCCACTCACAGGACCTAATCTATGATTCTGATCTTGTGTTTTTTTGTTTTGTTTTTGGTATTATATACTAAAACCCCATTCAATTTAGCGTTTGGTTGGTTAATGTCTGTGGATTAATGAAATCATGGATCTCTGGTCCATTGTAAAAGACTTTGAGTTTTCAAATATAAAATACCCTGCATTATTCTTCACCTAAAAAAGCATGGATTATTAGTTTATTACGAGTAGGTGATTGTGTTTTTCATTCTACGATAGAGCTGTTGTCTGTTTGTTAGTCTACTAGTTTTTAATTGGTGATTTCAAATTTTTTTAATATGCTAGCTTCAATGGTCTATGTATTTTATATTCCATCCCCGAGTATGGAATAGAGGGTAAACCTCTGACTAAAATAGTGAATGTCTTGTTTATAATATAAACAGTAATAATGGAGTGATAGCTTGCATGCTGTCGTGTATAGTTTGTATAAAACTTAGTTATCTTTGTGGGAAGATTTAATTTAATTAATTTAAAGAAGACAGAGAATGACATTATGCTTGTTAATAGACTAATTACGGTATTCCTGGATTCTTCGTTTATCAAGATCAAACTTATCAGAGGGTCAACTGTTATCTTCTATTCCTCTAGGCAATGCCACACGGGTGCCTTCCTGCAGATTGTACCCATGTGCGAGACGATTTTTCTGTGTTATGTACGACTTTTATTGAACCTTTTGCATTAATGAGCCACATTGGAAGTGAAGGATGAACCATTATGCACAACAGCCTCATGCATATCCTTCCTAACAAACTGAAAGTTGTGTTCTAATTGTGAAACGTTATGATAAAAATGTTAGATAGTTATATATACCCAAATTACAGATTGCTTTGCTACACTCTTTAGTATTTTACTGGCATTAGAAGGACCTTGATGACTTGTTTTGTTCTGGAGACTGTCATGTTGTATTGGAACTGGGAAAAGTGTCAGGTTAACAATGATTGTTTGGATGTGAGCTTTTTTTTTTTATACTATTCTACTCTTAGGCATAGTGATTTATCTTTCTGCTGTTAAACTAGGGAGAAGAAGGGATTGATGTAAGAAAGATGACAGAACACAAAAGAAGCCCCTGCTCTGTTGACCAAAGCAGTGTTACTGCTCTTGCATCTAAGCGACATAAGACTGATTTATCCATGTCAACAAAGGTTTATGTTCCTTCCTTTCCCTCCTTTTAATCTCTGTTCTTGAGTTGTGAACCTTGTAAATTTATTTGATATCTAGGTTTTTATGTCTAGAAAAAAACAATTGTTGTAGAAATTTATTGATGTGCAAAACTTTCGTTACTCTTTTGCAACTTTTTTCTTGTTCCTTTTTTTCTCTGTGTAATGGGTGTTTGGGAGCCATTCTGGCTTCAGACAGCCACCATTTTAAGCTTTTGAAGTTCAAGGTTTCACCTTGAGGCATCAGAATTGTCTTTAATATGTCAAATCCAGTTTCAATTACTACATTTGATTTTGGTTTAGATCCATGCTAAGTTGCTTATCATTGCTGCTGTTGATTAGAAACTGCTCTACTTTTTATGTAATTTCTTAGATGCTTCAGACGTTATTTTTGAAACTGCAATAGTAGAGGACAGAGGACAACCTTTAGCAACCAATGTAGTGAGTTATTTTGAAAAGAATATCTCAAGGCAATTTCCCCAATGTTAATACTTTGACGTAGATCAATGGGGCGGAAAGAAAAAGAACTTGAAATGTCACTTCTTTTTCTCTTAAATATTACATTCTACCTACGTTTCAGCACTTATCCCCACGCTACTTGTCTTTTGATGCTTTTTCTTTTTGTTCTGCCTTTAGGAGAGAAAAGAGAAGTTTGGTGAACGAATTGTGGCTCTACAACAGCTTGTTTCTCCATATGGAAAGGTACATAGAATAAATGAATCATTCACTTTAGTGCATGAAACTGTTGAAGCAGAATTCAGAATTGTGGCATCACGGCATTAATTGTTTCCTATCAACTCATCTCTTGGAATTAATATTTTAGATTTCTTGGGTCCATGAGATTTCCGGTATAACTACAAAAGTACAAAGTGATACAGAATGTTCATGCTATATTTCTTCTCATTTAGTTTCCAATACTAAAATGTTATTTTTAGATATCTGTGCCTAAACTCCAAAGTTGCCTTCATTTTATTGCAGACAGATACAGCTTCTGTCTTACTGGAGGCAATGGATTATATACGCTTCCTTCATGAACAAGTCAAGGTTAGTTAACCTCAGTTCCTAACTTCCTAACTGGTATAAACTTGTGTAAACAAACGCTGTATTATGAGATTGTTTATGTCAACTTTTGATGGTATTAAAATCAACCTTATATCCGTTTCTTTGTCCAAAGAAAAATGTAAATGATTTCACCTACAAATTTCAGATTTGAGCAGTTAGGTCAATTGGATTTTGCCTTAGTTTCTAATGCATAATGCCATTTCATGAGTCTAAAATTTGCAGGATTGATTGCTGCTATAGGACAATCTTGCTTCATATCTGCCAGAAATCACAATGAATGATTTTTACACGTCTTCACTTGCTGTGCTATTTCCGCACAATGTGAACATAGATAAATACATAACTCCATATGGTTGATTACACGGTAAAAACAATCATGTAAGATTGGCTGAGACATGTCCTTTTTATATAGACTGCTTGATTCATAAGTCAAAGTAAAAACAATCAAGATGAGAGTAACTTCAATTTTGTGTTATTTTCAGTGTTTGGGTCTGTAACTATATGTAGTGATAGGGTTTGCATTTTAAAATTAGTGATTATTTTACTTTGCGAAGTGTGTCTTCAGTACCTACTGTGTGAATGGTAGAGATTTGACTTTCTTGTTAATGGATATAGGTGTTGAGCGCTCCATACCTCCAAAGCACGCCAACAGCTAAGATGCAGGTGAGCTTGAGCGGGACATTATAGCAAGAATTGTCAATTATATTTTGAAATTTTCTTTGGGTTATATAACATTAATTGAATGTAATATGCTGTGATTAGGAGACTTCCTAATCATCAGTGATGGTATTGGACTAAAATCAAAGTGGTGTGAAGCTCATGGATCAAACATGCTGCTCTTTTCTTCACACTTTTTGTGTTTACTTTATGGTCAGTACCTAATAGGTTTAATTTTGATTTTCATTTATCAGGAATTACATCCATACAGCTTGAGAAGCAGAGGTCTTTGCCTTGTTCCGGTCGATTGCACAGTTGGAGTTGCTCAAAGTAATGGTGCAGATATCTGGGCTCCCATTAAGACTACTTCTCCCAAATTTGAGAATGTGACCTCAAATTTCCATTGATAGATAATGTCGAGCTCAACCATTCAAAAATCAAAAGGATATTGAAGAAGCTGAACTGAGGCAGTGTAAAGGGTAACCAATCGTTTCTAAAGGACAACTAATTTCCTGAGACAGACGAGGATTCATAACTGAAATTTTTAGCATGACGCCCTTCAAATATAGTCATGCGGGAACTTCATCTAATGCTTTCCCCAACCATTCTAGTTTTATGATTGGTGGTAGGATGAGCTTCTAGTACTCCTAGGTCTACAAAATGTATATTTATAAACCTTGGGTTATTATAAACGTATTTTTATTTGGGGTAAATTCCTTTTATGGTACATGAGGTATGACTAATTGGACAATTTGGTACCTATTAATTTGATACTTGAACTTGGGGTCTGTTTGGCCTTTTAGTATTTCTGTTAATTTTTCAGTTAAATAAAAGAACAAAATTGACATTAAGAATCTATTAATAAAAATGAAATAAAAAACATGAGTTTTGTGGGTTGATGGCTATCAGCTAGGCCTCATCAAAAGTCCGCGGATCAAGTGGGTCGATGGAGGCCTGCCGGCCCAGAGGGCCAAAAGCCTGGCCCGGACCGGCCCGGCGCTCCCGTCAAAAAGCAAGCCATAGGCCCGGCCATGTGGGTAGAGGGCCGGGCTTGGTTTAGGGTTTGAAACCCGGCCCGGCCGTAAAAGCCCGCAAACAAAAAATATTATATAAATAACACAGAAACTGTTGTGCAGAACACCTAATTTCGCTGAATTACTGGGAACTGTTTGGATGGAATTAGGAGTTGTACTCTATATGTACGGATAGCCCCATGTGTCTAGTTACTGTGGAATTTTACGGTTTGAGATTCTGACTTTTCTAGAAGGAGTTATGGCAATTTAAGTGAAGGCAGTTCAGCTTGAATGAGAATCTGCAACACAGAAACTGTTGTGCAGAACACCTAACTTCGCTGAATTACTGGGAACTGCTAGGATGGAATTAAGAGCTCTACCCTATATGCATGGAAAGCCCCATGTGTCTAGTTTCTGAAGAATTTTACGGTTTGCGATTCTGACTTTTCTAGAAAGAGTTATGACAATTTAAGTGAAGGCAGTTCTGCTTGGATGGGAATCTGCAACATCTTTTACAAGTTCATGTCTAGAACCGAACTTCTCTGAATTACTGGAAACTGTTCGGATAGAATTAGGAGTTGTACCCTATATTCATGGAAAGCCCCACGTGTCTAGTTTATGAAGAATTTTACGGTTTGCGATTCCGACTTTTCTAGAAAGAGTTATGGCAATTTAAGTGAAGGCAGTTCAGCTTGGACGAGAATCTGCAACATCTTTTACAAGTTTATGTCTAGAAGGCCCAACACATATATTTGGAAATCTTCAGTGTGCCACATCATCATTATATGTGTGTGTGTCTCTTTGTGTGAGTGTGAATTTATTGTAATTTGGCTTATGGTGAAATTGGACGTTCTCATACTTCTATATGGAATATGTGCATACATATTCTACATGTCATGACTACGGTTCACCGATTCGATCGGATTCGAAAATATGGTGAAATTAGCTAAATTTTTTACCACACTGATAATTTATTATAATAATCTCATCCAACGTCGGTTTTTCTGTTTTATTTGAATTGATAGAGGTTGCCCTTTGGAGTGTATGATATATAAATATAGGTTTATAAGAGTAACTAAGTTTGACCTAGCTGATCGAATTCAAAACAAGAACCAAATTGGCTGGATTTTCTACAACCACAATAAAACATTACAATCTCTCCATCGAGCGGTTGGTTTCTCCAAATTCATTTTCCACTTCATGTTTGCTTTAGAATGAACCTCAACAATTTAAATGTAATGTATAAGTTATACAACTTTAGGAGGCAAATTGGTATAGACCAACGTATTTGTAATTAAAATTGAAATTTTTATCTTATGTCCACGCACATCCATTGATGAAATATTTACAAATGTGATATAAAAAAATAAGCACGTTTCGCGGTCATCACGCCATCGGTTAACCAAGAAAACATACAAATGACTACGGTTGACCAATCCGATCGGCTTATTGACTAAATTTGTAACCACACGCATAATTTATTGTAATAATCACATCCAACGGTCGGTTTTCCCATTTTCTTTGAATTGATAGAGGTTGCTATTTGGAATGTATGATATATAAATATAGATTTATAAAAAAAATTAGTGTCTTTAAATATTTATTATAAATAAAGCCCACAAGGCCCGTCTTGAAAAAGCCTGCAAGGCCCTTCCCGAAAAAGCCCGCAAGGCCCTTTTTAAATGGACAGGCTTGGATCATTCGATTTACAATAAAGCCCGGCCCAGCCTAGCCCGTCATTATTTAAAATATAGTAAGGCCCGGCCCGACCCAAACCCGCTATGAATGGGCCGGGCTGGGCCCGCTCCCGCCCGCTCCCGCCCGTTGACGAGGCCTACCATCAGCCCTTGTCTTCATCATTTTTTGAGTCCTGGAAGCAAATGAACATGTTAATACTTTTAGGTTATGTTGAAGATGACATAATTGAATTTTATGTTTAAAAAATTTAGTCGTAGTGACGAGACTAATTTCTGTGGATTAGACATAGCTCGGTGGAGTAGTCTCGTGGGTGTTCAAATAATGATGACTAGAATTCTTAAACATAAAAGTTGATTATTTCATATTTAACATAATCCAAAGGCCTTACCTATAAAATAACGAAGAACAGCCATCAACCCACCAAACTCATGTTTTTTATTTTGTCTTTATACATGTATTTTAAATATCAATTTTATCCTTACAATTAGCTGATAGGAGCACAAAGTGTGATGTTTTTAATACGTATTTTCCCTCATTTTTCTAAGTTATTCTCTCATAAAATTACTAACTCTAACATAGTTTTTGGTTTTAGGTACGTTGAGGTCAAAAATGGAGAAAAGGAGCGAAAAAGAGCAGAAATGAGCGTAAATGAAGGATGAGTCATTTTAGAATCTTTCCTCTTTCATTTTAGGAAATATTTCCTATTTTGTTTTAGGGAAACTTTCTCCCTTTGGACTTTACTATTTCAGATTTTCTTGTTTTAAAGAGAGAATTTAGGAGTCCATGTAGACCCCCGTACTTTTTATGGTTTATTTTAATTTGTCGTATAACTTATGAAACTACGTATTCGTAAGGTACACAAGTATTCGCACTTAGGTTAAGACTTTGAGGCAATTTTAAAGGATTAAGAAATTAGAGAAAATCCAATTTTGGTCTAGAAAAGTATTTTTTAAAGTCTCGAGGCTTAAAACAAGACCGGAAAATTTTCCCGAAAGGATTCGGTGAAGTATCGAAGAAATAAGGATGTTTGATGATGTATTTTCGGAGTGGGCTTAAGGAAAATTAAAGGAAAAGTAAAATGGAGCAGCCCAAAGCCCACTTGGCCCAAAAGGATGGGCAAATTAGACTTTTCACAATTAAATTTGGGAGATGTATTTAAGGAACACATTCTCCAAACCCTAGCCTCAACACTCATTTTTCACTTCAGCTCTCTTTCTCTCTACCCGAGAGCTTCTCTCTCCTCATTCTGCCGGAAATCACCGCCGCCTGTCGTCGCAGTCGCCGGAACCCGGATTTCAACCAAAATTTCCAGATTTTCTCCTCTTCCTCCCCTCTTTCCATTTCTCCAACCAAAATCAAGAAATTTGGCCGTTCCATCCTCCAAAAACCCTAGAACCCGAAGCTAATTTGGGGGTTTTTGTGATTTCTTCTTTCCAAGCTTAAATCAAGATAATATCCCTCCTAATCTAGCCTCTGTTCATCTGATCTACACCTATTTCTTCCTAAATCCGAGTTTTTGATTTGGATTTGTGATTTTGTTTGCATGAACCCGATTTCTCCTTAAACCATGAAGCTAGGGCTATGGGTTTGGCATGGATTTTTGGTAAGGATCTATCCATGCAACCTTGTTTTCGAGTTTTTTGGTTGAGATGATGATGTTGGACGGATTTGTAGATGAAGAAGGCCAAGGAGAAGGAATAGGCCGTGATTTTTGAAGAAGAAAGGGTAAGGAATGGGTTTTGGACAAACCCTAGAATTTTTGGAATTTATTGGGTTGATTTTGATTATGTTGAGCTATTGTTGTTGTTGGAAAAATTGTGAAAATTATATCTTTGAGAAGAGTTTAATTAGTAGGATTTTGTTAGCCTAATTTTCAAAGTGTTGGAATTTTGTTGTGGAAGATTTGGTGATTGTTGTAGTGTAGTTTTGGCCAAAACAAAAAGAAAAGGAAGAAGAAAAGAAATGGATTTGTTTTTGGAAGAAAAGGAAAATAGAGAAAATGGTAAAAGTTGGATTAAATGAGTTTTTACTGTGGTAAAGTGATAAAAAGTGAAGAAGGTAAAAGTAAAGATAAATTCGGTAAAAAAAGGAGGTAAAAGTGAAAGCGTGGAGGTAAAAGTCACGGTAAAAGTGAAAAGGTGAAAAAGGAGAAGTAAATGGGTAAAAGTAAAAGTAAAATTTTATTTATAATTATTTACTTATTTATTTTTAATAAATAATAAATAATGGTAAATAAAAGAATACTTGGTCAAAAGTCAGAAGTCAAAGTCAAAGGTCTAAAGTCAACTCAAGAGTTGACCAGGGTTGACCGACCTCGAAAAACATGAGGATCGATTCGACTTTGGTCGCTCGGATTGGCGAAAGTTTAGCGGAGCGATAAGGACGTTTTCCTTTTTAAGAAAAAAGTAGTTTCCCAAATTTGTAAAGGTTGAAAGAAATAATTAATGGCCTCATTGAAATAAAAATGATTTAGTGTGCGCGGTTACTTAAAGTTGATCATAATGTTTACCTGGATAATTACTTAGAGCAACTCCAACAGCTTCCGTATAATTTATGTATTATAGGGAAGCAAAAGTCAAAGCTTTAGCCTTTTTTTTTCTCCAACTCCAACAGATTCTCTATTTTACAACAATCTCTAAAATCTCCATATTCTTTCTTAAAATTTTAGAGTTTGCTGTAAATATAGGGAATTTGGTTTTCTCTTTCCTCACTTTCTCTAAAATAGGGATAGTTATAGGAAATCTGTTGGAGCAAAAGAAGCTTATTTTTCCCTAAAGTATAGAAAAATCAAAATATAAGGAATCTGTTGGAGTTGCTCTTACAAACTAAGTAATGGTTCAGGAAACACGATCGTTAAGGAAGCTTAAGCAGAAAGCGTCAGAGTGTGGAATACGCAAGCATTTTCCAGGTAGGGTGAGCTGTCCCTTCCTTGTTAGAGGCTTTTCGATATATGTGGAATGCTCTAGTATAATATTATGTTGCTTGCAAGTATGTTTTTGTTTGTTAATTAGTCGATGCCTCGTGACACCTATGTTTTCATAACTGATGATTGTTGATTGCGAAAACCGAGGCTAGACTTGCATGTTGAGATACTGTACCCTTTTGTATGTTTGTGTTTGTGACCTGAAAGTGAATGAGACAGTGAACTAGGGATACCACGGTGTCGATAACCGTGAACCTCCGGAGAGGGCTGTGCTCCTATGTTTGTCGCGGAAAGGTGAGTATAGATAGTGAACCAGTCATAGGAGACTCAGGGCCAGGAAATGGACACTTTCGCTACTTGTAGTCATAAAGACTATAGAGTAGTTGGCCGGTTCTCGAAGGAAGACTAACCAGGTCGATCACCGATTTATTTTAGTTTGGGCTAAATACTGGTTACTACCCTGTGGTTTAAGTTCAAAATCAATTCAGTCCCTGGAATTTTAATTTCATCAAAAACACCCCTATACTTTCAATTTTGATCTAATAAGTCCAATTCGTTAATATTCTGCTATGGGTTCAACTTATAGTTGGATTATTTGATGAAAAACTTTTTATTTGATAGATTTCTAATAGTGAGACCCACTCCTAAATTGACTATGCATGCCACCTCAACACCACATCATAAAACATAGGCCATATATGAGCTACGTCAACAAGTTAAATGACTCAATTATCGAAAGACTAACAGATTTGATCTATTAGATCAAAATTGAAACTGCAAGGGTGTTTTTGATGAAATTAGAAGTCCAGGGACTGAATTGATTTTGGACCTAAACTACAGGGTAGTAACCAGTATTTAGCCCTTTTAGTTTAGCCAGTATTTAACCAGTATTCACCATGAACCTTCATGTATATTCCGTATCTAGATCCCCATAGAGATACGTAGTGACCACATTTGTAAGCTGCATAATCAGTTATTCAGAAACTACCAAACTGACAGGGTAGTGGAGTGCAATGACATCCATTACGAGAGAATATGTTTTATCGTAGTTGATTCCAGGTCGTTTTGTGAGAAGCCTTGCGCCATAAAGCGAGATTACCATATCTTTTTCTCATCACGCTTTCTAACGAAGACCCATTTAGTCAACAGGTTTTATGATAGGAGGTGTTGGCATCAGTGGCTCGAAAACCTTCCTCTTCATTAGAGAATCCATCTTAACCTAGATCACATCTTTACATTTAGGCCAAATCTCTCTGTGTTGGCATTCATTCATCAACGGAGCGTGGTTCGATATCATCTGACTCAACAAACTCATGCGCAACTACATCATTAATTATGATGGAGTTTCTATCCCACATCTCATGTACACTAGTGTAAGTTTCATAGAGCTCTATATTCTCAGGAATAAGTTCTGACGTTGAGGCGTCCCCCAACGATAACCATAACCCGGAAGATTCTCATGAGACGGATTTTGAGTCTTGATGATCAAACGATTAGGTTGTGCCAAAGTATCCTTCGAACCCACGGGCCTCCCACGCATCCTAGCTGAGGCTATGGCCTATAACGCTAGAGTGCCACTTTCTTTGGCGTTGGCGCCATGCCTACCTCCGTGTAGGGTTGTAATACCCCAGAAATTCATATTAATTCCTAAATGTTTCCTGGAATTAATAAAGTGTTTGTTTGTACGAATTCGTGGTTCGAGGGTGGAGTGGAATTATTTTCGGACGGATAATTATTCGAAATGCACGTTTTAGGGGGGTTACGAAGTTTGACTTTTTATACTTTTGGATTCTTGACTTGGTTCATAAACTCTTCGCAAGGGTACGAATCGTTGTCAAGTAAGGGAAATATTAAAACCTTGATTATCGTACCTCGGGGATTAGGTGTTGGACCTAACCGAGGTAATTGGCGCTAGAGTGACTCAAAAGCATACAATGAAAAAGTAAAAATAAAAAAAAATAAAGTAAAATAAATATCACAAGGCACCAAGCCTCGGCAATGCTCGGCTTAGCTCACACTAAGCCTAATCAAAGCCACTAACTTGTAGCCCAAATGAGTTATGCACAATGGAAGGTAGAATTTTGTTTGGGAGTTTTGAATTGGGAATTAACTAAATTAAATGCAAACTAAAATAAAAGCAAACAACTAATTATCAAGCAAGAAATTAAAATTCAGATTTCAAGTTAATGGGAACATGGGAGTGTCGGGTGATTCACACTAACTATCTTGCAAATATCGGTGCCAATTTCACAAATGCATGCATTTCCTATATGTGTTAAGTCCCGTACTTAGTACCGGTCAAGGCTACTAAACCAATTATCCTTTCGGTGTATCGATTATGCCGGTTATGGCCACAATCAACTCTCTAATTTAGGCATTACGCCGGTTAAGGCCGCAATATCTAAAATTAGAGGCCTAGAGTGCAAGATAATAGAGACCCAAGCAAGCTTAGCTACAATTAAGCTAGCTAATGGTTACCACACTTAAATCCTAGATGCAACAAGACCAATAAGTTGTCAATTTATCAATCTACTCATCACAATTGCCCACAACATAATTTCAAGGGGTGACAAAGCCTAGAAACATGCTTCTAAGGACCAATAAATTCAGATTTAAAGCATACACAATGGAAATTGCATTTATTAAAATTAAAGCATCAATATTTATACAAGATGAGTTAGGGCTTCACAACCCTAACTCCCAAAATTAAATTACTCACAACTCATTATCAAATACATCATCAAATACATAAGAAATTAAGAGAAATGATAGAGGAGAGAAGGAACACAAGTTAAGCTCACAAATTGCTAGAGGCAAATATGAACCCAACTTGATATTAAGCCCCCACTCTTTACCAAAGCCAAAATCCTTTGTGTTGATGAAGCCTTGATGAAGTGAAGTGAAAACCTTTAATTGCTCCTTCTAATTTTTGAGAGAAAATGATGAGAGAGAGAGAGTAGGGAGGTGGGTTTCGTTAGTAGAGAAGAGAGAGAGAGGATCTTGGTTTTTGGGGTGTGTGGCCTGTTGGAGAAATTGAGGTGAGAGAGAGAATGGGGATAGGTGCGGCTCTGCGTGTCTCCGGTCTGAGAGAATAGAGGAATAGGGTCTCGGTGGCTGGGTAAGAGGATAAGAGAAGGGTTGAGGTCCAGCTTGTTTTTGTGTGTGAAGGAGGAAGGAATATGGATGGGTCACACGTGCTGGAGAGGAAGATATATGGCTCAAAAGTGGTCAGCAAGTCAATGGGTCTAATTATGTATAATTAGAAGGCCAACACGTGGAGCTGGAGATAGAGAAAAAGCCATGCTTTTGCATGATTAATTAGTTAATTAATCAGTTGATTAATTAGCTAAATTAATCAAGCAACATTTTTTTCTTCAATTTTTTGTAGGCATTCTCGTTCTTGATCGGGTTCCGTTCTCTTGCCGACATTAATCATGTTTGACCGCACCAACTAATTCGTCTTTTCATCGAAAAATCCAATTTGCTCCAATTTCGCACCATTTTCTCTTGTTTCCGCAATTCCGCTTATTTCTACAAAATAATGAAAATGAATTAATCACATATTAATTAACAAGGGGATTGGCTTATTTATAGTGTTTTAGATATAATTATACGCATATAAATGCGTATAATCAATTCTTCTGAAACTTCCTTCACGAAAGTCGTAGAGCGTGTCGATACGAGTTCGTGGATATGTGGAACGCGGAAATCGGAGTTTGTATGAGAAAGTTATGAGTGATTGAAATTTGGAGAAATCTCTATAAATATAAGAAAATTCCTGATTTTTTTTCATAAATCCCAAAAGTTCCGAAAATCCCATTTTCCTCCCCAAATTCGCTCCGTTCTCTCTCCTCCTTACCCACGCGACCCGACCTAAATCCGGTGTACTGAACCGGTTCGATCTCTTCCATCCAACGTCTGCCGACGACGAGACCACCGCAGATGGCTTCGTCTCTTCCTCCTTGTCGTCACCTTGGTGCTCGATCATGGCAGCAGCCACCGGAACTTGGGGATCGGAGCAGCCACAGACCCTAAAATGGATCCGGCTGGATTTCACCGATTCCTGTATCCTCTTGGCCGATCCATTCCATTTTTGGGATCGTCTCTTCCTCCTGATCATCCTCATACCTACCTTGTAGGACGATTTTACCTGTGGAGCGAAAGATCAAGGTTTGAAGCTTTCGACGGTTCTGGTTAGATCTGGAAATGTGATCAGACGACCGAGATTTATCCAACTTCCAAGCTTGATCTAGGACGATCTAGGCCGAACCAGACTTAGCTCCAGGTATGAAGGTTACTCAGCTCTTCAATTTGAACAAGTTTGTAGTTGATGACTTTTGCATCGGAGGTGGTTGATCTGGCGTTGACCGCCGCCGTTGACCCGCCGCTTGTAGCGGCGCGTCAGACAATTTTTTTGGGTCTTGTTTTCAGTTTATACATCTACGCATCCATACGATCGTTTTGATATATTATAAGGTTATTTTGGAGAAAGTTGATGCATGCTAGGGTTTCGGTTTTACGCGTTATCTTCGGTTTGCAATCCGCGAGGATTCGACTGTCCGAGTGACTTGTAATTTTGGTATATTGATCGTATAAGTATTCCGGAGACCTTGGGTGGTCTTGGATGAAGTTTCGCTTCGATTGGCGTCATTTTCAGATTCTTAGTGTGTTTCGGGAGTTTCGGAATTAAATGGTTTTTGTTAATTCGTGTACTGAATCGGGGTTGTACTTGCTTTAGGTGATTGGCAGTACGTCCAGTAATTTATCTTGGCTGTTAGAGAAGACGCAGCTGGAGTTAGAGGTGAGAAAATCTCACGTGGTTCATTTACGAACGAAATTATTTATTACTCGGAATTACTTGTTTAATTGTTAAATCATTTTCGAAACAAATTATTTGTTTTAAAATATATGAACTTGATCGACAACGGTTCATGGGTAAGTTAAATCAATGTTTTGATATAAAATGATTTTCGAGAGGAATAATTTATAAAACTATAGTTGGTATTAGTGGTCATTCCTGCGAGAATGACTACGTATATATATATTTACGTGGAATATATATATTGGATGGTGTGACATTGGTGAAGCTGTGTTTAAGAGTGTGATTAAATATATTGTAATACCAAAGTGGCGATAGTTTATATTGTAATACCAAAGTGGTGACCAAAATGGCGATAGTTTATACAGTAGTACCAAAGTGGTAACCAAAGTGGCGATAATTGATGTGTTGATTGTTATGAACAGGATATGAATTAATGTTGAGTGATTGAGGTTTGAGATTGTTGATGGTGATCATCTACTTTAGTCAAAGTCGATGGGTGAACATCGACTATCAACTTTAGTTTGGAGTTGATGGGTGATCATTGACTTTAGTGTGGGTTGTTTGACTTCTTCATTGATTTTCCTTTTCCTTTTAATTGTTGAATTTTAAGTAATCTCCTGAACTAAGTTATATGCAGGGATTACTGCCTTCTAAATTGTTTGTTTTAATGTAATCTCCTGAACTAAATTATATGCAGGGATTACCGCGTTTTGAATTGTTTGTTTAATGTAAATTCCTGAACTAAACTCTATGCAAGGATTTATATAATTTCTATTGTTGTTTTTAATGTGATCTCCTGAACTATGTTTCCATGCAGGGATTACTAATTTTACTTAATTCAATTGTAAGTGTGGTTGTGGTTTGAGACTTGTAGTGAGTTGTGAATGAGTTATGAGGTCATCGTTTTGACAAATGCTTTATGTTGAGGGGAAGTGAGTGTGATTTGTCGTTCAGAGGATATGATATGATATGATATGATATGAACTTGATGTTTGGTTGTGTTTTGTGAAATTAAATAATGTTGGTTTAAATCATCTCATGAGTTGAGAAATTATAAGCATGCGTGACGTGAGTCACTTTATTTGAGTTTACTCATACGGGCTTAAAAAGCTTACCGGGTTTTTTTTGTTCAATCCCGGTGCACTATTTTATGGTGTAGGGGTTTTTGTGTAGGTTAGAATATCGATTAATCGTCGTCGAAGCTGAGGTGTACGTTGGGTAGCGTGGACGTCGAATGGTACTCTTAGTTTTTAGTCTTCCGCTGTGTAGTGAGTTGTGTTGGGTGTGTTTACTTATTGAATTGTCATTCAGTTTGATTTGTAAACTATCTGTAATGTAATATGTGACTCTAAAGAACGAGTCAGTATTGACATTGTGAGCTCAGTTGTTTTGTTGCTTAATTTAAATGAAAAATTTTCTATGTGTTTTTCTTGTGCTTGTTGAGTTATCGTGTTTCGGATTTGAATTTAATTATTCAAAATTCAGGGTGTGACAAGGATGGTGCTACATCCTCTCATAGGGACGTCCTTCCTTGCAAGCATATTTACAGCTTATTTGTGTGATCTCGTCACTTTAACAGGGATCGAGATGAGACATAGTGGGGACAGACCACGACAATTCCTGTCGTTCCTGTTGAACATCTGTGTTCTTATCTCCTCCTAACGACGGGAAGACTGTCTCATTAAAGTGACATTCGCAAATCTAGCCATAAGGAGATCGCCTAGTAAGGGCATTAAGTGGCGGACTATTGTTGGAATCTCAAATCCAACGTAGTTTCCCATTCGTCTGTAAGGACCCATCATAGGGCACTGTGGCGGCGCAATTGGCACATAAATGGCTCACTCAAATATGTGTAAGTACGATACTTGTACCCAGTCACTAGCTGTAACGCAGAGGTAAATTGAGTGGCGGTGGGTCGTAGACGAACTAGCATAACTGCATGCGATATTGCATCACCCCAAGTGGATATAAGGAGATTGGTGCGCATTACCAATGACTGGACTACCATCGTAGTCGTTTTCGCGAGACTATTTGGGTGTGTTCATAGGAATATGATGTCCAACATCAGTCCCAATGCAATAACCATCGAAAGTCTTCGATGTAAACTTTCTAGCATCGTCAAGTCCAATTGACAGAATAGGATGATCCGGGGAGTGAGCCCGTTGTTGTATGACATGTGCTAGGAGTGTAGCATAAGCAGCATTACAAGTGGACAATGGCACAACACGCGACCAACGTGTTTGCGTGTCAACCAACATTATGAGATATTTAAACGTCCGCAAGTCTGTTGCATCAGTCCACATAATTCCCACATATTCAATGTAAGAACATAATGAGTATTTTTATATCCTTTGCATAGGACAGTCTCAGTCCTAATTTCCCTAAGGAACGGGCTTTGCAAAATGAGGTGCCTTAGAAGCAACCAATGAGGAGTTTGGTTAGGCATGAGCGTCTGTAGCGCTATTAGAAGCAAAATATATGACTACATCACCCATCATGGCGGTGGAACCATGGAAAGTGGCATCCATGGCGGCATGGCCATAGGAAGGAACATTCATGGAGGAATGGCCATGGTTGGCGTTGTCACAAAGGACTTTCGCTGCCCTACTGCAGCTCAGGACAGCGGCAGCGCCAGATGCGGCTGTAGCGGCAGTCACGCTAAGTCCGGGAATCAATTTTCGATTCTTGCTTCTTCTCACTCTGAAGAATGGATGTCCGTGTGAAGTCTTTAGTAGACAGATCATCATATTATGACTAGGATGATCTATCCTGTCGTTACAAAGCCAATATGTGTCTAAATCCAAGAGATATTCTCTCATAACTTCATTGGATTTAATAGCTCGAATAGTGACATAGAGTCCACTAGAGAGACACATAAACTTCTCTAAGATGCGCCTTTGTTCTCAATCGTTAGAGGTATTGCAAAGGAACTCATTTCCATTCTCTACATGCGGTTTCACATGGAATCCGTTGGCTATTCATAGGTGCGATTTCCCTAGTAGAGAGTTTTTGTGACTGTAATCAAGGTGCCATTTGGCAAGGGAAACTTGGGCTATTCCATGTCCTTGAATTAATACTAATGGCCAAGCCATTGTAGTCACAAAGAATTATGCTCAGAATCAAAATGGAGTCATAATGAAAGGAACTCGAAATTGTATTCATAAGCTAACAGAGTACATCATTTTCTCTTAACCATTAGGGGAATCTAATTCAAATGCTAGCTAATGCAAAATGGCAATTACCCATTACATCTCTTGGAAAAATAAAGACTTAAACAGAATTGGCGATCAATCGATCCCAGCCAGATTTGTAGTCTTCAACCCTGCACTCTAGATCGTCTTGTTTATCATCTTGTTCCACATAGTGAGCTTCTCTTGCTTCACAATATGCTTTGTAGGCGGTGACAATTTCTTCACGAGCTCTACAAATGTGTGCCCAATGATCGGATACTCCACATCGAGAACATACATCTCTGCGCTCAGACTTCATTGATTGAGGCACTTCGAAAGCGTCATTTAGATGGCTCTTAGTGATGGTGGCGCCACCAACATGGCCAGAGGCGTTGCCTCCCTCTCTCTTTCCACGTTGACCTCTTCTGTTTCGTGTTCTCCTATTATGGCGGTTACCTTCCCAAGTAGAGTGACTATGTGGACCAGAACGTCCATAAGTATCCCTAAGATTAGGGTTTCATTCTTGGCGCCCTCTCTTAGGGGCGCGACTATAATTGGATTTCAAAATATGCTATATTCCCACGGATTTCGAATTATAGTTCTTCACAAGGATGTTGTCATGCTTTTCAGCGACATTCATAGCTCCAATGAGCTCATGAAACCTTGTGATTCGTCTTGCAGCAACATCGATTCGATAGTTCTTAGCAACCATCAATGCAGAGACGGGGAAAGTAGAGAGAGTCTTCTCAATCAACATCGCATTTGTGATCTCTTTATCACAGAATTCCATTAAGGATTTAATGCGAAGTGCTTCCGAGTTGTAGTCAAGAACTGACTTGAAATCACAGAAGCGGAGGCTATGCCATCTCACTACTAGGTCAGGAAGCAGGGAGTCACGGACGTTGCCAAATCTTTCTTCGAGTGAGACCCACAGCCTTCTGGGGTCTTCTTCATTCATACACTCGTACTGGAGCGAATCATCTATATGACGAGTCATTAGGATGATGGTTTTCGCCTTGTTTGCCTCTATGGCTGCTTTATTTGCTTCCAAAGCTTGAGCTTGCTCAACAGTTAACACGTCCTGGCTAGGCTCGAGAATCATATCCAAGATTCCATCGGCCTTGAGATGTTGGCAGACATCACGAACCCACCTGTGATATCCAGAGCCAGTTGTTCCCAAAGGAGCAAAGTCCAATTTGTTCAGGTTACTCATCCTGAAAGAGAACAAGAAATTAGGGTTAGTTTTGGAGCGAAAAGGCTACCACAAAAACAGTAGAAATTTCTGAGCGTAGTCGCTTCCAAGAAATTTAGGGATTTATGAGCCTAGTCGCTTCCAAGAAATCCGATTCCAAGAGGAATTGGATTAGATCGAAACAATGATGTGTTTGTGGTCCATCATAACATCTCAACAAACTCTAAGTTTGGAGGATTCTGCAGGCTCCAATCTTGGAGTGATCACGAACCCCCACAGTTCGGCTATTGGTCTCCCCTATGAAGAAGAAAGGGGGGTAGAAGAAGAGAGTTTGCAAGTCCCCGAGAAAAGAAGAGAAAAAGGAGAAAAACTCAAAAATGGGAACTTTAATCTCAAAGACTTACTTGTTGATTCAGGGCTTGAGAACACGCGCATGTTGGAAAACAGGCTGCGGGGATAGGCTGCTGGTGCTGCATGGCCGAGGGGGGAGCAGATGCAGGGCCCGCTCACGGGGATAGTAAGCACAGGGGCGCGTAGGAGCTGCTGTGGTCGCGGGCAAGTCACGGGAATGCGGAGTCGCGGGGGTCGCTGCAGGTATGTTGTGGGGATGCCGAGAGACCGCTGCGGAGATGTTGCGGGGTCACTGTGGGGATGTCGCAGGGCCGCGAGGAAGCTGCGGAGATGTTGCGGGACCGCGAGGACGCTGAGGAGATGCCGCTGTGCCGTGAGGAAGTTGTTGGGATGCCGCGGGGCCTCGAGGAAGCTGAGGGAATGCCGCAGGGCCACGAGGATGCTGCGGAGATGTCGCGGGCCGCGAGGAAGCTGCGAGGGTAGTAGTAGCACATGCAAGGCTAATCCGGTGGAGCTTGATCAATTTCTAGGGTTTTGGTTTCTAAAGCTAGGGTTAGGGCTCGTGCTGATAACGTGTTTTAGGGAAACGGTAATTGAGAGGATCGAATTTGATGTATATTCTCATTGATAATAGGGGTCTCTTTATATAGAGGATTACAATGCATAGAATCCAAATCATACAAGAAAATTAATCATACATTGAATAGGAATCTAGATGTCACGCCCTGAATTTTGAATAAAGAAAATTCAAATCCGAAACGCGAGAACAAACACAAGAAAACACACCTAGAATATTTTTCATTAAAACTTAGCAACAAACAAACTGAACTCACAATGTCAACACCGACTCGTTCTCTAGAGTCAAATATCACATCACCAAGTGTTTACAAATTAAACCGAATAATAATTCAATAAGTAAACGCACCCACCACAACTCACTACACAACGGAAGACTTAAAACTAAGAGTACCACTCGACGTCCACGCTACCCAACGTACACCTCAGTTTCGACGACCATTAATCGATATTCTAACCTGCACAAAACCCCCATTCCATAGAATAATGCACCGGGATTGAACAAAACAAACCCGGTATGCTTTTCGGCTCGTATGAGTAAACTCAATTAAAGTGATTCACGTCACGCATGCTTATAATTTCTCAATTCGTGAGATGAATTAAAGCAACAATATTTAATTCCACAACACAACCAAACATCAAGTTCATATCATATCATATCATCACAACGACAAATCACACTCACTTCCCTTCAACATAAATCATTTGTCAAAATGATGACCTCACAACTCATTTCCCAATCACTACAGATCACAACCCACAACTGTACCCACAATAAGAATTAAGCAAAATCAGTAATCACTATATAGAAACTTAGTTCAGGAGATCACATGAAAATAAACAAAAGAAATCATATAAATCCCTGCATAAAGTTTAGTTCAGGAATTTACATTAAAACAAACAATACATAAAGCGGTAATCTCTGCATATAACTTAGTTAACGAGATTACATTAAAACAAACAATACAAAAAGCGGCAATCCCTGCATATAACTTAGTTCAGGAGATTACATTAAAACAAACAATTCAAAAGACAGTAATCCCTGCATATAACTTAGTTCAGGAGATTACAAAAAATTCAACAATTAGAAGGAAAAGGAAAATAAATGAAGAAGTTAAACAACTCACACTAAAGTCAATGATCACCCATCAACTCCAAACTAAAGTCGATAGTCGATGTTCACCCATCGACTTTGACTAAAGTAGATGATCACCCATCAACTCCAAATACCTTTTAATACAATTTCATCAATCACTCACATGATGAATTGTATACCGCTACACTCATACAATTACACCAATCACTCACATGATGAATTGTATACTGCTACACTCATACACTAATACAATTACATCAATCACTCACATGATGAATTGTAATCCCGAAAAGAGTAATGCTCGCAATAATAATTCAATCAAATCACTATCATTACTTCACCAATGTCACACCATCCAATATATATATTCCACGTAAATATATATATATATATATATATACGTAATCATTCACGCAGGAATGACCACTAATACCAACTATAGTTTTATAAATTATTCCTCTCGAAAATCATTTTATATCAAACACATATTGTTTTAACTTACCCATGAACCGTTGTCGATCAAGTTCATATATTTTAAAACAAATAATTTGTTTCGAAAATGATTTAACAATTAAACAAGTAATTCCGAGTAATAAATAAATCCGTTCGTAAATGAACCACGTGAGATTTACTCACCTCCAAATCCTGCTGCGTCTTCACACAAACCAAGACAAGCACAAATCATCCATACTCTGCTCACACAATTCCGTCAATCACCTAATCAAATCAAGGCCACACTCAATACAACACAAAGCACACAATTCACAAAACACAATTATACGATGATCCAACAGTTGGATCCTCATCCGAGACCATCCAACGTCTTCAGAACACTTCTACGATCAACAAATCAAAACTACAAGTCGATAGACGGCCAAATCCTCACGGATCGAAAACCTAAACGAATCAAAAACCCTAAAACCCAAACATGCATCAACTTTCTCCAACATAACCTCATAATATATCAAAACGACCGTATCGACGCGTAGATGCATAAGCTGAAAACAGAATACAAAAATATGGTTTGACGCACTGCCACTCGCCGCCACAAGCGACAGGTCAGCAGGTGGTCAACGCCGAGTCAACCACCTCCAATGCAAAAGTCGTCAACTGCAAACATGATGTGCCTTTGGGAAGCGCATAATTTAACCCTAGAAATATCGTTAGTAGTATAAGCAAATAGGGATCGTTCTATTCCGGGAATTGAGGGTACACCTGTCAATGTAGGACAATCAAACAATTAAAATTAAAACAAAGTATAATATTCACACATATATACACTATTTACGAAAAAAGGGGGTTATTTTTTATTTTGGTTTTCGAAAAATAAACTAAGTTAAGAAAATAATTAAAATGCAAAAACATAAAAGTACGAATGGAATGAGAGAACAAAGATTAAAACCAAAACTATGATTAAAATCGATTCAATTTCTAGCATTGCTCATCAAAGTCATGCAAGAGGAGTTGATCATGTGAAACGTTAAAAGCAAACAATTTCCCATATTTACTTTTCAATAAGTGAAAGCACAAAGACTAATCCTATCAAACATGCATTCAAGCCCTAGAAAGCTAGTCAATCATGTCATGTTTAACGCAATAAACACCTAGAAAGGCTATCAACTCAAGTGTGCAACTTAGTATGAAAAAGTCCACCTAATTGCAATTCTCTTTGATTAAATCCGATTTTTGCACAAAACCTTTACTACTTATCGATTTAAGAACACAAAACCAAAAAGTTGATTCATGTTCTTAAATTCGTAGAACCAATCATATAAAAACCCTAAAAGTTTCGAACCTTTTAAGATTAAAATACAAAAGAAATCTATCATGCAAATTTAATCAAACACTCACACAAAAGCAACAATGAATCGCAATATAAGAATCTGAAAATTCTCAATTAATCATAAAATTCCAGAAATTAATATTCATTCAAACACATGTGTCAAGGATGCGGCTGAAATAGCCTCACAATTTAACCCTGCAAAATGTAGTTGTCAGTATAGGATAAGCAGGGATCGTTCAGTCCGGGGATTGTAGGGTACACCTACACAAAAAGGTCAATTAACAAATAAAAGAATAAAATGGGGGGTTTTGAAATTTGGTTCCTAATCTACTTAAAATAAAAACAAAACAAATAAAACTATATACAATGATCGACTTCCCTAACCTTGACCAATACCACTCAAAAATTACTAAGTGTAAAAACAGAAAATTCATTTCAACATGCTACAAAAATGTGCCCACCTTAAATGCCTAGATAAGAGCCAAAATGAAAAGCCTCAGCGGATCAATCCATTTATCTGATTCGTTCTAATGTAGGCTTGGATCGGAAAAGTCCTTACCAAGCCTAATACTACTAAGTTTTGAAAACACTCAGCGTAATTCTCTTAACTAGTAATATTATATAACCCTCGAATCAACTCACACGTGCAAATTAACCATTAGACATAGAATTTAACACGTAATTTCCAGAATCGTTTAACCATTGAACATAGTTTTTACCACTTTTTAGAACTAATTGCTACTTGTTTAACTCAGCGTCTTAACAAATAACAATTACTCTTGGCAAATTAAGAAAACACACAAGAACTCTCACCGTTATTCTAGCATGTAAACTTATGAACCTAACTCTGAAAATTACCTAAACACATAAAAGGGCACAAGATTGTAACATGCATCATAAAAGAATTCTCGAAATTAACTCAATAATAAACTGAAAATCTCAAAAATATTAATAAAAATATTCTGAAAATTTCATGTCTCCAATTACACAACTCGCAAATTGAAACAAACAAAACCGAAACAAAAATTATAAGTAGAGTCATAGTTACACTTTGAAGCTTTCCTCAGCGGCTTAGCAACAAGGTGATGAACTCGTCTCTGCTATGGTGGTGGAGCGTCCTTGACTCAGCGCCTAAGAGCTTTGTAGATTGATGAATGGATGGTGTCACGGTCTTGTAGGAGATGGAGCTTTGAGGAGTGAATTGGGCAGTCTTGGAATAGTTTTTGGCCAGGAAGTGATAGACAATGAATTATCTTGGCTGGGAAGTGATGCAAATTCAGTTCTGGACGTTGCCTATTTATAGGGGAGCATTGGTTGGCTTTTGTCGATCATACCTTTCATCATTGGACGGATGAGATTGCACCGTATTTCCTTTAATTTTCCAGCTGAAACATCTTTCTCCTTTAAGGCCTTAACTCCTCTCATAATGGGGCAATTCCTTTAATTTCCAAGTTGAAACATCTTTCTCCTTTATTCTCCAACTGAAAACGTCTTTCACTTTATTTCCCTTCTTCATTGCTTGGTCAACCTGGATTTAATAAAGGGCACAAAATTAAATTCTTTGAGAAAATAAAAGAAATTAAAACAATTTAATTTCAGAAAAATACACCCATAAATTCTCTGTTAAGGCCCACAGATTAGCATGACGGTGAGGAATCCTGATCCAGCTAGGATTCTTCATGAATTTTGCGTTTTCTGCCTATTTCACTCCAAACACTCTACAAGACTCTTAAAATGACTCGATGACTCAAAACAAACGAAACTTAAGGGAGAAACAAGGCTAAATGGGGCACATATTCAATAAATCGTCACACTTTTTGGTCCTATCAACTACCCCAACTTAGCTTTTGCTAGTCCCTTAGCAAAACAAAATACAAAACAAAACAACGACTCGACAAAAAACAAGTAAATGACTCTACTTCCCCTAACTGTTGTCTCAGAGACTCCAAACTCATGGCTTTCACGTTAAACACTTAATCAAAATTGCATAGATAATTCCATGGTTAATAAACCTGTGACATTCATATGACTAAGCAAGATATGGAGAACTTAAGTTATACAGTGAATGATAGCATGTTTCGAACAAGTCCAATCCAAACTCACAGGGCATACTCTCGATTTTTCTCTCAGAAATGGCTATGCTTAAAAGCTTCTCTCTCAAGTATATGCAAGAGAATAAATTGTAAGGCAACAAACAGCTTGCATATTTCATCAATAAAGGCATTTTGTGAAGAATTATTAACGACCTCAAGAAATGACTAAGTGCACAAATGGACCTAAACCATAAGCTCGACTGCGTACCTGACTCCACTAACCAAAGACTGCCCATCTCAAGGATCAAGTCAGCACTTAAAACAGGTTGTAATGGGGCTAAGCTAGGGTTTTCGAAATGAAGATTAAGGATACAAAAATCCTAAGGACCTAGCAGAGCATATAAGGACCACCTTATGTCATCATTTTTGTAGACCAAATATCATTGTTTTGGGCTAAACCTTCACTCTAACCAACATGGGAATGGACAAAGGCATAATTTTCAACTTTGAGCCTTCTACAAATTTGAAAGTCCAAAACCACACTTCAACAATTTCCCAAGAGTTTTCTTTTCAATTTTTCTTCTATTTTTGCCGCTTTTCTTTCTTTCTTTTTCATTTTTTTTTACGGCAATTGTTTTTTTCTTTCTCTTCTTTTTTTTTTTCTTGGATTTTCCCCACCCCACACTTGTCTTTCATCGTCACCCCTACATACTATGTCATGCTCTACTAAGTCCCTAAGACAAAGGTAGAGATATCCTGTACTAAGCTCATGGTAGGGTAGTGAGGGTGATGAAACAAAGGTTTTTTTCAACGTAGGCTCAAAGGGGTTCATTCTAAGGAGTCCCACGACGGGCACAATTAGGGGACACATGCTTGTTTGGCTATGGTGGTTATCCTAATGCCTTCTATCCTATCCAGGATCAGTGCATATTATGGCATACAAGTTTTGACAGTCACAACAGCCGAGTTCTAGTACTCTCTAGTCCATTAAAATCTATGGCACATGATCATTGGATTTTCAAAGAATGATGAGGTTTTGCAAAACAGCCACGAAATTCTAGAATTTCAATTAAGCACTCAAAAGAAAGCATTTTAGCTCAACAGCTCACTTAGGGTCAAATGAATCAGACTTAATCCTAGCATGCTTAATGAACCAAGTTACAATCCTATCTCAAATCTTCATACAAGCATCACAATGTCGATTAACCACAGAATTCAATTAAGTCATATTTCGATTGTGAAAACCTTCAGCCATGAATTCAGAGACATGTTCATCCTAGACGTTAGGGGCATCCTAAGACTCAAACACACAAAAAGACTCTAAAACCAATTTTTTTTTTTTTTTAACTGAAAATATTCTGAAAATAAAGGTGTACACCCACCCCACACTTAGAATCTACATTGTCCTCAATGTAGGCAAAAAATATGGTATATAGACCCTAAATATGGGGGGCTACGAAAATAAGGGAAAGGTAAAATAAACAAAGAAACAAACAAACACAAGTACAATTCAACTAAGCAAGTGAAGGGATAGAAATTTCAAACTCTCGTTGATGGCTCCTCCACAGCTTCGATTGAAATGGGTTGCCTCCCATGTAGCGCTTAATATTTATAGTCCTTCAGCCTGGACTCTTCTCCTTGTTCACACGTGCTCATTCCTTGGTCAAGTGTTAGTAGCATATACACGATTCGGATACAAACAGTATGCCTTTCCTTAACTTTCTAAGTTACTTTTACATTTACATACTTAGGTACTGGACAGAGGACCTCGTTGTGCAATCGGACTATAGAACCTACCCTCGACAAGGTCATGTTTAATCCAATATACCTTAAGCATGTCACACAACATTTTGTTAGTTTGTTATAAACATAGTTAATATCTCAATTGATTCCAAGTTGTAAGTCGAGCCCAATAGAAACCACTACTATTGGTGAGATACGATATAGGGATAGTCGCCTAGACATAAGTCTCTTTCCTTTGTTTCAGAAGGCCGAATGGCCAGATTAAGAGGTAAGTGAGAGGGAGGACTCATTTTAGTGATACTACGGAGGCTACTCCCTCATTGAGGTTTAGGCCCCTATCGGCTACTCCCACATAGTGGTTTAGGCTCATTCTATAGTATCTCTGAGATCCAATTGAACCCATCACCCAGGGTCTCAACCTAGACACCATCCGTATGCGCCCCTTACTCAGCTGGGAAATTAACTTATGTGTTAGACCGTTCTCCAAGTGCTAATAAAGGCCGCCCTCAACCTCAAGAGACCTGAGCAAGGTACTAATGAAGGGTTTAGGCCAATATTAACAAAAGGGCCCTTGTCTACTCATACGATTTTACACACTTACAACAATTAAGTATTTAACTAAATTCATAACCTAAGTATATTAATCTAAGTAAACACATACAATTTACAACATGCTAAAAAAAAAAACTCATTCTACAATTTACAATATACAATTTACAAAATGCTGGAAAAAAAAAAAAAAAATCTAAGTAAAACACATACAATTTACAATATGCTTAAAAAAACAACTTCTACAAATTGTACAACAATGATAAAAGACATGCTTAATTTCGTAACACTCATAAAACTTAAACTAAATCACAATTAAAGCTTGGCCTAACCGAAATTGCAATTTGTCACCATTCCACAAGTGTAGTACAATAATTAGCATGCATTCTATATACAACAAAATCGATGACACTTTAAGTGCAAGGGATTTTAACAATCCCCGGCAACGGCGCCAAAAATTGATGCGGCTGAAATAGCCTCACAATTTAACCCTGCAAAATGTAGTTGTCAGTATAGGATAAGCAGGGATCGTTCAGTCCGGGGATTGTAGGGTACACCTACACAAAAAGGTCAATTAACAAATAAAAGAATAAAATGGGGGGTTTTGAAATTTGGTTCCTAATCTACTTAAAATAAAAACAAAACAAATAAAACTATATACAATGATCGACTTCCCTAACCTTGACCAATACCACTCAAAATTACTAAGTGTAAAAACAGAAAATCATTTCAACATGCTACAAAAATGTGCCCACTTAAATGCCTAGATAAGAGCCAAATGAAAAGCCTCAGCGGATCAATCCATTTATCTGATTCGTTCTAATGTAGGCTTGGATCGGAAAAGTCCTTACCAAGCCTAATACTACTAATTTTGAAAACACTCAGCGTAATTCTCTTAACTAGTAATATTATATAACCCTCGAATCAACTCACACGTGCAAATTAACCATTAGACATAGAATTTAACACGTAATTTCCAGAATCGTTTAACCATTGAACATAGTTTTTACCACTTTTTAGAACTAATTGCTACTTGTTTAACTCAGCGTCTTAACAAATAACAATTACTCTTGGCAAATTAAGAAAACACACAAGAACTCTCACCGTTATTCTAGCATGCAAACTTATGAACCTAACTCTGAAAATTACCTAAACACATAAAAGGGCACAAGATTGTAACATGCATCATAAAAGAATTCTCGAAATTAACTCAATAATAAACTGAAAATCTCAAAAATATTAATAAAAATATTCTGAAAATTTCATGTCTCCAATTACACAACTCGCAAATTGAAACAAACAAAACCGAAACAAAAATTATAAGTAGAGTCATAGTTACACTTTGAAGCTTTCCTCAGCGGCTTAGCAACAAGGTGATGAACTCGTCTCTGCTATGGTGGTGGAGCGTCCTTGACGCGCCTAAGAGCTTTGTAGATTGATGGATGGATGGTGTCACGGTCTTGTAGGAGATGGAAGTTTGAGGAGTGAATTGGGCAGTCTTGGAATGTTTTTGGCCAGGAAGTGATAGACAATGAATTATCTTGGCTGGGAAGTGATGCAATTCAGTTCTGGACGTTGCCTATTTATAGGGGAGCATTGGTTGGCTTTTGTCGATCATACCTTTCATCATTGGACGGATGAGATTGCAAGTATTCCTTTAATTTCCAGCTGAAACATCTTTCTCTTTAAGGCCTTAACTCCTCTCATAATGGGGCAATTCCTTTAATTTCCAAGTGAAACATCTTTCTCCTTTATTCTCCAACTGAAAACGTCTTTCTCTTTATTTCCCTTCTTCATTGCTTGGTCAACCTGATTTAATAAAGGGCACAAAATTAAATTCTTTGAGAAAATAAAAGAAATTAAAACAATTTAATTTCAGAAAAATACACCCATAAATTCTCTGTTAAGGCCCACAGATTAGCATGACGGTGAGGAATCCTGATCCAGCTAGGATTCTTCATGAATTTTGCGTTTTCTGCCTATTTCACTCCAAACACTCTACAAGACTCTTAAAATGACTCGATGACTCAAAACACGAAACTTAAGGGAGAAACAAGGCTAAAATGGGGCACATATTCAATAATATCGTCACACTTTTTGGTCATATCAGTCAACTAGAACAAAACCAACGAAATCAAAGCAAAGGTTACAAAGGAGAATCGGATTACACCGTGGATGAAGATGAGATGGATGATTCACGTTGTGGTTTCTTGAATCTCGAAAGCAAGCTTCAAGAATGGTGGTGGATGATGATGCTCACGGCAATTCTTCTTCTCCCTTGGCCTTGCTTGAACTCGTAGCTTGCTCTAGAGGATGGAGGAACTCACGGCTATGCTAAGAACTTTTCTGAATTTTTCTAAAGTGTAAAACGTAAAAGAGAGGAACCCTTGACGTTGAGAAAGAGGAAGTATATATAGGAGCACGGCCTCCTTGGTCTCCAAGCCGTGTGCTTCCTCTTAATTCTCACGGCAACAACATGTTAACTCCACATAATTTCCTCCAATGCTTGCTTGCCACATAAGCCCTATGAGGTGGTCCAACCAATCACAAAATTCTCTTTTAATTCCATAAAATCTTGGCCGAAATTCCCTTGATAATATTCTGATTTTTTTTCTCTTTGAATTCGGCCAAACTACCTTTAAGGATTTAGGAATGTATCTAGACTTCTTTTGAGCTTTTCTTGGTCTCCACACAATTTTCTTTCCTTAAAACTCTCTAGAGGATATCACTTTACGAAATCTCTAGGGTTTCTTCTTGATATTTCACGGCAATCCCTTCTTTTCCTCTGGGCTTGGACGGCAAGGAGTCTCCTAGGGTTTATCTTTCCTTTAAAATTGCCCTAGAAAATCTCTACCGAAATCTTCTTTTAATTTCTGATTTTTATACGCCATCTCCCTTGTTTCTCTCTTGGCTTTGGACGGCAAACTCTCCCTAGGGTTTAATCATGCGTCAAAAACCCTAATTGCATGGGCTTAATGGGCCTTTGATCCATTTTGCCGAAAATCCAATAAGTCTTGAGAGTTCTTGGGCCTTGTTGCTTCAACTTCAAGCCTTATCACCTTCCAACGCCATAACACTTCATTTTTCCATTTCTTTTTCATAGTAACGTTGGAAACTTCATTGGTAAGCTTTCTTCCTTTTCGCAGGGTTTCCTGGTTGAAGCAGGAAAACTTCTTTTCTTCATTTCTGCTTATTTCTGTGGCTCATTGTTCCTCATTTTTGCTCCCCTTAACGTTTGCAAGCTCCTCTTTCCATTTGTGAGTTCATTTCCACTTTTTAGCTCCGAGGTCCTGAAAATAGAAACTATTAAGAAAAATAGAAACTTTCATAAAATGAAAAATGACAACTTTCCTAAAATGAAAAATAGAAACTACAAAATAGAAACTTTCCCAATCGAAGAATGGAAACTTTCCTAAACAGAGTTTTATTAAGGAAATAACGCACGAAATGTAGGGAAATACAGTTAAAACGTCGCATTAAAATGCTCCTATCAAAACATGTTCAAAATGAAGAGATGAGCTACCTTCATACCTGGAGCTAAGTGTGATTCGGTCTAGATCATCCTAGATCAAGCTTGGAAGTTGGATCAATCTTGGTCGTCTGATCACACTTCCAGATTCAACTAGAGCCGTCGAAAGCTTCACACACCAAATCGTGATGCAAGGCCTATATGGGGATGATCAGCAGGAAGAGGAAATTCCAAAACTGTGAAGAAATGGGCCAGGAAGTCGTCGGAGATCGGAAAACCGGTCGGATCCCGAAAGCATAATCTTTGGGCGCTCCGATCCGCTGTTTCCGGCGAACCACAACGCAAACCACCACCACAAGGCGACTCACGATGCTGGTCTGAATGTTCCTTGACTTGTCCCGTCGTTGGAGGTGGCCAGAGGAGAGAGAACCAGCTGGGTCGGGAACCGGGTTTCGTCTCGGGTCGGGTTGCGCGGAGGAGAGAGAACAGAGAGAATTCTGGGGGAGAAAATGAGATTTTCGAAACTTTTGGGATTTATGAAAAAATCCAGAATTTTCTTATATTCATAGAATTTTTCCCAAATTTCAATCGCTTATAACTTCCTCATACGAACTCCGATTTCCGCATTCCACATGTCCACGAACTTGTATCGACGCGCTCTACAACTTTCATGAAGGAAGTTCTTGTAACGTCCCGAACCTAAATCCACGTGTTTACTAGTCATTTGGACGGTAAACGACCTTTACTTTCACTTTTACTTTCGGTTTAGTACTTTTAGTGGCCCTAAAAGTTGACTTTTTGTTCGGGTCAAAATTTGAGAAAATGTTCTTCATGGAAGTTGTAGAGGACGTTAAACCGAGCGCGTGCATATGTGGTACGTAAAAATCGGACTTCGTATGCGAGAATTATGGCAAAAAATGTGAAGTTACTGTTCACGGTAATTTTTGATTAAAATAGAAAGTTACCTAGGGTAGGTTTCCATTTCCGGAAACCCACCCTTCCCCTTTCTCTCTCCTCCCCCCCGAGCTCTCACTTCTCCGGTTCGACCCTTTCCTTTCTCCCTCCTATTTCCGGCGATTCCGGCCACCAACCGGCGTGCCACCGGTCACCAGAGGAGCGCCTCCTCCCTCCGAGCACCCTAGCAACCTTGGTTTTCCACGATTTGGCCGGAAAACCACGGATCGAAGCAAAACCTCCTCCGGCTGCAGTTTGAAGATTTTGACGATTTCCGGCTATTCCGGCCACCTCCGGTCCTCATTCCGGCGTCGAAGGTTCGGTTTTCATCACTGATCATTTCCCCTATGGCCTTGTATCACGATTTATTGTGTAGATGCCGTTCCCCTATGGCCTTGTATCACGATTTATTGTGTAGATGCCGAATCGACGAATTGAAATTCTAGGGTTCTTGAGGATTTCTGGGTTTTTGTTCATTGATCGATTTCGGCCGTTTTTAATTGTTATTTGGGAATGTTGTAGTTGAGAAGTTGAATCAGTGTGTTGAGAAGGTGCTACTGTCAAATTTTGGTGGCCATCGGAGATGGTGGCGGCGGCGCCGCCACTGTGGGCGGCGGTAGCGGCGGCTAGGGTAGTTTATAAATTTCAATTTTTAGCCAGTTAAATTCTATAATTATCATAGAGCTTATATATGAAGTTTGGTGAATTTTGGAGGAGTTTGGAATTGTTTGTGAATTTTCGAAGTTTGGAGTTTTGTGGTGGAATTATGGGAAATCCGGCCGTTGGATTTCCCTCGTTTTCATTATGGAATATGTAAATTGAGGAATTAGAATTGTGGAAGAGATTTGGGTTGAATTTGAGAAGTATTGGAGATAGGGATTTTCGGATTTCGTTTAAGTTCGTAATTATTTTATCGGATTGCCGTTTACGGAAATATAATTGTGTACAGGGCAATGTCGCGAGCTACGGTTAGATGAAGGAACTCGTTTGCGTGGTTGCCAATAGTACTGTGAGTGGACGTTTGTTTTTAAATAAGTGATGCATGCATTTATTTATTAAAGCTTGTTCTATTTTATTAACGTATTTTCCGAGCATATAAAGATAATTGCGAATTATCTCATGGATTTACTTTTAAATAATGATTCTCATGAAGTATTTATGTTTTATACCGGTTGTGAGTTTTGGTTATGAAGATGTTATGCTCGGATTCGAAATTATAAATGATGTTGATTTTCAATGTGATTTTCGAGATTTATACTGTTTATATTATCTTTATAATCGTCGATTTGAGATTTCTGAAAGATTTTCGAAATGGGATTTCGATGGAATAAATTCTTGTTTATTTATTCGATTTTTGGCATTGGGAATGCCTCATTGAATCTACTTATTTCTTTAGCGTGTGGGACACGCTGTTAATTTATACGACTCTTGAGTATTCCGGGTACGGTTGGGAATCGTACCCGTGTTTTCTTTACTCGTGGGAATGGGGAAAGCTTATTTATGATTTTCGGTTTTTAACCACCATACCTGGGTCGTTATATATATATTTATTGCTAGCTAGCCTATTAGTACTCCTCCCTACTTACTATGTGTTTGGGTGAGTAGAGGAGAGCATGGGATGCTCTAGAGTGTGGGACACTCCGACCCGAGCCTGGGAGGCTCCCTTCTTTTGTATGGTGAAACTTCTTCCCCATATTTTATCGTTGCTTGACTAGCGGGGCTAGTCCGATTTTCACTGTAGCCAGCGGGGCTGGTCTATTTTCTTGAGAAATGAGATTTCGGTTTTACGATATAGTTTTCGAATGTGGTGACTAGCGAGGCTAGTCAATTTATCGTTTTGGAATTCTTGGATTTAAAGCTAAATGTATTTTTCTAATTGTTGCATGCATCGGTTATTAAAGAGAATAAATGTGGGAAAGTATGAAATCCTTTTTCCTTTAAATTGTTTATTTTTGTCCACTCACGCTAACGTTTTTCGTCTACTTTCCCCTGGGCCTTTCGGTTTCTAATGCCCAGTTTGCAGGCGAATTAGTGGAGGTCGGGCGTACATGACATTTGAGGCATAGTTGTCACTACTTCCGCAGTTGATAGGAGCATTTTAATGCGACGTTTTAACTGCATTTCCCTACATTTTTCTGCGCCATTTCCTTGAAAAATCCTTGTTTTGGAAAGTTTCCATTCTTTGATTGGGAAAGTTCCTTATTGTAGAAAGTTTCCATTTTTGTAGTTTTCATTTCTCATTTCTGGCAAGTTGCCATTTTCAGTTTAGGAAAGTTTCTATTTTTCATTTTTGGTAAGTTTCTATTTTCATTTTTAGAAAGTTTCTATTTTAAGTATAGTTTCTATTTTCAAGACCTCCGAGCTAAAAAGTGGAAATGAACGCATGAATGGAAAGAGGAGCTTGCGAACATCAAGACGAACGAATATGAGAGAAAACGGCCCACAGAATTGAGCAGAAATGAAGAAACAAGCTTTCCTAATCCAATTAGGAAACCCTGCGAAATGGAGGAAGGCTTCCCTAGCAAGTTTCCAACGCAACCATGAAAAAGAAATGGAAAAATAATGTGTTTTGCGTTGGAAAGTGAGAAGGCTTGAAAATGAAGCAACGAGGCCCAAGAACTCTTTGGATTTTCGGGGATTTTCGGCAAAATGGATCAAGGCCCATCAAAGCCCATGACATTAGGGTTTGTGACGCAAAACCCTAAACCCTAGGAGTGTTTGCCGTGAAAACCAAAGGGAGGAGAGAAAAGTGGCGTGAAATATCAAGAGAAAATAAAAGATTACGCAAGAGATTTTCTAGGGTGAAGTTTATGGAAAGAAAAGCACCAAATGGCGTCTAGATGCATTCCTAGAAACCCTAAGTATATTTTGGACGAAAATACAAGAAGAAAATCAGAAAATATTCAAGGTATTTCGGCAAGAATATATTAGGGAATCTTCTTGGAGTTTTGTGATTGGTTGGATGACACACTAGGGCTTATTTGGCAATTTCTCATTGGTGGAAGGCATGTGGAATTATTAATTTAATTCTTTGAGAAAATAAATAGAAAATCACGGCTTGGAGGCCAAGCATAGCCGTCCCCTATATATATGCACCACCCTAGACGTCTCGAGGATCATCTCACTACTACACAATTCAGAAAATTCTCTCTACTAGCGGAAGCTCTCTCCATTCTCTAGTGCAACCTTTGACGTTTTCAAGCAAGGAAGGAAGAAGCAAGACTAGGCCGTGAGCATCATCATCCATTCCACCTTGAAGCCGTGTACTTTGAAGCTTGCTTTCAAGCTTCATTAGTTCATCATTCGAATCATTCATCCATCTCTCCATTCACGGTGTAATTCAACCTTCTTTCTTGTAATCACTTTTGATTCTCCTTGTTAGATTTCGTTGGATGTTGTTCTAGTTAACATTGATGTTTGAACAAGGTTTATAATCTGAAATTTTATGATTGAATAAAGGATTTTCGATTTCTATGTTGTGATTCCATAGTTGCTTCGATTGAATTTGCTTTATAGATAACTTTTGTATTTTAATCTTATGTGGTTGCAAACACTTGGGGTTTTGATATAATTGGTGCTAGGTTTAAGAACATGAAATCGACTTTTCGTTTTGTGCAAACTTGAATCAAAGTAGTAAAGGTTTTGGACAAAAATCGAATTCAATTGAAGAGGATTGCAATTAGGTGAACTTATTCATACTAAGTTGTACACTTGAGTTGATAGCCTTTCCTTGAACTTCTTGCGTTGAACATGTATGATTGACTAGCTTTCTAGGGTTTGATTACATGTTTGATAGGATTAATCTATGTGCTTTCATTTAGATTAATTAGCGTTGAAAAGTAAAATATGGGAAATCGTTTGCTTTCGAATGTTTCACATGATCAACTCCTTTCACATGACTTGGAAGAACAATATGAAGTTAATTCGAATTCAATCATGAACTTGGTTTTAATCTTTATTTCTTACATATCATTCTTGTATTTGTGTTTTTGTTTATACTTAGTTTTAATTCTTTTAATTTTCGAAAAACCAAAAACCTAAAAACCCCCCTAATTTCATAAATAGTGTTTATATGTGTAAATATTATACTTTACTTTATTTTAATTGTTTGAATTGTCTTACATTGACAGGTGTACCCTCAATCCCCGGAATAGAACGATCCCTACTTGCTTATACTACTAATGATATTTCTAGGGTTAAATTATGCGCTTCCCAAAAGGCACATCAGCAGTGTAGGATCACTGGATCCTTTACTCCTCTGTTATATCCCTGTGTATAGTAGTACTGCTCTGCTTAACCTTTGGGATTAATTTATTTGAGTTTTGTGTGTTTTACAGGTTTTTGGGTGGTCCATTTTAGAGGTGACTCTACCGAATTTTTGGTAGAGTTATCACTAAGGTGGGCCCCACAGGGCCACCTCGGGTTTCAGGGTGAAATTCGGGGCGGGTCCTGTCAGTTCTCACAGAATCTAAACGTATAAAAAGTCAAACTTCGTAACCCCCTAAAACATGCACTTTGAATAATTATTCGTCCGAAAATAATTCCACTCCACCCTTGAACCACGAAATTGTACAAACGAACACTTTATTAATCTCAGGAAACATTTAGGAATTAATAACAAATTTCCGAGGTCTTACACTAGATCATTCTAATGTAACCCTATTACCACTAGGTCAAGTAACCTAGAGTTTGGGCCAAACACAGAATAGAGATTTCCTTGAACAGTAAGCTTTTATGTAAGATCCATGTGTGTATATATATAGTAACAAGAATTTGATGCATTTAGGAGACACATGTATTATGTCACAAGATATACATAGCATTTAGTCAACACAAAAGTCCATGAAGAAAAAAAAATATATATATATATAGTAACAAGAATTTAATGCATTTAGGACACCGTGTGAGATATATCTTACCTCTATTCCAGTTGGCAAAATTTTAACTATACCTTCCAAGCAAAAATGAGTGGAATGATTGAAGCTTTAATTAGCTCAATCTAAAAAATAATAGCTATGATTCAGATGAATGAGTTGTCCAACTTAGGTGTTTATGAATAATACCCAGAAAGATTCCTTTTGAAACTTTGTGCAAGTTACCAATTTGTTCTTATTTTGGTTCTCTCTTTGCAGAAACTGAATGCTAAGCTTTTATATTTGATCTCACAGATTCTAATGAGCGTGGTTTTGTTGAAATACTAGGCCTGCTGCTTGATTTCCTGAGGTGAATAAAGATGGATAATGTTGCTTCAGAGAATAAAGATATCCAGTTGAGTAGTCAGAGATCTTTGAAGGATTGAGCTCCAGGTAAGCTTCTTATGGTTGATTGGTTTTAAATTTTGGTACATGCAGTTTTGGGTGACTTTAATGAATTTGGGATCTTCAATTTTGTTTGCATTGTAGAACTCTATAATCCAAGAATACATATTAAGTGATAACCATCATGATGTCCAGCCAAGTAAAGCTCTAACATAACCTAAGGTCTGAACTTCATCTGCAATAACACTAATGTTTGAATTGAAATCATTCAGTTCATTGAACCACAAAGATGTAGACTTTATTAATTTTCATTATAACAGAATCAAAAGAAGCATTTGCTTTTCTGCTAGCCAAATCTTAATTGGAATGGAACAACTTGGCCAGTACTTGATGTTACTTCAAAATTGTTGTTTCGTCTGGTTGCAACTGAATTAGTGTTGTATTAAGGTTTAGATAGCAATATCTCACAGAATCAATTTGAAATGGTTTTTATATATTTGCATCCTGTTTGTGAGATAAGCTGCCATCAATCATAATTATATGTGATTACTTACTTAGATTTGTCTTGGTGTTAGATGTTATGTGTCTATTGTTTGTTCGGTTCTGTTTACTTTGATCCCCCCACAGCTGATAGAATGCAAAAGAAAGCATAGTTAATATGTTATTCTACCTAACAGATGGTAGAATATGTAAATGTTGCTTTGGTGTATGAATTTAGACTGCCATGACTAATAGAATGCTAGCAGTCTATAAAGTAGATGTTTCTTTTATCTCGACAATTAGAGTAATCTATCAAACATAAAACTGAGCTGCAGAGCATCCTCTTGAAAAAAGTTGAATTTCTATTACTTGAGCAATGCATCCTAGAATTAATTATATGTACCTTCATGCTAGCAGCTAGCCTCAAAAGTTGCTTACTTAACCTTCTCCTGCTTGCTCAGTCTTTGAGTCTAGGAACAAGCTAAGCTCCAGAAAAGGGCCACTGTTAGTTTCGATGGTGTTGGACAAAACAGAATCAAAAGCTGGCTTTAACAGCAAAACCAAAAAGAGAACTTCGGTGAACAAGAAAAAGTGAAAGGAGGAAGAATTTATTCATTGTAAACAATTCATCAATAATTGTAAATCCCGCAGCAAAGCGCGAGCAATCTTGCTAGTTATTCTACATATACTAAATGTGGATGCACTGTTCATCACAGTTCATGTAACAGTGAAATGACGGTTTTGCCCCCAGCTTTTGACTGAAATTACAATTATGCCTTCTTTTTTTAAAAAAAAAAAAGGAATAACAATTCTATTTAAAAAGGAATAACAATTCTGTTTAAAAAGGAATAACAATTCTGTTTAAAAAGGAATAACAATTCTACAAATTATAGAAAAAGTTGTTGTTTGCTGTATCCATTTGTTGCTAATCTATTATTAACAAAAAAAATAAATTATATTCTATGTAGCGCCGATATTTTTTAGATTACGAGTATTCATCTATTATATATGAAACTTCGAAAAAAAACAAACCCGCAGCATCGCGTAGACACGTTTTCTAGTTATTTACTATATACTAAAGTTCACTTACTGTTCATTTAACAGTAAACAATAGTGAAATGGCTGTTATGCCCTTGCTCGGTCTGTTGGTTTAGCAGTAAAATGGCGGTTCTGCCCCCAAGTTGTATGTTGAAGTAAAAAGGCCTGAGTTTTTGTAGTGTGTTCTGGAAGGGAAGATACTCCGCTGTCCATAACCACCAAGTGGGAGACACGTGTCCCCTTAAGCCAATTAAGCCTTCTACACGCGCTAAATCCCGTTGGTGGCAGGGGCGGATCTAAATAGAAGACTATATGGGCTCAAGCGTAGACAATTTTTTGGGCAAAAAACCACCAAGTATATATCTACTTTCAGTTTTAGCCCATACCCAAAGGGGAAAAAAAAAAAACATTGGGAGGTAAAACTCCCGTTCTTCCCCAGCCACAGCCCACAGCAACTCACTTCTCTCCTCTATGGTCAGACCCTCCTCCGCGGCTCCCCATTGATGCGGTTGAAATAGCTTCACAATTTAACCCTGCAAAATGTAGTTGTCAGTATAGGATAAGCAGGGATCGTTCAGTCCGGGGATTGTAGGGTACACCTACACAAAAAGGTCAATTAACAAATAAAAGAATAAAATGGGGGGTTTTGAAATTTGGTTTCCTAATCTACTTAAAATAAAAATGAAACAAATAAAACTATATCAATGATCGACTTCCCTAACCTAGACCAATACCACTCGGAAATTACTAAGTGTAAAAACAGAAAATCCATTTCAACATGCTACAAAAATGTGCCCATCTTAAATGTAGATAAGAGCTCAAATGAAAAGCCTCAGCGGATCATATATTTATCTGATTCATTCTAATGTAGGCATGGATCGGAAAGTCCTTACCAAGCCTAATACTACTAATTTTCGAAAACACTCAGCGTAATTCTCTTAACTAGTAGTATTATCTAACCCTCGAATCAACTCACACGTGCAAATTAACCATTAGACATAGAATTTAACACATAATTTCCAGAATCGTTTAACCATTGAACATAGTTTTTACCACTTTTTAGAACTAATTGCTACTTGTTTAACTCAGCGTCTTAACAAATAACAATTACTCTTGGCAAATTAAGAAAACACACAAGAACTCTCACCGTTATTCTAGCATGTAAACTTATGAACCTAACTCTGAAAATTACCTAAACACATAAAAGGGCACAAGATTGTAACATGCATCATAAAAGAATTCTCAAAATTAACTCAATAAACTGAAAATCTCAAAAATATTAATAAAAATATTCTGAAAATTTCATGTCTCCAATTACACAACTCACAAATTGAAACAAACAAAACCGAAACAAAAATTATAAGTAGAGTCATAGTTACACTTTGAAGCTTTCCTCAGCGGCTTAGCAACAAGGTGATGAACTTGTCTCTGCAATGGTGGTGGAGCGTCCTTGACTCAGCACCTAAGAGCTTCATAGATTGATGGATGGATGGTGTCACGGTCTTGTAGGTGATGGAAGTTTAAGGAGTGAATTGGGCTGTCTTGGAATGGTTTTTCTCCAGGAAGTGATAGGCAATGAATTATCTTGGCTGGGAAGTGATCTTGGCTGGGAAGTGATGCAAATTATGTTCTGGATGTTGCCTATTTATAGGGGAGCATTGGTTGGCTTTCCCAACTGAAACGACTCCTTTATGGCCTTAACTCCTCTCATAATAGGGCAATTCCTTTAATTTCCAAGCTGAAACGTCTTTCTCTTATTTATTTTTCAGCTGAAACATCTTTCTTTTTTATTCCTCAACTGGAAACGTCTTTCTCCATTATTCTTCAGCTGAAAACTTCTTTCTCCTTTAATTTCCGAGCTGAAACGTCTTTCTCCTTTATTCTTCAGCTGAAAACTTCTTTTCTCCTTTATTTATTTTCCAGCTGAAACGTCTTTCTCTTTTATTCCTCAACTGAAAACTTCTTTTCTCCTTTATTTCCCTTCTTCATTGCTTGGTCAAATATCTTAATGCTTTATTTTATGACTCCATCATTGCTGTTTCCAAGAGTTCCACCAGGCAATGTTTCCTACAACAAGCAGGAGAATATCAGAATTTTCTAGAGAAAATAAAGGGAATTAAAATGTTAAAGACCGCAAAAACAGTTGACAGTTAGGAATCCTGATCCAGCTAGGATTTTTCATGAATTTTACTTTTTTTTCACCTATTTCACTCCAAACACTCAACAAGACTCTGAAAACGACTCACTGACTCAAAACACGAAACTTAAGGGAGAAAGGGCACATATTCAATAATATCGTCACACTTTTTGGTCCTATCAACTACCCCACACTTAGCTTTTGCTAGTCCCTTAAAAAAAAAATACAAAACAAAACAACGACTCGACAAAAAACAAGTAAATGACTCTACTTCCCCTAACTATTGTCTCAAAGACTCCAAACTCATGGCTTTCACGTTAAACACTTAATCAAAATTGCATAGATAATTCCATGGTTAATAAACCTGTGACATTCATATGACTAAGCAAGATATGGAGAACTTAAGTTAAACAGTGAATGATAGCATGTTTCGAACAAGTCCAATCCAAACTCACAGGGCATACTCTCGATTTTTCTCTCAGAAATGGCTATGCTTAAAAGCTTCACACTCAAGTATATGCAAGAGAATAAATTGTAAGGCAACAAACAGCTTGCATATTTCATCAATAAACGCATTTTGTGAAGAATTATTAAAGACCTCAAGAAATGACTAAGTGCACAAATGGACCTAAACCATAAGCTCGACTGCGTAACTGACTCCACTAACCAAAGACTGCCCATCTCAAGGATCAAGTAAGCACTTAAAACAGGTTGTAATGGGGCTAAGCTAGGGTTTTCGAAATGAAGATTAAGGATACAAAAATCCTAAGGACCTAGCAGAGCATATAAGGACCACCTTATGTCATCATTTTTGTAGACCAAATATCATTGTTTTGGGCCAAACCATCACTCTAACCAACATGGGAATGGACAAAGGCATAATTTTCAACTTTGAGCCTTCTAGAAATTTGAAAGTCCAAAACCACACTTCAACAATTTCCCAAGAGTTTTCTTTTCAATTTTTCTTCTATTTTGCCGCTTTTCTTTCTTCTTTTTCATTTTCATTTCATTTTCTTTCATTTTTTTTTTTTTTGGGAATTTTTTTTTTCTCTTCTTTTTTTCTTGGATTTTCCCAACCCCACACTTGTCTTTCATCGTCACCCCTACATACTATGTCATGCTCTACTAAGTCCCTAAGACAAGGGTAGAGATATCCTGTACTAAGCTCATGGTAGGGTAGTGAGGGTGATGAAACAAAGGTTTTCAACGTAGGCTCAAAGGGGTTCATTCTAAGGAGTCCCACGACGGGCACAATTGGGGACACATGCTTGTTTGGCTATGGTGGTTACCCTAATGCCTTCTATCCTATCCAGGATCAGTGCATATTATGGCATACAAGTTTTGACAGTCACAACAGCCGAGTTCTAGTACTCTCTAGTCCATTAAAATCTATGGCACATGATCATTGGATTTTCAAAGAATGATGAGGTTTTGCAAATACAGCCACGAAATTATGAATTTTCAATTAAGCACTCGAAAAGAAAGTATTTTAGCTCAATATCTCACTTAGGGTCAAATGAATCAGACTTAATCCTAGCATGCTTAATGAACCAAGTTACAATCCAATCTCAAATCTTCATACAAGTATCACAATGTCGATTAACCACAGAATTCAATTAAGTCCTATTTCGATTGTGAAACCTTCAGCCATTAATTCAGAGACATGTTCATCCCAGACGCTAGGGGCATCCTAAGACTCAAACACACAAAAAGACTATAAAACCAAAGGAATTTTTTTTTTTTTTTTTTTAAAAAAAAAAACTAAAATAAAGGTGTAAACCCACCCCACACTTAGAATCTACATTGATCTCAATGTAGGCTAGAAATATGGTATATAGACCCTAAATATGGGGGGCTACGAAAATAAGAGAAGGGTAAAATAAACAAACAAAGACACAAGTACAATTCAACCTAAGCAAGTGAAGGGATAGAAATGTCAAACTCTCGTTGATGGCTCCTCCACAGCTTCAATTGAAATGGGTTGCTCCCATGCAGCGCTATAGTCCTTCAGCCTGGACGCTTCTTCTTGTTCACACGTGCTCATTCCTTGGGTGCCTCCTGGAGGGGTATCTCTTCCAATGTGTGCTCCAGAAAGGACTCACCAGATCAAGTGTTAGTAACATATACAAGGTTAGGAATACAAACATTATGTCTTTCCTACTTTCTAAGTTACTTTTACATTTACATACTTACGTACTGGAACAGAGGACCATGTTTGTGCAATGGGACTATAAAACAGCTACCCTCGATAAGGTCATGTTTAATCCAATATACCTTAAGCATGTCACACAACATTTTTTTTTAGTTTGTTATAAAAATAGTTAATAACTCAATTGATTCCAAGTTGTAAGTCGAGCCCAATAGAAACCACTACTATTGGTGAGATACGATATAGGGATAGTCGCCCAGACATAAGTCTATTTCTTTTGTTTCAGAAGGCAGAATGGCCAGATTAAGAGGTAAGTGAGAGGGAGGACTCATTTTGGTGATACTACGGAGGCTACTCCCTCATTGAGGTTTAGGCCCCTATCGGCTACTCCCACATAGTGGTTTAGGCTCATTCTATAGTATCTCTGAGATCCAATTGAACCCATCACCCAGGGTCTCAACCTAAGACACCATCCGTATGGCCCTTACTCAGCTGGGAAATTAACTTATGTGTTAGACCGTTCTCCAAGTGCTAATAAAGGCCGCCCTCAACCTCAAGAGACCTGAGCAAGGTACTAATGAAGGGTTTAGGCCAATATTAACAAAAGGGCCCTTGTCTACTCATACGATTTTACACACTTACAACAATTAAGTATTTAGCTAAATTCATAACCTAAGTATAAAAATCTAAGTGAAACACATTCAATTTACAATATGGTTAAAGAAACAACATCTACAAATTGTAAAACAATGATAAAAGACATGCTTAATTTTGAAACACTCATAAAACTTAAACTAAATCACAATTAAAGCTTGGCCTAACCGAAATCGCAATTTGTCACCATTCCACAAGTGTAGTACAAATATTAGCATGCATTCTATATACAACAAAATCGATAACACTTTAAGTGCAAGGGATTTTTACAATCCCCGGCAACGGCGCCAAAAATTGATGCGGCTGAAATAGCTTCACAATTTAACCCTGCAAAATGTAGTTGTCAGTATAGGATAAGCAGGGATCGTTCAGTCCGGGGATTGTAGGGTACACCTACACAAAAAGGTCAATTAACAAATAAAAGAATAAAATGGGGGGTTTTGAAATTTGGTTCCTAATCTACTTAAAATAAAAATGAAACAAATAAAACTATATACAATGATCGACTTCCCTAACCTAGACCAATACCACTCGGAAATTACTAAGTGTAAAAACAGAAAATCCATTTCAACACGCTACAAAAATGTGCCCATCTTAAATGCTTAGATAAGAGCTCAAATGAAAAGCCTCAGCGGATCAATTCATTTATCTGATTCATTCTAATGTAGGCATGGATCGGAAAAGTCCTTACCAAGCCTAATACTACTAATTTTCGAAAACACTCAGCGTAATTCTCTTAACTAGTAGTATTATCTAACCCTCGAATCAACTCACACGTGCAAATTAACCATTAGACATAGAATTTAACACATAATTTCCAGAATCGTTTAACCATTGAACATATTTTTACCACTTTTTAGAACTAATTGCTACTTGTTTAACTCAGCGTCTTAACAAATAACAATTACTCTTGGCAAATTAAGAAAACACACAAGAACTCTCACCGTTATTCTAGCATGTAAACTTATGAACCTAACTCTGAAAATTACCTAAACACATAAAAGGGCACAAGATTGTAACATGCATCATAAAAGAATTCTCAAAATTAACTCAATAAACTGAAAATCTCAAAAATATTAATAAAAAATTTCATGTCTCCAATTACACAACTCACAAATTGAAACAAACAAAACCGAAACAAAAATTATAAGTAGAGTCATAGTTACACTTTGAAGCTTTCCTCAGCGGCTTAGCAACAAGGTGATGAACTTGTCTCTGCAATGGTGGTGGAGCGTCCTTGACTCAGCGCCTAAGAGCTTCATAGATTGATGGATGGATGGTGTCACGGTCTTGTAGGTGATGGAAGTTTAAGGAGTGAATTGGGCAGTCTTGGAATGGTTTTTCTCCAGGAAGTGATAGGCAATGAATTATCTTGGCTAGGAAGTGATCTTGGCTGGGAAGTGATGCAAATTATGTTCTGGATGTTGCCTATTTATAGGGGAGCATTGGTTGGCTTTCCCAACTGAAACGACTCCTTTATGGCCTTAACTCCTCTCATAATAGGGCAATTCCTTTAATTTCCAAGCTGAAACGTTTTTCTCTTATTTATTTTTCAGCTGAAAACTTCTTTCTCCTTTAATTTCCGAGCTGAAACGTCTTTCTCCTTTATTCTTCAGCTGAAAACTTCTTTTCTCCTTTATTTATTTTCCAGCTGAAACGTCTTTCTCTTTTATTCCTCAACTGAAAACTTCTTTTCTCCTTTATTTCCCTTCTTCATTGCTTGGTCAAATATCTTAATGCTTTATTTTATGACTCCATCATTGCTGTTTCCAAGAGTTCCACCAAGCAATGTTTCCTACAACAAGCAGGAGAATATCAGAATTTTCTAGAGAAAAAAAAGGGAATTAAAATGTTAAAGACCGCAAAAACAGTTGACAGTTAGGAATCCTGATCCAGCAAGGATTTTTCATGAATTTTACTTTTTCCGCTTATTTCACTCCAAACACTCAACAAGACTCTAAAAACGACTCAATGACTCAAAACACTAAACTTAAGGGAGAAACAAGGCTAAAATGGCGCACATATTCAATAGTATTGTCACACTTTTTGGTCCTATCACCCATCCAAGCTGAGTCGAGTTCTTCTCCCTGTATGGATGTGTTGATTTTCATTGCAGACTTGCAGTCATGCAGTCATATTCTCCGGCTTTCCCCATCCAAGCTTGCTTTGTTTTCTGATTTTCTCCAAACGGGAGGTATTTCTTTTCTTTCTTTCTAAGTCTCTTGATTGCTTTAATGGGTTTGTTGATGGAAATAGTGGTGTGAGTTACCGTGGTGTTTTGTTTGTTTTGGGTTTTTGGGTTTTGTTAGGTAGCTTTGGTTATGAGCAATGGGGGACTCAGGTGCAAAAGTGAGGTTGATTCGGTGCCCAAAGTGTGAGAATCTTCTTCCTGAGCTAGCTGATTACTCTGTGTATCTGTGTGGTGGTTGTGGTGCTATTCTTGGTGGTATGGTTTGTTTTTTTTTTTTTTGGATTCAGTTGTTTGCTTTCTGTTTTTGTTTGTGAGAAACTTCAGAGAAAGATGGGTTTTTTATGTTGAAACTTTTTCAATTACCAAATTGGGGAGTTAAATTTGGAGTCTTTATGATGGTGATAGTTGTGAACTTGTGATTCTTGTAGAAATTTGTGTTTGATTTATGAGAAGGTTAGGAACCCAAATGAGATCAGGGTTTTTGGCCTTGAAATTTGGTATGGTATAAACCCCAAAAACACACACCGACATGAAAAGAACTAATCATTTGGATTTGTGGGGCTGAGTTTTTTATAGCTGAAAAAGACTGCAACTTGCAAAGTTCTTCACTCAACAGCGTTCCATCTCCTGTAGTGTTTTCTGCAACCAAAATAAAGCAATTGTTTATTTTTGAAAGAAGTTTGCTCTTTTTTGGGGCGTTTTCTTTGGATTAGAGGATCAAATTTTGGGTTTCTTTCATTTACAGCAAAAAAGAAAAGGCAGATGAGTGGGAGTGGGTGTCTCAGGTTCTTGATGGTCATTGCAAACCAATGCCACACGTCTATGTTCTTCCTTAGCTACCAGCTTAATTTCATAATCAAACCCACCTCAGCTATCAATCTTCACAAGGTAATAACTCTTTCTTTCACAATTCACAAGGTAATGATTAAGAAATTTTTGGGCACTTATAATTAGCCTAGACGGGTTTCAAATCCTGGATCCGCCACTGGTTGGTGGCGATGTGCTTCATGACGGGGATGGAGGTGGAGGAAGCAAGCATAGTACTGCTGCGAAGCAGGGTAGTACCCCGGAGGAGGATTTTCCGTTGCCGGAGACGTGCCGTTACCGGAGACAAGTAAGGAGATATCTCGATCCGCGGTGTAGACTTTGATTGAGAGGGTGGGTGCGGTGGTGGTGACTGGAAACTGGCGATTGGGAGTGGAGAAGGGGTTGAAGATTAAGGAGGAGAAGGAATGAGGTTTGGGGATGGTCAGCTTGGTCGGGGTGAGCAGCCGATAGGGAATGGAGAAGAGAGAAGGAGAACAGAAGAGGAAAAGGGAGAACAGAAAGAGAGGGGCCCAAAAAAACACGTGTTGGACCCTGAGTGGCATTGGTCAAGACGGGCTGCCCATGGCTGGTCAGCCAAGTATTGTCCTTCTGGAAGCCTCCTTTCGCTTCATTCTACTTTCAGTTGGGTAGAGAGTGGGAGACTGTGAAAGGAGAAGAGGACCAATCGATCTAGATTCGTTTGGGTAGAAGTGCAGAGACGGAGAGAGATTGTGGAAGGAGAAGAGCAGGAATCGGTGTTGGTTTGGTTGGGAAGAGGTGGGTGCGAATATTTGGATCCAGTTTCAGCAAAAGTAAACTTCCAAGTAAATTTGGATCCTTTAGAGCTTTTACCTTCTTGGGTGTCGTTACCTTGATAACGATTGATTCAATTATTCATATCTGATTATATCTACTTACGTAGGTTGAGGGATTATTTGGGGTTTTTGTGAAGTGGGTTTGCTTCTGTTGTTTTTGTTTTGGGGATTTGTACTTTTTTTGGTGGGTTTTTCCTCTGGAAATTTATCTGGGGCATTTACTTTTATTGAGCTGGAGGTTAGACGATTGTGGGTTTTCTGTGAAATTGGTGATTTTAAAGAGTTGATTGGTTTGATGCAAAGATTAGCAAAATTATAGGAAAGTGAAGGAAGAAATAGGTTCTGCGGCTTTGATTTTTTGTTTCATTGTTGACCTTTTCGGGGAGTTCGGGAAAAATCCAAATAAAATTGTAGTTGATTTCATCACCAATCTTTGCACTGGAGCGGTTAGGATTACCTGAGGCAATGTCTTCCTTGAGTAGGGAACTGGTGTTCTTGATTTTACAGTTCTTGGACGAGGGGAAGTTCAAGGAAACAGTTCATAAGTAAGTTTGAGTTTTATGATGATGTTTTGTACAGTTGTTATCTGTGTTTAGGGAAAGAAAAGATTGTAAATATTTTAGTCTGTGTTCTGATTATTCACAGCGTATATTGTTTTAAGCATCAGTTGTGTTCCAAGTTATATAGATTGCAATCAATTTATACCAACTTAAGAAATCTATTTCAACCTTTGGACGTGGTTTTTTTATTTTTTATTTTAAACAAGAAAAGATATTACAGCTAGATATTGTTCTTAAAATCAAAACAATTAGAGAAGTAGATGTAAGATTAGTTAAACAATTTCTAATTTTAGTTATGCTATTTACAGTTTTGTTCAGCATCAGTCATTTTTTTTTTACTCAATATCAGTGTTCAATATCATTATTTTGCATTAACATTTTTATATCACTTACTCAGTTGGTTCCAGCATCATTTACTTTTGGATAGAGCTTCTGTATTACTATTGATTACTCAAATTAAAGACTAATTGCAGGATAAAAGGGAGCATTTGTTTACTTGATTTCTTGGTTATTGATGTTTTGAGTTTAGCTATTAAAGCATGAATTTAATGTTTTGATGCTTTTTAACTTTCAGAGTTAATCTTTACGTGAATGAAATACCCCAAAGCTTACCAACATTTAGCAATCTCAATCAGTTGAACATGGACCTCTTTTCATACTGAAGTAAAAGTGAAGATGTTGATCTAGTGCCAGATTCCAAAGTCTAACAAGGTACTCTGCTTTTAAATTTTCTACAATTGTTTGTTTTTGTTTTGTGTGGTTTATCTTTCAAATGAGTAATATGGGGTTTTGTTTTATTTAGACTGATAAGGCTTTAATGCTGGATGAAGCAATTGAGTATTTGAAGCAGCTCCAGCTTCAAGTACAGGTCAGATAGTTTTAACTTTTTGGGATTATATAATTTGTTAGCATTACAAGTTGCTTTTAATACGTTTTCAAAGATGAGTCATGTTGAGTAGTGTGAATTTTTTAGCTATGCTCTTGATTTTCTGTTATGTAAGTTCAAGTTTTGAGGAATTATATTGATGCTATTAATCAATTAGCCATTTTCGATTCTGTCTGATTGATTTCTCATTATAGTTAGCATAGTTGTGGCTTTTGAATTTTCAGATGGCAGAAAGGAAGAAACAGAAGAAGAAGAGGAAGACGGGAAGGACAGAAGAGGCAGAGAAATCCAAAAGAGGAGAAGAACTGCTATACTTCACAGATTCAAGGTATAAATTTATACACCAAATTAATTTTTATGTTTATTGGTAGTGTATCGTAATGATTAATTTCATGTCGATACAAGGTTTTCAGTTTTGATCCTCTGTTTATTTGGTTTGTGATTGATCTTTCTCCACAATTATTCAATACCGTCCTCAACGTTTTTCATAACTGGTGATTGGTGATAGTGTAATTTTAGAAAAATATATGATGTAATTAGATGGGAGATGATTAAATTTCCTGCAAAAAATTCCTGTATTATTAGGTGGTATAGGCTGATATGCACTTTATATATTACGCCCAATTTTTCAGGGCTCTGTGTTTATGAATTTCTTTAATCTTTCTCTATCTTGAGTGCATCCGTATGTTGGTCTGTCAATGCATGTCCAACGAGTTGCCAAATTTGAACTTTCATCCTCTTTTGAACAATTTGGTAAGGAGATTATAAAATGAGTGATGTAAATTTTATTAAAACAAGTTGATAGCAGTGATTGTTCAATGATTCCATATAATTAGGATTCCTATGTTTTCTGAATGATGTGCCTGAAAGCAAGCGCATAATTTAACCCTAAAATATCGTTAGTAGCATAAGCAAGTAGGGATCGTTCTATTCTGGGGATTGAGGGTACACCTATCATTGTCAAACAATTAAATAATTAAAATTAAAACAAAGTATAATATTCACAAATATAAACATTATTTACGAAAAAAGGGGGGATTTTGTTTTTTGGTTTTCGAAAATAATTTAAGTAAAGAAAACAAATAAAACACAAAAACATAAAAACACAAATGGAATGAGAGAACAAAGATCAAAACCGAAACTTATGATTAAAATTGATTCAAACCCTAATATTGTTCATCTAGGTCATGAGAGAGGAGTTGATCATGTGAAACATTCGAAAGCAAATGAATTCCCATTTTTTACTTTTCAATGCTAATTAACCTAAGCGAAAGCACCTAGATTAATCCTATCAAACATGCAATCAAACCCTAGAAAGCTAGTCAATCATGTCATGTTTAACGCATTACACATAGAGAAAGGCTATCAACTCAAGTGTACAACTTAGTATGGAAAACTCCACCTAATTGCAATTCTCTTTAATTAAATTCGATCTTTGTACAAAACCTTTACTACTTTGATTCAAGTTTACACAAAACGAAAAGTCGATTTCATGTTCTTAAACCTAGCACCAATTATATCGAAACCCTAAGTGTTTGCAACCACATAAGATTAAAATACAAAAGTTATCTATAACGCAAATTTAATTAAACAAACCCACATAAGCAACTCTCGAAGAACAATAATATGAATCTGAAAATTTCATTCAACCATAAAAAAATTCCAGAAATTAATATTTGTTCAAACACATATGTCAACTAGTTCATAACCAACGAAATCAAAGCAAAGGTTACAAAGGAGAATCGGATTACACCGTGAGATGGAGATGGTGATGAACGATTGGTGTGGTGGTCTCTTGAATCTCAAAAGCAAGCTTCAAGGTTGGAGATGGATGATGGATGCTCACGGCTTTGCTTCTTCTCCCTTGGCCTTGCTTGAACTCGTGGAGATGACTAGAGGATGGAGGAACTCATGGCTATGCTAAGAACTTTTCTGAATTTTTTCTAAAGTGTAAAACGTATGGGGGAGGACCCCTTGATGTTGAGAATGAGAGAGTATATATAGGGACGGCCTCCTTGCCCTCCAAGCCGTGTACTTCTCTCAAAATTCTCACGGCAACAATGTGATAACTCCACATAATTTCCTCCAATGGTAGATTGCCACATAAGCCATATGAGGTGGTCTAACCAATCACAAAATTCCATTTAATTCCCTAATAATCTTGGCCGAAATACCATGGATATATTCTGATTTTATACTTTAAATTCGGCCAAAACTCCTTTAGGGAATATAGGAATGTATCTAGACTTCTTTTGAGCTTTTCTTGGTCTCCACCTTTTTCTCTTTCCTTTTATTTCTCCCTTGAATCTCTCTTGGCGTCAATCACCCTAGGGTTTCTTGATTTTCACGTTGATTACCTCTTTATCTCTCTCCCTTTGTACGGCAAACACATAAAATTACTCCCCTAAGAATATTTCTTTCCATAAAAATCTCCCAAGAAAATCTCCAAGACATATCCTTCCTTGCATGGAGTCAATCACCTTTATCTTGATTGATTTTGACGCCACTCCTTGTTTCTCTCATTACACATCACGGAAAGACACATAAGGCATCCCAAAAATATCTCATAACGTCACAAAACCCTAGCTCCCTTGGGCTTTTATCCATTTTTTGCCGAAAATTCAATGTCTCTTGAGAATTCTTGGGCCTTGTTGCTTCTCATTCAAGCCTTGTCACCTTCTAACGTCATAACACTTCATTTTTCTATTTCTTCTTCATGGTAACATTGGAAACTTCATTGGTAAGCTTTCCTCCTCTGGACAGGGTTTCCTGGTTGGACCAGGAAAGCTTCATTTCTTCATTTCTGCTCATTTGTGCTTCCCTTTGTACTTCATCTTGTCTCCCTCCAACGTTGGCTACCTTCTCTCTCCATTTGTGAGCTCATTTCAGCTCATTTGTGACAAGGACCTGAAAATAGAAACTGTTAGTGAAAAATAGAAACTTTCCTAAAATGAAAAAGGGCAACTTTCCTAAACTGAAAATGGGAAACTTTCTAAAAAAGAAAAATAGAAACTACAAAAATGGAAACTTTCTACAAATAGGAACTTTCCCATTCAAAGAATGGAAACTTTCCTAAACAGGGTTTTATTAAGGAAATAACGCAAAAAATGTAGGGAAATGCAGTTAAAACGTCGCATTAAAATGCTCCTATCACTGAATCGTACCAAATATTTCATCGTCTAACAACCATCGACTGCTTTGTTAAAAACCAATGTTTTCAAAGGCAATTTAGAGGAGAGCCCGGGCCGCGCTCAGGTGTAAGGCGGCCGGAAAACGCCTTGCAGGTTCAAAATGAGGCTTGCTGTCGGGGCGGCATTTTTTTGCAGAAGTAGAGCATAAAAGCGACGGAGCGAGAGGAAGAAGATGAAGTCTGGGCTTCTTTTTTTTTGATCAAATGGACCCTTATTTTTGTAGGGACGACATCGTTTGGAACTTTGGATTATGGGATTTCTCAAAACGAGAGAAGGAAACTATTAATTATTTCCCACACTTCTTTTATGTCGTGTACAATACTATTAATTATTGCCAATGTTTGTACATTTATTCATTTTAAATCAGCAACAAAACCATATATGCCAAAATTGATTTAACAATTTCTTGGTTTTGTGCTGGTTAAAGCATGGGCCCAACAATCAATATAAACCATATTTGATTAATCATCCGTTAGAAATAGAAATGGAAGAGACAAAATATGAGAAAACTTACTGCATTACTTAGGGATGAAGATGATGAGATAGAAGACCGTACTTTGGCTCCCCACACAGATGCAGCATTGAACATTGATGATTGTGATGATATTCATGTGGGTGTGGATGGATATGATAATTATAATTTAGAAGAATGAAGTGCGTTTGTTATTTTTGAATTAATTTAGTATGAACCTATGTATTATTGAATTTATTGTTATGAAAGTGCTTATTTAGAATCATATTTAAGTATATTTATATTATTTATAAATGTAATGTATTATTATAATAGTTACGGGAAAGGCGGTCGCCTTAACAGTTTGAGGCACTCGCCTCGTGAGGCTCTAGGCGGTCGCATTCGTCTTCGCTTTCGCATTTGAAAACATTGTTATAAACAAAGGTTGAATCAAGCTTTTTTCATAGTCATATTTTGATGTTTGACTGAAACAATTCCCAATTTGATTTGTTTGGGTGCAGATAATTTAGCTGCGAACTTTAGCCGGCAGCTGGCTAACTATATTATTTACATCTGTGATAAAATTCCACGAAAAGGTGGCCCTGGAATCACTCAAGCTGACCTTCTGGTATATGGTTTCAGGATATTCACTGCTGCTGCCTTTGTTGTGGATACTATATTCTATACTGTTAGTAGTTTGATTTTGACTTGATAACAATTGATGAGGAATTCATATGTGAATGACTCGACAAAATTTGATTGTAGGTGATAAACAAAACTGACCTTGCACAAGCAGTTGGAGCTGATTTCGCAGTGATGGAGTGTGATGCACTTCGAATGTGAGATGGAGGGCCATTTGTCTTTGCTCAGGTTGGTTGATTGAATGGTTAAATTAGTTGGCTAGCATTTTTGCATCGTAGAAGTATATCGATAGGTCTATACTATTATGATTATTATCTGTGTTGGTTATATCTAGCTATATTTCCCCATGACCCCAACCACACATGTCTACCTTAGTGCGGATCCCCAAAAACTTTTAAGGTCTCTCTTCTCATGGATTTAAATTTTCTTCCAAGAGTTTTTTTATAATTTCTGAATTAGAGTTCCAATTTCACTTCTGTGTTTAATTTCTGAATAGCTGATGGTTAAGCTCTTTCATTCTCTTTTATAGCTGTATCTGTAAAAAATTGCTGATCAAGTAAAACCCACATCGTCCCTCTGGTCATTTCTGAGTTCTTCTGACTACTTTTACATATCCTGTGAATATCTTATCAAGTCTTTTCATAGTCATATTTTTATGTTTGACTGAAACAATTCCCAATTTTATTTGTTTGGGTGCAGATAATTTAGCTGCGAACTTCAGCAGGGAGCTGGCTGACTATATTATTTACATCATAGATGTATCAGGTGGTGATAAAATTCCACTACAAGGTGGCCCTGGCATCACTCAAGCTGACCTTCTGGTATGTGATTTCCAGATATTTTCTCCACCATAATCAAGAAGTTCAAACCAAACCAAGTGTACAGATTTTGACACCTAATTGTGCTATGTAATGTTATCAAATCAACGATATTCTTATGTATAGAAACAGTTACTTTTCTAAGCATTCTCCACCAATATGTAATCATTGCTTTTTCCCTTTACATACTTCTAGTTCATTGATAACAGCAAATCCGCAGCAAAGCGCGGTCAAACTTTCTAGTACATATTCTAAACTAAAATGAAATTTTCACTGTTTAATGAATAGTAATACAGTGACCTGCCAGTTTTGCCCCTGCATTCTCTTTGGCTTTTTACCTGATTGCCCCAATATGTGTACGTCTGTATTGGCATCTGATGATTTCCACATGGCTCTGTTTCTTTGCTCCACGAAGACAGAGAACAATCGAGAGAGAAATCAAGAACAATCGAGACTTCGAGAGAGTCAAGTGTGTTTCTTTGCTTTGCCCGAAGAGAGAGAGAGAGAGAGAGAGAGGAGAGAGAGAGAGAGAGAGAGAGATGGGGATAGAGAGAGATGATATTCAGCAAAGGGAAATTCTTACCTCATCATTTCAGCATGAGGTTAGTTGCTTTTTATCACGAGAGTGATCGGAGAGGTGCACAAAGAAAGAGGTTGCTAATTTCAGAAAGCAGAGGATCCAACCTGAGATATGAATCATATCATTCCGATGATTCGGTTAAGGACTTGAGTTACAACACTCTTGAAGAAACCCATGCCCTGTATCTCAAAGCTCTCTATCAACAGTAAGGTGAGTTTTATTGATATATGACTCTGAGAATAATAACCTATGATTTAAGATTTGAAATTTAAATGGGTATAGATACGTTTATAGTTTTGTGAGATTATTGATCTTGAAAAAGACCTTGATGAGCAGTAGATGAATATGCCTAAGCTTAATAGGAATGATATTGACAGCTATGAACATGTCCAAAATATGGTAACCCTTTTGAGCGATTTTCATATAGAAAAGACAAGCTGCCCGTTGCTGATATATAATATATATATATATATATATATAGACACACATACACACACACACACACAAGGGTTCGAAAGAGGACGTCCATGAAATTATAAAACTGCGGACGAACGGCTCTCAGCCGTTGATTGGCTTAAATGAAAAGGAATGGCCCAGATGAGGAAGCTTCCAATAACAATCGCGTCAAATAGTCTTGCACTTCCAACCCGACTTTCACTCCCAATTTGTTTTCTCTGGTTCTCCAGGCAAAATCCATATCTTCCAATCCATGCCTTCTCACAATTGATGTTTGAAACTCATCTCAGGTTGCACGTTTGTTGCAACTGAAGCTTTCTTTTTTCCTCTTTCTCATGAAAATTGTAGTTCTCTTATAGTCCCGACCTCCCTTGGAGTTTTCACGCCAAAAGTTGGAGACTTGGAAGCAGAGGAACACATCTAGAGTATGGGTTCTCTGTTTTTTTTTTTCTGATTTGTTTGATTTCCAATTACAAAATTTAGGGTTTTACCATATTTGGGGCTTTTCTTTTTTCTGTTTCTGGGTTTCGTCTTTCTTTTTTTTGTCGATGTTATGGTGTTTTCATTGATTGTCTTATGTATCTTTTTTAGTTTTAGGCCGCAATGAAAAGCATTCATGGGTAATTTGCATATTGACATTGGTTGAATTTCTATCTTTTCTTTTCATCAGCATTGCTTATTGACAAAAGTAAGTTGGGTGTATGTGTGCTTTTCAATTTCAATTAAATGGAGTCAGAGGATGATCATGTTTAGGGGCTGACAAAAAGGCATGAGTTTCATAGGCTTACTGATACTTTGCAGATATTGAATGGGGGTTATTTTGAGTTTGGCTGGTCCCAAATCTGGGACAAACGATTATCATGGAGTTGCTCAGAATGCCTTTTTATCAGAGGCAAAGAGTGCCATCATGTACTTATAAGGAAAGCCAAAGACTATTTCTCAATCTTTCACAGTATATATGATTGTTTATCAGAGATTTTCTCACATTGGAATTGACCTCTCAGAAATGCTCTTGCCATGGAGCTGGACAATATGGCTAACCTGTTAGACAAATGCAATTTCCAGATTCCTATGGAGGTTATTAAGTGAGTCTTCTTATGTAATTTTATATTTTTCCTGAGACTAAAAATTTCTGTTTTATGGCCCATTTTGACCACAAAAGATATGCCGAGTTTGCATAGGTTGATCGATGCTGGAAAGAATCCTCAAGGGATCTCATAAACAGCTGCAATGCCAAAAATCAGATCACTAAAGGCAAAATTGATACCTTCAAGGCAAATGTCGAATTTACATTTTAGTTTTGAACCCATCTAATCATTTTTTTATATCCTACTTCAGTTTGTCAAGTTACCTGATTCAACTTGCTGTAATGTTTTGTTCAGAGTTTACGAGAGCATCAACTGGAAGAACAAGCCAGGCATTTCCTAATGAAGTTGAATCGGATAGAGAAATACGAGCTGCTGCTTCTGCTATAAGTTGCATTGCATTGATCGCCCAATCTAGACTTTGCGCCCATCCTCGAAATGTTACACGAGTGTTTTAGTGTTTTAGTTGTTTTCTGTCATGACTTAATATGTAATGATTCCAGAAAATGAATGAGGAACTATGGGATCAAAAGTTCAATTATGGAGCTATATGCAAATTTAGATTCAAAATGGTTCCAATAAATGTCTGTTGCCAAAGTAAACAACTTTGTTCCCAATAAATGTCTGTTGCCAAAGTAGACAACAACTACAACCAATAAACAAAAGAGTTAATTAGTTTAAAAATCCAAAAACCATGACCTGTTTTGATTGTAATCCAGACAAAAAGTCTTGTTAATTGCGGTCCACTGACTAAGCATCCACATCAGCTTACTTTCCTATATTAGCATGATGAGTCAACTTCTACTTTTTCACATACCAAATTTACCCAGAACAATATTACTCAAAACAATCAATAATTTATGTATCAATAAATTGAGAGTTAATGTTATTTTTCAATCAATTTGGTATTCATGAAAACCATATCAATTATAATATGTCATCAGCACAACAATATCCTTAATTGATGCATCGTCATTAAAAAAAATTATAACTTATGATCATTTTACATACCTTACCATCATTTTTCTACACCCTATATAAAATGATCATACCTTACCATGGATATAGATTACAGTTCCACTACTTTGGGTTGGGAAGACAGACTTCGAATAGCAGTAGACGCTGCACAAGGTCAGCAACTTAATGATTTTGGTCCATGTTTTTACCTCTTTTTGTTGAAAGTTTTTGGGATGAATTTTGAAATGCAGGATTGGAGTATCTGCATTATGGTTGTAAGCCACCTATAATTCACAGGGATGTGAAATCAGCAAACATCTTGCTGACTGAAAACTTCCAAGCCAAAGTATCTGATTTTGGCCTATCCAGAAATTTCCCTACAAACCTTGTGACTCATATAACAACTGGCGTTGCTGGTACTCCCGGGTACCTTGACCCTGAGTAAGTAGTACTTCTAGATTAATTTTAGTTTACTGATCATCATTAGTTTTCAAATCTTTATTTTTCAAACTTCAATCCAATGTTGTAATTTTGCGAAATCATTGTGATTTGAGTTGCATGGTTTGGCTTTGCTGCAGGTACTACCTAACAAGCAGGTTAAATGAGAAAAGTGATGTTTATAGCTTTGGGATTGTGCTGTTGGAAATTATCACAAACCGACCTGTTATATCAGGAACTGTAGAGAGAATTCACATTAGTCAATGGGTTGCTTCCATGCTTGCGCAAGGAGACATTTACAGTATTGTTGATCCAAGATTAGAGAGAATTCGCAGCTACCTTTATTATAGATTTGGTAAGAAGTTTTTGCTTACCTTTAATATAGAATCGATTATGGTGTTATAGGTAAGATTTGTCCTAGAATTTGATAACACATTTTTATTTCACATTTACATGCCTTATTTATAGGTAAGATTTCACAAGTTAAAAAAAAAATCAAGTTTCTCTATATCTCTATATCTAAGGTTCCATCATTGTCTCACATTTTCTCTTTCATACATTTTATCTTTTAATTATGTATAAGTTCTCTATATACATATTTTTACCTTTTGATCAGGGCCGGTCCTGAGCTTTTTAATGCCCAGGGCGAAATTTTTTGTGTGTGCCCAATTAGCCTAAATAGACATGTAATGATTCTTTCAAATGTCATACTCTAAATCTTTTTTTTTTTTAGATGCTATTACATAAATAAACATTATACAACATGAGGACATAAAACCAAAACCCCGTATAAAAAAGTTTACAAATCATCCAAAATGATGTCGATCTTCTTGCATTTCTTTGAAGCAAAATCATCAATTATCTTTTCCTAGTCAACATTTGCCACATATTTCTTTCAATGGTTAAAATAGCGAATTCATTCAGCCTATCTTGAGTCATGGTAGTCCGCAGATAAGATTTTAATAATTTTAATTTCAAAAAACTTCTTTCAGCAGATGCTACCGTCACCGGTATAGTCAATAAAATCCTGCAGACAACCATAACACTTGGAAACATATCCATTTTCTTTGCAAACTCCATAATTTGAATGGATGTCCAAGGCCTCTTTGTTTCATATGCCTCATTTGACAACATCTCCTGCAAAATTTGTAACTCCATAAGTGAATATTTCGCATCAATATCAGAACCCTCACCACTTCTCAAAACAGTTTCAAGATTCAAACAACAGCTTTTCAATTCATCATCATCCAAATAAGCTAACTTAGATGCATCAAACAAGAAGCCAAAAATAGATTCAAAAGTTTTCATTTGTTCAAACCTGCTTTTTAATTGAGAAAGAGCCATATCAACTAAAACAAAAAAGTAATCAGTTCTAAAGGACTCTTAATTGAGCAGATTGTTATTCTCTTTCAGTATTTGAAATTTCATCAAAATGCTTTTTTCTGCAAACATGACATTTTATAAAAATGCTTTAGCATAGAACAATAAAACCTGGAAATCTGGAATAAGTTTTTTTCCTTCTTCTTTTTTCTTTGCTGATCGAGATTGACTTGCAAATCCAACTTCACCTAATATTGAAAATTGAAAACTAATGAATGAGCAAGTTGTTAGAAATCACTTTGAATAATAATTGATAAACACTGGAGCATAGAATAATACCTGGAAATCTAAAATTGAGTAAACGTTGCAACCAATTTAAAGAAAAAAATTTGCTGGGTTTCAAAGTTTGGAACTTGAGAGAGAGAGAGACTTTTGCCGAAACTATTCTTTTCACTAGCTGCTACAATGAAGTGAAGAAGAAAGAGGAGGAAGAGGAGAATCTGAAGAGATGAAGAAGAATGGTTTCGGGCTTGCAGTTAAGTGGAAAGAGATGGGAGTATAAAGTATACTTAAATTATTAAAAATAAAAACGAACAAAGAAAGAGAGAGGAATGGCGGACAGAGAGACAGAGAGAAATGGGAGTGTATAGGGTAGGTTTTGTATTTTATTAGAGAAAAAGATATTATATAGTATAAAGTATAATTAAAAAGAATGAGAGAACAAAGAAAGAGAAAAAGATGGGGTTGGTGCGGTGATGGCAGAGAGACATAGAGAAATGGGGATGAGGGGGTCCATAGGGAATAGGGTAGGTTTTTGACTGTTTTGTATTTTTATAATATTTATTATTTTTTTATGTATAGTCAAAGTATAGTATAGAGAAATGAGAGAGAAATCCGGTGCCCCCCTCAATCTTGGGCCCTGGGCTGTCGCCAATGTCGCCCATGGGCAAGGTCGGCCCTGCATTTGATTAGATTGGGAATATATTCTATGCTTTTTTTTTTCCTGCTTCGTATGTCTAGGTAGATTAAATCTCTACGATACAACTTTAAATACCTACTATATACATACAAATGAAGCAATAATGTTTGAATTTTTGTTCTAATGTTTTTCATCCTATAATGTAGGTATATAAGTATTAGACCTACATCTTAGGTTTATTGAGTTTGTATGAATGCATTTATGGGGGTGTATTGTATTTAGATTTCTAAGGTGTTTTAAAGATTTTTTTGGATTTGAAAAATCTAGGAGTATTCAATTATGATTTAATAAAACTTTTAAAGAGTTGTTGTAGGTATTATTAGGGTATTCAATGTTGATTTGTAAAGGGAGATTTTAATTCCATAAAAATCTGAAGGTATTAAAAAAATCTACGAATTCTATAGAATTTATAAAATAGTGAACTCTTGTGGATTGTAGAGCCTCAGGTATAAATACCAAAGCTCCAAACAAATCCAACGTCTCAACCAAAGATTTTCACAATATTCTTTTTTCACAACAGCTCGACGTAGGTACGTGAAACTTTCTTCTCTCTTTTCTAGGGTTTCTCTTCTCTCTCATTTTGGATTGAAACTTGGATCTCCTTTCTCTTGTTTCAATCCTTTTCTTTGTTCTTGAACATATTGCTATTGTATGTATCCATATTTTGATCATCTATGAATTGTGCCATATGCCCTAGGTTGATTTCAGTAGAATTCTTGTTGGTGTGAAAATAATCAATTCTAGTTGGTGTAAAATTAATCAATTCTTGTTGTTGTGAAAGGATCAATTCTTACTAATGTGAAATAATATGTAGACGGTTTGAAATTATGTGGATGTTCTTGTTGACTTTTGTTGCGAAACCTAAACTTCTCCTAAAAGCAAATAGGGTAAAGAGAAGATAAAGAGAAAAGAAACAAACAATCAAAGATAACTATAATGAAATATAGTTGAAGGAAAAAAAATACCAAAGACGACTGCTTGGACTTGTGTTTTTGTTGATTCAATGAAGACCTTGACTTTTTTTTTTTTGATGGAAGGCCTTGATGTTTTTTGATTACTGCAGTACATATAGCATATATACATACTTACGCATTAGGCTACAAAACTACAAAGCAGCATTTTGCTTAATTTGTTGTAATGCCGCAAACAGTACATATAGCATATATATATATATATATCACCCAAAACGTACCTTGAGTACTCTTAACTTTGTTTGCTTATTTTCTTTGCTCTAGATAATAAAGCCATGAAAAGAACTTACAGGTACATAATCAATGAATCTGCAGTGTTTATTATGTATGCATTCAAAGATGCAATAGTCCATTTTGGCCTTCATAAATTGTTCGATGATTTCCTTATGCAATATACAAAGATGCAGTAGTCTTTTTTTATTTGGAGACATCACATTTTTACTTGATAATTGTTGCATTGCTTCTTGATAGTTGCTGCTTTGGTTTTTGCCACATTCATATTAGATTGCAAAACTATCTTGTTCCCTGGTGTAGTGAACCTGCATCATTAATCCAAACGTAAATCAATGCCATGTTATTGGTCTCACACCAGAACATAAAAATTGAACATAGAAATAGATGTATAAATGCATTCATTAAAAGCACGTATGATTTTTGATAGCATTATCAATGGGACCTCCGCAACAAGTAAAGGGCAAAGGAGCAAAAGAAGAGGGAAAGGATGTGGGAAATTATGACAAATAGAGTAATGAAGAGAGCAATGAGTTACTGTAAGTCTTAGTTGATGCTGCCAAACGTGGTTGGCGCGATTCTCAAAGTAGTTTGATAGACAAAAAAACAATTGAGAGCAAAATACTTCCATCTTTTAATAAAAAACTAGGGTGTGACACTGCTACAAAAATTGAATCAGACGACGGCTAAAAACCTTCGTCTGATATGCAGGCAAACCGTCGTATAACGAGGCGCCGTCTGATGAAGGTCGATTATAGGGAACCGTCATGTGAAGGGCTCGGCAACATGCCGGCAGCTTGTCGACAGCATGCTGGCAGCCTGTCGACAACATTAGTTATTGTGACTGTTATTCAAACAACAGCCATAAGATGTAGCTGTTGTGTGATTACGATTTAGATGTCGCTTTATTTTATAACCGTTGTGTGAGTTTTATTCATACGACAGTTTTTATTTTGTAGCCACTGTGACTTTTGTATACATTCGATGGTTCTCTTAACAAAAAGTGTGGTGTGAAGGCTAATGTATTTGTGCTTTGAGACGACACATTGAGCTTTTACCATTGTTCTATAACATGTTGGACAATACTTTTCATTTATTCTTGTTTTCTAATTGTTACAGAAGTTCTAAACAATCAAATTAACTGAAATCTGACCATATATTAAATGTATTCAGTACATTGATATCAAAAGGGAGTATTTTCCTAATATTCATACATAAAAACACTATAGGCATTTGATCAAAACCAAGTCTCTTTTATCTAACTCTCATCTTCCTTCCATTTTTGCTGCTTGAAATCAATAGTAATCTGCAAAGTAAGGCCTAGAATCCCATTTGTTGACTAAATATCTTTGCAACCTCCTGTTGACATCAGCAAGATTTTAAAACCAAAGACTTATGAATTCCTGCAAAGGAGTACATACATCAGCTACTTATCTTGCATGAGTCCAAGTAGTTACCAGGTCTATTTATCACCATAAAGTAGCAACTGAACTGAAGATTAAAACCAAGAATAAGAAAGCCACAAGTGCAAATCACATTCCATAAACTATCGAAATAGCGACAAACAAGAAATGAAAACTGATCTTACCTATAATTGGTAGGAATAGCAGCAAGACCATCAATAGTAAAGCTTTCGCAGCTAACAAGAACCAAAGACTTCAATTAAATTCAGACTACATACAAATGAAAGAGTCACACAAAATGGAAAAAGTAGCATAAAACAAACTTGGAAGACAGTTGAGAACAAAATTAGAGAAATCAGCTTCTACACATCTAATTCAAGACAAAAGGGGCAAAGCTATAATCATTTTCTTTACCCTCATTTTATCAGATAATGAAACCATTGTAGGATTTTAAACTTGGTTTCATATATGACCTTCCCTAGAAAAATCTCTGGTATCCAGAACTGAGGCACTGCTCACACCAGAAAAAAAATCCTAGCAACTCTACCTATTGATAGGTAGATTTGAAAGATATAGAAGGTCAAGCTCTGCAAACTACGAAATTTTCACACAATGAAACACATTGCTAAACATTGACAACCACATAACACATTGCTAAAGATCTAAAGAGGTTGAGAAAGAAATCATGATAGTCATAGAACAATTAATAATTGAACATTTGAATAACAATTGAAAGACAATTAATATATTGTATATATGGACACGGATGTGGGAAGAACAACCCACCATAGATTTATTTGGTCTCAATGCTGCATCACCTTTATTAATCCTGAAATACACGAACCATTATATAATGTGTGTATAATTCAATACCTCATTCAGTTAAAACCAGAACTACATAGAAATTTATACCAAGTTTACAACCTTGATCAGGGGAGGATTTAAGGATGACTTGGTGTTTTTGTCACAGAGGTGCAAATGGACTACCAATTTAATTGGTATCTCGAACTAGTGTCAGCAACAACATAGACCAAGCATACAAATATCATCAAAGCAAGACATAAATAGATAAATATAACTACTGCCAGCTCTATAATTTCAATTTTCATGTTCCTTCCTAGCTAATCTAGTGAGCCAGAGTTCAACTACTCCAGCCAAAATGATAAGGCCTCCAAATTCCACTAGAAGGCATATGTACTGTGGTCCCATCATATGTACGTGTTCTATTCCACAACCAAATAGCTTAAACCTTCACCATTTTTGCATAAAAATCACAAAGTTTCCTACTTTCTCTTTCTCCATATACTAATTGCTAGAAAATTTGTAAACTTCACTTGCAAATCACAATAAAGATCATCACTCCTTTAACTCTTTAAGAGTGCTATACATCCCTAAAATTATTCTTAATATTTAAACACAAAAATTGATTGAACCAAAATGAAAACAAAGCAGAAGTAGCAGTGAAACTCATACAGTGTAATGGGTTGCTTGGAAAAGAGCAGAGCCATCAGCAAGACTGAACCCAGTAATCTTTAAACAATGGGTTCATCTTCTTGTGTAGAAGCTAGGCTCCTCTGCCTCTGGCATTTGATAAAGTTAGAGACAAATGCATGGGATTTGGTAAACCTATTGTTATAGCTGCTATTGCCAATGCCATCCTCACTGTCTCAAACACCAGATAACTGATAAAAATGAACTCTCAAAATTGCAAAATAACTTATTTCCAATCACAATATAAGTATCAGACACATACAAGCTATACATATCAACATACACAACACATCGAACAAATAAATGCAATATGATAATTAACCCTTTCTGGCACGAGTACCTACCGTTCATCTTTTTGAAGAAGGAACAACGGTGGGACTATGAAATTATATTTTAACATTTGAAGAACGAACTTTCCAATACCCATTTCCAGAAATATCTCTTCTCGGATGGCAGTGATCATAGCTACAACTTCCTGCATATAGTGATAGTATATATTAGACAAGTAAAAGGAATAAATAGATGTAGAAATTGAACTGAAGATTAAAAACAAGAATCAGAAAGCCACAATATCAAATACATTTTATCCTCTCCACGACACAAACTTGTAAATCCAATTTGAAGGGCTTTCTCAGCATAACTTTTGGTCCCCCAAACCAGAGTTTGACTTCCAAACTCCACAATCAATGAATCTAACAAAGTGGGCACGTACATAAATGACTAAGAGTCCAAAGTGTGTGAACCAGCCTCTTGCTCAATAAAAGCACAACAACTCAACAAGTCCCAAAGTAGCACTCAACAAGTACAAATTGCAATGCAGTCACAAAACAATGCAAAGTAAAGGCTTGGTTGTTCTTTCTCTAATTAACTAAAAGCAGCAAAATTGAAACAAACCCAAGAAATTAATTCTTTGAATCTAGCAACTTACATCCAGTAAGGTCATGAAACTTAGCAATTGAACATAATAATAAGTGTAAGATCGGAAATGAGGTAATTAAATGAGTGAGAATTGAAGCAACCCACCAGAAACGTGTATAAATCGAGCACTCTCCTCAGTTTTGACTGAGCTCACCCCAGTAGAGTCTTCAAACTTGGAGCTGAAAGATGACGAATTGAGAAAAATTAATAGAATTTACGTATGTTACTGCTTCTATATAGATAGAAATAGAAAGACTGGACCTTTTCTTCTTGGGAATGAAGAAGGCCTTCTCCAGATGTGCCGCCAGCAAGCCTTTCGATCTTCTTCATAATCTTGAACTCCATCAGCATCTGAAGCCCTTGTGTTGGAATCAAAGCTAGCAAGATCTTGATTCCAACAAGATCTGTAACCTCCGGGAGGAGATTCAACCCTGAAACATCAAACCCATAATCACCCATTGTTTCCTTCACAAAATTCAACGCAGATCGAAGTGGGAAGTTAGGTTGGGTTGGGAATTAGGGTTTTTTGGGTTGGGGGAAATTGAAGCAGAGAGAGGCACAGAGAAAGAGAGAGAGATAGAGAGAGAGCGTTGGTTGGGGTTTGTAGAAGAAGAGATAGGGTTTGACAAGAGAAGGGTTTGTCGAGGAGAGAGAGAGTGAGAGAGGTCGGGGTTTGTCAAGAAGAGAGAGTTTTGGGGTTGCCGATGAGTGCCGAGAGAGGGTTTTGTTTTAGTTTTGGATCTGTTGAGAGTGAGGGAAGTCGAAAGTAAGGCGATGTCGAGAGAAGGCCAAGTTTTGTTATTTTTGTTATTTTTTTGGTCAAGCCTTAGGGTTTCAAGCCGATCCTATCAATTTAGACAAAGACTCACACCAACAGATTTGTGTAAGAATGTGGTCTAACCATAGTCATTTAAATTTCGAGTTTGTCTCCTATTAATTTGATTTCCCTCCTTGAAGAGTTGGAGAAAAATGTTGGTGGGAGATCACCCTCCTTTATGTGAAACATATTAATCAGACCACAGTTTTATTGTTTCTCGTCATATGATTAATACATGTTGGGGAAAAATTTAGGGTTTGAGATGGGGTTTGGCACCACAGACATGATGGGAAACTTGCCGCTTAGTTTTTTTTATTGTCATACAACGGTTTTGTCCTTAAACGTCTTCTGAACTAATTCATAATTTCATATCAGATGACGGATTTTATAAAAATGACGTCTAAAAAAATAAAAATCAACCAAACGGCGGAAAACTATAATGCGTCGTCTGATTCAATTTTTGTAGTAGTGTGAAAAGACTTATAAACATTACACTCACCGGGTGAAATGGTTTAAGAAAGGATACTCTACGTATTCTGAGCTTATGCGTCATAGCTCCGGCTTTGGGTGGGACCCCATCGTCTCGATTTCCTTTTCTATTTCTTTTTGTTTTTATATTTTTTTTCTCACTCTTTTGGTCTTGGGCCAACAAAAACACTGCATCAAAATCCATAAATTCTAGCAAAAAGTTTATACAAATCAGAAAAAGTCTATACTAATCTATTTATATAAAATCCTGAAAATTTTTATAAATCTATTGAAAAGTCTTTACAAATCAATAAACTCATACAATCTATTGAAATCTATCGCTTAAAAAAAATCCACTAAAATCCAACTACAATACATCCCCCTTAGTCTTCTTTGTCTGAAAATTATTTATTGATGAATTGTAAATTTTGGAATTTGAATTTAAAAGTTAAAATGGAGATAAAATTGTGATATAATTAGTGAATTTGAAATTATTTACCTTATTTGGTTCTAAGGGCAAATTGGACTATTAAAAAAAGCAAATGGAGCGCAATTAACAAGAAAATATGCGCGGACTAGATCTAATTTTTATATAACAAAAAGGACTTGAATCGAATTAACCCTAAACAAAATGCTCTCAAAGCAAAGCTGAACCTTTCTGAATCTGATGCAATATACAACATGCATGGACTTCATTCCTTCTATGATACAATAAAGTACAACAAAATGAACCTTCTCCAGAATAGCAAGAGCAAAGCTCTGTGTTATGAGAAAATGCACATTACATTCACACTATCTATACATTGATTTCGTAAAGCTAAGAGGTCACCTTACTACTACAAGAATTCCACAAATAAACACAGTTTTCCTACCCCACAACCAATACATTATGCAGCAACCAATCCACTAGCATTAGCGGAAATCGTCTTACAAGGCCGGTGCATCCAAAACCTAAACAAAGGAAACTGAAAAATTAAAAAAGAGGAACGCAAGTGAGAAAAGGATTTAGAAGTAAGCGATTGTAAGTTTGTAACCACTAGTAATTAGTAAATAATTTCTTGTCCCAAGCATCAAGGAATACTTATCTACAAAAAAGAAAGAATAATTTTTCCTCTGGCCTTACCTTTGCCTTTTCAAGACTCGATAGTCAAAGAAGGGTTACAACGAATGATGATTCATTGCATAAACTTACATTCATGAATCTATGTACAGCACCATATTCATAACCCCTTGAATCCTTGATATCATTCTACACTTATTGACAGGACCCACCCCGAAATTCCACCCTGGAATCCGAAGTGGCCCTGCGGGACCCACCTTTAAAGGAGATTTACCAAAAATTTCGGCATAACCTCCCTTAAAAATGGATAACCCAAAATCCTGTGGAAAACAAAATTCACTTCTAATAGTCCAACCACAACTCCTGGAGCCGCCCTGCTCCCAAATTCAACCAATCCCATCACAAAGCTAACAACATCAAACATAATATCCGAATGGTACAAGTTACTACAATCGCCAAAGTTAGGTCATAGACCTCAAATATAATTCATACAAGTTTGGGTCACATATCCCTTAGTAATCAGAGCATTCTAGGAATATAAGTTTAACATAGAGTACAGTAGGCTAAATAAATAACCTACAAAATATGATGACGGAAGCGGGTGCGGTCACTATGGCTCACTTCAGAACGCCGAGCAGCAACACTGAAACTGGGCATTTGAAACCGAAGGGCCCAGGGAAAAGTATAGAAAACACGTTAGCGTGAGTGGACAAAAATAAACAATTTAAACCAAATGGATTTTATACTTTCCCACCTTTATTTCTTTTTAAAAATTCCCGATGCATGCAGTGATTAATGAAATAAATAAGAGGAGTTCCACTCATGAAAACCGACTAGCCCCGCTAGTCACAAACGGTTAAAAAAGAAAAGTTGGAACTCCGATACTCACGGAAAATAAGACCAGCCCCGCTGGTTAAATGAAAATCGAGCTAGCCCCGCTAGCTTAAGTAGTGAAGTGAGTAGGGGAAGGCGTTAGCCATACGAGTGAGCCTCCCAGGCTCGGGTGATAGACTCCCAGGCTAAAAATACTCCCATAACTCCCGTAATATACCCTTACGCCACTAAGTGTAGCGATAGGGTACCGGGCTACAGAATTACTGTCACAGAGACAGTAATCTGCTCCACAAAGGTGGAGGGCTACGGTGATCCCATCACCGCGCCACAAAGGCGGAAAATCAATGCTAGCAATGATAAGTCACCCAAGTATGGCAAAGAAAATCCGAAAACTGTAAAAAAACCATAAAACTTCCCCAACTCTCGTAAACGAATTTCCCACGACGTGTCCCACACGCCAAGATTATCTCATCAATAAAATAAATAGGATATAAATAAATATAAAGATTAATTTCCTTGAATCTCATAAAAATCTCAATTTACCGCATATAAATAAAATATAATTAGTGTAAATCCGGGAATCCCATCGGAGATAAATAAATAAAGGAAAATAAGCATAATCCAATGACGTGACCCCGCACGCCATAAAACCATCAAATAAATCAATTAACCAAAACTGTTTCCTAAAATAACCATATGCTCGAAAAAGTAAATTGATAAATAATTTATAACTTCGGAACCGATTAAATAAATGCATGCATCATTCTTTGAAAAATAAAAGTCTACTCACGATATATGCTCAATCCTGACGTCGCTCGGTATTTTCCTCGTATGGAGACTCTCTCGTCCTGTACGAACAACATTCATAAACATATATAATTCACAGGACGGAATTTTAACTTTACAATACTTATAATTGGAAATTCAAAACATCCCCCTTCCTAAAATCCAACTCCTCAACTCTCCACAACATCCATCCTTAATACTCCAACATTAATCTCTCATCGAAGTAATATCTAAAGTGAATCCAAAAGGAATTCGGCGATCGAATTCGCGAAAATCATTAATTAATCAATTAAACTCAATTCGTAAATCCTCCGATTTCCACCAAACTTCATGTATTACATTCTACAATCATTACAGGGTATATGGGATTAAAACGACAATTAAACACAGCTCTACGCGCCACCACGCGCTACCTACAGTGGCGGCGCGTGGGGACCACGTGCCGGCGGCCACTTCCTCCGATGACCACCAAACTCCGGCACTAGCATCTACACAACAAGCCCAACCAACTTCCCAACTACAACATCATCCAATTTTACCTCGAAATGGTCGAATCAAGCCGGTGAAGAAAAGCCCGAAACTTCAAGAACCCTAAAAATGGAAAATTGTCAATTCGATATCTACACTGCAAATTGGATTGAACTACCTTAGGGGAAATGATCACCATCAAAAACCGAACCTTCGATGCAAACCTGGTGGCCGGAGGTGGCCGGAATGGCCGGAAATCGGCGAAACCCCAAAACTACAACCGGAGAAGTTCTTGCTTCGTTCTGGACTTTCACGGCCAAAACTCCACAATCCTAGGTCCCTAGTGTCAAGAGCGGGTTGAGGCGCCCCTAAGGTGACCGGTTGCACGGCGGATGGTGGCCGGAAAGTGAGGAATCGGAGGGGGGAAGAAAACCCGAAGGAGAAAGGGGAAAGAGTCGGGGGAGGGGAGAGAGAAAGAGGGGTGGGTTTCCGGTTTGGAAACCTACCCGGGTAACATTTCATATATATTAAAATTTTACCATGAACAGTCATTTTCGTAATTCACTCATAACTTGCATACGAACTCCGATTTTTACGTACCACATATGCACGCGCTCGGTTTAACGTCCTCTACAACTTTCATGAAGGAAATTTTCCCAAATTTTTAACTCATAAAAAGTCAATTTTTAACCACCCCCCCCCTAAACGTTAAAATTATAATCGCGAACGGTAACCATAAAGAATTTCATGTAACTCAGTAAAAAGGGTATATTAGATGTGGGGTGTAACACTTATCTTAGATACGGTGTTTACTTTCTCAGATATAAATTCTAGACCAACTACTATAAACTGAAAACTCTATCTGAGTCAAGCACCGGTAATTATCATAAGCCTGTCAATCCTCGATCCATCTTGAGCTCTATTTCTAAACAAATGCAAGAGAAGAAAATTGTCTTGTGAGAATGTGACTCGATCACTCAGGCACTGGTATTACACCACAAAATTCATAAGCTAAATCACCAATCATAGCAACAATTTCTCAACAATGTCGAAAGTCAAAACCAATAAAGCTAATACCCAACCTGAAATCATCTTGCAAATCCAAAACCTGAAAAATTAAACACACCACAAAATCCATAACCCTGAAAATGACCAAATCAGATGCAAAATCCGAAAAATCCCAAATTTTCAAACTCAAAAAACTCAAAGCTTTACCTTATACGGCGACTTGGGGACCTTCATCAGGGTCTTCAAATGTGATGAACTCCGGTGACCACGTCATCGTCGAACCCAAACGGCAGCAGTGAGGAGGACTAAGGAGATGACGAGGTTCGGCGGGGACTGATATCGGGCATCGAGAAAGGAAAATAAGAAAGTTTGTGTTGTGACAATTGTGCAATCTGCAGGGCCGTCTCAAACTTTTCGAAGGCCCTGTGCTCGAACTTAAAATGCGTCCCTCTAGGTTTTAGTCTTATATGAAAATATTATAAAGAAAAAGTCATTGATAACTCATCAAATTCATAGCTAAAACTTATACTTCAAAAATACTAATATTCAATTAAAATGTAAAGTTTGCAGCCAAGATAAACTACAAAAGATCTCACATAAAACCCTCAACAACTTCGTTGCCATTCCCATTCTCTCCTGTATTACCAACCGATTCCTTCCTATCAGTGTGCTCTTCATTGACTAAATGTTCACCCAAACCTTATGGTTCTCTGGTAATGAACCTATCAAGAATTCCCTTTAAAGAAGGGCCCTAATTCATATTATTTTTAATACAAGAATTGAACATACTATTAGGAAGATTATACAAATTGAATTATTAAATAATAATTGAACAAATACTAAGCAAAATATTTATTCATTTCTGATCCACAAATCAATTAATCATACTTGAGTATCAATTAGTCGTACTTGAGTCGTGACTAGGGTCTAGAAATTACTGATGAGAATATGCAATTCATTTTGCTTCAAAGTCTCTAATTGAATAATGAAGACTTGAAGTGGGACTGTGGGAGTCTAAGAGAGAACTGGGTCTACTCTAAGTTGGGATTTTTTTAGAGTAATCAGAGATTGAGAAAGGATAAACATTAAAAAAAGATAGATGGGAAGTAATAAAAAGGCCACTGAGAATTGAGGAGGGACTTAGCGGAGAGAGATTGAATGCTGGGAAAAAAAAAAAAAAAAAGCCCCTACTCCATCCTGTTTTTTATATTTAATTATATAAACATAAAGCCTTAACTCAAAAATTGCAGCTCTCTCACTTTGAGGTCATGTGCTGTCGCACTTCGTGCACAGCATCAGAGCCGACTCTGGCAAGCGTCAATGTGAAGACTAGGAGTTGGGTTGGAGAACTAGATTTTGGTCGGAGAAGTCGAGACGAGAACTCTGGTTTCAACGAGAGAGTGAGACTGAGGAGTCGGGTTGAAGGCACAGAGCTACTGACCCGTGATTGTTATTGGAAGCAACGATCTGGGCCATTCCTTTTCATTTAAGCCAATCAACAGCTGAGAGCCGTTCGTCCGCAGTTTTATAATTTCACGGACGTCCTCTTTCGAACCCTTCTGTGTGTGTGTTTGTATGTATGTATGTCTGTATATATATATATATATATATATATATATATATAGAGGCCCGTTCTGAAGCGGACGTCCGCACTTCGCTAAAGTGCGGACGGCGATGCAGCGGAGGCGTTCCAGGCGGCGGCGGCGGCGCGCGGCTTGCAGGAGGGAGGCCGGAGGCATCTTGGACTGTTCTGGGCAGTGTTTAAGGTCGGAGGAGGTCGGGGTTGCAGGTTCTGGGCAGCAACCCAACCTGCAACTGCAGGTTTTCTGGGCAGCCCTCCAACGACGTCGCCGGCGACTCCACCGACTGCAGACGGCTCCGCCCGGCAACCCTCGCCTCTCCGTCGCGCCCCGAGCCGAGCTGCAGCAGCGCCGTCCGCACTTTAGCGAAAGTGCGGACGTCCTCTTTGGAACGCCTCCATATATATATATATATATATATATATATATGCCCGCGCTTCATATCCTATTAATAGCAGCAAAATGATAGAAAAAAAATGGTCATATTCAATTTTATGTACTCATGAAACTTCATTGTTCCGTGACAGACAAAGAATCTCCGATTACACAACTACTTCTCAAACCAGATATAATGTTGATGCCTTCGGAAATTAGATTGAGCATGAGTTACACTATCTGAATACTAAGTAATGACAATTTAAGTTAGTGTTTGCATTCCTCTTTGAAATGCCGTGAGTGCATATTTCTCTGGTGGCATGGTTGGTCCAGATTGAGCAAAAAGATTTTTAGGTAAATGGTGCATTGCAATCTTGCATCTGTGTGGTCTTCTTAGGTTCTTACAGTTCCGTACTCTTACCAATACAGTGTTGATAATTGAATTGCAGGAAGCACCTTCTTAATATGACAATTGTGCTTCCGTCGCTGCTTGAGGTTGTGACATGGACAGTTAAGAAGTCGTTAATCTCTGAGGTCTAAAGAACTGAGATTGCTCCAATTGAATGCTTGGTAAAAAGAAAAAAAAAAAAAAAGGTCCCCTGCCACTTCCAATTGGGATTCTTGGAGTATGTGGGTTCATTTGAAAAAAACACACTATTGCCTTCATGCCACTTCTTGCCTTCAATTTTTTCCCCATATATATTGGTTCGTTATAAGGCCAAGTCTAAATTATGCAATTATGTTGCTTGAAGACTTAAAACATGTTGCATCCTCATATTTACATAACTTATGCATGCAAACTAATCTGTTCATTAGGAGTATAAGCTTGGAAAGACTGGAAAAGTAATCCATTCGTGAATCATGCTGATAACTTGCGCAACATTCTTTTGAGGTCCAATAGTAGTGGTTAGAATTATCTCTTTTTATTTTTTTAGTTTTTTTTTTATGTCTGATAATTGATATGAAGCAGAGGTAGTAGATTTACTTTATCTTATACATTTGTCAAGATGTGTCCATGTTTTCCTTCAATTTGATCTAACTCTGCATATCAAAGCTTCATGCATAAAATGGATGTGGCATATGCAGCTACAGACTTAATCATTTCCTGAGTTGCTGCAATGGCTTGCTATAAGATTTTGGCAACTGAGAAGCCTTCCATTATTTTAATTTCAGTTTTCAAGTTCTGTTTTGGAACTAAAGCATGTCATGATATGATCATAAATGAGACCTAATGTCATACTTCTGTTTTCATGTTTTATGAGACTATCTTTCGTGTGAATCTAACATGATCAACTGTGTTTTGATCATGTTCTTAACATCTGTAGTTTTGCCTATTTTCTGCTCAAGGGGAGAACTCATTATTACTTTTGAATTTGTAGACATTATCACCTGATGTTGCTGAATGACATCAATTTAAAGATGCTTCTTTTATGGCAGACTTGGCGGGTGCGAAGGTTATAACTGAAGATGAACTTGATTTGACAACCCTTGGAAATGCAATTGAAGAGATGTTAGGTATGTCCATTCTGTTGCTATGTTGCCTTATAAGAGATTGCTTGCTCGACATTAAGGTTTTAACACTTCTTACTGTAAAATTATCTCATAATCTAGAGGTATCCTAATTGATACTTTGACAAATTTCATATTCTGATTAGCATATTGTGTACGCACATAATATATGTATGTTTACTTTCTTTAATTGGCCTCTTGGAATATCAAAGATAATTTAATTTGAATATAAATATTGATAAATGTTGTGTACTTCAGTAGTTGGGTTGTGTATATGCTGTTTTATTTGTTAATGAGGAATGATGCCATTTTATTGTGGAAACCGGACAGTATATTGAATCCAAATTGACTCTTAGAGGTTAGATATCCTTTAATAGCGATCTCCTCTTTTACAGGCAATGAGAGTGAAATGGCAGATGTGTCCTAGAGGGCTAAGAGAGCTGCAAACTCCAATGCCTCTGTAGAGATTGCACAAAACATCATTTCTCTAACCAGCTTATCAAGAGGAAAGAAGTAGACTTAAAGTTGGTTTATACTTAAGTGATAGATCCAGCTACCACTTTCCATTGGCGTCCACCAAAATTAGCTAATTGTTATATGCAGAAGCTTGAAGATTTCATAGAAGTAGAATTCAGGAAGTTTTCTATGAATATAGGTAGCTAGGTTCTTAGAGTTCTTTTCACTCCAATCATTTCCTTTCTGATTATTATTTGATCTCCGATTTGTTGGGATAAGACTTTTCGTTTCGGTAAACCTGATAAATTTTGGATGCGAGAATAATTGGTTTTCAAGACTGAAGGTTGTTTGCAGATTTACCAACTCCTCTCTCCATTTTTCTCTGTGCAGTGCGTTTCAAGGAATCCATATGAGAGATTCTTTTTATTATGATGCCTGCAGGTACTTAAGACTTGCATTCTGTCTTGAGTTTTTGTCAGCTTTGATCGATGAATGAAGTTTGTCAAATTTCAGTTTTTGATTTTCGGTTCAGCAAATCATCCATTGGAATTGGATCAGGTTTAGGATTAGGTTCAGTAATCTGAATCGACTGGTGTGTGTGTATGAGAAGAAATTGGTTCAGGTGCATTTTTGTGAGAAACTTCATGGTTTTCAAGTGTGAATGCATGATGAAGGACTACGTTGCACAACACAGATGAAATTGATTATGGAGAGGCTGTTGGTCATGGTTGTTTGATTAATGTATATGTTATTCTCTGTCTAGCCTATTTGCACATAGATTTAGACATTAGTCACGCTTTTAGCAAGTTGAATTTAACTTAAGTTATAAGGATGCAAATGAGTATGGATATACTACATTACTACAATATCGATTCTATATTTGCCCCTAATTCATCTAAAATATACAGAGTTTTGTTTTGTTCTTTTTTTCCCTTGAAAAACAGTGTCTACATGCTAAAAGTACTTCAAGAAAAGCCGGATATCCCCATGATTTACAAAACCTGGGACAATCAAGACATCCCCTATTTTCTGTAACCATTCTGAATGTACAGCTATGTATTGCTGATGGGACAATAATATTTTACAACTAATGTGAAGAAATATACTTACAAGTTTGTAACACTAGATTTTTCATCGGAAACAATACAATGCGTTACTACAAGTAACAACTAGATACATTTATATTGTTTATAAAACCCGCAGCATCGGCGGGGCTGTTTTCTAGTATAAACATATAAGAGAACTCACCATCACATCACATAAAAACTTTTGATGTCCATCACCTCCTACAGTCAAATCCCACGGTGCGGGGCCTTTCCAATCATCAAGATATTGTACTTCAAGAAAACTCAGCATAACCCACTGATGACTGCCTTTTGCCTTTTCTTTTGTAGCTTTGGCTTTCTTATCAGATTCTCCTAGCAAAATCTTTTCCCCATATGCTCACAACCTTCAAGAGAACTTCATCCATAGGCTGGGTATACCTACGCTGTGTCATAATAGCTGTTCCCTCTACAGTAATTATATCATTAGAAACATCGGTAGCTCGGACCATATCTACGGCTTCACAAAATTTAATCCTTACAACTTTATTACATATATCAACCTTCTCAAGAACTTGTTTCAAACCAAGCTTCACAATGGGGGGATGTGGTTCAGAAGGAGAGTGAACTAAGATCCCTGCAGTTACAATTCCAATAACTCCATCACAAACAGGAAGTAGCACTTCTATAACCAAAGGCTAGGCTTCAAAAGAAATAATCTGAGATTTTCTGTGGTTAACAAGATATTGTGCAAGAAATCCAAAAACACTAGCATATGAAGCAATCAATGTGATCTTAAGATCTAGTATGACATACCTTCCTGGATGACCTTCACTCAGAAGACATTGAATATTTCAAGCAGGCAATATGCATCCATAGCTGCATATGTTTTCTGCTCCTCTGTAAGAGGACGACATGACCAACCACTACATTGTAGTTCCAAAAGAAGAGGTGTTACATTAACAAGTCATTGTAGTAACTAAAATTGCCCCATCTTATCACTCCATGGTAGTAGTTAGAGCCCAATTATTTTCATTGCAAAGTAGATTAGGAACATGGATGATGCTCAAATTAGCACCAAAAAAAAGTTTCAAAAGCCAAACTCTTGAAAGAGAAATGCCAAGGAGTTCTTTGCAGATAGTTGCCAGACTCTTGGTTTCCTCTGGTGTCTTCTTCCCATGTTGCTTCTGTTGCAGATGCTGGTATATGCTTGGACAAATATGGCTCCATCTGTTCACCATACATTCATGAACTATAAGCCCATAATCAAAATCCCCTCTACAGAAAACTATCAACATATACTCTACAATACAACCCTTTGACAGCTAGCAATCTGCAAAGGGTAACTGCTCGAAGCGGAAACTAGAACATACATTCATGAACTTCCCCATCAACTTCTATGACACTACAACCAGGAAGCTTCATCACACCTTTAGCCTTCATATTTTGCCGCACGTTACTTACTCCATCATAAAGCTTGGAATCCGCATATATATTGGACAAAAGCACATAAGCACCGTGATTCCTGTCCTCGAGTTCTACTATTTTTCTCGACGCAAGCTCACCCAGTTCCATATTCCGATACATTCTACTAGCGTGGAGCAAAGCCCCCCAAGCACCCGCATGAGGCTTCATTGGCATGTTGTTAATGAAGTTCAGAGCTTCATCTAAACGCCCAGCTCGACCATATAAGTCAACAATGCAACCATAATGCTCTAGCTGAGGTTCAATCCCATACAATTCTTTCATCGAGTCAAAATATCTACGACCTTCCTCCACTAGTCCAACCACAGTACAACCCCTAAGAACCGAAACAAAGGTAACTTCATTTGGTCGAACGCCTTCTTTCTCCATGACTGAGAAAAGCTCAAGACACTTCTCACCAAAGCCATTCATAGCTAGTCCCCCCAAAGCAACACTCCACGTATACACATTCTTTTCCTTCATCCCCCAAAACACTTCCATGGCCTTACTCATATTCCCACATTTCGCATACATGTCAAGCAATGCAGTCCCCAATGTCACTGTCATCCTCACCTTGTTTCTCTCTATATATGCATGAGCCCATCTCCCTTGATCTAGTGCCCCCAAGTGACAACACGCCGATAACACCGAAACCATACACACCTCATTCACCCTCACACCCTCCATTTGCATCAAATGGAACAAACCCAAAGCTTCCCTAGACTTCCCACATTGTGCATACCCCGCAATCATCGCATTCCAAGCAATGGGGTCTCTTTCAGGCATTTCATCGAACAATAACCGTGCATAATCTACATCCCCACATTTAGCACAAGCGCTCACAATAGCAGTCTGACACACCAAATCAGGATCGGCAATGCCGCTAAACACTCTATGACATTGCTCCAAACAACCCAATTCCGCATACATAAATATTAAAGCACTTTGACCATGCGGGTCATTCTCAAATCCATGCTTTATTAATGCACCATGGACCGAAGGACCTGTCTCAAATGACGAATGCTGCGCAGAAGTGCGAACCAAGAAGTTAAATGTGTAGTTATCAGGTAGAAGATTGTTACTTGAATGGAGGATTCTGTTGTAAAAGTGAAAGCTTTTACTAGGTGTGGAACTTTTGGAATAGGCCCTGATCATGGAGTTGAAGGTGAAGAGAGATGGGTTGTCACATTGATCCAGGACTCGGTTGGAATATTCCAAATTGTTGGGGTTCCGTACGGCAATGGTGGCAACAAAGTTGCCGGAGAGACGAGGATCGTTGAGAACACCGTTAATGAGGAGTTGGGTGTGGATTTGCTTGAGATCTTTGAGAGTGGTGGATGAGTCTACTAGTGCAATTGTCGGGTGTTTTGCAATGCATCTCAAAGAGCTCATCATGATAATGTGGAGTTGGGCTTGTGCCTTGCCTCGAAACTGATTATAAACTGAGAACAATCAAATGTAGCAAATATAGTGAAACTACAGAATTGTTTGCAGAAATACGTTTTAAAAACTTAATACAAATATTATATTTGCTACATTTGCAGAAAAAGAGAGCGCAAATCCAAACAATATTAATCCACACACACATCAAATTAATATCTTAATGATTCTTCAATTGTCATTGCTTGAGAATCCACACTAAAAATAAAAGAAAAGAAGAGAATAGGAAAAAAAAAAAACTTATAACTCGTAAATATGGTGCACTTTTAATTGACAAATTATATCGAATTTGCATCCTCTATTTGGATTTTGTGAATTACTCGAAGCATTTGACTTTTAATCTTCACCATGCTTTATATATTTTCTGGTTTTCCATATAAAGTAGATAATCACAGCTAAAAAAACAGAGCACATTGAAGAAGTATAAATTCACAAGCTATATCCATTTGAAATAGAAATTTTGGAGGATCAAAGATTGAAGGAGTACCAGGTATAATTTTATCGGTATTGATCTTGGTGGCTGACCTTGATGGTCTGCAAGAGTAAGAAAATAAGCTTACAAGTAAGAAGAAGAAATACAAAGACCAAACACATGCTACAATCACCTAATGGTTAAGAAAACTAATCGAACATCCTGTAGCTAGAACATATCCAGTAAAATCAGAGTTCCAAATGGGTGTCTTGAAAACATTATTAATGTCTGATTAACCAACATCCTAGAACAGATGTACAGGATGTTGACCAGAAGTTGCGATTTGGATACTGAATAAAAGATTTATTTCCAATTCTTTTGTGTACCACTGTGAGAAGCTTATTATGTTGAAGTGCAAATATCATTTCCATGTTAAATTAAGATCTGTTGTTAAACCATCCTTCTAGCAGTTTTGTGTTGTTGGGAGACAATAGAAACCTTATATCCTTGAGACTTACGAGGTTCATTAATCTATGTTAATTAAGCTTCATTGAAAGTGCTCATATGCCATAAACAATAGTTTCGAACCAATACAGTAGGTATTGTTCTGTAAAAAACAAATATAGAGACAACATGAGCCCTAATCTAGATGTACATGGACACTGAGTTAACTTTGGTGCCCGGATATCAAAATCTAATGTAAAAGCTTCACCATTCACACGACATTATCTAGAGGCTACGGCAGGGACAGTGGTGTGAAGTTATAACAATTGCAGCATTACTAAGAAAACCATGAAAGAGAAGTGGATCATGTATTAGTTATCAATAATCTTTAGCTAATAAAAGACTGAACATGGGAATAAAACAACACCCATGACAATTTTAAAAACAAAGCACCAAAAGAGTTTGTCGTAATAGTTGGTGGCTCTCTATTGAGTGCTATGCATCATTCTTTGGTAAGCTCTAGTTTAATCAAGAGAAGGAAACGTATAGCATCATAGCTGCTCGGTGTTATTCTGGGCAATTCATGAAAACAGTTGAGAAAATGATAACAAACCCCTATTATTAATCAAAACATAAAACCCAAATCAAACACATACCTCTTCTTCTATTGAAAGCTTCCTCCCAAACTCGATCAAAAAATTCTAGCAGCGAATTTTCCTCTTCTTTTTCCTACCGCAACACTCTACGATCAAAATCAGACATCTTAAAAAATCCCAAATTTCATATCAAATATGGCACATAAACTTGGTAAACCATAAATTCACTCACTGTAGTTGAGATCATGCCATGCAATTCACAGACATGACATTCTATTATATGAATGGGCTTTGGTATGAGGAGGGAGTTTGAACCAACCCACTATTAGTAATACATGCTTATCATCAGAAACCAACTTACTAGAAACTCGGAATCCTGCTAGAAACTCGGAATCGAAATTCTGAAATTAGATAATCAAATTCAATCACCCAAGAAAACCCCCAATTCAGTAACCCAAACCCTAAAAGCTAATCAAACAAAATTGGGGGCCTAAACCACAACCCAACCCAACAAAACTCAATTTCTATGCTGTTTGGTAATGATGGGGCTCCGACACGGGGGGTGGTGCAGTGGGTTTGATGACGGCCTGGTGATGATAGTGCAGCTGCTGATTTGGGTGGAGGAGGATGGGCTGATTGTTCTCTCTGCGGCCTCGGGCTTCTGGAAATTTCGGTCTTCAGATGTGAGCAAGAGGAGTGTGGGATTGGCTCTAGGGCTGGCTTTGTTTGGTGAATGGCAACGACGTGATTACAAAAAAATGAGAGGGGCAAAACCATCTTTTATGTTCCTTATGAACAGTTGGAACAGTGAACTCATCTTCATCTTACTAGACTAGAAAATCAGCTCGCGCTTTGCTGCGGATTTACTGGAAAAGTAATTGTTTCTATACATAAGAATATTGTTGATTTGATAACATTACATAGCTGAAGATCACAACAATGAATACAATATATAGTCCTCATAATGTATCAAAGATTTTTTTAAATCAAAGGTATCAAATCTGAAGATCATAACTATGAATACAATATATAGTCCAATAAGAAAAAGCTCACAGGAAAAAACAAACTACTACCTTTACCACCTTGCCTCACGAAAAGCAAACAATCCAACAATAACCCAACACCAAAAACCTCACCCAATACAACCTGCACATAAAAAAAGAAATTATAAAATCACATATTAAAAAATACATTCAATACTCTGCGACAAAATGAAAAAGATGATACAAAATCCAAACTCAAAAGCAGCAGTCACCGATTAGTCTACAATTCCAGCTTCGATCAACAATTATCAACCAAAAACGAAGCGCAAAACTATCTCTTCACTCCCTTCACAGTTTAGGGTTGAGGACACTGTGTGTTCATGTTACCAAGCTAGCCTAATCATTCATGTAAAATATAACTTCCATATGTTACACTGTGTGTTCATGTTACCAAGCTAGCCTAATCATTCATGTAAAATATAACTTCCATCTGTTTCAGATCAAATCAGATAACATAAATGAATTATGTTTCTGGCCATATTACTCAATTTTCACCGGTCTCACAAAACACAACATGTAATCTGGACATTGAAAAGACTACAGACTGAAGGTCCAAAAGCAATAAAAGCTAATTAGATTCAAAATTGCAAAGCATTATGGATCCAGAAAAATTACCAAGCAAGAAATACTTCACTTTTTACGAAACAACAATTAATCTCCTTTTTTACCAGCTTCAAGCTTTCAGCTACCTGCAAAATCAAGAGGAGGTTTAACGTATAGCACTAAGCAAGAGAAATGAGAGAATATTAGACACTTCTATTAAAAAGAGCATGGAAAATATAAAACTGATAATTTTTTTTTTCCTTTTCTTCTCCTCACCAAGAATTATAAAAAGTAAAAACCTCTATCCAATCAATAACAGGTTTGACAACATGCTCATTTATTTCACTTTTAGTTTCAAATTATGTTTCCAACCACTCAAACTCACACTACTCCTATTCATTTACAGTTTCCGACATGTAGATAATTCTCATCACCCTTGAGCAAAACCTTTTTATCTTTCTAAACACTTAAATTCACACTACTCCAATGATCATTATATTCGATTCACAGTATTCAAACAATATCACTACAACCTCGAAAATAGCGAACCAATCAAACCCAACTGTTCCTACAATGAATTCCAACATGATTCAGTAACTTAAGCCTAGACTAACATATTGAGAGACCACTGACACATCCATATTCAAAAAGCAAAGCTTTAATCTTTTGCATAATGAAAAAACAAAAAAAATATAGTCAGGCAGAACATGCAACAAAACAAAAGCCAACTTCTAGCTATCTCAAAGCTGCTTTTCTGAGTCCTACTTCACAACTACTTGGACTACATGAACAAAACCCAAATGAGCTTTCAGCTAAATAGAACAGAGATGCAGGATATCAATATAGGAAAGCACAATATAAACAATGGTACAGTTGCAAAAAGGTAATCAAGGAAAGCACTATTACTTGTGATTTAAAGAAAAATAAACTACAGGGTATTAACAGACCTCAACAATTAAACCACAGAAAATTAAAATGTGCAAATTTGGTTAAAATTGAATGAATATACTTGAACTTCTTTGTACTAAACTTGAAACTATACCTCTAACCATGGTCCATAGAAAAACTAACCATGTCTACAAATAATAACCCATAAAAGGACAAATCGGATATCGTCGAAGACAAACCCAAAATATTACAATCATGTACCAACCGTATTTACTTCAAGCACACTTAAATCCTAACACTAATAAGACGGCAAAAGAAAAAGATAAATGTGACAATTATAAAGTAGAGAATGAATTTTTGTTTTCTCCAATTGCTGAGCTATGTTCTTAGCTTCAGCTACTTCTTAGCACCTGTTTCAGCTCGACTTCCGTAAAAGAGTTAACCATGAGCTATTGTTTTAGTACTTTCCCAAGTTGATAAGTATGAACATACTTGAGCTATTGCGAAGCACAAGTATAGCTGCAAATCAACTTGAATTGTTATCAATCTAATAATTTAATACTGATATAAAAGTCTGTACAAATAGCAGTATGCTGACCCATGAAGCATGGTTAACATCAATTGGCATTGATTCTCTGCTGTCTAAGCCTTTAACCAATTTCAAACTTTTAATTAGATGACAGCTCATTTTTGATTTGGTTAACAACGATATTCTCCAATAAAAGTACAAACAATTCTCAATCTCTATCAAAATTTACTATATACTAAAGGAGAGTTGGTGTTCACGGGCACTGTTCCTAAGGGCCCGATTTGAAGTGATGGTTTTACCCCTGATCTTTTCCCTTAATTACAGTTTGCCATTCTCCTATGACGTTCTTATCCCCTGCCACCTATAGGTTTGCTGAGCCTCCACCTACGCTCTATCAACACAGACAGAGAGAGAGAGAGAGAGAGAGAGGTTATTTGCTCTGCAACGCAAGGCCGAAGGAATCATACATAAACCGTCAAGACAAACAGATGAGGAAGAAGGGAAGAAGAAGAGGCCCGCCCTTCAAAAGTAAGCGAAACCCTCACTCCCTAAAGCTTAATTTCACTGCAAAACACTCATCTTTTTGTTTGTTTGTTTTTTGTTTTTTGTTTTTTTTTCTGGATTGATTAATTGATTGGGAATTCGGTTCCTTAATTTCTCTGCGAAGAATTCATCTTCTTTTTTTTTGGATGGATTGATTGATTGGGAATTGGGTTTTCAGTGTCCATCGGTGGTGTGGAGTTTGCCATCGGAGGCTTAATCATGGATACCAAGGTGTTCTATGGCCAAGAAAGGTCTTTTGCTATGGGTTTCTGGTATTTGTGTAGATTTGGACCCTTCTCAGCTTTGCTCATTAAAATTTTTCGGTGAAGGATTGGATTTGGGTTTATGTTTTGGTGAATAGTATTGTGTAAGCCCCCTTTAGGATCTTTGTGTTTTACTAAAGCAAAATCAGAAAATAGATGAACTGAAAACAGAAACAACACAGCAGATTTTAGAGTGGTTCAGCCAAAACTTTAGCCTACGTCCACTTCGTGATCTCTCTTGAGAGATTCACTAGCACTATGAAGAATTTAGGTGTTTACAAGTACTTATTGCAGATCCCTCAAACCCCTCAGACTAGTTCTTATCTCTCTATCACCTTGACTCTCAGTTTTCTGCACTTTCTGTCTTCCTTGTTCCAGAAAACTAACTGCAGCTCCTATTTATAGGGCATAGAGGCTGCTGATACAATATACAATTAGGATTCCTAATCCTAATAGACTAAGCCTTTAATACAAATCCTAATAGAACATGAAAGACTAACTTTCCTATAACTTATAGAAAAGCTGCGCGCAAACCTCTTTCCTTTCTAGACTTGGATTTGATTATGCATTCTAATTTTCAGATTGTATCAATGAACCAAAAACACAACAAATAGATATTTGGTTCTTTGGCTTTTTCTTTCTCAAAATTTTCCTAAACGATATGTAGTGATATTTTTGCAGTGTGCTTAGCTTTGCTGATTGAAGAAGATGAATGGGAAAATGAGCTCTTCTTCAGCTTCAGAAGGTATTCTAACTGGGACGTTTGTTGCTTCCTTCCTTTCTTTTATCACTTTGATCATGTCAAACCATATATTTGAATTCTTCTTTCATGGTTTTTTTTTTTTTAAACTTTGTTTTCTATATATATTATTTTCTTTGGCACACGTTTTGTTTTATTATTTTCATGGTTCAGTTAGTGTGTTATTTGTTTTATTACTTTTTGTGTAAAAGTAGTTAAATTTACAGAAAATTGGATGCAAGTGTTTTGAATATCAGTTGCAAAGAAATTTGTAGTGGAATTCGTATTGATGCTTTGAATTGTGATTTTGCAGGGAGCAGGACGGTACTGGATCAGTACGTCTGTGCTTAAAGGAAGGAGCTTTTTTGGTGTTTGAGGGAATTAGGATTTGGGTGAGAGTTGCTATGTGTGGCCATAGTGAGTTGTTAAATACACATCCCTAAATGTTCAGTGGTAGAGATCTATGTTTCAATTATCGAACTACATACTTCAAATTCATTTTAAATATACATTTGGACTTCTTTTTAACAGCTAAGTTCTGTGTTCTAGGATAAAATCAGTTCTAGGTTCATCTCATAAATGTATAAGTTTGGTTCCTGCTTTTTGAATGTTATTTAAGCTGGACATTGAGTGGTTGTGAGGAGACGTTTCCCTTTCCCTAACATTCCTGGTTTGATTTTCATGATTCTTTGTGGTTTTATCATCACAAATTATAAATATTTTGTGTCTTTTGGTTCTCAGTTACATATTTTTTCAGAAAATTTTGTGGCTCATTAGGTGGGAAACATTGTAATACTCTTTGAATGAATCTTCAAGTTGTCCTAAGCTGTTCTCTTTTTATGAAAGAAGCATTGCATTTTCTTTCAGACTTTTGTTTGATCATGTTAAGCATACCACAGTATACATTACGTGAAAGGGAAAAAAAAAAAATGAAGACTATCTGTTGTTGGTTGAAAAACTGTGGCTTTATTTATAATTGTACCAAGTTAATAACACCTCTAAATGCCGGAAACTATGATTTCCTTTTCGAGCTATAGACGTTATTGACACAATATGCAAGACTCCCTTTTCTTTTTGTTATTCATCAGCATATATTGTGACTGTGGCTTTTAATGATGAATTTAAACCCAGTTCGTCTTTCTGCCCAAGTTTATGGAGTATGGTTTCCTGTTTCTTTTAAGTTATGTTTTGAATTCTGATTTTGGGTATTTTTGATGCAGCAAATCTGATATAAAGAGCATATATGTGAGGCTAGGGGCGATTAAGAAGAAGAGGAATGCTGTGCTGAAGTATCTGAAGAATAATGTTGCTGATCTTCTCAAGATTGGCCTTGATATTAATGTATATGGAACGGTAAGTTTCATGGTTCATTAGATTTTTTGCCCAAAAGAGCTTTCATATCTTGGTTTTTGATTATTGAACACCTATCCGTAGCTAGCTTTATGATGTGTGAATTTCATCGTTGTTTTGCTTGGCCTTTTCAGTTCTCACCTAAAAATAAAGAAACTCATTTTTGTGCTGCTGTAGGTGGAGCTGGAAGCAGCACAGCAGGTCAAAAAGGCATGCCTGGTGCTCTAGCAGATATGACATAAAGGTATTGATGTTTTCCATAGACCCTTTCATTGAAAATTATATTAATCTAAGTAGAAAGAAAAAAATTAAAACCATTCAATTTATGTGCCTCATATCAGCGTACTTTCAACAAATTGAAGATGTTCAGAAATATTGAAAAGCTTTAACGGACATGGGAAGGGAGTTATTTCCAAACAAAAGACATGAATGAGCTGTTAGAGTTCCACAAGAAATTAGAATCCATTCTTGAACATTTGACTGATTGAGACACAGGTTAGGATAAATCATCTTCCACTTTTGTTGTTATTGTTTGTTAATCTTCATTTTCATTATAATTACATAATATGCCATTTTCCAAAGTGCAGGTTTTATCAAGGTTTGAAGGAATCCCTACTAAGAAGTTAAAAACTATGAGGACAGCAGCAGCACTCCACTCATAATTAAATGCAATGATCAAAGAACTACACATTTGGAAAATAGAGGCTCCCCTTTTGTCTGCTCACTGACAAGACTGAGCGTTATTTCACCAAGGTCAACTCAACCTCCTATACAGAAAATTACATTTCATGCATTTTGATTCTCTGCATTTTTCCATGATTAACGAAAATGAAGCAACATGCAGATCAGAAGGAGAAATAGGTGAACTGGAGCGAACAAAAGATAAAGAGATTAAGAAATTTCAGAGTCAAAAGACCCACTGACTTCAATATCCTCATCCAGGTAAGAGAAGTTGCATGGAGCTAGCTGGCGCTAAAGAGTAGTTTGGTAAAAAAGTTTCACATATTTAGTTACTGTGTTTGAACTTTGGAAAACTTATTAAGAATCATTAGGAAAAGTGGTTTACTGACTTTGAAATAGACCTTATGTTGATGCAGGAAAGAAGAGAAGTACAGACCAGTGGAGAGGCGTAGACTACTGGAACTCAAACTGATACGAAGCAATTAAAAGGATGCGTTAAAAACTTAAAAATGCTCTGGAGGACTTTTCAGTATACGTTCAATGTTTATACATTCGCTGGTGGACATGATCTTGCAATGATTTTCCAATAATTTTGATCTCTTTAATTGACTTAATTTTCGTCTATTTGTAATGTCTTCAATTCTGGAATTTTGCTTTGCTTTGATCATCAAGTTGCCAGCGTTGAGTTCATTTAGAAGTTTTAATTTTGTTTCTTTATTTGTATTAAAATATGATTAGTTTGATGTGTGGTATATGTGTTTTATCACTTTAGTCAAATATCACCTCCTTTTGGGTTATGTTGTTGATGATTGTGATTCCTTTTTACAACTAAAATGTTTACAAATAGGAAATTCTTGGGAACATTTGAACATTTATAACTAGAAATCCTTTTTTTCTCTGTTTACTAATCGGTCATAGTTTGCTTAAGTTGGAATTTATGATTGTTCAATTGTTCATTCCCAAACTTATATCGTAATCTATTACATTTTATCAATAAACCTTGCATACAAAATGGTTAACAATAACAAAAAACACATTTCACTTTATAATGCCATATTTCTATATGCTATAAGCATAGATCATCATGCAATTGACTTAATGATAAATCAACATTTATCTGCTAAAGAGCTTCTGAATACAAAATGTCCAAAGTTTCTAAGAATACAAACTCAATAGTGGTATGAAGCTGGTTGTGAAGCAGCCATCACCCTAAACTCTTTCCAACACCTGAATTTAGGTAATAGTGTTAAGTCATTCAGAAACCAAAAGCTTCATAGATGGGAATAAGCGTAAAAAAAAAAATTGGAAGTACTTAATTCCTGATACTTCACAATTACACCAAAACCAAACTTCATATCATTCTCATCCATTTCAGATAATTTTCATAATGAAGCCTGTCATAGCATTAAACCTCCTTTGATGCCAAAACCATGACCTCTGACGCTCATACTTGATCTACCTAGATATTTCCTGAAACACAAATACTAAATGCTCATAGTATATATACTTATATAGTATATACTTATATGCTATATACTTATATAGCATACCCTGTATCCTGAGATACAGGGTGAGTCGAGCATTACTCATTGCGAGCTTCATAATGGGGTAAAACCCAGATCAACAAAAAGTCTATGCACAATTGTATTTAAGCTACAGTTTGGACTCATATACTTAACAACCATACTCAAAATCTTCAGAAATCCATATCAGAAATAGGAAATAGTTAATGTTAATATTATTTCTTTGCTCCATTTTTTTTGCAATTTTTCTTCCTAGGTGTACACAGACACAACAAAACCAATTAACCATAGTAATTCAAGTACCCAACAAAGATCTCGCAAAGAAAAAAAGAAGAAACAAAGATCTCACGAAGAAAAAAAAGAAGAAACAGAGTCTCAACAACATAAAAACAAATATGATTTCAAAGCTAATTAAAAACAACAAATAATCAAATGAGAATTAGAGTATATAAAAATTGAAACAACAATATCAAAAAGACAATTTTGTTAAAGATCAAACCTGCTCTATTTCACTTGAGCACAACTTTGTTTTCTCAGATTTCTCCCAAAACCCGAGTTTCAGAGCTGTTCGAAAAGAAAAATAAAGATTATCATACAGTGCAGACTTCAACCAGCCAAACAATTGAATTGAATTAGTTTCAACTAAAAAAAGGGAAAAATAAGAACATGTTTACTGATTTGAATTCAATTGAATTAAATAAAAGCTCAATAGCAGTGAAATTCGAACATACACCCGTGCTGACTTGAATAACAGTGAAATTCTTCCCGTTTCCCTCTTCTTTTTCTTCCTCTCCTTCTTCTTTTCTGCTTCTTTTCTTTTCTTCTGTTTCAACAAAATCCCAAGAGTCGATGTCGGTGTACAGATGTTGCTACAGAAGAGACAATCAATACAGATCATCCGAACAATCAATCAATAATACAGACAATCACCCGAACGATCAATCATCCGAACACCAGATATAGAAAAAAGAAAAACTCACCAACGATGAACAAAAAGCCAAACCGACAACCCAAAGAGAGCGTTTTGAACCAAGACGGCAAGAGCGCATCGGCCAACAACCCCATCTAACAACACCAAAACTGTAATTGAGAATAAAACAAAGGGCAAAAGCGTCACTCCATTTCATTTCAGGCCCTTATGAACTTTAGATAATTAGATGTATATGTATTCTTGATGAATTGTTTACAATGAATAAATTCTTCCTCCTTTCACTTTTTCTTGTTCACCGAAGTTCTCTTTTTGGTTTTGCTGTTAAAGCCAGCTTCTGATTCTGTTTTGTCCAACACCATCGAAACTAACAGTGGCCCTTTTCTGGAGCTTAGCTTGTTCCTAGACTCAAAGACTGAGCAAGCAGGAGAAGGTTAAGTAAGCAACTTTTGAGGCTAGCTGCTACCTGCTAGCATCAAGGTACATATAATTAATTCTAGGATGCATCGCTCAAGTAATAGAAATTCAACTTTTTTGAAGAGGATGCTCTGCAGCTCAGTTTTATGTCGAGATAAAAGAAACATCTTATACTTTATAGACTGCTAGCATTCTATTCGTCATGGCAGTCCAAATTCATACACCAAAGCAACATTTACATATTCTACCGTCTGTTAGGTAGAATAACATATTAACTATGCTTTCTTTTGCATTCTATCAGCTGTGGGGGGATCAAAGTAAACATAACCAAACAAACAATAGACACATAACATCTAACACCAAGACAAATCTAAGTAAGTAATCACATATAATTATGATTGATGGCAGCTTATCTCACAAACAGGATGCAAATATATAAAAACCATTTCAAATTGATTCTGTGAGATATTGCTATCTAAACCTTAATACAACACTAATTCAGTTGCAACCAGACGAAACAACAGTTTTGAAGTAACATCAAGTACTGGCCAAGTTGTTCCATTCCAATTAAGATTTGGCTAGCAGAAAAGCAAATGCTTCTTTTGATTCTGTTATAATGAAAATTAATAAAGTCTACGTCTTTGTGGTTCAATGAACTGAATGATTTCAATTCAAACATTAGTGTTATTGCAGACGAAGTTCAGACCTTAGAGCTTTACTTGGCTGGACATCATGATGGTTATCACTTAATATGTATTCTTGGATTATAGAGTTCTACAATGCAAACAAAATTGAAGATCCCAAATTCATTAAAGTCACCCAAAACTGCATGTACCAAAATTTAAAACCAATAAACCATAAGAAGCTTACCTGGAGCTCAATCCTTCAAAGATCTCTGACTACTCAACTGGATATCTTTATTCTCTGACGCAACATTATCCATCTTTATTCACCTCAGGAAATCAAGCAGCAGGCCCAGTATTTCAACAAAACCACGCTCATTAGAATCTGTGAGATCAAATATAAAAGCTTAGCATTCAGTTTCTGCAAAGAGAGAAGCAAAATAAGAACAAATTGGTAACTTGCACAAAGTTTCAAAAGGAATCATTCTGGGGATTATTCATAAATACCTAAGTTGGACAACTCATTCATCTGAATCATAGCTATTATTTTTTAGATTGAGCTAATTAAAGCTTCAATCATTCTACCCATTTTTGCTTGGAAGGTAAAGTTAAAATTTTCCCAACTGGAATAGAGGTAAGATATATCTCACACGGTGTCCTAAATGCATTAAATTCTTGTTACTATATATAATCAGTTGCAGTATGCTAGACACAATATTGCAAGGTAGTTTTATTATTCTTCCTTTTACTTTGGTGAAGTTACCCTCTCTTCTTAAATTGTATGATTCCAGTTCATTTTTGGTACTGGATGCCATCACTATTGTTTGTGCCTTAGAATTTCTTGAATTTTGTTCTAGGTTCTATTTTTGTGTGGATGATTTTGGTTTCACTTGGATGTCAGATAATTGGAGAAGCAATTTCCTTAAAGGTATGTGCTCATTTACTATCTTAATTTCATTTGCAACCTAACTTGCACTGGGTTACTGAATCATTTCCCTAAATTTTGCTGCAATAACTTAGTTATATTTTATGGATTAACCGATCAACTCCTCTCAAAATTGGAGTGAGTCTTGAGCTAGCAACTTCAGAAGCATAGTAACTATAACTTAATTTACATAGGACCCAATTCATGACAAAAACAAAAAAAGAAGCGGTTTTCTGTGTGTTGATGACTTGAGGTTATGGTTGATGTCTGTTTGGTTTTTCTCAGCAAACTCTTCTTTTGTATAGAGAACGTGATGTGTAAGAAACGTTTGTGAGGACTCAAGTAGTGGTTTTGCAGCCCAGTTTCTTACTTTGTCTCTTCTTTTTGTCAATTCAAGGTGAATACAACTAAGTATGTCAATCTACAGCTACGTATGAATCCTTAATCTTTATGATGAAAGGACAGGCCAAAGTGCAGATAGGCGATGAAATCCACTCCCAATGGTGTAGGGCCAAAGGCAAGTTGAAGGGTGTTAATTGTTGAAGGAAATGGATCTAGAATAGGCAAATTAGTTAGAGTGCTATTCTTCATTGTATGGTATTTGAGGATGATCCAAAGTAGGTTTTATACAAGAACATGAGCTGCTGTAAATCAAAATTAATATAAACTCTATTTTTAACTAATTACAAATGAAACCTTCTAGAAACACCGAAACTAAACTCTATAGACTCTATTGAGAATAGATAGAGTTTCGATAATTATATTTGTGTTATGCAATTATAATTGTAACAATTGATCTTGTTGTCTCAGATACTGGGTCAACGCTATGTGAAAATAAATTTTAACGCATTTGCAAAAGAAAAAGATTTTGCACAAGTAATTTTTTTCCGGTCACTATCCCAAAGATGAGTGCATTTTGTTTAGAAAAGAAAAAAGTAGAGAAAAAAAAAAGGGTCCTTGACCCAACGCCCCAAAATGAGCAAAAATTATTCCACTTATCCCAGCAACAGATTTTTATTCCGACATACCCAATTTGACACCAAATGACCATTATACCCTCAACTCAATTAAAAAATTACAAACACGCCACTCAACATCAATCTCACATCCCGATCTCTCTCCCCCTCTGGCGCTGTTTCTCTCTCCTCCGCGCTTTCTCTCTAGCCTCTGGCGCTGTCTCTCTCTCTCTCTCTCTCCTCTGGCGCTGTCTCTCTCTCTCTCCTTCGCATAAAATCCTCCACTCGATCGAGTGCGAGCTGTGATGCAGATCTCAGTTCCGCGGTTCAAATCGCATTTCTAGGCGCATTGAATCTGGAGAAGGGAGAGAGAGAGAAGATGGGATCGAGCGGCAGTAAAGCCACGTCGTCGTCGTTTCCATGCGATAGTGGTCGAAGGCGACAATCTCCTCGTATGTGGATGAGGAGGCGATTGATGATGGGGTTGAGGCTGGTGGAGCCGGTGGAGCGGAGCTGGTCGGGGACGAGGTGGGAGAGTCGGATGTGGATGAGGAGGGGGAGGAGGCCGAGGGTGTTGGGGCCGACGAAGGAGTAGTCTTGGAGGAGGTTGGATCCTGACCTTGGTTGGTCGGAGCCTGACCCTGAGTGGTCGGAGGCTGGTTCTTGAATATCAGGAGTACCACTCGATCCTTTTCTTTCTTTTTTTTTCATTTTTTTTTTCAGTTTTTTGCCCGGCCTATGTTCGAACCTTTCGTAGAGTGCTTTAGCTTCCTTCTCCCAGTTTGGAATGTATTTTTTGAGGTATTGGGGAGCATCTGTACAATGATTTTGTTTCTGATTGAGTCTTCTTGCAATATAGTCGAGAACCTAGTGGAGGTTTTACTGTTTCCAATATTGTTTTCAAAGGTTATTTTCCGTGCTCTTAGGAGTGTGTTAAGGGTCTATTGGGGGAAAAATAGACGTCTATTGGGGGGGGCAATAGATGTTTTGAATTGATGTAATATTCTCATTTTTTTCTTTAATCAAAGTTTTATTTGTCTAAATCTAGGAATATTAGTTCTTATTCTGGCGACTAAAAGTCCTATGGGGGGCAATAGACTTCTATTGGGGGGCAATACATGGCTGATAGACGTCTATTGCCCCTTTATTGGTAGTCGTCTATTGGGAGGCAATAGACGTCTATTAGGGGGTAATAGACGTCTATTGGGGGCAAAAAAACTTTCCGGTGGGTGGTAGCCGGTGATCGGAATCCGGCGGCCGGTGACCTGATTCCGGCGAAGTTGGCCGGAATCCGGCCGCCGGTGACCGGACTCCGGCGAAGTCCCCTATGGTTTCTCTCTCTTCCATTCTCTCTCTCTCTCTCTCTCTCTCTCTAAGTAACAAAGGTGAGGGTAAAATGGTATTAAAAAAATAATAAAAACAAAAAAAAAAATCTTAATGGGGTATTAGGGAAGACCTCCTTAGAGTATTTTGGGTAAGAGAGAATTAAAAAAACTTAGTGGGGTAAGTGGGAAAAAAATCTCTAAAAATAGTGTAATGGACAAAAACCCAAAAAAAAATATAAACAAATCGCACGCGCACAGGAAGGCTAGTTACTATAACATAAACCATATTGCAGATAAATGAATCCATGCCCAATCCCGCCACCTATTGTTCGTACTCATAATTTGAGAAAGCCCATGAGATAATAACCACTGATGAGTACATGTATCGCGTTAAAAATTTTATAACACAACGGATCAGAGATGTGAGCTTTTAGATCAGTTACTATTTGCAGTGTGTCCCATGTATTGAGCTGATCTAACAGCTCACATCTCCATATTTTGAATCCCACAGCATTTTAAAACACACTGTATCAACTTCCTCTGTTTTTAGTTGGTAGATAAAATATCTACCAAAAAGAACTAGAAGATATTTAGGTGGCGGGATATATTAGAAAACACTCCACAAATACAACATGAAGCAACAAATCACTTCACACTAGGTAAAAATGTGCCATTATTCCATGTGAAATCACTCCCTAAAATCTACCAAAGCCAATACCCATCAGCTGACCCGGGAAAAAAAAAAAATCACACACACACACACACACTTGATCTTGTTATTCCACCCCCAATCTCCTCACAATTCCGGAAAACTGCCACCAACAAGCAATATAGGTGTTAAATCTATCTACCCCTAGGCATTAAACTTTGTAAACAACAGTCTAAAACACCGCATTGGAGTAAACCCAAGTGGCAAAAATCTCCCAAAGCAGCTTTTCCACAACAACAGTAAAGAACTGTAAAGATCAAGGGCAAGAAATGAAACACTCCCAGCTTCATATGAAGTACCAATGAGAAGATCACAATCGTTGACACACCCAAGCGCCAGTAACCACAATAAGAATTTGAGCTTTTGGAGGGGCTTTGTATTCCCGATCTGAGACTATCATAAGGTTGAAATAATTTCCTTTATCAGTTCTAGCTGGCTTGAGTTAACAGTCTATATCCAAGGTTATCTCCATCCTTAGAACCAGCATTGATGAAGAGTGATATCAAGTGAGTAACAGTCTACACAAGAAACTATTCTACTCACTAACTCAAAGATAGAAAGAAAAAAACGAACGAATTAAAGAAGAAAAAGAAGAGAAAGTCCCAATTTTATATTTCCCAAAAAGATTTGATGTCACATAATAGTTAAGATACAAAATCTTCAGGTAGTGACAGGAGATTATAACAAGCATTTTCAGATTGCTGATGTAGGCTTCACCTTCCCTTGCAGAAACTGAAGTATATGTTCCCGCTTCCAGTTGTCGATTCTGTTATAGAGAAAATTGTATTTAATAAGTTTGTATAGATAGACTTTTACCATAAAGGTTATTAATGGATATCAAAGTGCTGCCAGGAATCTATAAATCACAACACAGTTTCTCCGGACCACCATTGGACTACAAATGCACATGGGCAAGTTTAGGCAACATCAATATTGGATATGATGATATGAGGGTGACCAAAACGGCAAAAGCATGCTACTAAATTGCGACCGGCCAACTTATTGAATTGACAAGAAAAAAAATAGAGGGGGTTGATATGTCCACTACTATGTGATTGATAAATAAATGCTCACCTTACTGTTTCCTTATGTTCGCCTGCATCATCTAGCATGATCAACTTCGGAGGAGAATTGAAAACGTATTGAACTTTAACTGATGGAAACCGATCCTTCTCTTCTTCAATGAAGCCAACAATTTCTGGATAAAATACCAGTTTCCTCATGCAGACCTCAAGTATCGCACCAGAATAAGTAATCTGCAGTTACAGAGTCACATTAAGCATTTCCTTTTGTGTTTAGAGGCTAGTATATTGAAGTTTCAGTAACAGAGTAATTCCAATTTCCAAATGGACTCCTCTCATTTTCTTCTCTGATTATTGGATTATTGGAAATTATTAAGATTTGCCAAAAAGATGCTGTTAGCCGAGAGTACTGAAACCATTGAAATAATACCTAATAACTTATATGGCACTGTACAAAGTATTTTAAATCAGGGAAAGAAATACCGTTGATGCAATATTTTCAAAAGGAGTTGCAAATGAATCCATGGATTCACCATTTATTGATGTTCTAAACCACTAAGCCTATGTTATAGATGAACTTTGCATGTGTAGAAGTTCTTTAGCAACCAAGATAGGATAAATTCTACATATTGCAACAGTGATGTGAAGTTTGACCATCCCTTATCCTTGTACTCGTTATTTTCCTGAGATAGAGTACCATAGATGTGAGACTTCCAATCTTACTCTTTATTTGTTGCACCAGTGATATGAAAGCTTACTATTAAAGGTTATTAAAATGGTTATAGAAGAATGGTTCACTTATGAAATTTGTATGTCATTCCACATATCATGATTAACCTAACTTTCTGTTTAAATAATGACATCACTAAGAGAACACTAAATTTAAAGTTAGACCTAGCGTAAAATAAAAGACTAAAGGCAGGACCTTGATCAAGAACATAAGTGGAAGGGCCACTAGGGTTTATTTTGGGGAAAGAAGCTTCCAAGGCCCGGACTTGGCATTCTGTAGAGGATGATTGGTCTTGCTGGGATCCTGCTTGATTGGTTCGGGAAAATTTTAAATAAATAAAGGCTGATAATATTAGGATTTACTATTAGGTTTTCTTACTAAAGCAGAACAGAAGGTTCTTTATCAAGGAAATTATTACAACTATTTTATCCTAGTTTTTCTAGAACTGTCTTAGCTTAACTTAGAATTCGAAGCTTTTGCTCTCCAGGTTTGTGTGATGCAACCTAACCCTAAGTGTGAAATACAAAGTATTGAGTCTGCATCCCTGTGGATGAGGTGAAGCAGATCGAGAAAGCGTTAGGCATCCTGTCGTAAGGCCTCTAGTTGTGATTCCTAGAACTTACTAGTGTAATGCAAGTAGCTTGTCCCTTTAATTTTTTACTTCCCCATCATGTTTTCATAAAATCCATTTTGTTCCTAAACAACCAGACTTTTCGATAAAAAGCCTAGCATGTACAGAGGAAACCATGTTTACCCTTCTCATCATCAGACCTTCTTTAGATAATAAAGAAAAATGTGTGTTGGCGTGTTGATAATGAACTTAGTGAGCTACAAAAAGGTCTGGTTAGTAGCTAGGGTTTACTATTACGGATATGGGAATATGGAGCACTATTCCATATGAGTACAGCACACTTGAATTTGTCATATTGAGTTCCTATTAGAATGTCCTTGGTAATGAATAGATGGAACATCATAAAATCAAAACTAAAATTCGAAAAAAATAAAAAGGAGAAGCTGCTTCAAGTTTATACATAATGACCAAGTCTTCTATGTATTTTGTGTAATCCAATTATTTGTAGGGCAACTTACCCATATGGCCAAGTATTAACCATACACACCTTGCAAGATTAAAGTTATTTAGGAGAACAAATCTCAAATCAGAGCTTTCTAATTGAAATTTCTAAACAACAGCATATGAGTAGACTAAAACATGATTTCAACTTCCAGGAATGATCTGTATAACTTCATTTATACCTTTGTCATGGAATCATTGGAATCCTCAGTGCAACACTTCTTACAGTCTGATACCAATTCTGCTATGGAAACTAGGACGTCAGTCTATTTTTTAATCATACCAGAAGTCACAAAAACAGAATGATAGTTAACAATCAAAATCTCAAGCTTTCATAACAAATATGCTAGTGAAACAGATGTCATGTAATACTGAGCCTTCATAAAATCTATGCTAGTGATACAGATGTCATGTAATGTCAAGCCTTCAAGTCTGGTTTCTTGTTAACATTGCACTGTTTTCTTCACACATTTTCTGAACTTTGTTTCCGCACTGTTTTAAATGATGTTTTCTTGCTTGTAAACTACGTAGAATTACTGTCCTATTTACATAACTTAGTGTTGGGGTACTGAAATATAGTTAAATTTCCTGATACTTATAAGCCAACACTTGTCAACGCCAATATTGCCAACTTCAAGAAATGAACACCTCCGTAGATCTCGAATTCCCAGCAAAATCAGTTATGTGTTTATACGAAAAAAAATCTAAAATCATTTTATTTTTCCAAAAACACACGGGTTTTTTTTTTTTTTGTTTTTGATAGATAAAACACATGGAACCTTAGCATGTCAAAATGGGGAAACCCACATTAAGGAAACCAGATTCACACTGCAATGCATTTTTAAAAAGAAGAACATTTCGATTTCCAGTCCATCATTTACCAATCAATTCTGATCTTAAACACCCAAAATTCCAATCTATATAAACTAGAACAGATATTAAACTATAATCATCATCAAATTAGATGAAGCGAAGTATTCACATATACCACAGGGATCAGCCCAACAATTTAGAAATCAAAGCTGAGAGAGAGAGAGAGAAGAGAGAATGAACCTTGGTCTTTGACATAGTCAGCCAAACTGTTGCAATCAGAGCACAAAGCAAGCCCAGTGAAACCAAGATTCTCACATTCTCTAGTGCTCAGCTGCTCTACCGATGATGACGCACCTACCAAACACACCACCACTACCATAGTCGTCGTGATCCACGCTCCCCCCATCTCTCTCTCTCTCTCTACTCTCTAGGTCGTCGTGAGAGACTGAGCCAACTGGGAAGCCAAACGAAGCAAGAGGTAGTCTAGCACCCCCTAGGGAACGAAACGCTGTCGTTTCACTCAAAGTAAATAAAAAATTGATGTATCCCACCAAAAAAAAAAAAAAGGAACGCATCCAAATTCCAAAAACCCCAAAAAGTCTGGTGCTCTCTTCTCGGGTTCGCTCTCTCTCTTTCTCCTCGTCCAACCTGATGAGTGAAGAAGAGTGAAGCCTGAAGCTTTGTTTGTTTTTTTTTTTTTCCTTTCTCCTTTTTTTTTTTTTTTTAGGAGGAAAAGCAAAGCCTTCTCCCGTGCTCTGTTTGGTTGCCCCTATAATCGTGGCTAGTTCACATCCTCTAAAACCCCTCATGAAATTCATGGCTGCACTCGCCCTTTGATAAAAACCCCAAACCCTGAAGGGCCTCCTCCTCCTTGTGTCGTCGTCGTCAATGGAGCTGAGAAGGGTTTCAATCTCGAAACCTTGCTCTTTCTTAATCAAACGCCCACTAAGCTGCGTCCCACGTCCTCAGCCTCCGCCGCCGCCGCCGCCGCCGCCGAACAACCAGAGATTACTTGACCGGGTATCCTCTGTTCTCTCAAACTCATCTTTCAAGTACCCTCAATGTAGATCTCTCATATCCCTCTTGTCCCCTCATGAATTCGATGCCCTCTTCTATTCGGTCGCCGCTTCCCCCTCCTCCAATGTCAACCCCAAAACTGCTCTCCGTTTCTTTCACTTCGCTTCTAAAGCTTTCAACTTCCATTTCACCCTCGCCTCTTATTGCCTTTTGGTTCGTGTACTAATTCTTTCCAATCTTAACTCGCCTGCGAGATTGCTTTTGATCCGCTTGATTGATGGCAATGTGCAAGCTTTGTATGCCCTCCCGCCCACTGATAGGCACATTGAGATAGCCATGGCTATGTCCCACTTCAAAACCGCCTACGAAAGAGCTGCTGTGCTTCAGGCGTTGGATATGTTGATTCATCTTTACTGTACTCAGTTCAAGGATTTGGGTTTTTGTTCTGCCGTTCATGTTTTTGAGTTTTTCTCTAATAAGGCTATGTTTCCGTCCCTCAAGACTTGCCATTTTTTGTTGAATTCTCTAGTCAAGGCTGACCAACTTGATAAGAGCTACCGTGTGTTTGAAGTTCTGTTGCGTGCTGTTTCTCCGGATGTTTACTTGTTTACTACTGCAATTCAAGCATTTTGTAAGGGAGGGAAGGTTGATGATGCAATAGGTTTGTTCTCTAAAATGGAGGCACTTGGCATTGCTCCAAATGTTGTTACTTACAACAATGTTATTCACGGGTTATGTAAGAGCAGAAGATTAGAGGAGGCTTTCCAATTCAAGGACAAGATGGTACAAAACAATGTGAATCCCAGTCTGACAACCTATGGTGTGCTCCTTAATGGTTTGATTAAGTTGGACAAGTTTGACGACGCAAATCATGTTTCGAAGGAAATGTATAGTAAGGGATTTGCCCCCAATGAGGTTATCTATAACATATTGATTGACGGCTATTGTAAAACTGGAAGTACTAGTGAGGCACTGAAGTTAAGGGATGAAATGTTATCCAATGGGGTAACTCCAAATTCTGTTACCATTAACTCGCTACTGCAGGGATTTTGTAAAAGCAACCACTTTGAGCATGCTGAGCAGGTCTTAGATAAGGTGCTATCCAATGGTTCATCTGTAGACCAAGTCGTTTGTTTCTCAGTCATTCACTCGTTATGCAAGAACTCTAGGTTTGATTCTGCACTGAAATTCACAATTGAAATGCTATTAAGAAACTTCAGGCCCAGCGATAACTTGCTTACAACATTGGTTGTCGGGCTCTGTAAAGATGGAAAGCATTCTGAGGCATCTCAGCTTTGGTTTAGGCTATGGGAGAAAGGGTTTGCAGCCAACACAGTGACCTCAAATGCTCTAATTTATGGAGTTTGTGAATCTGGTAGCATGCAAGAGGTTGCTAGGCTACTCAAGGAAATGGTAAAGAGAGGCTTGGTATTGGATAGGATCTTGCAACACACTCATCTTGGGTTGGTGCAAGGAGGGAAAAGTGGACGAAGGTTTTAAGATTAAGGACTGGATGGGTAAGAAAGGAATTTTGCCAGACACATATACTTACAATTTGCTAATGCATGGTCTATGTAATATGGGAAAAGTGGATGATGCTGTCAAACTTTGGGAGGAGTGCAGAAAACATGGTCTTGCTGATGTCTATACATATGGGGTGATGATAGATGGGTACTGTAGAGCTGACAGAATTAAAGACGGTGAAGACCTATTTATTGAGTTGGTGACTAAGAAACTACAGCTGAATTTCATTGTTTATAATACGCTTATAAGAGCATACTGTACAAATGCGAACGTGATTGGAGCCCTTGGTCTCTGCTGCGACATGAAAAAGAAGGGTATTGAACCAACTTGTACCACATATTCTTCTCTTATACATGGGATGTGCAATATTGGTAATGTCGAAGATGCAGAATACCTTCTTGATCAAATGAGGAAGGAGGGTTTGTTGCCCGATGTTGTTTGCTACACTGCATTAATTCATGGTTATTGTAAGCTAGGCCAGATGGATAAAGTAGGGAGTGTTCTTGGAGAGATGTCTTCATATAACGTACAACCTAATAAGATTACATACACTGTCATGATTGATGGGCATTGTAAATTAGGTAATATGGAAGAAGCAACTAAACTTCTATGCGAGATGGAAAAAAAGGGAATTGTCCCGGATGCTGTCACTTACAATGCCTTAACAAATGGATTTTGCAAGGAAAGGATGGTGGAAGAAGCTTTTGAAGTTTGTGATCAAATGCTCAGTAAAGGTCTAGCTTTAGATGAAATTACCTATACGACATTGGTTAGTGGGCTGCATCAAACAGCTACATGTGCAGATGAGGAATGATATGGAAACCTTTAAAAGGTGAGTTGTTCACTTTTAGATGACAAATTTATTGCATATTTTAACAGTTTTATCATGTATAATCGGTTCACTCATGTTATGAAGGCTTTTTAATTTTTATATGCTAATGTACAGGGTCCTATACGTACTCTTTTCTCAGGACTGCTTGTTGTTGACGATTGAATACATCTGCTGACCATCTCCAAAATGATACTTGAGCTTGAGAGGTTGGTAAATCTGTACATGACCCATTTCTTTCCTTTGTATATATATGAAGCTTGTTCGTATAATTTGACATGACATCCATATGTGTTTTTCTGCATCTTTTTACTAAATTTGAAGGTATGCCTAGTGTTATGTTATTTACAGCTTTTACTGCTCCTGGTGGAAATGGAGCTTTAGCAGTTTAATAAGTCATGTCAACTTCTATAACTTGGATATCATTACATGTAGTACGATCGGAATTCTCTATGCATGTGGCTCTTATTAGTTCCTGCTTGATTATACTACGGCTTTAAGTCTTTCGGATATGACAAATTCTATAGTAAAAAGTAAACAGAAAAAATACAATATGACGAATTATGTGTTGCATAACGCAGGCAAGGGATTTTTGATATAATAACCTTGGCAGGGAACTGTGGCCTTAGAACTCATTCTCCAATAATGCCAGTCTTTGATTGCTCATATGGTGAGTTTAGAGAACATCAGCTGTGCAATTATTTCAAGTTTTGAGTGGATTTCCTTTTCCCTTCGTGCTTTTTTTTCCTTTTTTGTTTTTCCAAGTCTTTACTTAGTCCCTCTGTATTTCAATCCTGTTCTTCTCAGAAACATTTCCTTGATAGCTTACTCAGCAATCCCTATGTAAGTTGGTGGTTTAAAGCTACTGTTGATATTTTCACGCCATGGCATATTAAGGCATCAATACCTAAGCTAGATCTTATGGGCATTCTATTATTGGGTGTGCATGCATGTGTATAAAAGACACTTATATCTCATAGTACTTTTTTTTTTTTTGGTCTGAATGCTATGAAGTATTTATACTATGTTGAAACTTGGTTTTATATCTAGATGACTTGATATTTTCCTGGTTTTGTGCATGCAATGAATATTTGGGGAGCCATTCTGTCTTCAAACAGTCACTTGTTTAGCATTTTTAACTCGAAGGTTTCACATTGTGGCAGCAGCAGAGCTGTTTTCCTCCATTTATGAACTCACTCTCCAGTATCTATGTCTTACATCCATGGAAAAACTGAAATTTTTCTCATTGCAGTATTTTATATAGTAATAGCAATTATTAGAAGTTATTTTACTTTTTATATATGAGATGCTTAATATGGTAGGGATAAATAACAGCAAGAACACAGAAAAGAGGTCAGCCTTCTATAGCTACTGAATTATTTCAAAGTGATAATCTGAAGGCAAAATCTTAATGCCATTCCACAAATTCACTGTAATTCAGTTTTTAGTTTCTCATGTTATTTCAAATAGAAACTCGGGTTTTCACTTCATCTGCTCTCAAAGTTGCATTAGAGTCCCTTGCTGGAGATATCTCCTTGTGCACTACTGAAACTTTTTTTGTTCTGTTTATAGGACAGGAAATAGCAGCTTTCTGAACGATGATAGGTCTGCAGTAGCTTCTTTTTCCATGTGAAAGGTACATAGTATGAATGAATCCCACCTTTAAAGCCTGAAATTTCTAACATAATTTAAAAGTGTAGCATTACGCATTAGTTGTTACTTATACTTGTAGTTTGTTGTCTTTAGTTCTGCATCATATAATTTCAGGCATGAGTCCTTTTCCACAAAGTGTAAAATGACATCTGATGCAGAGTGCTCATCCTGAATTCATTGTCTCTTAGTTTCCATTACTATTAGTTGTTCATATGTCCTCTTTGTCTGAGGTATTTCATGTGGGTGTAAACTGTGAAGTCTTCATAATTTTACTGCAGACAAATACAGCTTCTGTCCTTGAGGCAATGGATTACAAACGCTTCTTCCATGAACATGCTAAGGTTAGTCTCCTCCCTTGTATTTAACAGTTAACACCTCCTCGTTTATAAGAACTGGAAACTGGTATTAGACAAGTTTATAAAACACGTGCCGGATATTGTAGTTGATAATGTCACCTTCAAAGGTGACAAAATCGCCACAGTAGCAACTCTTGGTGAAATTTGTTTGGGTTGTGGGGGTCTAGTTTGTGAGACGGTTGTGCGGGATGTTGCTATTTAGCTTTCTGAGGAAAAAAGTGCAAAGATAGAAATAAAATTTGGGAAGATATCCACTGCTGGATTAGAGTAAGCAGCTGTGGGTGCTCACACATAAGTATCCTAGTGTCAACCTATATAATTCATCCTTGTACTCTTTAATCATCCAAAGATAACGTTTATATTGTTGAAGGATGTATAATTACTTCAGATTCTAGAAGTTACGATCTTTTATTCCGTTTTAATCTTAGTTTCTCATGCTGGGTTGCTGGTCACACCAGAGTCCAAAATATACAGGATTATGTTATCTATACTAGGAATTGCAACAGTTAGATGACTGGAATTTGAAAAAATCCCAAATTATGTGAATAGCTAAAAAAGTACTAAGCTACCTATGGTTGATCATATTGTGTTGTGGATGTCAGACTTTCATAGCAAAGACTGAAATGCCACCTATATTTTTCAAGTTTGTTTTAGAACTATTGAATGGCATCGAGTGAAACCAATTGTATTAATGAAGAAATTGCAAAATCTAGGGGATAGGTTTAAAGACTCATATAATGTTCACAAAATCATTTAATTGCTATAGTTCGTTTTACTTTATAGATATTATAATGTGGTCGAATTGTGATTTTGTCTTCATCAGGAATTAGCGTAATAGAGCTAGAGAAGCAGAGGTCTTTCCCTTGTTCCCGGCTCCTGTACTTTTGGAGTTGCTCAAATTAATGGTGCAGACATCTCGACTCCTATTTGGAGTACTTGCCCCCAAGTTTGGAAATGGAATCTCGCAATTGTATCTGTAAAAATATGAAAACATGGCTTCAAAGATGCTAAAATCGAGGCGTTTCGAGAAAACAAGTAATGTTTCCAACCAAGATGTCGTGTCTCTCTTCTCCTAAAGATTGTTGGGTCCTAGCAGTAGGCCCTAGTTTTAGCCTGAGTTTGCGAAGCGGATTCAGTGAATTTTACTTCCAACTGATGATTTAGTGTGAATGTATGATGCTCTTTGTTGTTGAATGGCCCAACCGTACTACGTTTATAACTGGTGGGGATGGGCTTTTGGAGTACTCAAAGATCTTTACTATGCTTTTACAAAATGTAAATTTTATAAACTAATAATGTGTAATGATTCTTAGCGTTTATAGCATAATTTTCTCAAAGGCCTTAAAAGGCCTTATTGCGGATTATTCTAAAACTCATCTCCCCTCTCAAACTTTCTTTTTATTTTGATAATATAAGTAAAAAACAAAAAAAATCCAGATACAATCTCCAGCTAATCTGCCTTACATATTGAAGTTAAAAGCCGGCAGAGCAAATAAGGGAAACCCTCTTTGCCCAACTTCAGTGTCTCACAGTGTGGCCATGATTTGTCAAAGCATTTGCTGTAAATTTCATTCATTGAAGGACATGATTGAAAAATGAGTGTTTGAACTTCAAAATATCTCTAACTAGATGCCACAAGAGCCATTGATACAGTCAAATATTAGCTTGGAGTTTTCTTCAACTTGAATATGTTGAAAGCCAACGTGCTTAGCATGAATAAGACTATCTTTTAAATTATAAGAGCATTATATGTGACGTTTTAAGTGTTAATCTTTTCACATGTTGCTAAGTTATTCTTTAACATTATCATTTCTATTTTCTAACTTAGTTTAGTGTCAATAAGTACATTGGAGTAATAACGAAGGAAATGAGCTAAGAAGAGCAAGAAATGAAAGAAACGGAAGGCAAGGAAGAGGAAATGAGATGCAAAAATGATCAGAAATGAAGAAAAGAAGAAATCTCAATCCTACTAGGAAAAGCAATCCCAATTGAAGTAGGAATCCTGAGTCAACTACGAATCAAGCTTGGGGAAATGACGAAAATGATAGAAGTGGAATCTAGTTGGACAAGGATACCTAATCATTCTAGGAAAAGGAAACCTAATGTGACTAGGAGTCCCTGTTGATCAAGGAAAGCTCAAGAAGGTTCCGGAAGGTTCAAGAATGTTTCAAGTGAAGCGTCCTTGTTGGACTAGGAAACCTATTGGCTTGAGGAGTCTTGATGATATCAAGATACCTGAGAGTACCGGGAGATCATATGGCTTCAAAATGACTCAAGGATGATCATAAATGTTCTAGAAGATATGAAGATTGCAACAATGGAAGAGACCTACTTCTTCTAGGTTTCTTTAACGTCAAAGAAGAAGAGAGTCTTAATCCAACAGCCTTCAGAGAGGCTCAAATAAGATAAAATATATATAGAAATTTCGGCAATACATATAAATCCAAGGTTGATCTCAACTTGCTTTAAAGAGTTTCTATTGGTCCAATTATGCAAAGAAGATGACGTGGAATTATTCTATTGGCTATTGTCATGTTGACTAGGAATTTAATTCCTAGAATTACTAAAGGAAGTAGAGAAGGACTTAAACATCAAGCTATGCCATGCACTATATATAGGGAGCCTTGTGCGCAGGTCATAGTACTACCTTCTATGAGTCCTTATATCGGATCTTTATTTGTATACATATTATAATAGTGTATTTTGGTGGCAAATATATTCCCTTTCGCACTTTTAAGAATGCTTGCGACATAATTTTTTTTTTGCATGGTTTTCAACATTTAAACACCCTATTTACTTGTCCTTATAGGAAAAGGATGACACTTCTTTTTACAAAAATTGTGTCCTAGTAAGGTAAAGATGACATATTTTTCTTGATATGAGAACACATTATGTGTCCTTTGTTGGACACAAGGACACTTACTTTGGACTTTAAGGATACAGTTTAAAGTGTTCTAGTAAGATGAAGAGGACACAATTTTCTTGATATGAGAACACATATTATGTATCCTTTATTGGACACGAGCAGCCTTACATTTTCTTTAAGGACACAGTTTAAGTGTCCTAATGGGGAAAAAGGACACTTTTCCAATGTCCTTGTATATGACTTAGAATGATTGATGGATAAAGGACGACTCTTTTTCAGAGAGTCCCTAAATGTCTTAGAGGACTCTTTTCGAGTGTCCTTATATCATGTTTTTCTAGTAGTGAAGATAAAGTTTCAAACTTTCACTCTATCTCTCTCTCTACCATCATTTAACAGCAACTCTAGACAATACCAAAACCAAAACCCAGCTCACATGAAATGAAAAATGCAAGAAAAAGAAAAAAGAAACGAAATACTATATTGGAATGAAACCATCTTCAGCTTCTTTCCCCTTAGACAAACGCAATCTGAGCAATTCCCTCAGGGCCCGTTTGGATTAGGAATTTTGATTTTGATTTGAATTTCAAATCTGAAGATTTTAAATACATAAATTTCAAATCTAAGAATTTAAAATTTGCTTGTTTGGAAATTTTAATTGATAGATAGATTTGAATCAAAGATTTCCTTAATCTAACTTTTGTTCTTCTTGAATCATACCGACGAATAACTGATTCACTGTGCCTTCGTCAAGAAGCAGATCGAAGTCATTGTAGCCACCAAGACTCGCCGGCGAGGATGATGATGTAAGCGAACCGGACGACGAAGACGAGGACGGCAAAGGTGAGGAGGAATAGGATCCATTTGGACACTAGAAGAGAACCAGAGAATTCGAAGCACGATGTTTTCGAGAGGGAAGAAGAAGAAGAAGAATAGAGATGGTAGATAACGATCATAAATCCAGATGCAATCTGAAGGAAGAGACTGAAAGCTTGAAGGAGATATGAGAGAGAAAGTCGTCAAGAAAGGAGAGAGAAAGTCGTCAGGAGAGAGAGAGAGAGAGTCGTCAGGAGAGGAGAGGAGAGGAGAGGAGAGAGAAAATTGGTGAGGAGGAGAGTCAGAGAAGCACCTGAAAGATGGAGATGATTTCAAATAACTACCTATCCATAGTTATTTCAAATTCTTAAGGAAATTATGGTGTGGATTTTAATGAGTTGATTTGAAATCCAAATCCACCACAAAATAGAAAGCCAAACAGACAGAATTGGATTTGGGGGTTCCAAATCCAAATCCACGTTCCCAAATCCTTATACCCAAACGGGCCCTCAATGTATTTATAATTCATTAGAAGAAAGATTTTGGGGACTAGATTGAGGTTGAAGATGACCCAGTTTGTGGAGGTCTTCGTCGAATCAGTTTCCGGCGCTAGCAACCAGAAAAGACAGAGTAATAGTTTCCCTTTACAAATTGTCCACTCCACTCCCCTCCTCTCAAAACCCCACGATTTCTTGAATTTATCTACAGAATTCGCTACACCACCATTTTTCCACAAGCGCTTCAAATTCTTCAGATGTTCGGCACTTGCCAGGTGATTCATTGCATTACCACTGATAATCAAAAACACCAACATAGTGTAAAACACCAATATCACAATCATAATTTCAAATCAATCAATTTGTACAGAAATTATCCACAATTTAATATTTTCTCAGATACCAACCACAAATTTTATAGCTAATTCAACAATGGCTATCTAAATTCTTACCAAGTGAAGATGCTATCTCACTTGTCAATTTCAAAATTGCGGAAGATGCATCAAATGTGGTTTCGAGCAGCGTGTTAAAGGCAAAGGAAGCTAGGATTTTTAAGGAAGAAAATGACGTTGGAGTGCTTGGCCTAGAATTAAGAGAGGAAAGTAGAGGCGGAATTGGTGTGGCTCGGTATGTAATTGTTGTTCAGACCTTGGTCATAATTCAACATGCAAACCGTGCAATACTCAAAGTCATGATTCTTCTTCCATTGATGCTTCATTGTTGTGTTAGATTTAGGGTTAGGGTTCCAATGATTGACATGATTGTTGGGGAGAGGAGGATTAGAGGAAGAAGAAGAAGATGAGGTTTATTTGTCATATGGTTTTTTTTTGTTTTGAAATGACCATTTTAGCGTGGGCCCCATCAATAAGTTAACGTCCAATTTGGATGGAGCGAGTGAAATTAGACATACGTGATGAAATCAGAAAGTTTAGGGGTGTTACTGATTAGGGACTAACATGATGTTAGATGTAGGGCTGGCAAGGTGCGGGTATCGTGCGGGTACTGTGCGAGTGTTTACCGGGCCAATACTGTAAGAATCTGGTAGCTTAACAGGTTTCACAGTCTAAACCCGGCAGGTGTGCGGGTTACCCGTTGGAACCCGTTAAGACCTGTGAACATAATTTTTCTTTTCTTTTCGAACCCACTGGAACCTAATAAGACCTGTTGATAGGAGCAAAAAGTGTGACAATATTATTGAATATGTGCGCCATTTTAGCCTTGTTTCTCCCTTAAGTTTAGTGTTTTGAGTCAGTAAGTCATTTTGAGAGTCTTGTTGAGTGTTTGGAGTGAAATAGGCGGAAAAAGTAAAATTCATGAAAAATCCTAGCTGGATCAGGATTCCTAACTGTCAACTGTTTTTGCGGTCTTTACATTATTTTAATTCCCTTTATTTTCTCTAGAAAATTCTGATATTCTCCTGCTTGTTGTAGGAAACCTTGCCTGGTGGAACTCTTGGAAACAGCAATGATGGAGTCATAAAATAAAGTATTTAAGACATTTGACCAAGCAATGAAAAAAATAAATAGGAGAAAGACGTTTTCAGCTGAAGAATAAAGGAGAAATACGTTTTTCAGTTGAGGAATAAAAGAGAAAGATGTTTCAGCTGAAAAATAAATAAGAGGAAGACGTTTCAGCTCGGAAATTAAAGGAATTGCCCCATTATGAGAGGAGTTAAGGCCATAAAGGAGACGTTTCAGTTGGGAAAGCCAACCAATGCTCCCCTATAAATAGGCAATGTCCAGAATAGAATTAGCATCACTTCCCAGCCAAGATCACTTCCCAGCCAAGATAATTCATTACCTATCACTTCCTGGCCAAAAAACCATTCCAAGACTGCCCAATTCACTCCTTCAACTTCCATCGCCTGCAAGACCGTGACGACCATCCATCCATCAATCTACGAAGCTCTTAGGCGCTGAGTCAAGGACGCTCCACCACCATAGTAGAGACAAGTTCATCACCTTATTGCTAAGCCGCTGAGGAAAGCTTCAAAGTGTAACTATGACTCTACTTATAATTTTTGTTTCGGTTTTGTGTGTTTCAATTTGCGAGTTGTGTAATTGGAGACATGAAATTTTCAGAATATTTTTATTAATATTTTTGAGATTTTTAGTTTATTATTGAGTTAATTTCGAGAATTCTTTATGATGATGTTACAATCTGTGCCCTTTTTCGTGTTAGGTAATTTTCAGAGTTAGGGTTAATAAGTTTGCATGCTAGAATAACGGTGAGAGTTCTTGTGTGTTTGCTTAATTTGCCAAGAGTAATTGTTATTTGTTAAGACGCTGAGTTAAACAAGTAGCAATTAGTTCTAACGGGTGGTAAAAATCATGCTTTAATGATTAAATGATTCTGGAAATTACGTGTTAAATTCTATGTCTAATGGTTAATTTGCACGTGTGGGTTGATTCGAGGGTTAGATAATACTACTAGTTAAGAGAATTACGCTGAGTGTTTTCGAAAATTAGTAGTATTAGGCTTGGTAAGGACTTTTCCGATCCAAGCCTACATTAGAACGAATCAGATAAATGGATTGATCCGCTGAGGCTTTTCATTTGAGCTCTTATCTAGGCATTTAAGATGGGCACATTTTTGTAGCATGTTGAAATGAATTTTCTGTTTTTACACTTAGTAATTTCCGAGTGGTATTGGTCTAGGTTAGGGAAGTCGATCATTGTATATAGTTTTATTTGTTTTGTTTTTATTTTAAGTAGATTAGGAACCAAAATTCAAAACCCCCCATTTTATTCTTTTATTTGTTAATTGACCTTTTTGTGTAGGTGTACCCTACAATCCCCGGACTGAACGATCCCTGCTTATCCTATACTGACAACTACATTTTGCAGGGTTAAATTGTGAGGCTATTTCAGCCGCATCACCTGTAAGCATATTTTTTATTAATTTATTTTTTAAAACCTTATTTCAAATCCATTTGAACCTGTTAGGACTTATGGATATAATTATTTTTCTCTCAAATCCATTAAGAATTATGAATTTTTCAATTTATTTTTTGATCAACTGTTAGAGAAATATATTCAAATCAATGTTTGTTGAGCTAAGCTAGTAAATATAATTAAATATTTCAATTGCAGAAATTGATTTTCAAATAAGTGATAAAATAGTATCAATGACAATAGTAGCTACAAATTCATAATAAGATAAAGATAATCATGCAACAAAGACCAAAGTAGGTTTGATAAATAAAATACATATCTAATGTACTAAAAATTAAATCAAAGATGTCAAAGTCATATTAATTGTGGCTTTCTCCTTTTCCGGATCGATTTTCAATGTCAAATCAAATACGTCTTCAGGAAGATCCTCCAATTCAGTACACTTCTTTTCTAAAATATAAACAAACAAAAAAGAAAAATATTATAATGACATAAAGATTGATATAGTGAGAATAAAACCAAGTTGTTTTGAGTTTACCCTTCTTACCAAAATGACATGCTAAAAGTAGCACACAATTTAACCCTGCAAAACGTAGTTGTTAGTATAGAATAAATAGGGATCGTTCAAGCCGGGGATTGAGGGTACATCTGTAATTGCATAAACAATAAAGAATTAATATAAGTATAAAGTATAATTTACAAAAATAAAACCAAGAACGAAAGAATATAAACAAAATCATAAAAGGAGGGGGGGGGGGGGGGGGGTTGTTTAGGTTTTGAAATCAAAAATTAAAAGAAACAAAAATAAAAACATAAAATAGGCATACAAGGGTGGAAGGCAAGGAACAAATAGCAAAACCACAATCATATGCATGAAATCCAATCACAATTTCTGTAGTTGATTATCTATGTCATGAGAAAGAAGTTGACCATGTGAAACGTTAGTAAGCAAATGATTTCCTATATTTTACTTTCCTTGAATAATTGTGTCACGCCTTGAATTTGGAATAATGAAATTCAAATCCAAAACGCGATAACTTAACAAGCAAAAGAACGTACACTCTAAAAAAATTTCATTAAAACTAAGCAACAAAACAAACCAAGCTCACAAATGTCAATACCGACTCTTTCTTTTGAGTCACATATTACATTACAAAGAGTTTACAAATTAAACTGAATAACAATTCAATAAGTAAACATACTCACTACACAACGGAAGACTAAAACCAAAAGTACACTCCTACGTTCAAGCTACAACAACAACAAACCTCAGCTTCGACAATGGTTACTCTGACCTGCACAATAACCCCTATTTCATGAAATAGCACCAGGTTGAAACAACAAACCCAGTAAGTTTTTGCAAGCTCATTTGAGTAAACTCTAATAACCACAAAACACATGTCTGACTCAAGGACTATAAATCAACACAATGATTATCTCCAAAATTAAAATCCTTTTCTTTTTAAGGAAAACACAAGTCACCACCGTGACAAGTCAAATCATTTTAGAAAAACGATCCACAACCATAAAAATGGAATCATATCACTGTCTTAGGCAACCCAAGCACAAAATCCATGCTAATATCTTGCCAAGGAGTATGTGGAACATGTAGTGGGGTGTATAACCCTGTGTTTTGCCTTTTGTGCTTTGCAAACTGACAAGTATGACATCGTTCAACAACTTTAGCAACATCACGTTCGAGACTAGGCCAATAGAAACGATCCTCCATAAGAGCAATGGTTTTGTCTCTCCCAAAATGTCCAGCGATTCCACCAGCATGTAGCTCTAAAATTAGGAAGTCTCTCACCGATGTGCAAGGAATACAAAGTTTGGTTCCTTTGAAAAGAAACCCATCTTGTAGAACAAACTAGGTGCTTTTGGATTGCTTTTCCAAGAGAGCTGAATATATTCTTCCAAAGTCTGGACAACTCAAATACTCTTCTTTCAGATTATCGAATCTAGCCAATTCCACACTCAGTGTATAAAAGTGAGTTCCTGCCGCTAAGAGCATCTGCTACTTTATTCTCCACTCCAGATTTGTGCTTAAGCACAAAAGTATACTCTTGAATAAATTCAGCCCATTTTGCATGTCGTAGGTTTAATCTTTTATGTGAATTGAGATATCGTAGAGCCTCATAATCAGAATACAAGAAAAATTCTTGTGGCAGAAAGTAATGTCTCCAATACCGCAAGGATTGAACCATTGCATAAAACTCTTTGTCATAGGTAGAGTACTTTTGCTTGGCTTCATTCAACTTTTTGCTGAAATATGCAATAGGATGCCCCTCTTGGCTTAGAACTCCACCAATTCCAACACCTGAAGCATCACATGTAACCTCAAAAGCTTTTCTGAAATCAGGAAGGCGCATAACATGAGCATTAATCATTCTAGTTTTGATCTCCTGAAATGCCTTTGCAGCTGCATTTGTCCACTGAAACTCCCCTTTCTTTATGCAATTAGTAATTGGGGCCATGATAGAACTAAACCCAGCAATGAATTGACGATAAAAGGTAGCCAATCCATAAAAACTATGCACCTCATGTATGTTTTTTGGTTCTGCCTATTCATCAATAGCCTTGACTTTCTCTAGATTTGCTTGCATTCCCTTTGACGACACAACAAATCGCAAAAAGATAACTTCATTGGACATGAATGAGCACTTTTTAAGATTTGCAAACAACTTCTCTCTTCTAAGTGTTGTGCAGACTTTCTTCAAGTGATTAAGGTGTTGCTCTTTGGATGTGCTATAAATTAAAATATCGTCAAAATAGACAACCAAGAACTTACCCATGAACGGCCTTAAAACTTGTGTCATAACTCTCATGAAGGTGCTGGGTGCATTAGTTAGTCCAAATGGCATGACTAACCATTCATACAAACCATCCTTTGTCTTGAAGGCGGTTTTCCATTCATCTCCAGGTCTGATGTGGATCTGGTGATAACCACTTTTCAAATCAATCTTAGAAAAGATAGTAGCTCCTGCCATCATGTCTAGCATGTCATCAAGTCTCGGTATAGGAAACCGATATTGATTGTGATTTTGTTGATGGTTCTGCTATCCACACACATTCTCCAAGAGCCATCCCTTTTTGGTGTGAGAAGGGCAGGAACAGCACATGGGCTAAGGCTCTCTCGAATGAACCCTTTTGCAAGAAGCTCATCAACCTGCCTTTTCAATTCTGCATGCTCGGTTGGATTAATCTGATAATGTGGTAAATTAGGTAATGTTGCTCCAGGGACAAGATCATTTGCATGTTGATAGGAGCATTTTAATGCGACGTTTTAATTGTTATTTCCTCATATTTACTTAGTTATTTCTTTAAATGAATCCTTTTTGTTTATGAAAGTTACTATTTTTAGGAGATTTCTATTTTTAGTAATAGTTTCTATTTTCAGGTCTATGGAGCAAACAAGCTTAAATGAGCTCAAAAAGAGAAAGAAAAGCTAGGGAATGTTGGAGAGAGCTTAGACAAGGCACAAGGGCTGCATAAATGAGCTTAAACGAATAAATAAAGTTTTCCTGGTCCAACCAGGAAATTCTGATTCAACCAGGAAATCCTGTTCAGAAGTGGAAACTTTGTCAAGCAAGAAGCATGATCGAAAAAATGAAGAAAAATGATGTTGAGAGAAGAGTCCTGGAGTCACTAGGAGACCTTATGGCTTGAAGATGACACATGGAGGCCCAAGAACCTTCTAGTTTAATATGGATTTCGGCAAACTAGTGGAAGCCCAATTGATTTTGGGCTGTTGGACGTATTGGAGATATTTTTGGGGAATTAAAGCTGATTTTTTCCGTGGGAAATGATGGAGATAACGTGAAAAATCAAGAAGATATCAAGAAGATTACGTTAGAGATAAATAAGGGATAATTTCAAGGGATGGTGGAGAGAGAAAAGGCTCAAAACAAGTCCAGATTTGTTCCTCAATTCCCTCAAGATATGTTGGCAAAAATTAAAGAATAAAATATGCATTTTTCCGTGAAAATCAAGAGAAAATTACGGAGAGGACGTTAAAGATAAAGCCATAGAGAGATTTAAGGAAGAAAAGGTTCAAAATGCGTTCAGATACATTGTCTAGATTCATTCCTAGATATTTGACCGAAAATTGTGAATAAAATCAGATTAAATAATTGGAAATTAGGCAAATATATATATTAAAGGATTATGGACTCACTTTGGAGCTTTTTGATTGGTTGGATGACACAACAGGGCAGACATGACACTACGTGATTGGTCGAAGCTGTGTGACATTATTGGATAATTCCTTGGGAAATTAAAAGAAGTTTCATGAAGCTTGGCCGTCCCCTATATAAACCCCCCCTATGCTTGACGTTGGACACACCATTCTCTCCACCTCAGAAAACTCTCCAAACGTCAGAAATCTCTCTCCCTCTCTCCATTCTCTAGTTGCAAGTTCTGCGTTTTCAAGCAAGGAGAGGAAGAAGAAGAAGGAGCCGTGAAAACCAAACCTCCACCAATCCATCTTGAAGCCGTGAATATTTGAAGACTTGCTTCCAAGATTCAAGTCCAACGTTCAAGATCTCCATCTCCATCTCCACTCACGGTGTAATTCATTCTTTTTCCTTGTAACCACTTTTGGTTTTCCTTGTTTGAATTCATAGGAGGGAAATTTTTAAGAACAGTACATGAACTTGAGGCCACTCCTAATTAAGGTGGCCAACTTTTATATAACCCAACATAAGTACATGGACTATGAAACCCGACACACTTTGTGTACTTGCCGTCACTAACACCGTTAACCCTTATGCCATTATTTATTTTTCAAGGGGTAATTTGGTACTTTCGTCTCTCCCTCCCTCTCTCTCTCTCTTTCTCTGTCTCTCTGTCTCTCTCTCTCTCTAATGCCAACACAAACCAAAACCCATCTTCAAAATTGGATTGAACCAAAAACCCATCTACCTCCTGACGATATCGAGACGAGTTGGGTGTCGTAGGGCCATCAATTGAAGGCGGAAGATATGCACCAGTGAGGCCGGCTATGCAAATATTCAACAGGACGCCGGAGAAATTTCTTATCCAGGCTCAAAGGCCAATTGGGATTGTATTTTTAGTCTAATTGGTTAGTGATGGTTTGGTATTTTGATTAGAAAATATGGGTTAAGGGTTGATGTCGGTTTTCTGTATTGGATTGGAGTGACTTAATGAGTGAGATTGTTGGAATGATTTATGTGGATTGAAGGGTATATGGAGTTGTTGCGGTTCAAAATAACGGCAGGATTGGTTGAGGGTATATTTCGGCAATTTGATATTGGAGTGGAGAAGTGTGGAGTTTCTGTTTCCCATTGGTTCGACAACAAAAATTAGTAAGAGATGGTGGTTGTTACTTGTGGGTTTGGGGTGAGGAGTGGACGAGATCGGTGACCAGTTGGGTTTGGATACCGATCTGAAATTGGGGCAAATCTCATACTTTTGGTGCTCCGACACCGTGCTCGACGGGTTTTGACTAGGACTAGCGGTTGCGGTGTTCAATTGAGGCCATCGATAACAAAATCCTCAGTTGGGTTTGATTTAGTTTTGCAGGAAAGCTTGTGAGGCTGAGTCGGAAGCCACTGCCACCACCAAACCCGAAGCCACCGCCATCGCCAAACCCAAAGCCACCCCAATTCTTGATTTCGTGCTGGGATGTACTGAAGGAAGATGGTGAGGAGAGAGAGAATTGGGTGTAAAGAGAAGTCTTGGGTGTCCATAGCAATTGCTGGTGTTACATACCAGTTTTTTTTTTTTTCAATCAAACTTGAAGAGACCAAATTGCCCTTGTAAATATGACAGGTGGCACCCTCCATAATGGAGGAGATAACGGCATGTATGGAAGGTGTGTCGAGTTTCATAGTCCATGTACTTATGTTGGGTTATATAAAAGTTGGCCACCTTAATTCGGAGTGGCCTTAAGTTCATGTACTATTCTTAAAAATTTCCCTTCATAGGAACTTGTTTCTAGTTAACAATAACGTTTAGGGAAAAGTTTAAGCCCAATTCTTATGATTGAATAAAGTTTTTGAATTGTATGATTGTGATTCTAAGTTGCTTATGTGAGTTTGTTCGATTGAATTTGTGTGATTGATATCTTTTATATGTTTATCTTATTTGGGTCGACACTTATAGGATTTGCATGTAATTGGTACTAGATTTAGGTAAACGATTCACCTAATAGTTTTGTGAACTTAAATTAAAAGTAGTAAAGGCTTTGGACAAGTGTCGAATTCAATTGAAGAGGATTGCAAATAGATGAACTTATTCATACTAGGTTGTGCACTAAAGTTGATAACATTTCTCTATGCTTCTTGCGTTGAACATGTGTTGATTAGCTGGCTTTCTAGACTTTGATTGCATGTTTAAAAGGATTGATCTAGGTGCTTTCACTTAGATTAATTAGTAAAGGAAAGTAAAATATGAGAAATCATTTGCTTCGAATGTTTCACATGATCAACTTCTTTCTCATGACTTAGATGATAATTATAGGATTTGAATCGAATTTGATTATATGGAATTGGTTTTGATCTTTGTTTCTTACGTTTCATTCTTGTACATGTGTTTTTACATTTTCTTTCTTTTATTTATTTTTATTTTCGAAAATCTATCTAAAACCCCCCTTGGGTTCATTGTATATTCTTTGTATATTTTTGTAAATATTATACTTTGTATTTTTATTAATTCTTTAATTATTTTACAATGATAGGTGTACCCTCAATCTCCGGATTTGAACGATCCATATTTACCATATGCTAACGATGATATTTTTCAGGGTTAAATTGCACGCTTACTTTTAGCAGATCAATGTTGAATATCCCGGAGAGGAGGAAGTTCATTTGGAAGATCTTCGGCAAATACATTAGTAAACTGTTCAAGGATTGATTTCACATCCGGGGGCAACTCCAAACTAGTTAAAGGGTGAGATTCCTTTGTAATCAATATAAAAATAATAGAATCACCTGTTGTCTCCTTGCAAAGTGTCTTGGACTGATGATATTAAGGGATTTTGATTGCTGCCCTCCTTTGCTAAGTGTTGGTTGGGGGACTGACTTGGGTTGGATCAGGTTCAACTTGATGTGTTTTCCTTCATGAATAAAGGAGCATGAGTTAACACGGCCCGAAATGGTTACATCCAGATTATACAACCATGGTCTGCCCAAAAGAATGTGTCCCACGTCCATCGACACCACATCACACCAAACAGTATCCTTGTAAGATGAAAACTGAATAGGAACTTGACATCATTGTGTCACAGAATAGAAAACTTGTCAATCCATGCCACATGATAAGGTTGAGGATGATCAGCAGCAATTAAACCCAATTTAGAGATGGTTTGAGGGGAGACAACATTAATGCAGCTTCCATTGTCAATGATTACTTTATAACTTTTGTCTCCACACTTAACATGAGTGTGAAAAATATTTGTTCTCCGCCAATGTTCAGTACTCTTAGGTTGAGTCAAAGTGCATCTAACCACGACCATTCTTGGTTGAACAATGTCTATAGGTTCCCTTTCCATATCATCATCAGTAGCTGGAATTTCAGGCTCATAAACTTCTTCCTCCAATTCTCCTTGAGCATCAGCCTCTTCTTCTGTGCTTGCAGCAAACAAACTTTGAGTTTGCTCTTTTGTTGGGCATTGACCAGCATAGTGACCATAACCTTGACATCTACAGCACCTTATAGATCCCTCTCCAGCACCTTATAGATCCCTCTCCTTGCATACCAGATTGTAATCCCTTTCCCTTTTCATCTTTCACCAGCGAATTGGAAGTATTGGAGCCCTTAGAGAATGGAGATGGTTTTGTGCCAGAAGTGCTAGGACCAAACTCAGAGTTCCGCTGATCAAACTGCTTGTACACAAGGGTTGTGGGGGTCTTCAAGTAGCGCTCTAATTCCAGCACTAATTGATAAGCTCGCTCCAATGAATGTACATCATGAGGAATCAGCTCTCTTTGAAGTTCTAGACAAAGACCTGTTTTGAAACGAGCAAGAGTTACTGATGGGTCTTCGGTGATGTTACATCTAACCATAACTTCAAACTTATCAATATAATTAGCAGCTGTCATGCTTCCTTGACGAAGAGATTGCCATTAATCCAGCAAGTATTCCTTGTATGACAAAGGAACATATTTCTCCTTCAGTCTTTCTTTCATCTCATCCCAATAAGCAATATGTTCTTCACCATCTCTCGTAATTCGTCTTTCCACATTATACCACTAGTCTCGAGCCTTGCCCACCAACTTCATCTTTGCAAACCTTATCCTGCGATCTTCAGACAACTCATACCATTCAAAATAATGATCCATGTCTGATAACCGATCCAAGAAAACCTTTGCATTCAACTACCCATCAAAACTAGAGTTTCAATCTTCATAGACTTCATTGCTTTTTATTCAGGATCATGTCCATCTAGCCCATTGTTACGTTGAACATTTTTTCTGCGAATATTCCTTCTAGGTTGCACCCTCGGCCCCCCATGTACACTTTCTTCTTCATTGTAGATGGAAGCTTTATCTGCCAAATGATTGTCAGAAGCAACTACCTGATCTTGTATTCTGGTCTCAAGCTGACCAATTTGGGCAGCTAAACCTTCTATTGTCTTAACCAAAGTTTCAAGGTCCATGGCTGAATGAAGTTTCTTTTGGCTAGAGCTAGGAGACACCAAAGCTTGATACTAAAACTGATGCAGTATATTCACTGCCTAGACACCAGGATCAACAAACTCTAAGGTTTAGGGCTTATAACTCACAGGTTTTGTAGGGTAGAAAGTGAAAAACTATGGATTAGGAATCCCTCCCAGGTTTCTCACTCAAACAAGGCTTCACGCCAACACCCTATCATAGGAAAAACTCAGAAACACTCTGAAATTTTTATTCATCAAGACATATCTGGCCACTTGGCACTTACACTTATTTATATTTGAGCAAATAGCTCATATTAACTAGCATTAAAGACTCATTCATAGTTAGGGCTTTTACACTTCACAAAACTGAAGCATAAAAGACCTAATAAAGGAATTTAAACTCCTAAACTGAAATTGCAATAACAAAGAAACTTTGGAACTCCCAAACTGAAACTGAAAAGACACCAGCTTGGAGACTTCTAGCATGAAAGCAATTAATCAAACCATATGGAAAGGGAATGACTAGCTGCTCTCTTTTTCCATTTTTTGCACTCATAAACCTCAAAAGGTTTGACTCTGATGTCCTCATCACTGCCCAATTTTTAAGCATCCAAGACCAAAGCTTTTGGTCAGCCACTAACAGACTCTGATCAAAGCAATGTGGGAAAAGAGTACATTACATGATTTGAGTCTCAAAAGTCCACCGAGGCATTTCCTTAAACATCTTACGAAAATGTGCTATACTCCCAAGTTTATAGGCACTAGACAAATATAGTAAGCAAACTATGTTATCAATTATGCATTAATCGGCCACATGATAGGAGCATTTTAAAACGACGTTTTAACTGTTATTTCCACATATTTACTTAGTTATTTCCTTAAATAAATCCTTTTGGTTTAGGAAAGTTTCTATTTCCTATTTTTAGAAAGTTTCCATTTTAGTTTAGGAAAGTTTTCATTACTTATTATTAGAAAGTTTCTATTTTTAGTAATAGTTTATATTTTCAGTCTTTTGCATAAATGAGCTGAAATAAGCTCAAAAGAGGAAAGAGGAGCTAGAGAACGTTGGAGGGAGTTGAGACAAGACACAAAGGGCTGCATAAATGAGCTGAAATGAAGAAATGAAGTTTCCTGTTTCAACCAGGAAATCCTGCTCAGAAGAGGAAACTTTGACAAAGCAAGACTCCTAAGCCTTCCAAGAAGTATGATCGAAATAATGAAGGGAAATGATGTTAGGAGGCATCAAGGCTTGAAGATGACGCATGGAGGCCCAAGATCCTTCTAGAATGTTGTGGATTTCGGCAAAATGGATAAAAGCCCATTGGAATTAGGGTTTGTGATGCATGAGAGATATTTTTGGAAGATGTATATGTGTTTTGCCGTGAAATACCAAGAGAGAATTGTGGAGACAACGTAAGAAGCAAGAAGAATCATAAGAAGATTACGTTGGAGATATTATTGGAGGATTAAATCTGATTTTAGCCATGGAAATTGGGTGGATATTATCCTATAGCCGTGAAAATCAAGAGAGAAAAAGGGGATGACATTAAAGGTAGTCCATGGAGAGATTTAAGGAAGAAAAGGTTCAAAAACAAGTCCAGTTTCGTTCCTACAATTCCTAAAGAAATTTTGGCCGAAAATAAAGAAGAAAATCAAAATTAATTCATGGATATTCGGCAATAATGTATTTGGGACTTATTTTGGAGAGTTTTGATTGGTTGGATGACACAACAGGGCTTACATGGCGCTACGTGATTGGTTGAAGCTATGTGGAATTATTAAATAATTCTTTGGGAAAATAATAGAAGATTCATGAGGACTTGGAGGCCAAGGCCAACGTCCCCTATATATACTCCCCATATTTTGACGTTATACATACACCCTTTAATTCAGAAAATTCTCTCCATACGTCAAGTCTCTCTTTCCATCCTCCAGTGCAAGCTCCACGATTTTCAAGCAAGGAAGAAGAAGAGAAGAAGGAGCCGTGAGCATCATCATCCATCATCCACCTTAAAGACTTGCTTCCAAGATTCAAGAATCCAACGTCATGCTTCCATCCCCATCTCCATCTCATGGTGTAATTCGTCATTTTTCTTTGTAACCTTGTTTGATTTTCGTTGGAATTGTTTCTAGTTGACAACAATGTTTGAACAAAGTTTAAATCCGAATTCTTATGATTGAATGAAATTTTTGATTCCTATGATTGTGATTCTATAGTTGCTTATGTGAGATTGTTCAATTAAATTTGCTTGATTGATATCTTTTATGTGTTTAGCTTATATAGTTCGAAACATCTAGGGTTTGCATATAATTGATGTTAGACTTAAGTTTATGATTCACCTAATAGTTTTGTGAACTTGAATAAAAAAGTAGTAAAGGCTTTAGACAAAGGTCGAATTTAATTGAAAAGGATTGCAAATAGATGAACTTTTTCATATTAACCGTGCACTTAAGTTGATAACCTTTCTCTATGCTTCTTGCGTTGAACATGTCTTGATTAGCTAGCTTTCTAGACTTTGATTGCATGTTTAATAGGATTAATCTAGGTGCTTTCATTTAGATTAATTAGTAAAGGAAAGTAAAATATGGGAAATCATTTGCTTCAAATGTTTTACATGATCAACTTCTTTCTCATGACTTAGAAGAACAATTGTAGGGTTTGAATCGAATTTGGTACTTGGAATGGGTTTTGATCCTTGTTTCTTACATTTCATTATTGTATTTGTGTTTTTATGTTTTCTTTGTTTTTTTTTTTATTTTAATTTTCGAAAACCTAAATCTAAACCCCCCTTAATTTGGTAACTAGTATATATTTTGTAAATATTATACTTTGTTTTTATTTTAATTCTTTAATCGTTTTACAATGACAGGGGTACCCTCAATCCCCGGAATAGAACTATCCTTATTTACTACATACTATTGATGATATTTTTAGGGTTAAATTATATGTTTTCTTTAAGCGTATCACCACAACATGATCATGACCTACTAAATTATGAAGAACTGGAATAACAAATATTAAAAAAAAAACAAAAAACACAAAATCTCCATGATGAGTATAATGAGGTACATAAATCTAAGTGAATAAAACAACATTCCACCATATTATCAAGCATCTATAGTCTTAATTCAGCTGACAATAGTAACAAACCAATTCAGCATTTAACTTGGGATGACACGATAACACGATGCAAATCAAATACGAAAAATCAAACATAGAACAAATGGGTTCAATTTTAAGGACAGTAATAACTGGGGGCTATAACTTTGCTTTTAAAACTAATCATTACAACTATGATTCTGGAAACTTTAAAAGAAGGTTGTTAGAGCATTTGAGTTCATACGCACAGTACAAAACCTTCTCAAGCAAGAACAACAACGGGGGAGTGTAGGACTCCAATTACTAATCATCGATTCATCATATAAGGCCTACTAAATAGCTATTACTATAATGAGTTTGAGTTCCAAACACTACACCCATATAAAGTTACTGAGAATATGTACAAATTTCATTTGAAACATACTTCAAAGACACCAACAAAAAATAAAACAATGAGAATCAAAACCAAATTCTATTTCTACACTCGAATTTGTATTCAAAACCGAAAACATACTTGTGTGTACACAAAGTTAATCTTGCACTTGCCAAGTTTCCCTGATCCTTATTGACTCATAGTTCATGTAGGTGAGTATATCATAACTTGCCAAAACCAGTAACCACAAAAAATAGCTTATTACTTCCATTAAAACACGACAAGCTCCATAATATAACCAATTGCAGACACCCAAGGGTCCTAATTCCACTGCCAAACCCCAAAACTTGAAATGGGTATTCACCCAACTAAGAAGTAACATCAAATTTGCAAATGGGTCCAAATTAAATTTGAAAAAGACGGTACCTTTCTGCGGAGATGTTCATCGGGGATGCCGGAGACTCTTTCGATCTCACCGCATACATCCAATCTGATGATTCTTCGAAGAGAGTTCTCGCAACCAAATGGAGAAGAGAACGAGGAAACCTCTAGCCCAGTGCTTCTCCGAGACCCATTTACTCCATGAAGTTCGAAGCTTTCAAGCTTAAGATCCGATGAGCTTAGATATGAAGGTAGTTTTGGGTTTAGAAATGAGAGATGAAGAAAAGAGAGATGAAGGTTGCTACTCTCGTTTTTGTTGGTTGTTGAAAGAGAGGGGCAAATAAGAAATGAGTTTTAGTCTTTAGAAAGGTTTTGAGTTAACTGGTTCCAACGGGTCCTAACAGGTTCAGCACAGCATGAACAATTAACTTTGTGGGTTTTTGGCGTGCGGGCTTTTACGTGTGAGTTTGCGGGTTACATGTTTAAATGTCAGGCCTAGTTAGACCCAAATCTCAAGGGGGTAAATTGAAATTAGTCATAAGATTTTCATGCTTGCATTGATTTATCAAGATACATCATATTTAAGCATGGCGATGAACATGTCATATTTTGGCTTGGTCTATGCCTCGCTTAACGGCCATTGTTTGTTTGGTTTGATGCTAGCAAATGGTAATCACTTCTCCCTTTTTCCTTAAGTCACTTATACATGATGCTTGATCAAATCTCAAATGATGATAAGGAAGGTATAGGGAATTATGGCATTGACTCTTAAAGGCTAGGAAAGATTTAGGGGAAATGATCATTTACCCAAATTTAGGGTTACTTAACCCCACTTACCTATGTTTCTGTGTGAGAATACGAGAACTAAGTATGAAGCATGATGGAGAGAGAGAGTGACACAAACATGTATAGTGGTTCACCTTGCCCATGAGGCAAGACTACGTCCACTTAGAGATTTCACTTTGAATGAGGCCAAGTGACCTTCGTAGTGATACAAGTATGGGGATCATGGATCCTATCCTCTTCTAAGAAGGGGTGGACTCCCTTTTATAGCTAAAAGAAGTTCCATTATATTCTACATTTCTGATGTGGGACACAATGCACATATTGCTTCTCTTCAAGCCTTTTGGATAGCATGGGAGAGTGGCCTCCTGGAAAGATATCGGCCAACCTCCACAATGGTGAAGTAGCTTGGGTGTCGGTCTACTGGATGAATGTCGCAGGCGGGACTTACCATGTCCCAAGACCACGTACGAGGTCGTTGCTTATGTTTGGCAGTATGTGGTATAAATGATATCAATAAGTCCCCGAGTAAGAGGCACTTCTTGGTTAGGGAGTTTAAATATGATGCCGCCAAGTATGAGTGACGACTTTGTTGAATGCCATACCCATACTAGTGCCCCAACTTCGTAAGCAAGAAGGGACTATTCAGGTCTTGTGAAGTTTCTATGATAGGTTGGTGCCACGGGGGCCTATCATCAAGTTAGTACTTGAAAATAAGATGTGTACAAAGAGCATATTGATTATGCTAGGGCAACTTAAGTGACATTTGAGTCAAATGCATCGAGGTGCATAAATGGTTATGAGATGCATGTTACAAATGGTGTGGGTGCTTATATTTGTCGAGTGTTAATGAGTTTGAAATGTATGTGATAGCATACAAAGTGCATATGATGCACAAATGGATGATGAACACGATGGCATGTACACATTGATATGTAAATGTTGTATGCATACGATGCACATGTGTTAGAATCGAGAATGTGGTTACTCGTTGAGTCCCCTAAGTCATGTAGTTAGTAAAACAAAAATTTGGACTTGGGTTACGCTCAAGGATGCTTGTGAGGCTGAGCAAAGAGCTCCGGCATCAAATAAACTATTGGCTAGAGTAGCAAGATCATGGCGTGGCCATGATAGTCCCCCAAGTATAGATTAGAGGACGAAATTTTAACTTACTTAACCCAAACGTATAAGCCACAACTCGATTGTTTGGCTTATGTGCGACGGGAGTGTAAGAGTTGAGTTCGCTCATGTCAAGCGGGTGATGTGTGAGTTTTTTCGTTGCTCTTAATAATGCAATGTAAAAAGAATTTAATTGTTGTGATCAACAATAGGTGAAAAATTCAATATTTCCATTAATAGACCATAACACGAAACTCACACGTATCATTAAGGCATAAGTGTGATGTTTGCAGATCCCAAAAAATATGAGCGTGAAGCTCAATGATAGTCTTGGTTGGGTACTACCTCCACTTGTGATAAGTGGTATAAATAAGTCCCCCAAAGTGTAGAGAATGCTCGGGAGGTGAGATGACTCAAAAGCAAGGGACTGGACCTTGGCTTAGCCCTTGAGATCACACACATCATCAACCATACATAACGTTATAAAAATTTAACGAGATCGAACAAGCCAAATAAAAACAAACTTTACACAAAACAAATTATGGCCTCCAAGGATTATCCTCCATACCCAAGCTTCGACAACAACAGCTTGTAAAACAAACTAAAGTAGGGGTTAGGCTCCTACATCCAATCATTGCACATGCCCGCCCCCATATCTAAGTTTAAAAACATGAGTTATCGTTTTGAATAAAAGTAGTAGATAAAAACCGGTTTGCAATTCCACATGATTGTCACCACGTAATTACAATCCCATGGCAATTGATCTCCTTCCACAACTTCCATCATAACCGTCCATCTAGCCAATCACTTTCTGGAATTCAATTATCACAAGGCTAGAGACAAAGGGGATAATTCAATAACAAGAACATGGTGCACACTGCCCACCACCGGTGGCTCAAGGAGGAACAAACATCTCCTCACATCCCTATCAATCGCCAACACATCAATCCAACCACGCAAACCATTTCAAGTGTAAAATAGATAATTTTCAAAACCATGCAAGAGGCCCCATATAAAACATAGCATATACAAGAAAAGCATAGATAGAGTTAAAGGCATCCCCTACCTGGACCTCGAGCTTTCTCTTGCAGCACTTGGCCTCAATGCAACCTTTTAGCAACCACCAACTTCACAAGATCCAACCACAATATGGAGCCTAGATCAATAAGGGACATTAGTAACGATATACAAGACTAGCTAATCACTCTCAATGCTCTCTGGAGAAAGCCTCTCCTTTAATCTAATTTACCAACTAATAACTACACCATTTGGGCTCTAAGTGAGAGTTGGTTTTTCAGGAAAAAGTGGCAAGAAAACTTTTAAAAGACAAGTTGTCAAAAGCTGGAAATAGAGTTTAAACAGGAACAGTCAAGAGTCAAGGAAAAGTGTTCAAAATACTAGAGCTAATTCTTGTAACGTTATGTATGGTTGATGATGTATGTGATTGCTTACCACCAAAGTGGAACCCTAGGGTTAGAACCTCCATTTAAGTTTAGGTCCTAGTGGGTTAGACCTAGAAGACTCACGTAAATTACCATTCAATGAACCTAAAGTAAACTTGGGCTAAGAACTAAAAATGACGTAGGTTCTAAATTCAACACAAAACCACTTTCCATTCCTCTTCCGTGCCTAGTTCGTAATTTTGTGGTTACGATCCAAGCCCACTATGCAAGCCTAAGAATTTTGGGTTTATAGATTTCTTGTTCTCCAACCTAAAGGCGTTGTCACTTTGAGGAATTCTAGGCCCAAAGCACTTACTCCCAAAGTGTCGCAGGTGTATGGTTCCTTAGGGAGGCGGCCCTGTGGTAATCCGGTCACCAGGTCACCACAAAAAAGATGGTATCAGAGCATACGTTTCTGATGGACCTTGAACTTAAACCTTATCATTGTATGAAGTTTGAAGTTTGATGGATTGTCTTTAATCCTTGTTATTATCATCAACCATACTAAAAATGTTTTGGAAAATATGTTTTTCAATTTGAAAGAAAAATGTCTGACTCCTCCATGGACTCCTCCGGCACTGACAACACATCCGAATCCTGTGTGACCGTAGAACTGAAACCCTCTGCCCGGATTGATGTCCCTCCACCCTTTTTCTGGTAACCCGAGATGGGGGTCCCACATCGCCGCGACTCCGAGCCAATGAGGAACCTACATGTCATGAATGACATCCCGATAACTCATCAACCCGAAATCGCAAGGCCTTTTGGGTTCAGACTGTTGGATTACAAAACACTTTCTTGGACAAGTCGTTCTAGCAACCAAACAACACATTTTCAAAAGCGGAATTTGAAATGGGCTAAGAGTTTTGGGCTTGCAATCGGAGCCCAATTTGGAAAATAAAACAAATCACTAAGCAACTACAAGCATGGGAGACGTGCCCCAGGGTTACGGGTCTCCCGGAATTTTTGTAAGCGAGTAAGAAATAAATAAATAAATAAATAAATTAGTAAGAAAGTTAATAAATAAGTTACTTCGAAATCCGATAATTGACCCAAAACCGTACTTTAGTAAAGACAAAGAGGAATACGCCAAGCCGGGCCATGTGCCTGTCCTATACGCTTCCCGACCACATGCTCAAAACCTGCACACTGTTGTAGGGGTGAGCTTTCGTCCTTGCATGCCCAGTAGGGGCCGACCCAACCATGCTAGGTTTGAAAATAATAATATACTTGAAAATATTTACTACATAATATTGTGCACGTTTATCGAAAATACTTTAAAAAAATAGCCAACCACAAACATTTATTTCTTTTATAAAGCATATGCAGTATGCTTCACACAATTTGGAGCTCCGAGATACTTACCTGCCGGCTAAACTCAAACAAATCGGTGACCGACCTAGTTCGTCATCCTTCGAGAACCGGCCAACTACTCTGTAGTCCCCGTGACTACAAGTAGAGAAAGTGTCCATTTCCTGGCCCTGAGTCTCCTATGACTGGTTCACTATCTGTACTCACTCTTCCTCGACAAACATAGGAGCACGGTCGCCTCTGGAGGTTCACGGTTATCGACACCGTGGGATCCCTAGGAATCTACGTGTCTAGGTCCCATTCACTTTCAGGCACAAGTACAAACATACAATGGGTATAGTATCTCAACATGCAAGTCTAGCCTCGGTTTTTGCAATCAGCAATTATCAGTTATGGAAACACGGATATCACGAGGCATCGACTAATGAACAACAAAAAAACGTACTTGCAAGCAGCTTAATATATGTATAAGCATATACACGCACAAGAAAACCACTAACAAGATAGGGACGGCTCACCCTACCTGGAATTGGAGTGCTCGTCCACATTCGTGTTCGTTCCTGACTTTCGATCATTTGTCCAAATCCAGTGCACACGCTCGAGTCCCTTAACAAAAACTATTTCCGATAAGAAATAAACTCATAATTTCAAATTGTTCAATTCCTTTATAAATTACCAATTTATCTCTAACCAATAATTATTGGTAACCATTCCCGAACAATTCATTTAACGTAATAAGCTCATTTGGGATATGGTGATTGTACTTCTTTCCTTAATGTAATTCGGGTCAACCGAGTTGACATTTTTACTTAGTGTTTAAACCTTAAGCAAAAAGATAAATATCAATTACCATTCCCGAATCATTACATTCCTACCCTAATTTTTGGGATATGGTGCACTAGAGTACTTCGAGCGACCTTGTTCCATGAATCTTAATTGACTAAATAAAATCCATTATTTTCATTATCGATTTTTCCTTACCCTTGTTCACAACATAACTCATTTTTCATTAAAGGTCCATTTTCATTTATCAATTTCTTTCTATGTCCCATCACATAGTAATTCTATCGAATTTACTATGGACACCCGATATATTCCAACTGTTTCGGCATATTTACTTACAGAACCAGAAACAATCTCAAACCACCATTTCCAATCCAATTTATTATTCTCAGAACCACAGATTCACAGTAAGCATACTCAACCAAATCTCCAATTCAAGGTTACAACACCAGGTTATTAACTCATCCGGATTTACTTTCTTATTCAAACATAAACTTCCAGCAACCAATTTTAGACTTCACAATGTCAATCAATCAATATCGACCCAACCAAACCATCATTGTTACTTAACTTCCCAACATCACCAGAAGAGAAAAACTTGATTCAAGGGTCGGTATATACCTTGGAAAACGAACTCAGTTTCCCGGAATTCCTTGCTGAAACTAGACTGATGATGAACTAATGATCCTGCTGCCAATAACCCAACAAGCTTTACAATTTCTCTTCTACAAGTGCAGTCAAGACGAGAACCAAGCCCAGAGAGGCCTGCGAAGTCGCCGGCGCCGAAGAACATGGCGGAGCCAAAGCCAACCCAGAAACCCAATTAGTCAAAATTATCATTCGAATTGAAAAACTAATTGGTCTAACGTGTAGAGAAGGACGAGGGGGTCGATTTTCATACCACATGCTCCCAATCGGTGCCCGGAGTCGTCGGAATTTGCAGAACTCGCCGGAGAATCTTCAAGCTTTAGATCGTCGATTCTCCTTCCTCGTGTGATGCATGGATGATCCAGGGACACGAGGTTGTCGACGACGGCAAGACGAAGAGAATGGTGCCCGTGCGCCGGCCGGAGATCGGAGAAAGTGGAGGAGCAGTGGTGTTACGACAGTGATGGTCGAGTGCGGTAGCTGTAGGCGGTGCATGTCGACAGTGAGGCTCGGGTTTGGTTGGTTTTGGGTGCTAGATCGATTGGTGGTGGAGGTGACGTTGTGTGGTGACCGGAGATGGAGTTTTCCGGTGGGTGCAGAGGGAAGAAGAGAGAGTGTGTGCAAGAGGTCGAGAGGGAAGAGAGAGAAAGACGCGGCTGGAAGTGGAGAGGGAGAGTGGGTTCTAGAGTTTCCATGTTGCAATTTCCCATTTATACTTATGAGTATGAAACGACGATTTTACCCCTGCGATGAATTACGAAACTCTTCTAGCTAATTGCTTTCGATTTTGGCTCGTAACTTTTCTTTTTCTAGTCCTTAGTAATATCTCGACTTCGCCTAGAGTCCAAACTCGATTTCGTTAAACTAAAAATTCAAATCTTCCTTACAACTCAATTCGCCTTCCTTTCAAATTTGCTTCGACGAGCTTTGCTTCAATGAACTTTATTAACCTTCTAGGCCCAAAATGAAGGACTCTGACCCCAACTTAAATTATAAGGCCCAAATCGAAGTCTCGATACCGAATTGATCTCCAAGGTTAATTTTGCACTTAAATCATTTGGCGAAAAATCTTATTGGCGAAAAAAATTACCTTCAAAAATTTTCGAGGGCTCACACTTTTCTTCTAGTGCTCTTCCCTCTTCCTCTACTGAGCGTTTGAACCCGAAGGTGGTGGAGATGAGGAACCTGATTGCCGAATTTGATAGGGATCTTGAAAGTGTAACGAGGGCAATGAAAGAAGTTGTCTACCCTCAACAAAAGGTCAATATATTACAGGGGTATATTCAGGAATTCTTGGCAGTGAGAGCTAGATATTCTAACATATATGAAAGCTTAGAGGATCATAATTATCGATTCTTACATGGTCTAAATTTAAGGATGCGAGAAAGGATGACAATGAGCTACTTTAGACCTTGGCACAAGGTTGTTGAGGAGGTCGAGAGGGTTGACGCATTCTTGGACGAAATATACACTTTGCTCGATGCAGAAGGCGAGGGATGACCACTTCCTCCAGAAATTCAAACAATCAAAGACCGTATCGATACTGTAGACTATCATAGGGAACTAGTATTTTATCCCTACCATCCAGAAGATTCAGACTAGAACTTGTGTTAGCAGGACGTTTGTGGTCACTTTGTTAGACCCCCTTGTCTCTAGTTGCTTTTCGAACTCTTTAAGCTTTCCTTTGCTTGTTAAACATTCCTAGGTCTCATCTCTATTTGCTTGGTAATATTCCTTATTTTAGACTTCGATGTTCGTTTTCTAAAGAAAAATTCGACCTTGATGAAAAATCTTGATTCAATTACTGGACTGCCCACTTCGAGCCTTGTCTTGCCCGACCTATTGATCTTTGATATGAATTAGTTTGGTCAGTTAACTATGGATCTGGAAATTTTCAACTCTTTCTATCGTGAAATAAATTCTGGGTGATTTTTCAAAGTTTGGTTTGCAGTTGATAAAATATCTCAAAAATCTGGCAGCATTCACAAAACGTTGTTGAGATTTGAATCTTATTTTGAAACAAAGACACCTACTCTCCTACACTTCCTATCCTTTCCTTTCTCGGACCCAAACAATACCCATACTCTAACCCTATTAGCTATATATTGCCTCATTCAATTCCTTTTAGGAAACACACCATTTCGTTCATTGAGACTAACTTCCTTTTTGTTTGACATTCAAATAGTTGAGGTTTCCCTCACGCTTTCTTTCTCCAACTCTTGTTCCCATAACACATTTGTACTTAGTAAGAGTGCCTTCAAGGTAGGAAATGGGCTTTATACCCAATCAAGATCTAATGGCAAATAGGATCGTCCTCGATAGTTTAAATGTCTTCTTCCCTTCCAAATTGTTACGCTGCCTATATTGTCACTTGGTTTTAGGTGGTCGTACTAGACCTGGTATTAGGTAAACTATAGGCTATTTATGGAGGACTATTGGCAATCGGAAATGAAATTTTAGGATGTCATGATGTTACCCACTTGGAGGATCAACCTATAACTTCTTGCGGCTTGTGCAGAATTTCGACACTTGGGATCAAAAATTGAGGTTGGATCTGCATGGTACTCACAATGCTTCAATTGATTTATGATGGTTAAATTGACTTGAGTTTTTACAAGTAACACATTCCTTTCTTTTTCACTCTTTGCTGCGATCACTTTCTCACACTCTATCTTCCACGTTAGTCGTCATCGTCATTAATTGTTCGTCTAATAGCTCTGTTTCTAAGATGAAGACTCCACTTTTAACCACTTCAAGGGAATACACAAGCAACTGTATGAAGTGTCACTATAGCTGAGAAGTTTTGGGAAGTTCAAGAATAAAATGTTGTTGGCTTACTAGGGAAGACCGTGAAACTATAGCCGTTTGAGTAAAGCAGCCTACATTTTCCATCGCACATCGCAGTTATGTGAGATAAATGGATCTCTAAGACTTACGTATTGGGCGCCGAAATTGTGCTTCTAGTTATCGTCTGACTACATGGTGTTACAACTATACTGCTTACTACGTACTCATAGTTATGTCTACAACCCTAGTACTTGTTCGTCGCTAATGGCGAAAAATGCATGATTTATACTCTAGGATAGTACGTGAGTAGAGTGTTATTGGTAATGAAAGGTGCGACAAAGTGTGGTGCTTCGAATTTAGAGTTCTAGTGAGCAAAGTGTAAAGACAAGTGCAGAGATTCGAAAATGTGTTCTCCAACCCGAGTTATTCCAGCTAGGTACTTCAGCTGAGATGTTTTGGAAACACTTCTGTATCTTAGTTTGGTACTTAGTTTGCAGTAGCTTACATTAAAGACCAGTCAGACTAGATTGATCATGTCGATAACAGGTCATTCACCGACCACATAATCCATCGATTTCACCATTCTATATCTATGTCGTCCAGAACCAATCACCGCAAACTTAGTGTCGACATTTTCATCCTAGTGGTACTACCGCTTATGTGCAATCATTACATTGAGTCTACTGGCTGCTATGGAGAATGGACGAGTGCAAACTCAGATTTTTTCGGCGAATCCTTACCGGCATTTCCAGCCAATTTTCGGGTTGATTGAGGTATCAATCTTCCTCCTTTCCTTGACATCTACGTTTTTGAACAAAATCATGCATTATGATTTTAGACGACGGCATAAGTTCATCTTCGAAAATGGGAATTCTGTTCTCTTCCATAATTGCTTATGTCAGCAACTTTGATGGCCCGTGACTGCGAGTCTGAACCTTCATACCAATACCACTCCTTCATGAAAGTTTCTCGGAATTGCGTCTACTATGCTTGTTAAAAATTGACGATAATCTAATAGTTAGATTATTCTTAATAGAGGTAAAACCGCGCACTGTTCAAGGAAAATCCTGGACTGATATATATAGTTGCAATTCTGATACTAATTTAAATTCTACGACCTCTTTCCCTCAAGTTCAGTTTCTCCTTGTTATGGGTCTTGTTCCACTTTGTCATTGAGTTCTTTTGGTAGAGTCCCTACTCTGTCTTTGAGCCTGAAATCACAAGATTGACAATTGGTAATTAAACCAAACAATTGGGTTTCTTCTTGTTAATTTGAAGTGACAGTAACAAGTCACGTTGCCATGAAGTCTCGGCAATAAATGAAGTGCTTGCCTCCTATCTTGGCATGATACGTTTCGTGCATGGGAAGATATATCTAGGTGATGGGCTGAATTCTTCTTAGCTTACTTTTTGAAAGCGATTTTTTTTAGAGGCAGAAATTTCTTGTGAAAAATTGCAAACCATTTCATGGGGGCCATTACCCAAACATTGGAATATCTCGATGGATTGCATGACTAAATGGTAAATTTGTTTTCTCTCATCAGTCATTTGGACGAGTGGTATCATACCCTCTTTCTGGTATCCTCTTCTCTACACGAGTGATGGCCCAACCGGCCGGCGGACCTCCATCAATACTTTTATAGAGAAGGTGCAATCAACAGATATGGATGGCACCCAAATAAACAAACTTGAAGTGATGGACTGGTGGAGAGACTTGTAGTACCACCACAAGACCACTTTGGAGTTACGATGATATGACACTTTCCAGCCATGCTAGTTTGAATTTTGAGGGCGAAATTCTTTTAAGGTGGGGTAGCAGAGTGCAGACCCCGTGAAATTCCGAACGTCACTTTTGGACGGGATAGTTTTTTTTGCGACCTTTGTTTGGCTAAATACTTTTGGAAACAGTTTGGGCTTGGGCCTTAGGCCTTAGGCCCAAAAAAATAGTTTAAGGTTAGAGTCCATAATTTACTTTGGACACCCAACAGACGGGTATGCTAGTGAACCTAGCCCAATAAGTTAGTTGACCTTTGACCGGAACATCTCCCTTGATCCAATAAGGTTCTTGTAGCTCATAATAGCATCCTTGCATAATTTTGAAATTTACTTGTGCGTGCGTTTACGATTTCTCATTTTACTTTATTTCTTAACAATTGGTTGAATTCCTACTCACCTTACCAGACGCTTACTGGTCAACCATCCCTCCGACTTTATAAAAACACTATTTATTTACTCCTTATGTTTTTCAAACTCGAGCAAAATTCCTACAAAACTTACTTTGCCATTTTTCTATCTAAATATAAGTTTGGTGAGGCCTAATCCTTATTTGGTCTTGCCAACACTTTAATTTGAGTTTTCTTGTATTTACTTATTTTACTTTTATTTTCCCCATCATTTTGGTTTTTACAGCCTATTATTTTTACCCCAATTCTTTTACTTTAGCTGAGCCTTCTCCTTCACAGGCAAAACCCAGCCTTTCTTCTTTCCTTGTTGCAGATTGTGAAATAAAGGATGACATGACGCAACCACATACTTGGCAATTGGGACCAAACATTATTGGTTTTGGATACTCCTACAGTTTGCTAGTCCTCCCATCCTATGATTGAAAAATAAAACATATTAAGTTGACCATGCCCCTCTTATCTGGTAAGCTAGTTTGCCTATCTTAATATGAAAGTGTAAGTAGCCTGTACAACATGATATCTCACCTCTTCATCACACTCAGAGCCTTCCTCAGCCGTCTTGTCAACCCATATATAACCTATTCAGTAAGGGAATCTCTGAAATCCAGATGAGTAAGTGTCGCGATGTCTGTCATAAGGGTTATAATTGATAAACTCATAGGACAGTCATAATTGTAAAATAAATCATAACTGGGGTATCTCACATTTCCCTTGCAACACGTCCAATAAGGCCTTTCGCTTAGTATCTCATGAAACCATTGGTGCATCATTGTACCGTTTCCTTCACAAAGTGGGCATCTAGGACTCTCGTCTGGTATTGATTTGGTAAGTTTTTCACCTCTCATATCAGGGCATTCTTCTACCATAGGTCCCCTTGCAACACGCCGGATTTGACCGCATGTAGGACACCATCTCCGAATAAGACATTTATCATCCTCGCCTAATTCTCCATCACCAATGAATTGTTTACAGCATTTGTAGAATATCACTTATACAACTCTAAGATAACAAGTAGTTCAAATATGGCATCGTTTTAGTTCAAAGTGAATGGCTCTTTCTGTAATTGGTAAACTGCATTCATGAATACTACTGGCTGGTTGCAGTCATTACATTCCTTAATGTCTACACACATTCTAATATATGACACAACACACCCATATATATCACTAAGCCTGAAGTCTAACGAGCACGAATATGAAAACCCAGTATGTGGATGTGAAATTAAAACACATTTACAGTGTTTACATACCCGTCAAATGTCTTATCCTCAATGGACGCCATCTTTGACAATGTTGAATCTGCAATTCCTTTTGCTCGATAGCAGTTGGTTGGGGAATGGGACCAAGACTAGGGTTTGGAGGATGATATGGGCTTTATTCTGTCAAAGCCCAATGTTTATCAAACTTCCAATACTACCCAACTCTTATGATACTCCAAAATTAACTTTATAATTGATGTGTCAAAAAGGTAGAATACCAATAATTGTATATTATATTCTGCATGTGACATTACGATGTAGTCCTTGTACAGTACATAACCACTATTATGTCTATAATGAGGGTTATGGAAGGAATTACAACAAGGCTTCCAAAAAATAATTTCATTCGGTAACAACATCACTAGCATTATTACATGACTAAACCTTGATTCTCAGACGTATCTAAAGAAAATTACTAACTAAACATCATTTTAACAAGTGATATGGTAGATGGCGTGAAAAAAAAATGTAAAAGCAGGGAAACTATTTGAATAATTAGACATCCTTCAAAAAAAAAAAACCAATCATCTAATTAGACGAACAAACTATTTAAACACCCAAAACCAAAATAGATTAATTACATCTCATTTGATAAATTACTAACCCTTGCATGTGATAAATATGGCGTCATATAAGGTTACACTGTTCCCCCATCATTATCGCATCTCAAATGTTATAGCACATAGGGTGGATGAACGACGTTGATTATCGATTGAAATAAATCTCATTAGGGTTTCACTCAAACGAGCAATGGTGCCCAAGCAAGATTGGTTTTGGGGGGACAAGCTAAAAGGTTTATATAATCGAGACGTTGCTGATGTCATGAACAATATAATGAGACGTGGCTGTAGGATCTTCACTCACCAATGGTTTGTGAATATTAAGGCATGTTTGTGGCTTTGGGTATTTACTCAAAGCTCATGATCTAGGGTTTAGTTCCTCTCTTTCAAAATGCAAGGGTATTTATGAGGTAACGGCACATCGACTCCACTTGTCTGCCTTTATGCCCTCCGAATCTAGATCTTAAAATCAGCAAGGAGATCGTCCAAAATATTGGTTGTGTCAGGTTGCAGGAGGTTTTCAAAAGTAAGGATATTGTTCTCTACATTACCCAATGGACCCTTTGATTTGATTTGATCTCATTTGATTTGAGTCACCCCTTTTTCTTCTGTTGAAAGTTGAAATAATTTATTTTCGACTACGCAAGTTGTTCATATTTTGCTCTTTGTGGATATTGTATTCATCTATGTTGTTGACTTGGTGTGCAGCTATGAATTAAACTCACTTGCAATTTATTAATCTTGTTACTGTTTCCAGAAGTTGCTAAATGTGGTAGTTTGGTTCTTAGGTCATCTGGGTTCCTTAAGACACTAAATCGCCATATTGGTTTGGTAGCTCTAGGTCTAAATGTAGTGGGTTTGGGGTGGTTGTTTCTATAGAGTCATTTACTGTAAATTTGAAATCTGCAGTTGGTGGTTGGGACGTAGATTTTTATTTTTATTTTTTAAAGGATATACCCCTTCACAAAACAAAAAATCTTCTACAATCAGAACTTGCTGAGTAGTCTAGGTTGTGGGGACCAAATGATATATTTTAGGGTATGCGAGTATTATTGTTGGGTCGGCAAGAAGACAAATGGGTTTACGGTTTACATGGTAGCCTGAGTAAACTGTTGAAGCCCAAATAAGTAGATGGATTTTCGGGAATATTATGGGGCTCCATGTTTGGGCTTCGTGGTACATTCTTTGACTGGTTTATTTAATGCAGGAACCGGGAAGCAATATGGATGGTGGAGGACTCCCATATGGGACTGCAAACGCTGAAAGAGGCAAGAGAGCCAGTGAACTCGTAATTGGAGACTTGGTGACGCATTCCAACCCGCCGAGTTCTCATTCATTGTTGCAGATCTGTCACCAGAAAAGGTAGCTGCAGCAGCTGAAATAGGCTATAAGAGTCTATTGGATATTGTCTGCGACACCCTTGTTGGGCCCGTTTGGAGGATGATGGCGCAACACATCAATCTCAGGGACCACACAGTGTCTATTCACTGTCGCAAATATCCAATAAACGAGGAGGAGTTCGGCCGTGTTATGGGAGTGAGTGATTGGGGTTCAGATTTTGAGTTGGGAGCTGCCACAGACGCAACTGAATAGGGGCTGGTTGTCGATGACCTGTGTGACAGTGCAGGTAGGATTTAGTATTGTCTTTTGGAGGAGATTGTGAGGGAACGTGATCAGGTTGACGCCACTTTTCGGATTGCCTTCGCCTTGCTTGCACTAGGTCTAGTGTTGTGCCCCAGGATAATTGACGCGATTGACACCTCTATGCTACTTCCACTGTTGGAAACCTGTCAGATTGTGAAGAAAAATTAGGCCTTGTTATGTGTGAAAAGGTTGGAAGAAGACGTGATGAATCAGAGGGAATTTGGGGACGGTGTGGTTGGAGGATGCATATTGTTTCTGCAGGTTCTTTACTTTGACAAGGTCGGGGAGGCAACCTTTCACATCGATAGGTCAATTCTATCATTGTCTACATTAATGTATTCACAGACTCACTCATGTCCCGTGATCTTTAATTGCAGCTATGCCATCTTGACCATTGCTTTTACTTTGACCATTGCTTTTACTTTGACAAGATAAGCAAGAAAGGAAGCACCACTGAGTTTGGGTTGTTCGACTATGTTGTTCCGGAAAATGTACCAAAGAAGATCAATGGTCATGATTGTGGCATATATGTCATACAGAATATGATGCACTATCAGACCAATTGGGCTAAAGGGGTAAGAATCTGTTAGATATATTCAATGCTTGTTAATTGAGGTCAATATGGTGTATATGTTTATGGAATATGCTCAAATGAGACTCGGACAAGATTGATGCCATATAATCTATTTCTCATGCAGGCCAAATCAGATGAGCTTCGATCAAGTGTGCTTCTGTATTGTCTCAAATCCCCTGCTAATGAGAGAGCCAAATTTACCCTAAGACAAGCACAGGCATTTGCTGGAGAGGAGGGAAGTTTCAAATAGGAGAAAATCCTGGCTGTAATTGGATCGGAAGGAGTTGAAATGTTTGAGTTTAATGACATAGGTGATGAGTTGGAAGTTAACGAGGGGGGGCACTATAGTGACAAAGGGTTATTCAGGCTGTAGGAGGGAACACGGACCTGAGGGGAGGCTTTCCTAAGGGAATGTTCTGTGATTAGACCTTTCATAGTCTTTTTGGAGCTGTTGTGCAAATTATATGTTCCCGCCACCGAAGTTTTTTTTGTATGTTGTGATAAGTAGAGAGCGTCGTTGATGAAGAAGGGACATCGGAAGTAATCTTACTGTTCGATAGGATGAATTAGGACAAATAGGTAAGTTTCGCTCCATTAACATCATAGCATGCTTGGATGAGTTAATGGATTTCTGTATCTGTTGTTACACAGAGGGAGAAAGGAAAGCTGCATCCTACTTTAATGATCATATTGTTAATTCATCAACCTGAAACTAGGAATGTTGATACTCTCCTAAACCGTATTATATATCTATGTAGTTGACATTTGATCTAACCAACGGACATTGGTTGAATTTAATGTGTGGATTACCACACAAAGTAAAGCTCTGTAGCCGTTAGCTTAGACATTATTATGTCTAATTCTTTTTTTTTTTATGACAAATTATCTCTACAAAATAACTATGGAATGTTATCAACTGTTACCCAGTGCGTGTTCACAACGGTCATACCACCAGGCGGATTTTGATAAATCAAATGTCTCTTCCACCACAGGAGCCTCTAATGTCATACTTCTATCTAATGTTCTTGCCTGCAAAATGTCGAAGACTCCACCTGTCCCCACTCAATGACTTCACATTACCTCTTGTGATATGGCAATACATTCTTAAGTACGTTACCGCAGATGACTTGCACATAATACTAGAGTGTAGGACGGTTTGTAAAACTTTTCAGAGGCTAATTGATGTTTGGAATGTTTATTCGTGCATTAACATGGCCGGAATATGTGGTCTGAATGATATTCAGTTTCCTCTCTTGAAAGTTACACGTGTCTTCTTTGCTCAACAATGCTTAGAGGCGAATAGCCCGGAAGCACTATTTCATCAAGCAATCCAAACCATGAAAAAATCTGGGAACATTACGACGACGATTCAGTACTTAAAAATGACATGCACAGAAGACACAATCTATAGAGGTCTCTAAAGATGGATTGGCTACCACAACGTGGGCTATTATGTGTTGTGCATGCTACATCTAATTCATGGAAACCATCGGGTTAAAAAGGATAACGTGGATGAGATGCTTGGCTGGTTGAATTGGAAGATCAGTTGGTGGGACGCAGAATTTTGCTGGGATAAAGCTCACAGATAGTTGAACAGTGGTTCCGAACCAACACATGCCGACATCTTGAAACACATCCCTCCCAACTATTCTTTCCTTCCAGGAAAATGTACCTCATGTGGTTCGTTAACGAGGATAGGCTGAATGTTGTGATGTATGCAAGTGCTATGTCGAGGCCGCAAATTTCTATTGTCAAATGCGTTACTGGGCAACAGCACATCAAAATATGATGGATTGGTTTGACCATGAGCATGCCAATTAGTCCATGCATTGCGCGTCAAACTTCCCCAATGATGCCGATATGTTAGTATTATGCCCATTTTTTAATATTTAGGTAATTCTTATATGTTTCTGAAGCATGTCGATGTTCACAGTCTAAACTCTCATATGTAGAAATTCATTTATTGCTTATACTTATGGACATATCCGTCGTAGGGACTTGACAGAATGTTAAGTTAGGGACTTGACAGAATGTTAAGGATGAGCATCAATCGGACAGAAATTGTAACGTTAGGGACTTTTCAGATTAAATGAGAATTTCTGGGACTAAAACGAAAAAGGGTCAAAGTACAGGGACTAAACATAATTTAATAAAAAAAAAAAAACATATAGTTAAGGTTGTTGGTTCATGATTGATTTGTGTTAGAATGCCTATATGTACTGATGTGTTTGATGAAACATATATATTCCTACTACATCCGATTATGTTAGTTATTTCATTGTCTTCTGTGTTTTTTAATTTTGAGTTGTGTTAGTAATTTCATTGCTTTATGTGTTAGTTATTTCATTGTTTTATGTTTTTTTGTTTCATATCTGTTTATTGACATTAATTGTTAACATCTATTATTGGGCTAACTGTGTTTATTGTGTATTGCATGTCATGGCTCCATCTGCAAGCACATCGAAAGTTGTTAGATCTATAGCCTTAAGGATAAAGGCGGTGCAGATGAAACGTACTAGAAAAACAGTCTCTGAACCACCTATTACTTCTCCAAATCGTAAACCTGCTACCCCCAAGAAGGCTGAAGCAAGACTGATAGAAGTCAACAAGGCTACATTCCCTAGGAGAAGTCCGCGAAAACATAAAGCAAAGCAAGCTGCTCAGTCCAGCACTGATGCGTCCGCAAAGAGAAGTATGCCACCGTCTACAGCAGCAAATTCTAAGAAGGCTATGGCAACAAAGAAGTCGTTCTCCAGTCTTAAGTCTGCAAAGAGCAAGTCATTCGAGGATTCTGATGATGATGACAACATCACTGATGGATTGAGGTTGCTTAAGTGGAGGATGGTAACCATGAATCAAATTACTAGGCGACTAATTCGAGGAAACACTATGCCAATAATAGCTTCAGACGACAGATGATATCAGTCGTCTGATATGCAAATTATCTGTAGTCTATCCAGCTGTCATCTCTTATGGCATCAGACGACAGATATCCTCTGTCGTCTGTTCTCACTCAGACTACAGAAGTTTCGTAAGGCTCTGTCGTCTGAACAACCCAACTTTGAAGGATTTGGAACTTTCTGTAGTTATTAATCACATACAACGACATATTAATGTTGTTGAAATGAGGTACAAACTACAGTTTTAAAAAACCTCTGTCGTCTGAAAACAAATAAGAACACATATATATGTTGTCTGAAGTTACCAAAATAAAGACTTGTTTGACAATCTATCGTTTGAATGCATTTTAACGACATTTAATTGTTGTTTGTAAATCACTTATAATTGGGTAAATTAGCTCATCTGTCGTCTAAATAGTTGTAAGACTTTATTTTTATGTCGTCTGTTTTGTATTCCAACCACAGTTTTAAGTTTTTATGTTGTCTGATAGAAAATAAAACTTCGCATTTCTGTTGTTTGATAATCAATTGAACTTCAGTTTTATGTTGTCTGATAGAAAATATGCTCATCTGTCGTCTAAATAGTTGTAAGACTTTATTTTTATGTCGTCTGTTTTGTATTCCAACCACAGTTTTAAGTTTTTATGTTGTCTGATAGAAAATAAAACTTCGCATTTCTGTTGTTTGATAATAAATTGAACTTCAGTTTTATGTTGTCTGATAGAAAATAAAACTTCGCGTTTCTGTACAGTAGTCATCAAAAAGGCAGATTAATTATAAGATCAATTCCTCATTGCATAAATTAACCCACCAAAGTACATTGCATAAATTAACCCACCAAAGTACATTTCCAAAGTACATTTCCATCAGTAGCATAAATTGGATATCAGTACGCACTGCAGTAAAGAATAACCCTACATCTCCAATCAATATTCAACATTGTGGGTGACAGTTGTAGGAGGGCTCCCTGTTACTCCTGACCCTGATAACCTAACCTCCAGGCCATTTTCTGGTAAGACCTGCAATTGTTACATCAAACGAAGGCGATGAACTTAGACCAATTTATTCAATACTGAAAGGCCTCTCATGCATCAAAGTGTAAGTTAAGTACCTTGACAATAGGTTTTTGCACCAAAGTGGACTGGGAAGCAATTGCAGTCATATAAAGGGTTACATGTATTTGTTGAGTCCCGAAGCTGCAAAATGCAAACTTCATTGGTTATCTGATGGACAATATATTTTCTACAACCAACCTAGTCATTACACATTATTTCTACAAGACTTAGAACACTCACTTGATGAACTGCTTCCTCAGTGAACGGGAACCAGTACCGCATTCCCACATAGACATTCACCGGCATGTCCTTTGATTCCAAAGCCATTTTCAGTGCATTTGCCTGTATATCACGTAGTAAACAAACTTTTTACCACAAAAATTCATGAACAGAACAGACTCAGCCGCATTATATCTACCTGCTCATCTGTCATCTTACACAAGGGTGAACCACCTCCTATAGAAGCATACCCTTCCTTGTTTAACATCAACCCCTGCAAAGATCAGATTCAAAAGCATCAATAAACAAAAACAAGATTCAGTAGACTGCAAAACAATGCATTATGAGAGAGACCTTCAGAGCCGTCAAGAATTTTGAAGTACCACTCTGAGCAATGGTACCAAGGCAGTCAATGAGTTCCTCCTTCGTCATCCCAATACCAGTATCCCTAAAATTCAGACACCAACATGTCAATCATCTCCACTAATCCATCAAGGAACAAAACAGAATTAACAATCAACTCAAACAATTATCATACAACCCTAAATCAGAAAACAATTATCATACAGCCCAGTAAGCACACACAACTAATCAAAAATACAACTACATATAATTGAGCCCAGTATTCATGTATACCTGTGTATCTAAATTTATATTTCTATATGAGGTAAAATTTTCAGTTAAAATAATGTCACTTCCTAGCTAAAGCACTATTAGAGACATGATTTGTAGATAATTTACACATATTCAAGTTCCCAATATTAAAGCACTAACCATCACAGGAAAAACACATTACCTTCAACAACTCATCTGTACCACAACCAGACAATAATTGTACCTTTTTCTTATCCTCTCCTGCAAAATTATGTGATAATAAGTTATATTGATTCATACCTTAATTTGGCTAAGTGCTAAAAGCTTCAACCCAGTCATATCTAAAACCTTCACACACGTGGTGATAGGTTTACCATACTTCTTCAATGCAGAGGGCTGCAACCAAATGCACATATCAGAAAATGACTTGAGAAACTTTAGACTCCAAGATCTAATACTAACCAAAATAACACAATCTCAATATTCATTTATTTGAATGTGTGACTGCACATAGTAGTGAAACTGCAATGAAAACAAACACCTATTTCATAAGGAGCCCATGCATCAAGGTGAAGAGGTAGAAGCACGCAATTCAAATTCAGAGCTCATAAATAAACCACTATTATGTACTTCATACAAATTCAAAAATCAAAAACACAAATCGTAACACATAATTCCCATACATTAGGTACTAAATCTGGAACTATTAAAAATCGAAACTTGCACCAAATTCAATAACTTATTGAACCCAGAATTACCTCTTTGACCAGTAACCATGCCGTGGACCTATAACCTGGTCTTGATGACATAAAAAGGGCAGATGAACGTAGCCACCATAGAACCTGAAAAGATCAAATTTTTCAATCTCAAAACAATTCAGAAACGAAGAGAGTTTCATCAGATTCCCAAAGCGCCGAAACTGCTCAAAATAGCTTCACAGATAGGTGCAAATCATCCATTTCCAACTTCCATTCTCAAATGCTTGAGAAGAACAACTTACAAGAATCACTCATGCTAAAACGATTAATTATTGGAGATAGGAACAACTTACATCTGTCACCACTCACCAAGCAAGTGAATCATGAACCCAACAGACAAAACCAAAACAAATGAATAAAAATTGCACGCTTACAGGGAAGAAAGAAAAATGGAAGAGATTACTAACCTCAACTTGTCTGAAGGACCAAAGCGATGCTTAAAAGCAAATGACAATGCATTTGAAGGCAGAGAAATAGATGGGATAAAAGACAACTCCTCATCCTGTTATAAATTCAAATGCTTACCTTGAATAATACATAATGCTTACCTTGAATGAGTATCGTAACTTCAACTCCACATAGTGAACTACTAAAAGGCGGCTACTTTTCTATTTGTCACTATATATACATATACATATGCATACTGGAACAACCTGTAATACAGTGCAATCACATCAAAGAACAAATTGACCGATGGAAATTCAAATGATGAATATTGACTTATCAAAACTCAGCAAGACAAATCATAAATGATGAGGTATGTTTCAGAGAGATCAAATGTTCAAAAACTGAAACAACTGTGCAATAATACTGAATCCTCAGAGCAGTAGAACTCCAACAGATACATCCTCAACCAATCTTAGCCTCAGAGTCTTTACTGCATCTAGTTCGAGTTACTTGCTAAGATTTTCAACAAACAAAGAAAGCATGTCTAAATGGAATGGCAGGTCGCATATGACAGTTAAAAGCTAGTGTGTCCAAAAATGCTATATTTGACTCACCAAACCAGTAGAAGGGAAAGAAGAAGAGAGTTGAAATGCATATCCAGGGTCAGCAAGCTTGGCAACCATAGTCGCCTCTCCTTGTTGTGCCTAAGGACAACATTAGATATAGATTATGAGCACATAAAAAATACACCAATTACAAGTAGAGTGAAATGGAAGCAGAGCTAGAGTTAGAGAGAGAGGCAAAGGAGGCACCTTGAGATCATGGGAAGCACGGAATTGCAATCTGGGACCAACATCGACGGAGCTATTGAGGAGGGTAGACTGATCTTCGAAGTTGTAGTGAATGGAGAGGTATTGAGAGATAAATGACACATGAGGCGGAGACACCTCGCCCTTGTGGTCGTTGTTGAACGACACCTTCAGCTTGGCCAGGCTATCCAACAGCTTGCAAGACACCTTGTGGAAGAAGACCGACGAGTCGCTGTCGAACTCCGAAGTCACTCGAACCGAAGGCCTTTTAATTTTGGAGGAGAAGCAGCTCAGTATGGGATTCGGAGTCGGAGCCAGAGTCGGAGTCAGAGCTGACCAGCAGAAGTGCTGAACAGGAGGTCGGGTGTTAGAAGGAGAAGATGATGCCCTAAATCTAAGAACAAAAATCAACAAATACACAATTCCAAATCAAACGAGATTAGTAGAATCACCAGCTAAAGTGTATCGTCCTCGCACCGGAGAGCCTTTTTTTGCTCCGCTTACGACTCCCACGGCCACCATAGTGTGCAATACCAAAACCACACTGAAACATTAAAACCCTCTAAAACGGAAGCTCAATAACGAAACCCAGAAACCAATTCACCTATAGAAGCAGCCGGCGACGATTTGAAGCTCCGAGAGAACTCCAGTTGCGGCAAATTGACCCTTCTGGGCGTGCTTGGCTATATCTGGGTCTCTGTCGACGTCGGCGGTAGTCGAGACAGCAGATAGGACTCGGAGCTCGGGCGAGAGAGAGAGAGAGAGTCTCTCTGAGAGCGAATTGAGGCTGTAAGAGGGAAAAAGACTGAAGCCCTAATTTAGTGGGAAATTTGGCACACCAAAGAAAAAAAAAACAGAGGGAAAAAAATTAGGATAGGCGCCAACATGTTATTTGATTTCCGACGGCTGTTTTCTCACTTTTCAGTTTTAAAGATTTTTTTTTTTTTTTTTAATAAGTTTTGCGACGGCAAAAGAAAAAAAGGTCCCAATTGATTATAAAGTTACTACGGCAAATATTTTCCGTCGCAAATAATAACTCTTAATCGCGACGGAACATTTTCCGTAGCAATAGGGTCTCAATTGCTACGGCAATTGATGCCGAAGTAGAGAGGCGAAGCAATTGAGGATTTTTTTAGTAGTGTTATTTGGTGTCCTTGTATCCGTTTTTTCTAGTAGTGAAACTTCTATACCCAAAACTTTCATACCCAAACTTGCTTTGCCGGAATCGCAGGAGGATGAGAGTGTGTGTGAGCTTAAGAGGGGTGAAAGGGATTGAGGGTGGATTGAGGGACTGAGGTTCATGAGAGTGAGATCGAGCGTGCGCGAGGAGGGAGATTGGCTGAGAGTCAGAGGCGGCAAAACGAGCCCGAGTTTTTAGATTTAGGGTTGGTTCTTTTTTTCTTTCAGCTAAGGGAAAGGAGCCCGAGTTTTTCTTTTTAGCCAAGGGAGGGATCGAATACTTTAGATTAGCAAATTAGCTTTCAGTTTCCCGTTTACTCAGACGACATATGAATGTAGTCCTAATTTTCCACTTGTTTCCCATTTACTCAGACGACATATGAATGTTGTCCTAAATTTCCACTTTTTCATGCAAATTTATCAGTTCTTTCAGACGACAGATATCTGTCGTCTTAATTTTCTAACTTACTAAAAAGTGAAATAGTATGGATTCTCATGCTATTCAGACTACATAATTAATTTATATGTCGTCTAAAGAAGTTTAAAAGATTCAGACGACAGAAAACAAAAATTCTGTTGTCTGAAATGTGTCGTCTGAAGGCATTATTGGCATAGTGAAAGAAGCTAAATGTGAATTATAATGCTGATGAGGACCAATTGGGAAGGCAGCTAAGGAGATGCAGTCCTACATTGGGGTGTTGGCACACTCCAAGATCCCAATATCTATAAATGATTGGAGAAATGTGACTTTGGATGAAAAAGACAAGATTTGGAATAGTATTTAGGTAAACAATTAGTCTATATATAAGTTGTTGCTAGCTGTTCACTAATTTACATTTCGTTATGTTTATTTTTTTCAAAAAACACTAATTAAAACTATGTTACTTTGTATTCGTTAATGTGTAGGATGCTTATGTGCTGCCAAAAGAATGAAAGAAATTGGTGATTACATCAGCCGGCCACAAATGGAGTTCAAGAGCAAACTGACCTACACAAATTATTGTATCAATTTAAAACCCTATCAATGTAGTAAGAATAAGTAGGGATCGTTCTCAACCGGGGAGTATGGCCTAATTAATTCCTGAAAAATAAAACATTAGTAAAACAAATTAAAGAATAAATATACATATTATTCATGAAAATGCAAGGAAGGGGATTTATGATTTATTTAATTTAACAACTAAGTAAATATATACATGTGTGACACATCAAAACCATAATCAAGTAGAAATATATGAATGGAACGAATTTAGATAGAATTAACTACTACTAACACGTTGGCAAGGTTTCAAACATCAAATCACGAATCTAAATATGTCTAAGCATAGAATCAATCAAGAACAAAGATGAACGCATACAAAGTACTTTTTACTTCCCTTAATTAAATTAACTAGATGAACGCACCATAGTCAACCATATTAATCATGTAATCACTCGTGGTAGCTAATCACTGACAAAAACATTCTCAACGCATTAAGAATCATGGAAGTTTGATCAATTCAAGTCAAGAATACAAGTTAGAACGCTAATTAAACATGCAAGACTCATTGTTAATTTACCTAAGTAATTTTAGGTTTTCACTGAAATTATTAAAGCCTAGAACGCTAGCACCTTAATATGGATTTAATTACATTTATCAACCTAAGTATGCATCCAAAGATCAATTCACACATAACCACTGGGATTGAAGCTCGAAATTAACAATTATGCAAGAATATATAGAAATCGCAACTTTTCAAATTAAAAACCTGAAACATGCTTCATAGTATTCGAAAATCACATCTCTAAAATCAATCTTTCATCAACCATAGAAATCGCAAAACATAAAACCAAAACAGAAAACAAAATCTCAAATTCATAAGAAACCGAAATTGTTTTACAATCCAAAACCGAAAACATAAAGTTTTGTTCATGGTTACACTTTTTGATCTTCAAGGACTCAAGAAGCTTCAAAAGTGATGGAATGGATGAGAGCTACGGCAAGATGCTTGAATGGATGAATGGATGAATGGATGCTCACAGCCTTGACTTGGAACTTCTTTGGATTGTTGCCGAAACTTGGAAGAGAAAGGGGAGTGTTTGTGGCTTTTGATTCTGAATTTTGTGGTGTGTTGAATGTCTTTACAAACCTCCTTTATATAGTAAACGGCAAGGGCTAGGGTTCCCTTGAATTTCTCTTGAATTGCATCACTTCGGCCAATAGAAAAATAACATATGAATTGGAGAGCAAGCAACCTCTATTTTGCCGAATTCTTCCATGTATGTAGACTCAATTTCAGCCTCCTTGTATGTAGAGTCATAAGTCAATACTTATTCTTCTATTTTCTCACATAAAATCCCATGAAAATCCAAAACAATCCCATAATATATTTGCCGAAATTCCTTTTATTATTCCTTCAATTTCCACGGAAAAATGCAAGTAGAATGGGCCAATGACTCCTCCAAGACGTCAAGAAGGATCTAGAGACTCATGTGTAAGTCACACGCTTTAAACTTCGGGCCAAACTCTCCTAAAATGGGCCAATTCAAAATCCATTATCAATATTGCCGAAATTCTTCGTTATTCTAGAATAATCTTGAACTATCTTTAGTCATCTTCAAGAAAAAGCATCTCCTAGCCTTACCAGGTCTCCTAGCAGCATCAGGACTCCTAGTGTCTTTAGGTTTCCTAGTCCAACTGGGACTCTGTCATTTCTTCATTTTCGAACATCATTTTTCCGAGCTCATTCCTAGTTGCATTAGGATTCCTACTTGAACTGGGATTCCTTCTCCTAGTAGAACTGGGAAAACTTCATTTCTCCATTTCTGATCATTTCTGCACAAATAACTCCTTGCCTTCCATTTCCAGACTCAAAACTACCTAAAAACACAAAACAAGTTAGAAATGACATTGTTAAGAGAATAACTAATCAAAATTTAGAGAGCAATGCACTAAAAATGTAGTAGAAATTAGTCTCAACACAAACTAACCAACTGGTACATTATTCCCTATATGGATTCTCCTGAACTTTTAGAGTTCCCTCCAGATGATTATTGATCCATTGAGGTAGATGAATGGAATACATTCGTGGCTGATATTACTTCACAACAATTTCAAGTTTGTCTAATACCATACTTAGACTAATTTGGAACAGTTTATGCATTATTAGTTATTGTTTATGCAAATACTAAAATATAATGCATAATTCTACATATGCTTTGTAGGTACTCCGCAAAAAGCAGAGAATAAAGAGGAAGGAGAATAAGTATCCTCATTGAATGTCACAGAAAGGATATGCTAACTTCCTGGAAGAACTAGTCAGTATTTGTCTTAGAAATCTATTTACAATATATTTGTTATTCTTTTCAGTTTACACCAAACTGATCATGATGTCACGCTTATCTCTTCATATTTATAGGCTGAAAAAATATCGATTGAAGAATTGGATCATGCTACAATGTGGATAAAGGCCCGGCAAGACAAGAGTGGCAACTTCAAAGGGCCAGCAGTGAAGGAGAAGGTCGAAAAAATTGTAAGTTCAATTTTTCGTATTTGTTTATTACTTTTAGCTTCTTCTTCTTTTTTTTCTAGGTTTTGCATCCCAAGGATAATTTTTGTGTACAGTGATTAATGTCTATATCAGGAAAATTTGAAGAGGAAAGTGTCTGAAGGAGAAATTAACCCTGAAGGAACAGATGATGTTCTGACTTTGGCGTTGGCAAATCCTAAGTAGGGTACGGGGTGTTGGTGGCTTCGTCAAGCCTTATGCATATTTTCATTTACCTAAACGCCAAAAGTTAAATGTAGAAGATAGTGTCAGGGTAAGTGTTAAGAAGATAGTAGCAGAAGAGAAAGAAAATATCATTGCTCAGGAACGAGCCAAATGGGAGTTGGAGATGGAGCAACAAATTGCTAGGAAAATAGCCGCTTGGGAGGAAAGGTTTCAGAAATTAGAAGCGAAGCTTGATGGGAAAGATATGCCAGCTAACTCACCCAAACCTGTGACACCGCTGAATGATTTAAGGTCTGGCCAGGGCAGCTGTTCAAGGCAACTTGACAAGGCTAGTTTGAAAGTTATTGAAATTGCAGCGCCAAAACTGCCAAGAAGAAGTTAGATTTAAGGGAGGACCAGCAAAAAGTAGTTAAGGAGAATGAAGTCTTTGTGGATGGGGAGCTGAACATCAAACTAACCTCGATTATTGAGGAGGATGTTAGGAATAATTTAACTCTGAAAAAAAATGCAGTTGTGGAGCAAGTGCAAGTGCCAGTAACTAATCGCTACCCTAGCTTTACTTTCTTTTTCCTTACAATTAGTTTTCTTTTCTTTTTCTGTACAATTACATTTTATAAACCATATTGATGATATTGCTGCCTCAAATGTGACTAATGCTTACATATTTTTTTTGTTTGCATTAGGTTCAGTCCAGCATATTGTCCAGTCAGGGTGTAAACTCGCGATATATTCATTGGACAACATAGTGGCTGAAGGAACGATCATTCAAGTGGATGTTGAGTCCACCAAGAAAACTATCCATAGTGTTCCATTGGCTGTGGAGAATGTCCGAGTGTCGATCACCAAATTTATTGTTGCTAATGCTTTGCTACCAATTCCTATTAAAGATGAGATTTTGTTTGTCCGCGATGCAATTAGTACACGCGTTGCTTGGCCTAGAGACTGGGTTATACCCACTGCAGCTGATGCAAAGGTAATATAGTTTGCTTAAATTATTTGTCATTTTTAACCTTTTTATTCTTACCAAAATGACCATGTGAGCTGCTATCTTATATGATATAGAAATACTAATCGTGCAATGTTATTTTTTATATCAATTGCAACAAGAAAAGCATAAAATTGTGAGGAAAAAGAAGGATACGTACGTATGATATTCCCATAAGAGGAAAAAAAATTCTGCTGAAGAGGTCAAAATTTTGCTGAAGACTATTAGAAAACCAAAAATCAAGAATTAGAATTAAGGATTAGAGATAGTAATAGATTCCCTTGAAGAAATATCTAAAACTGAATGAAAACTTACTGTCTGTAGAAGAGATGGAAAAAAATTTGTAGGTCTTCTATGAAAAGGTGAACCCAATATCTAGGCAGTTTGGAGTTGATAAGCTTTTGCAAGAGCGATGACAGAATCCATAATCAAAAGTGACAAGGGAGCAATTGATGTTGAACTGAATGTGGAGAGAGTAGTGCTATGTTCTGATGAACGTGGAAGAACACAAACCCAATTTTTTCCTTTTTTCCATTTTATCAAATTTTTTCTTGTTTCTGTAATTTGACAATTATGTCCTTAAATAATCAAAGTTGGGGTTTGTTGTTTAATATTTCAAGGTTATTTTGGTACATTTTTTTCATTTTTGGATAACAAAGCCTACTTTCTTAATATGGTAAAGCTATGGCATGTTAACATTTCTCATACATCAACTATTTTTACCCCTCTAAGGACTAATATTACTTTGAGGACTAATATTACTATTTTTAGGACTCATATGGTAAACTAAGAAAATTTACCACTTTAAGGACTCATGTTACCACTTTGAGGACTAATATTACTATTTTTAGGACTCAAGTGGTAACTACAAAAATTTACCACTTTAAGAACTCATGTTACTACTTTGAGGACCAATATTATTATTTTGAGGACTCATTTGACCACTTTTAAGGTAATTGTATGCATGTCATACGTTAACACATTGTAGAATTTTCCCTCTTAATAATAGTATAGATTCAAACAAGGAGTTCAATTGGCCACCCATTTCTCATGGGCAAAGCTATCAAAATATAAATTCAAAATTCGGATCAGATATCTCAAGAAGAGATAAGAATGAAGTAGCAGAGTGCGCGTTCGATTTCATTCTCAGTGTCAAAGATGAAGCCTTTGGTCAACTTATCTTCATGATCTTCGTAAAATGCAAATTTCAAATTCATGCGTATCCAACCATGTAGATGGTTCAGCACCTCCTATGTAAAGAGCACAAGGCTGCACAAAAAACACAAAAAGAGAAATAGAGAAAAGAAGTGAGTCAAATTTTGCATCACAGTATGGCATCGTTCAAGAGGAAACAATAATGAAGAGTTCTAGTTATCTAGAGATGACAACCCAACCATAGGAAAGCTTCATATTCAGGTAATGATAGGACCAAAAAGTGTGACAATATTATTGAATATGTGCTGATTTGAAAGTTTTTCATTCGCCTATCGCGTAACAATCAACACGATCATCAAAGATGGGAAGTATTTACGTCCCGGTTTATCGTACCTCGGGGATTACGAGCTAGCTAAGAATCCTATGGTTCTAGGTCACCGAAAATCACTTGCACAAACAAATAAAACTAGAAAAAAAATGCTAAACAAGGCACCAAGCCTCGTTCAAGCATGACTTTGCATCACACAAAGTCACAAAGACGGCCTTGCACGCAAGGCCTAGATAGGGCCGTGAAACACACAAAAGTGCTTGTAATGCTCATGCCCACATGGATTTACAAATGAATGGTAATGGGAAAGTCACAATATTTTTGGATTTTCATAAATGATAAATAAACTAACTAACTACGACATAAAAATAAGATAGATAGAAGGATGGGATGCATCGCACCAAGGGTCCCATGGAATTCAAGGTTCACCACACAAATCTAACATATATGGAATGATGATGATTAATTCAAATGACGCTTCAAATGTTTTGTCGGATTTCCATTTAGCATTAAGAGGTCGAAAAGAAAGCTAAATTGATTGTCATAAAATAGTAGTCAAACCCTAAGCAAAAACAAGAAGAAGAAGAATACTTAGTTTTTGGCTACCCTATACTAGTCTCAAACCTTATGCCTTGTTGGGCCATAAGTGCTCAAAACTAAATGCTTTATGTTTCGACAATCGATTGTAACATACTCTAGCAACCATCACCACAAATAATAAGGTCGAAAAGAGTATTTGTGATAACAATTACCCTACCCAACAATTCCGAATACTATTCCGACAATCAAGGGTAATAATACTCAAAATTGGGTGACTTGAGAACCACAATCTAAGAATCCAAATGGAAATAGAGATATGCAATGGGCAAATTAATTCCACCATACTCATGCCAAAATTTAAATTGAAATATAAATTCCCCAATTTAATATTCCAATTCCAACACACCAAACATAGATTAAGGAGGGGAAAACCTAAACCATACATCTAGAGTGAAGAAATTAAAGCAAGAGCACATAAATCATATGAATAAACATCAATTTTATTAATTCCTCAACAAAACCATATAAAACTAAACTTGGGTTTCAAAACCCTAAAACCATGAGAGATCACACACAAGGATATATCAATACACATCAAACAACACCATAAGCAAGAAATAAGAGAGAGAAAGAAGAGGGAAAGAGAGGAGAAATCCATGAAATTTAAGGCAAAGCTTGTCACTAGCTATTGCCATAACTTCATGGCTTCTCTTGCTACCCTTATGAAGCCATGGTGTAGAGATGGTGGCCTAGATACTGGAAATATGTGTGCCTCCTCCTTGTGCAAGCTTACATGTGAAGAATGGGGGATTGAGAAGAGAAGAAGAGGTGAGAAGGGAGAGGAATCCCAAATTCGGCCAAAAGGCCTAGGGTGCTGAAAAATGAGTCTTCCCCCCTTGCAATGTGTGTGCAAAGGTGTTTAAATACCCCCTTGGGTTCAAGGGTCAAGATTAGACTTGTACCCTAGATCGAAGGGCTCAAAAACAAGTAGAAAAATGGTAAAATGAAAAGACTAAAACAACCTAATAAAAATGTAGAGAATTATGAGATTAGAAAACATTTTGGAAAATAAAAAGAAAACCGAAGGGTAAAAATATAAGTGAGTGTGTGCCTAGTGTGAACACAAATAAATATCTCCATCCACATGTGTGATGTGTGTGAGGTGTGTGATCCACTAATTATTATTGTCATTACATCAATTTTGAATTTGAAATTTAAATACAAAGATGTAATACAAATGGGTTTGGCTCTTCACTTGTGTGCTTCATTGGTCTTGGGCCTGGATTTCTTACTATTGGGCCAAGTTGACTTGGTTGACTCGATGGTCAACCAGTTGACTTTTGGTCCTTTAGTCGGAGTTGACTTTTTGCTCAAATTTGCTGTGTTTTCTTCTTTTCCTCTCTTGACCATAATTTCCTACAAATGAAGAAACAAAGTAATACTACGAAATAATACTTGAGTATTCCCTAATTTCAAGGTAATTAGGGCTAGAAACACACGTAAATTGCGTGTAAATCATGTGCCCCATTTTAGCCTTGTTTCTCTCTTAAGTTTCGTGTTTTGAGTCATCGAGTCCATTTTAAGAGTCTGTAGAGTGTTTGGCGTGAAATATGCAGAAAACGCAAATTCATGAAGAATCCTAGCTGGATCAGGATTCCTCAATGGGAGTATTTTTTTGAAATTAAATTGTTTTAAATCTTTTTATTTTCTCTAAAAGAATTTAATTTTGCTCCCTTTATTAAATCAAGTTGACCAAGCAATGAAGAAGGGAAATAAAGGAGAAAGACGTTTTCAGTTGAGGAATAAAAGAGAAAGATGTTTTAGCTGAAAAATAAATAAGAGAAAGATGTTTCAGCTTGGAAATTAAAGGAATTGCCCCATTATGAGAGGAGTTAAGGCCATAAAGGAGACGTTTCAGTTGGGAAAGTCAACCAACGCTCCCCTATAAATAGGCAACGTCCAGAACATAATTTGCATCACTTCCCAGCCAAGATCACTTCCCAGCCAAGATCATTTCCTGGCCTATCACTTCTTGGCCAAAAACCATTCCAAGACTACCCAATTCACTCCTCAAACCTCCATCTCCTACAAGACCGTGACCACCATCCATCCATCAATCGACGAAGCTCTTAGGCGTTGAGTCAAGGACGCTCCACCACCATAGCAGAGACAAGTTCATCACCTTGTGGCTAAGCCGCTGAGGAAAGCTTCAAAGTGTAACTATGACTCTACTTATAATTTTTGTTTCGGTTTTGTGTGTTTCAATTTGCGAGTTGTGTAATTGGAGACATGGAATTTTCAAAATATTTTTATTAATATTTTTGAGATTTTCAGTTTATTATTGAGTTAATTTCGAGAATTCTTTTATGATACATGTTACAATCTTGTGCCCTTTTACGTGTTTAGGTAATTTTCAGAGTTAGGTTAATAAGTTTGCATGCTAGAATAACGGTGAGAGTTCTTGTGTGTTTGCTTAATTTGCCAAGAGTAATTTTTATTTGTTAAGACGCTGAGTTAAACAAGTAGTAATTAGTTCTAACGGGTAGTAAAAATCATGCTTTAATGATTAAATGATTCTGGAAATTACGTGTTAAATTCTATGTGTAATGGTTAATTTGCACGTGTGAGTTGATTCGAGGGTTAGATAATACTACTAGTTAAGAGAATTACGCTGAGTGTTTTTGAAAATTAGTAGTATTAGGCTTGGTAAGGACTTTTCCGATCCATGCCTATATTAGAATGAATCAGATAAGTGGATTGATCCGCTGAGGCTTTTCATTGAGCTCTTATCTAGGCATTAAAGATGGGCACATTTTTTAGCATGTTGAAATGGATTTTTGTTTTTACACTTAGTAATTTCCGAGTGGTATTGGTCTAGGTTAGGGAAGTCGATCACTGTATATAGTTTTTTTTGTTTTGTTTTTATTTTAAGTAGATTAGAAACCAATTCAAAACCCCCATTTTATTCTTTTATTGTTAATTGACCTTTTTGTGTAGGTTTACCCTACAATCCCTGGACTGAACGATCCCTGCTTATCCTATACTGACAACGAACGATCCCTGCTTATCCTATACTGACAACTACATTTTGCAGGGTTAAATTGTGAGGTTATTTCAGCCACATCAATTTTTGGCGCCGTTGCCGGGGATTGTTAAAATCTCTTGCACTTAAAGTGTCATCGATTTTGTTGCATATAGAATGCATGCTAATTTTTGTACTACACTTGTGGAATGGTGACAAATTGCGATTTCGGTTAGGCCAAGCTTTAATTGTGATTTAGTTTAAGTTTTATGAGTGTTACAAAATTAAGCATGTCTTTTATCATATTGTTGTACAATTTGTAGAAGTTGTTTTTTTTAACTATATTTTAAATTGAATGTGTTTCACTTAGATTTTTTTTTTCAGCATGTTGTAAATTGTATATTGTAAATTGTAGAATGAGTGTTTTTTTTTTTTAGCATGTTGTAAATTGTATGTGTTTCACTTCGATTAATATACTTAGGTTATGAATTTAGCTAAATACTTAATTGTTGTAAGTGTATAAAATTGTATGAGTAGACAAGGGCCCTTTTGTTAATATTGGCCTAAACCCTTCATTAGTACCTTGCTCAGGTCTCTTGAGGTTGAGGGCGGCCTTTATTAGCACTTGGAGAACGGTCTAACACATAAGTTAATTTCCCAGCTGAGTAAGGGGCGCATACGGATGGTGTCTTAGGTTGAGAACCTGGGTGAGGGGTTCAATTGGATCTCAGAGATACTATAGAATGAGCCTAAACCACTATGTGGGAGTAGCCGATAGGGGCCTAAACCTCAATGAGGGAGTAGCCTCCGTAGTATCACTAAAATGAGTCATCCCTCTCACTTACCTCTTAATCTGGCCATTCGGCCTTCTGAAACAAAGGAAAGAGACTTATGTCTGGGCGACTATCCCTATATCGTATCTCACCAATAGTAGCGGTTTCTATTGGGCTCGACTTACAACTTGGAATCAATTGAGATATTAGCTAAGTTTATAACAAACTTAAAAAATAAAAAAAAAATAAAAAAAAAAAAAAAATGATGTGTGACCTGCTTTAGGTATATCGAATTAAACATGACTTTGTCGAGGGTAGCTGTTCTATAGTCCCATTGCACAAACGAGGTCCTCTGTTCCAGTACCTAAGTATGTAAATGTAAAAGTAACTTAGAAAGTAGGAAACACATAATGTTTGTATTTCGAACCTTGTATATGTTACTAACACTTGATTTGGTCTTAAAGGTCCATGAATGTCCACTGTCTCTGATAAGACTAAGGAGCTCTTTGAAAAATTGGAACATGCTAGGCAAAGGGCAGAACTCACTTTTTCAGACCGCTCTCTTCTAGAAAGGAGGGATTCTCAGGACTCTAGCTATTCAGGTTATAACTCCTCAACTAGATCAACCGAGGAGATCAACAAACCTGACCATTCTGAAGAAGGAGAAGAACAAGTCTTGGAAGAGGAAGAAGAGGAGGTCACTGAAGAGGAAGAAGAGGAAGAGCACGCCCGTGTTGAGCAAGTACAGGCACCAATGGCTGAGACTATTAGGCAACTGTCTAATCCTACAGGTGGGGGTGCTGCGCTCTTATGCATTGCCTATCCAGAACCAGGAGAGAGGCTTAATGATGATTTTGAGTTAAAGAGTGGGTTTCTACATCACCTACCCAAGTTTCATGGGATGAGTAGTGAAGACACCAACAAGCATCTCAAGGAGTTCGAGTTTGTCTGTGGGAGTATGTGCCCTAAAGGAGCTGATATCAATATCTTGAAGATGAAGGCATTTCCCTTTACTTTGGAGGACAAGGCCAAGACTTGGCTATTTGAGCTGCCTGCTGGGACTATCAACACTTGGGATAGGATGAAGGGCGAGTTCCTTACGAAGTACTTTCCTGCCTCAAAGGTCACTGTTTTGAGGAAGCAGATTAGTGGAATTACGCAAGGACATGAGGAGAATTTCTGCAAAATTATTGGGACAGGTTTAAGAGCCTTGTAGCATCATGCCCTAACCATGGGATGAGTGAGGGGTCCCTCCTTACCTATTTTTATGAAGGACACACCCCTAATGAGCGTGGTCTGTTAGATGCTGCTGCTGGAGGATCCTTTATGGATAAGACACCTGCTGATGCCAAGGTGCTACTTACTAATCATGCACTAAACTATCAACAATATGAGGGGGTGCTTTCCTCTCAACGGAGGGTACATGAGGTGTCCACTAACTCTGCTCTTGAAGACAAGGTCAACAAGATGTCTACTTTGCTGTCTCAAGTCTTAAACGTTAATGGAGGAGGAGCAATGGCTCAAGTGTGTGGGATGTGCTCGACTCAAGGGCACCCCACTGATAAATGTCCCCAGCTTGCCTCTCCAGAAGGATGGGAATCTGTTAACGCCCTAGGGTATCAAGGAGGTCAAGGAGGCCCGAGGTACAACCCTTACTCCAATACGTACAATCCTAGGCTCAGAGACCACCCCAACTTTCGTTGGGCCAACAATGATAACACCTTGAGACCACCTCAAGGCCCAGGTCAGAATTCTCAGCGCCCACCAAGTTTGTTTTTGAGGCCTCAGGTACCTCAAACTTTTGGTATTCCCAATTCTGTCTCTCCACCTCCTGTTTCTAATACTTTGAGTGCCCCTAATTATGATGAACTGTTGAAGTCCCTTGCTGCGGGGCAACAACAACTTAACACGGCTACTCAAGCTTTGGTTGTAGGACAGGCGACCCATTCAAAGGATATTGCAAAGCTCAAGAATCAAATGGGCCAAGTGGTGGATTTCATGGGCCGGATTGCTGAAACAGGGAAACTTCCAAGCAACACAGTGCCTAACCCAAGGAATGAGCATGCCAATGCCATCATTACTAGGAGTGGGCGCGTACTAGTTGACCCTCCTAGAGCCCACAAGAAGGCCCAAACGGCCCATAATGAAGAAGAAGACGTTGTGGAGGTGTCTAAGAAGGATGTTGAGAAGGACCCAGCTACATCAAGGGTGGAAGTTGACTTGCCCCAAGCTGAGGCACCCAAAGGTACAATTCCTAACTCTAGTGGTTTAGTTAAGACTAACCCCGTTGTTTCTATTACTTTCCCAAGCAGGTTTGCCAAGACGAAGAAAGATAAATCTGATCAAGAGATCTTGGAAATCTTCAAGAAGGTTCAAGTGAACATGCCCTTGATCGAGTGCATCAAACAGGTGCCTAAATACGCCAAGTTCTTGAAGGAGCTGTGCACCACAAGGAGGCAGACAAGAGAGAATGAGGTGGTGAAAATGAGCAAGACGGTATCAGCCGTTATCCAGAGGAAGCTACCCCCAAAGTTGAAGGACCCAGGGAGTTTTTCTGTTCCCTGTATCATTGGTGACACCAGGTTTGAAAATGTGATGTTAGACTTAGGGGCATCCATAAATGTTATGCCTTATAATTTGTATGTGTCCCTAGGTCTAGGCCCTCTTAAGAGGGATAATGTTGTCATTCAACTTGCTGATAGGTCTAACAAATACCCTCAAGGGTATGTTGAGGATGTTCTTGTGCAGGTAAACCATATGATATTCCCTGCGGATTTCTACGTATTGGACATGGAGGAATCGCCCCTAAATACCACTCCATTACTTTTAGGGCGTCCCTTTATGAGGACTGCAAGAACTAAAATCGACGTGTACAAAGGGACTCTCACCATGGAGTTTGATGGTGATGTTATACGCTTCAACATTGTTGAAGCCATGAGGTACCCTGTTTCTGATTTGAAACCTTGCTTTGCTATTGATGTAGTTGATTCACTCGCGCAGGTTTTCTCTGAAGCAATGGTTGAGGATGAATTGGCTCTGACCCTAGAGGAGGGGGTCGGATATGATGTAAATGGGGAACCTATCCCCAAGGTTGAGTGGGACGTATCAAGACTGTGGCCTCACTGGAGGCTCAACCTATAAAGAGGTCAATTTGCTATTTGTCAATTCCGGTTTCTACTAATAAAATGCTACCCTCTATTGTTCAGGCACCCAAGTTGGAATTGAAGGTACTCCCTGAGCATTTGAAGTACGCGTACCTAGGAGAAAAGAAGACCCTCCCAGTAATCATATCATCAACGCTGGAGGTAGAGCAAGAAAGAAAGTTGGTGGACGTGTTGAAGAAGCACAAGACTGCCATTGGTTGGACTCTGGCAGATATCAAGGGGATCAGCCCAACCACGTGTGTCCACCGGATCCTATTAGAAGATGGCGCCAAGCCCACAAGAGAAGCCCAAAGACGTCTACATCCGCCCATGATGAAGGTGGTCCAAGACGAGGTGATCAAGTTGCTAGATTGTGGGGTGATCTACCCCATTTCTGATAGTAAGTGGGTCTCTCCAGTGCAAGTGGTGCCCAAGAAGTCTGGGGTGACAGTGGTGAAGAACGAGGATAATGAGCTAGTGCCCCATAGATTAGTCACTGGTCATAGGGTATGTATCAACTACCGGAAGCTGAATGCCACAACGAGGAAGGATCATATGCCCTTGCCTTTTATTGACCAGATGTTGGAGCGCTTAGCGGGCCATTCCTACTATTGTTTCTTGGATGGATATAGTGGGTACAAACAGATCTGCATAGTCCATGAGGATCAGGAGAAGACGACCTTCACATGCCCCTTTGGGACCTTTGCTTATAGGCGCATGCCCTTCGGCTTATGCAACGCACCAGGTACTTTCCAAAGATGTATGCTTTCCATTTTCTCAGAATACATTGAAAATATTATTGAAGTCTTTATGGACGACTTTAGTGTCTTCGGTAAAGATTTTGATACTTGTTTAGAGAATCTAGGATTGATACTTGAGAGGTGTGTAGAAACTAACCTTGTACTGAATTGGGAGAAGTGTCACTTCATGGTGACACAAGGAATAGTGTTAGGACACATAATATCTAATAGGGGCATTGAGGTGGATAAGGCTAAGGTTGATCTTGTACGTCACTTACCCTCCCCCACAACTGTGAGGGAGGTACGCACTTTTCTTGGCCATGCAGGATTTTACAGGCTGTTCTTCAAAGACTTCTCCATGGTGGCGAGACCTATGTGTGCCCTATGGCAAAAGGATGTGCCCTTTGTGTTCAATAAGGATTGCAAGAAGGCGTTTGAAAAGCTCAAGGAGTTGTTGACCACGGCCCCCATCATATGCCCTCCGGATTGGAGTCTACCCTTCGAGCTTATGTGTGATGCATCAGACTATGCTGTTGGAGCTGTGTTGGGCCAGAGGAAGGATAAGAAGCCCTATGCTATTTACTATGCTTCTCGGACCCTCAACGATGCCCAACTCATCTACTCTACCACTGAAAAAGAACTCTTAGCTGTAGTCTTTGCTTTAGATAAGTTTCGTTCTTATTTATTGCACTCTAAAGTAATTGTTTACTCTGACCATGCAGCCTTGAGATATCTGATGATCAAGAAGGAGGCCAAGCCCAGATTGATTCGATGGATCCTGTTGCTTCAGGAGTTTGACCTAGAGATCAAGGACAAGAAGGGCAGCGAGAATGTGGTGGCTGACCATTTGAGCAGGATAGTACATGAGGAAGACGTCCAGCCCCTACAGGAAACTTTCCCAGATGAGCAGCTCTTTGGGATAGAGGTTAGTGTGCCCTGGTATGCTGAAATAGTTAACTATTTAGTCACTAGGACATTTCCTGACACACTTTCCAAAGCTAGTAAGGATAAATTGAAGAAAATGGCTAGGCACTTTATTTGGGATGAGCCCTATTTATGGAAACATTGTAGTGACCAAGTCATTAGGAGATGTGTCACAGAGTCTGAGCATAGGTCAATTCTGTCATTTTTCCATAGTGAGGCTTGTGGAGGCCACTTTGGGCCTCGTAGAACAGCCTTGAAGGTCTTAGATTGTGGATTTTATTGGCCCACTATCTTCAAGGATGCAAACTTGTTTTGTATTTCTTGTGATAGGTGCCAACGGACTGGTAATCTTGGCCCAAAAGATCAAATGCCCATGAACCCAATAATAAATGTAGAAATTTTTGATGTTTGGGGCATTGACTTTATGGGCCCATTTCCCTCGTCTAATGGTTGTTTATATATACTATTGGCTGTGGACTATGTATCAAAGTGGGTGGAAGCAAAAGCGACCAGGACTAACGATTCAAAGTGGTTGCAGGTTTCTTGAAAACTAACATATTTTCCAGGTTTGGAGTGCCACGTGTGCTAATCAGTGATGGAGGTTCTCACTTTTGCAACCGTACAATCGAGGCTTTGCTGAAGAAGTATGGGGTAACCCATAAGGTGTCCACGCCCTACCACCCTCAGACCAGTGGCCAAGCAGAGGTATCCAACAGGGAGATCAAGAGGATACTCGAGAAGACAGTGGGCCCGACAAGGAAGGATTGGAGCCAGAGATTGGATGATGCGTTGTGGGCCTACAGAACGGCCTACAAGACGCCTATTGGGATGTCTCCCTTTAGGTTGAACTACGGAAAGGCATGCCACCTTCCAGTGGAGCTAGAGCACAAGGCTTGGTGGGCTGTCCAGAAGTTCAACATGGATTATGATGAAGCGGGCCTACATAGAAAGCTACAGCTAAATGAGCTTGAGGAGATAAGGAATGAGGCCTATGATGCTTCATGGATCTACAAGGAGAAGACAAAGGCCTACCATGACAAAATGATTCGCGGAAAAAGCTTCCAAGTGGGCCAGAAAGTTCTGTTATTCCATTCCAGACTTAAGCTATTCCCGGGTAAAATTCGTTCTCGTTGGGTTGGCCCATTTATAGTTACAAATGTGTTTGCTCATGGTGCTGTAGAGATCAAGAGTGAGAAGACGGGGAAGGAGTTCAAGGTAAATGGGTATCGTCTCAAGCCCTACTATGAGTCCTTGGTGGGGCACACATTGGAAGAGATACCCCTCCAGGAGGCACCCCATGACATGTGAACAAGGAGAAGAGTCCAGGCTGAAGGACTATAAATATTAAGCACTGCATGGGAAGCAACCCATTTCAATCGAGGCTGTGGAGGAGCCATCAACGAGAGTTTGACATTTCTATCCCTTCACTTGCTTAGGTTGAATTGTACTTGTGTCTTTGTTTGTTGTTTGTTTATTTTACCCTTCCCTTATTTTCGTAGCCCCCCATATTTAGGGTCTATATACCATATTTCTTGCCTACATTGAGGACAATGTAGATTCTAAGTGTGGGGTGGGTTTATACCTTTATTTTCAGAATATTTTCAGTTAAAAAAAAAAAGGTTTTATAGTCTTTTTGTGTGTTTGAGTCTTAGGATGCCCCTAACGTCTAGGATGAACATGTCTTTGAATTCATGGCTGAAGGTTTTCACAATCAAAATAGGACTTAATTGAATTCTGTGGTTAATCGACATTGTGATGCTTGTATGAAGATTTGAGATAGGATTGTAACTTGGTTCATTAAGCATGCTAGGATTAAGTCTGATTCATTTGACCCTAAGTGAGCTGTTGAGCAAAAATACTTTCTTTTCGAGTGCTTAATTGATAATTCTAGAATTTCGTGGCTGTATTTGCAAAACCTCATCATTCTTGGAAATCCAATGATCATGTGCCATAGATTTTAATGGACTAGAGAGTACTAGAACTCGGCTGTTGTGACTGTCAAAACTTGTATGCCATAATATGCACTGATCCTGGATAGGATAGAAGGCATTAGGGTAACCACCATAGCCAAACAAGCATGTGTCCCCAATTGTGCCCGTCGTGGGACTCCTTAGAATGAACCCCTTTGAGCCTACGTTGAAAACCTTTGTTTCATCACCCTCACTACCCTACCATGAGCTTAGTACAGGATATCTCTACCCTTGTCTTAGGGACTTAGTAGAGCATGACATAGTATGTAGGGGTGACGATGAAAGACAAGTGTGGGGTGGGGAAAATCCAAAAAAAAAAAAAAAAAAAAAAAAATTTGCCGTAAAAAAAAAAGAAAGAAAAATGAAAATGAAAAAGAATGAAAAAGAAAGAAAGAAAAGCGGCAAAATAGAAGAAAAATTGAAAAGAAAACTCTTGGGAAATTGTTGAAGTGTGGTTTTGGACTTTCAAATTTGTAGAAGGCTCAAAGTTGAATATTATGCCTTTGTCCATTCCCATGTTGGTTAGAGTGAAGGTTTGGCCCAAAACAATGATATTTGGTCTACAAAAATGAACATAAGGTGGTCCTTATATGCTCTGCTAGGTCCTTAGGATTTTTGTATCCTTAATCTTCATTTCGAAAACCCTAGCTTAGCCCCATTACAACCTTTTTAAGTGCTGACTTGATCCTTGAGATGGGCAGTCTTTGGTTAGTGGAGTCAGTACGCAGTCGAGCTTATGGTTTAGGTCCATTTGTGCACTTAGTCATTTCATGAGGTCTTTAAAATTCTTCACAAAATGCGTTTATTGATGAAATATGCAAGCTGTTTGTTGCCTTACAATTTATTCTCTTGCATATACTTGAGAGTGAAGCTTTTAAGCATAGCCATTTCTGAGAGAAAAATCGAGAGTATGCCCTGTGAGTTTGGATTGGACTTGTTCGAACATGCTATCATTCACTGTTTAACTTAAGTTCTCCATATCTTGCTTAGTCATATGAATGTCACAGGTTTATTAACCATGGAATTATCTATGCAATTTTGATTAAGTGTTTAACGTGAAAGCCATGAGTTTGGAGTCTCTGAGACAACAGTTAGGGGAACTAGAGTCATTTACTTGTTTTTTGTCGAGTCGTTGTTTTGTTTTGTATTTTTGTTTTGCTAAGGGACTAGCAAAAGCTAAGTGTGGGGTAGTTGATAGGACCAAAAAGTGTGACAATATTATTGAATATGTGCCCCATTTTAGCCTTGTTTCTCCCTTAAGTTTCGTGTTTTGAGTCATCGAGTCATTTTAAGAGTCTTGTAGAGTGTTTGGCGTGAAATAGGCAGAAAAAGCAAAATTCATGAAGAATCCTAGCTGGATCAGGATTCCTCACCGTCATGCAAATCTGTGGACCTTAAGATAGAATTTATGGGAGTATTTTTCTGAAATTAAATTGTTTTAATTCTTTTTATTTTCTCTAAAAGAATTTAATTTTGCGCCCTTTATTAAATCAGGTTGACCAAGCAATGAAGAAGGGAAATAAAGGAGAAAGACGTTTTCAGTTGAGGAACAAAAGAGAAAGATGTTTTAGCTGAAAAATAAATAAGAGAAAGACGTTTCAGCTTGGAAATTAAAGGAATTGCCCCATTATGAGAGGAGTTAAGGCCATAAAGGAGACGTTTCAGTTGGGAAAGTCAACCAATGCTCCCTTATAAATAGGCAACATCCAGAACATAATTTGCATCACTTCCCAGCCAAGATCACTTCCCAGCCAAGAACACTTCCCAGCCAAGATCATTTCCTGGCCAAAAACCATTCCAAGACTGCCCAATTCACTCCTCAAACCTCCATCTCCTACAAGACCGTGACCACCATCCATCCATCAATCTACGAAGCTCTTAGGCGCTGTGTCAAGGACGCTCCACCACCATAGCAGAGACAAGTTCATCACCTTGTGGCTAAGCCGCTGAGGAAAGCTTCAAAGTGTAACTATGACTCTACTTATAATTTTTGTTTCGGTTTTGTGTGTTTCAATTTGCAAGTTGTGTAATTGGAGACATGGAATTTTCAGAATATTTTTATTAATATTTTTGAGATTTTCAGTTTATTATTGAGTTAATTTCGAGAATTCTTTTATGATGCATGTTACAATCTTGTGCCCTTTTACGTGTTTAGCTAATTTTCAGAGTTAGGTTAATAAGTTTGCATGCTAGAATAACGGTGAGAGTTCTTGTGTGTTTGCTTAATTTGCCAAGAGTAATTTTTATTTGTTAAGACGCTGAGTTAAACAAGTAGTAATTAGTTCTAACGGGTGGTAAAAATCATGCTTTAATGATTAAATGATTCTGGAAATTACGTGTTAAATTCTATGTGTAATGGTTAATTTGCACGTGTGAGTTGATTCGAGGGTTAGATAATACTACTAGTTAAGAGAATTACGCTGAGTGTTTTCGAAAATTAGTAGTATTAGGCTTGGTAAGGACTTTTCCGATCCATGCCTACATTAGAATGAATCAGATAAGTGGATTGATCCGCTGAGGCTTTTCATTTGAGCTCTTATCTAGGCATTAAAGATGGGCACATTTTTGTAGCATGTTGAAATGGATTTTCTGTTTTTACACTTAGTAATTTCCGAGTGGTATTGGTCTAGGTTAGGGAAGTCGATCATTGTATATAGTTTTATTTGTTTTGTTTTTATTTTAAGTAGATTAGAAACCAAATTCAAAAACCCCCATTTTATTCTTTTATTTGTTAATTGACCTTTTGGTGTAGGTGTACCCTACAATCCCGGAACTGAACGATCCCTGCTTATCCTATACTGACAACTACATTTTGCAGGGTTAAATTGTGAGGCTATTTCAGCCACATCAGGTATCCTGCTAGTCATTTCTTCATGGTCTTCATTGCTACCTTTTCTTTATCTACTTTTTCTTTATCATTGCTAATATCTTCTTGATTGCACAAAAGACTTACCTTTGATTATCTCCATGTGGCTCTATAACCCTTCCTAAAGAGCACCAAAAACAAATCCTCCATACTAAAAGCCTCAAAACTCCTCAAGGCCAAATAGACCAACAACAAAGCCACAAAACCTCAAAAACTCTACTGCTGCCGACCAGAAATTAGAAAAAGAAACAACCTAAACATCTTCGTGTTGACAAAATAGTGCAGGTTCAAAGAATGAAAGAAGCACGTTCACAAAGGAGGGATTTTGATATCTTTCTAATGGCAAAAGAAGAGAAATGGAGGGCTAACCTCTGTTTTTCATTGCTCTTACTTTTGATGCCTATACTGCGATGCGTCTTGCATATATGTGGCGGAAGCAAGGTTCAAACTTAAGAGGTTCATTGCACTTGTTTTTTATGCCTGTATCGCAGTGCGTCCTGCATATGAATGGCAAAAATGAGTGTCAAGTGAAAGCCAGAAGGACGCCAACCAAGTACAGTTCTACGATGTCCTTGAGGTTACAAAGTGAGAAAATTGCTTCAGAAGTATCCTTGTGTGGTGCCAAAGCCAACCTATAACTCCACCTACATTTTAGACATCACCAAAGTTCCAAGAGGCAAGATGGCCATTCTTCTAGTCTATAGCAACCAAGAAAAAGTACATGGAAGATGAGAATTGTCTAGTATTTGCACAAGATGGCTGCAAGGGTGCTTGCGTAGTAAAGATAACAAATATTGAAGCTCACAACCCACCATGAATGGAGAAGTCTAGTTGATGCAAGATATGAAACAAACCAGAGCAATCCCATAAAATATGTCGAAGCAAGGCAAAGTTATGATCAAAGCGAAGAAGGAGAAAAAAGAAATAAAGCATTTGGAAGTCTACAATTGGTGTCATGTTTTGATTGCACTTGAAATAGAAATAGAACCTATATTTTGTGAAAAACGTAGGACTTGTAGAAATAGAACCTATATTTCGTGACAACGCCTGCTTAGCATCATCATAATCATTATGTTCCACCGTCTGATCCAACGAAAGCCAATCATCATCATCACCATCTGTCTCCATCCCATCATGCAGATCTGCAAGAGAGCCGCCATCAAAAACTTATTCACACAAGTTAGCATGCCATATAACTACAAGTAAGAAACTAAAAAAAAAAAGTGGCTTACCATTTCTTCTCAAGGCAGAGTCATCACCATCAGTCACTTTGCTATCTTTAGCTCTTCCAAATGGGATATGCCATCTAAAACCAATTCAGACAAAAAACATGTCATGTTAGCATGTAACAAAGACAGAAACATGAAGCAAAAAATTCTCATGCAATAAGCTACAATTAGTAGTGGTGGTTCGTCAACTAGGGGAGGGCTTGTGAAATCGAAAACAGAAAAAAACCGAGCCGAAAGCTGAACCGAAGCCGAAAAAACTACACTGAAACAAAAAAACCCAATTGAACCGAACCGGTTCGGTTTTCGGTTTTAGGGTGTCAAAAACCGGCTCGGACGAAACCGAACCGAATTCATCAATACGACGTTGTTTTTTGGTTTTAACTCGGAAACCCTAATAGCCGCCATATAAATACTCTCTTAATCCCTCGGTCAATTCTTCAGTCTCTCTCTCTCTCGAGAACTTCTCCAGCCCGAGTCTCTTCAGCCTCTCTCTTTCTCACACCACTCACACAATGGTCACACCGCTCGCACACCGATCACACAGAGATCAACATCTCATTCTCGGCGTTCTCTTTGCCGTTCTAAGCAGCCATGGCTACCGCTGCCTTGCTCCGATCTCTACGATGTCATGTCTCTTGCTGGGTATACCCACTTTTCAATTTTTATGTCTCTTATTCTCATCAGCTGGTAGTTTATGGTGTAGGTAATTCATTATTTTGGTTTTAATGGTTTGGGTGTAGGATTAAATGATTGGAGCAGAGATTGGTTAGATCTCCCTTCCCTTGCTTTACTTTTGCTTCGTGTTACGTTAGTTATGATTACTACCAGTTGTTTGTACTTTAATTGCTCCAAATTGTAGTGGTGTATTAAAGATTTGAAATCAGCAATTCATGATGATCTCGGTGGTATAATTGAAGCTTTTGAGAAGAAGAACGAGGAGGCAGCTTCAGATCAGTCTAAGAGACCATCAACTGGTTAGTCACTTGTATTCAACATATAATCAGATTAACATCTATTTGACTCTGAGAAGCAAAATTTAGACACAAAAATTCGATTTTGATGTGAAGCTAATGTCTGTTTCTTCTTCTATACAGGTTGGTGGACAATATTAACGTTTCAATTGCAGCAACATTTCAATAAGGTATTAGATGTTTCTCTATTTTATATTTAGTTGAGAATTTTTCTCTATGTTATAAAGTAAAGTTCCTGCATGTGATGTTTTCAGCATGTATTCAAAATGGACATTGATTTGTTAAGGTTACTTTGAACTTCTTGGTACACGAACATGATTTGATGATAAATGACTTTTATAGGGATGTTCTTCTGCTGGTCTATATATCAAGTTGTTCATATTTACTTCTATTAAATAGATAATCGACAATTGCATCTTTTCTTCCTGATCTATGGATTTACATGATTATGTGGTGATTATTTGCATAAAGTATGGATTTACAATAAAGTATCTGCCTTAGGAATGTTTTCATATCTTTAAGTATTTTCATAATTAGAAGTGGGCATTGACAGCTGCTTTTGCTATTAAAGTTGCTACCTTTGAACTAATAGGTAGATGTATTATGGGATTTTATTGCCAAAAAATTGCATTACTCATATCACTTCTATTTTGCAGCTCGTACATATGGGAGAAGCAATGTACTTGAGGAAAATCAATGGTTCTTCTAATGGCGACAATTTAGGAGCAAGCTGCTTGCCTCTAAGGTGACTTGAATTCTATTACTACTACTACTGACTTGCCTCTAAGGGACGCCTATCAAGGATGCTGTTCTTTTTCATCTTCTGCTTATGTATCACATTTAATTTCATACTGCTTTGGTTCTCTACGCAGGTTAAAGACAACGAAATAATATCTACAAAGTCCAGGTCAGATATGACATCAAGTGCCTCTGGCACCATGGAACTACCAATGTGAAATGTAATCCCTCAAGTCTCTGCCTTGGATATCTTATACCTGACTACATCTTTAACAACTAATTTATTAATAACATCTAGCTGACCATGATAACTTTATTGATGATTAAGGCTAAGGATGTATATCTCACTCCTTATGTTCAACTCTAATTCTCTCACTTTCCCAGGTACCCTTTTTCTCACTCTTTCTTTTTCTGTATGTGTTTTTCTTGTCTGCAAAAGTTTGAGAATGGAACATGGATTTTTTTAGCTTTTGGTCAAGTTTGTCTCATAGTGGGATTGCTTTTGTTCATGTTTGTTTTTTTTTTTTGGCTATGGATTATGTAGCTGAAATCAGCTTGCCTACTTTTGGAAATTAGAAAGTCAACTTGAAAAAAAAAACACTAGGCTTTTGCTTCAGAAGAAAGCTGAAGAGCCACTAGTTGCTGTATATTTATTTTGCAGCCTAGTTGATCCTGGTGGTACTACTGAGAGTGGATGGTGCTCATTCAAAATCAACAAGTATGTGATCTATCATTGCTCATTTGCTCATGTATTATAAACCAGTGGTCCTTGAATTTTGTGTTTTATCTTCTTAACAGATGATTCAACCATGTTCACTCCAAGAAGGCCACTGAAGACATCCATTCCACATTCAGCGAGCCTAATCATTCACTTCATGCTCAATATGTGGTGGTTAATTATGTGGTGGTTAATGTTTTGCTCTTTTATTTTTTATTATATAAAAAAGGCTCCAATGGCCTAGATTCCTTCCTAGTTTCCAAAGTAATTTTGTAAGTAGAAAATTAGGTGAGCAAGGGTCTAAAAGGCCAGCAAAAAGAGAGAACTAAACTATAAGAGTAATTTTTGTTAGTAGAAAATTGGTTGAGTATGGACCTAAAAGGACAGTAGAAAGAGAAAAATAATTAAATTATCAAACAGGCAGAGAAAAAAAAGTGTTATTAAATGATTTTTATTATAAAAATAAAAAATAAAAATAAAAACCGAACTTAGACCGGACCGAACTAAATCTGACAGTGGGTTCGGGTTTCGGTTTTGAACTTCTGAAAATGAAAAACCGAACCGAACCGAACCGAATTTGAGTTCGGTTTGGGCTCCAAAACGAACCGATACAAACCGAACTTACCCCTATTGTCAACAATTTGAGTTTGATCTTTTTATTTGCAACTCACAACCATAAAAACAAATAACTTCTTTAAAAATTTATCTCTAGTAATGCCAAGAAACTGATAAAAAAATGGCTTACCATTTCTTCTCAAAGTAGAGCTATCGTCACCAGGCCTCGGTCAGAAAACATTGCTCAAAGTTATCCAACTCTGTTTGATATTTTGTCTACTTTTGTACTGTTATTTCTTTACCAGTCTTGTTTGAGATTTTAATTTGCCACAAGGGTTGACAACCGCTCATCCGTAGCTGGTTTCTAATTTCCTCATGGAGAAAAGTATCTCCCATCCTAGAATAAGGATTCCAATTAACCTGCAAAATATATATATATATATATATATATAAGAAAAAAACATTATTAATATGATTTAGTATAAACCAACTAGATGCAAATCAAAGAAAGAAAAAATATATACCGATCTTTCGCCATCCCAAGGCTAATCCAGAAGCTGACTGTAGGATCGATGCCGATTCCTATTAGCAAGCTTTTCGGAAAGGGCTGATGCCCAGCTACAAGCCAGCGGGAAATTGCACTCTGCAGGAACTGGAACCCCGAGACTATCTCGAAAGCAGGGAAATGCTCCAATGCCCACACCATCAAGAATTACATGTGACCTCCAATATTAGCCCCCTTCTTGGTCTCATACTTCATCAAACTATAATGGACTTGGGAAAGCATTACAACTCCTCATGCGAAGCCCTTTGTTTTGTGAATATCAGAAAAGGCCCTCAAGCAGGCCACACTCGCATATTTATTCTTGGTGGTCACCGTGATTGTCGTGTTAACAACATAGAGAGAAAAGGCTCTAACATGTCTAGCAAATATTTCCTTATTTATATCTTTGGGAAGCTTCTCGAACTTATATTGTAACTTCAAAAGTTAAAGATTTACCGCCATCTTTCATGTATTTAGATGGCACATCACCCAACAGTTCCACATATCTATTATCATCTGCATCTCATCTCTACTTACCTCGATTGCTTCTTCTTGCTCTCCCTTAGTCACTTGCTGCCCCTCTACCTTAAGCCCACTAATGAACAGCAAGTCTTCTAATCTAAAGAATAAATGCTAGTCCTAGACTTTTAAACACATGTCTTTTTTGTCATAATGTTTCACAAGAACATCTATCATGCTATTGACATGCTAATTTCTCCCCACCTTCACTACTAAATTATATAAATAATTGAACCCTGTCCCCTCTAATACTGCAAGGACTCTTAGGTCTGTATTCCATTGCGCCAAAATAGCTTTCCTTGGGAATAATCTCTCCCCTATCAGCAGCCATTCTACCAAAAAAAAACATAATAAGGAAAACAAAACTAGATTCAAAACTAGTCTACCAGCAAAAGTTTTAGTTTTTCATAGCTTAATATAAAACTCTTTCTAAAGTAGTACCTGGAAGTGTGGATGAAGATTCTCCCGGTGTAACTAGATGACTGGACGGTGGGTTTTGAGGCAGTTTCCTTGGTGATGCAACTGGTACTGATATCAAAGAACACAATAAATCGTCAATTTAACTTGGAAGGTTTGGTTTTTAATAATCAAGGAAAAGCAAAAGGTACAGCATATTAGAAGTGAGATAAAACACACAGCTACTTTAAGGTCAAAATTCTTAACATGCAACAAATATGCAATAACAAATGCATTATTGTAATGACCTAAGATTATAAGTTACATTACTAATGCCTACTAGTTAAGGAAGATAACTAATTCGATGCATAACATGTATATATTCAAAATTATCAAAATGCTCCTAGACTTGTGACCTGCAATGGCTGTTACTACTACTCCCAGACTCTCTCTTTCTCTTCATGCTTGTCAAACTACCTGCTGGATCACACTCATCGCCACCTTCAGACTGGCTGAAAGCCACCACATCTCATCCCCACAAACTGCAGCTTCAGGTTCGGGTTCCATAGTTTGCCAAACTGATGAAGAGACGATGGGGTTTTGAAATGGTTGAATGGAGTAGAAATTGTTGCTGGATTTCAAATGAAGAAGGGAATTACTGGTGGGTTTCAAACTCTGAAATCTGGAAAAATTAAGGTTCTTGTTCGAGGTGATGGCAGAACCCAATCGATGTTCATTAAGAAGTAGATTGAGGGCAGAAGTGGCAAAAGTAAGTTATTCCTCCATGCAACGATACATCAATAGTGAAGGTAACAAAAGGAACACCAAAATTAACAAAAGGAAAATACTTCAATACATTAATATAACGATACATCAAGTAAACTAAGTTCAATACAGAGGTAGACTAGCTCGGTACAAGGGTAGACTAACTTCATGCATGTCTACCCATGTAGCATGTCTACCCATGTACTAGCTAGTTTACCTCTATATTGAACTTAGTCTACTTAATGTATCGGTACATTAATGTACTGTAGATGATCCCTTAACAAAATCCTAATGTTCCTTCCAATTGAGAATCTTTGTTGAATGTTGACGCAGAAGTGATCACAACTTCTCGTAGCTGTACAGTCTCGATTATTGACGCACACTCACAGCTGGTGGATAAGTTTGTGCTTCGAAGGGAACTGGGAACTGAGAAAGGGTCGGCCATTTAGGAAAAGAGAAAGGGAAAATGAGAAATGAGAAAGGGTCGAGCACTTATCACTAACTAGTTAAAGCATCGAACAGAAGATCCATATTGCAAAACTCTAAAGGTACTTATCGCTAACGAATTATGCCCACTCAGTACGAACTTTATCAATTTCTTCTTCAACGTATGTAGTCTCCATCATTCCTTCACGCTGGAAAAAAAAAAAAAAAAGGCTACTTACCTGGTGAAGCTTTTAGCCTGAAGAGATATTGTTGCTAGCCCCACCAATCATCAACAATAATGAGTTACTTCGAGTATACAAATGAAATAGCTTTTAAATATGACAGCTAGTACATACACTAAACAGCTAGTATCAGTTTCTTTTACCTTTGCGAAGTTCACTCTAAAAATTTCAACTGTGAAAACACTATAAATGTGAGTACTTGAAATTCTATATTGGTTAAAATATTTATATGGTACCTGAACTATTACGAAATGCGCTTTTTGGTACCTATAAATATTTTGTGAGTCTAATGGTATTTGTACAATCCCTATGTTAGCATCTTTAGTACTTCCATCCATTGTTCTGTTAAAAATGTTTATGTGACATCCATGTGGCACTCATGTGAGGTATCTACTTATGTTGCTAAGCTTGAAATAGGATTGATTATTTCTTTGGCTGCACAAAATAAATGGAAAATTTATCAATTTGATGTAAAGGCTTCTTTCTTGAATGAAGTGTCAGAAGAAGAAGTCTGTATTGATCAACTCATGAGGTATATGGTGAAAGGGCATGAAGATAAAGTGTTTTATCTCAAGAAGGCTCTTTTGGGCTCAAGCAAGCATCAAGAGCATGAAATAGCAAAATTGACAAGTATTTTCTAAATAATGGTTTCACGAAGTGCCCACATGAACATGCTCTTTATGTGAAGGTGAACAATAATGGTGATATGTTGTTAGTTTGCTTGTACGTGGATGATTTCAGTTTTACATGCAATAATCCAAGAAGTTTGAAGAATTCAAGAAAGCAATGACTAGAAAATTCGAGATGACGGACGTAGGGTTCATGTTATACTACCTTGGCATTGAAGTGAAGCAAATGGAGAAAGGCATTTTCATTAAACAAGAAGCCTATGCAAGAGAAGTTCTTCAAAAATTCAAGATGGGTAAGTGCAATTGCGCAATCACACATGTGGATTGTGGAATGAAGCTATTCAAGTATGATGTTGGTGAAAAGATGAATCCTACTATTTTCAAGAGTTTGGTTGAAAGTTTGAGATATCTAACGTGCGTTGGACCAAACATTCTTTATAACATTAGTCTTGTCATCCATTACATAGAGGAGCCAACTAAGACCCACATGAAGACAATCAAAAGAATTCTTATTTACCTCAAAGGTACACTTGACTTTGGTTTACTTCATTCAACAACAAATGATTTGAAGCTATGATTTATACTGATAGTGATTGGGCTGGAGATATTGATGATAGACGGAGTACCACTAGATTTGTTTTTCTATGTGAGATGCAGCTTTCATATGGACTTCAAATAACCAACCCATTGTGACACTTTATAATGAGAGGCATAAGATGTTGCTGCAACATCATGTGTTTGTCATGAGATTGGGCTCATAAATTTGTTGAAACAGATTAACTTGGCATAAAAGGAAGCTGCAGAAGTTTGCATTAAGAACACATATGCAATACTGTGGCCAAGGATTAAGTGATCCTTGGAAAGAGCAAGCACATTGACACAAGGGATCACAAAATCAAAGAATTTGTGAGCAAGAGAAGATTCAATTCAAGTTTGTCAAGTTAGTTAACAGGTTTCACCCCTGATTTCAGGGATTTCACCCTGAAATTCGAAGTGGCCTTGCATAGCCCACCCTAAAAGTGGACTACCCAAACCTGTGATACACAAATGAACACTTCTACAATTTACCAACCATGACTCCAACTTTAGTGAGCCTTCATGCTCACCTCAACGAATTAGCTTCCACCAAGTAATTTACAAGAATTCTTAAACGCAAACCTCGAATCTCAATTTTTTAATACAACAGAAATATGGCAATCAGAGCATTCTAGACTAGAAACTAAAATAACTTACAAGTAGGTTAAATGTGTAATCTACAACAAAGATGAAAGAGGTGGACACTATGCGTCAAGTCCTACGCATGTTCGATTTCAACTAACCTGCAGTCTGGGCAACGTAAAACTGAAGACCCTAAGGAAAAGTATATAGTAAAACTATCAAATGAGTAGAGATGAAAAATAAATAATTTCATGGAAATAAAATAAAATCTAATGTTTTCCCAATTTTATTTCTTATAAAACCAAGCGTGTAGTACGATTTCAATTACTTTTAACCATTAACTGATACGAGCATCTCAAAAATTATTTCAAATCATCATATAAAATCCGCGATGACTAGAGGGTACTATCGACTAGATGACGCATTGGATGGTACTGCCAACCGGATGACGCATCGGGGGCTACTGCTGACCAAAATACTAAGAGGTAATGGCTAGAGGCTACTGCTGACTAACTATCTCACGTCATCTGGAAGGTACTGCCAACCAAATGATGCATCGGACGAAATTGCCGACCAGATATATTTTAGAGGGTATTGCTGACCAAGATATTGTCTAGAGAGTTCAGTTGACCAAACTATTACCTGGAGGATAATCCCAACTAGGTAATGCATGCATGTGATAGCATATTTGACCTCTTCTCCATATCATACTCATAAAATTCAAATCATCACCTTTCCAAAAGAAAATCTCAATAATTCAAAACAAAAATATCTCGATAATTAATAAAAGCCTTTGGAAAGGAAACTCAATAATAACATGGTAAATCATCAATAAGTGGTCGAAAACATAATTCATGATATCTACATAAATAATCCATACTCAATTATCAACATAAAGAACGATACGATAATTCAATACATAAAAAATAATACTGCATGCATAATAATTTAAAAACAAATGTCCACTCTCTAAAATTCGGCTAATAGCCGTCTGACGAGTTCCACCTCAAACTCAATCTACATGTCATTGATGCACTCTGAGCAAGCGCATAATTTAACCCTTTAAACATCATTAGTAGTATAAGCAAATAGGGATCGTTCTATTCCGGGGATTGAGGGTACACCTGTCAATGTAGGACAATTAAACAATTAATAAAAACACAAAGTATATTATTTACAAAAATAAAACAAAGTATATACATATTCACGAAAAAGGGGGATTTTTTATTTTGGTTTCGAAAATAAACTAAGTTGAGAAAACAAATGAAACACAAAAAAACATACTTAAACTAATGGAATGAAAGAACAAAGATCAAACCCGAAACTATGATTAAAATCGATTCAAACTCTATATTGTTCATCTAAGTCATGCAAAAGGAGTTGATCATGTGAAACGTTAGGAAGCAAACAATTTCCCATATTTTACTTTCAACGCTAATTAATCTAAGTGAAGGCACAAAGACTAATCCTATCAAACATGTAATCAAGCCCTAAAAAGCTAGTCAATCATACACATTCAACGCATTAAACACCTAGAAAGGCTATCAACTCAAGTGTGCAACTTAGTATGAAAAAGTCCACCTAATTGCAATCCTCTTTGATTAAATCCGATTTTTGCACAAAACCTTTACTACTTTTCGATTTAAGTTACACAAAACCAAAAAGTTGATTCATGTTCTTAAATTCTAGCACCAATCATATAAAAACCCTAAAAGTTTCGAACCATTTAAGATTAAAATATAAAAGATATCTATTAAACAAATTTAATCAAACAATTACACAAAGCAACTAAGAATCACAATACAAGAATCAAAATATTCTCAATCAATCATAAAATTTCAGATTCAATAAAATTTGTTCAAACATAATTGTCAACTAATACATAACCAACGAATTCAAAGCAAAGGTTACAAAGGAGAATCTGATTACACCGTGGATGAAGATGAGATGAACGAATTGATGTTGTGGTCTCTTGAATCTCGAAAGCAAGCTTCAAGGATGATGATGGATGAGTGCTCACGGCTCTTCTTCTCCCTTGGCCTTGCTTGAACTTGTGGAGATGACTAGAGGATGGAGAGATAGAGAGAAAAGCTCACGGCTATGCTAGGTATTTTCTGAATTTTTCTAAAGTGTCAAAACGTAAAGGAGAGCCACCCCAACGTCTAGAATGAGATGTATATATAGGAGCACGGCTAGGGTTCACAAAGCAATCAGAAATTTCCACATAGCTTCCACCAATAGGAATTTTCCAAGTAAGCTTTGTGATGTGGTCCAACCAATCATAGAATGCCAAGTAGCCTTGTGATGTGTTCCAACCAATCACAAAATTGCAAATTAATTCCATAATATATGGTTGCCGAAATTCCTTGTAAATATTCTGATTTTTCTCTTTTATTTCGGCCAAACTTCCTTTAGGGAATGTAGGAATGAACCTAGACACCTTTTTAGCTTTTCTTGGTCTCCACCTTTTTCTCTTTCCTTTTATTTCTCCCTTGAATCTCTCTTGGCGTCATCTTCTTCGGGTTTCTTTGATTTTCACGTTGATTCCCCTTTTTCTCTCTCCATTTACACGGCAATTTCCCAATTAAATCCTCCAAGAATATCTCCAAGACATATCCTTCCTTGTATGGCGTCAATCACCTTTATCTTGATTGATTTTGACGCCAACTTTCTCTCTTCCTCTTAGGTTTTCACGGCAACATGGCTTAGGTCTCCAAAAATATCTCACATGCATCACAAAACCCTAATTCCTTGGGCTTTTATCCGTTTTCCGAAAATCCAAGTCATTCTTGAGAGTTCTTGGGCCTCATGCTCCACCTTCATGCCATGTCATCATCAAATGTCTTCACGAATCTTCTCTCATGCCATGACACATCATTTTGCCGATTTCCTTTCTTGGTTGGCTCAAGAGTCTTGTTTTGGCAGGGTTTCCTCTTCTGAGTGGAGTTTCCTGGTTGAAACAGGAAAGCTTCTTTTCTTCATTTCAGCTCATTTATGCAGCCCTTAGTGGCTTGTCTTTACTCCCTCCAACGTTGGCTAGCTCCTCTTTCCATTTATGAGCTCATTTCAGCTCATTTATTCCAAAGTCCTGAAAATAGAAACTGTTACAAAAAATAGAAACTTTCCTAAAATGAAAAACGGAAACTTTCCTAAACTAAAATGGCAAACTTTCTAAAAATGAGAAATAGAAACTACAAAACGGAAACTTTCTACAATTAGGAACTTTCCCAATCAAAGAGTGGAAACTTCCTAAACAGGGTTTTAATAAGGAAATAACGCAAGAAATGTAAGGAAAAGCAAGTAAAACGTCGCATTAAAATGCTCCTATCAGTCATCCTAAACAAAATGATTATCATGAATAGTTGATTTCGAGAATTGAAAATAAATTAACAATAATAACATTGAAACCCAAAATAATAATTTGTAGAAAGCTCAAATTTAAATTGGAATGAGCCCAAATTTTATAGGTTATTGACCCGATAACTCTAGAAAGGGTAGCTTTCGTGCCCTTCGAGACTGCTGAAATTGATGTGAATGATCGTGACAGCTCTTCAAATCCTATTCAGTAACAATCTAATGCAAATTGGTGTCGATCCAACAGTCAGATTGACACAAATAAAACTCCGATAGCATCAAAAATCATATCCACGAGTTTGTAATGCTACGCTCTACCTAACTCACTAAAGCAGGAGATCTGAAGTTGTCAGAGGCAACCCACGCGCCGCCACTTCAACGCGTGGGCAAAACCCATACACTAATTGATTCCTCATAACAAGCCCAGTATCTTCTTTAACTACATTGAAGCCCATAAATGAACAAGCACATAAAATACCTCAAAAATTTTAGACTTGCGAAACTTCAATTCTTCGGTTCCTCCTTCTCAGAACGATTTGGGTTAAACGTCGGCTACTAGGACGATCAATGAGGAAGGAACTACAAGACCCAAGCAATGGCGTCACCAAAGGTGGCCAAAAAAATGGCGATCGAACTGGGTTAGCAATACGGGTCTGCCGCACTATTTTTTGCTTCAAATCGCTTCCGTTGACCGTGATCGGAGGAAACCAAGGCCAGAAAGATAGCCGCATTAGGGAGCTCTCCAATGGGACTGGTGCGACGGTTCAGGGTCACCGGACAGTGGAGAACCTGTCGCATCTTTGTTTTGGGTCAAGTCGATGTTAAGAGAAAATGAGAAATAGGGTTTTTGACTAAAATGGAAACTTACATGAACTGAAAGGTGAAAATGCTATTTATAGTAGGTTTTCCAAAATGGTAATTTTGGCTTTTCATATCGTATCTCTTTCATACGAACTTCGACTTTAGCGTGCAACATGTCCACAAACTCAATTTAACATCTTCTAAGACTTTCGTGAAGGAAGCTTTCTCAAAAATTGAGCTGAAAGAAAAGTCATCTTTGAGAACCCCTTAAAAGTTTGAAACAAAGGTAAAAGGTAAAATGTTATTCATTTATAGTCTAAATAACCAATAAAAAAGTAATTATAGATATGAGGTGTAAAAATCTCCCCACCTTATAAAATTTGGCCCTTGTCAACTGGAGAGATTGGGATATACGTTCTACTGAGTATATTTATCGAATAAGAGGAAACTTACTGATCTTATAAAATAGATGACGATAGGGTAATGATGAACAATGCAAATTTACCGAAGATAGAATGGAAGTATCGCCTTTGGCTCAAGCATGATAAAACATTTAGAAAATTGAAAAATATACTAATACCAACCTTAGATGAATTCTGACTTTCCTTATAAAAGCATAGAGTTGTTGGTTGTCCATGCTGACTCCTACCTCACCTATTGTCGAATATGCATGTTACACTGGCATGAATACCACTGCTGGATGGACCACCAAATTCACTACAAGAAGCGCCACTGGATGCCTAACTAGAGTTTTGATCAAGTCCTAATGTATCCCTCTGAGTCACCTATGGGCATTCTCATATAGTAACCCTGCTAGCCACACTGTTAACACTCTCTACTACCTGCTCGACACTGACCCTCATGATATCTGCCACAAGTCTGACACTGTGGAAAGTAGCTCTAACTCAGTTAAGTATCATAAGGGTCACTTAAGTCACTAGCATTGTCCATGTACTGCTACTCATGAGTCTGATCATAACTCCTGTCACGTCTACCAAAATTGGGTCTAGCTCTAGAACCAAAACTGCTAGGTCTGTACCATTTTCAGACTCTGATCCTAAAGTAGAAGCAACCCTCTTAGGTGGATACTAACTAGGGACACCAATCTCCAAAGATAATGAGCGAGATAGAATCCTTACCTCACATCTTATAGTAGCCTCAACAACCAATCTGAACTTCGGGTAGTCATTAGGTGCCAACCAATCCTGATACTCCTTTCGAAGTCCCTCAATAAATCTCTAGGTTTTCATTCTCTCAGTCGCTACCAGCTTAGGTGCATGACGAGATAGAGCAAAAAAACGCTTCTCATACTGCATAATAGTCATATTTTTCTCCTATTTGAACCTCATAAACTCACTACGCAGACGATCCCGTACAACCTGATTAAAATACTGATTAAAGAAATGAGTCTTGAACTGATCCCAAGTCATCATATGCGGGTCAAAACATCTAATAGGAGCATTTTAATATTTAACTCCCCATATTTTGCTTAGTTATTTCCTTTACTTAATCATTTTTAATTTAGTTTTTATTTTTTAGGTACATCGGAGAAAAAGAGGTGAAAAAGAGCAGAAATAAGCGTAAATGAAGGATAAAAAAACTTACATATATAAGGAGGAATTCAAGGATTTTTCATTCTCATAAATTCTTCTTATTTCATGGAGATACAAGGGACGTGTCTATATTCAATATTGATCCTAATTATCTTATTTCCTATTGATTATAACTCTAATTAATTTCTAATGTTTCTTGATTATAGGAGTTCGTTGTGTGCGCAACTCTTGGAATAAGAAATTAGTGCAATTCAAAGGAGGGAAAGGTGGAGTTTGCCATGCAAAATTCTAGGGAATTTAAGAGGAAGGAACAAAATCAGAAAACACTAGAGAGGAATAAGGGATGTATCTGGTCACTATTCAAGGGAAAGAGAAGCATTGCACGATTAACTTCAGTGTTCTAAAAATTGGTCTAAGCGCCCGCCCTAGACCGTGCCTAGGCGTTGGGAGGTAGAGCACTGACTCAATTTCTTGGAAATATGTGGAACTAGGCAGTGAGGATGTTAGGTGGGTACTAGAAGAGGCTGGGCAGTCCTAGGCAGCTCTGAGCGGTCCTAGGCCACTCTGGGCATGCCTAGGCGGTCTTCACAATGATCCATTCCTTCTACCATCTTTGTTATTCTTTCCTCTTCCTCTGTCTCCAGCACCCCCCGCCAAGGGCAGATTTAAGGGAGGGCGAGGGTGGGTAGCTGTGCACCTCAATTTTTTGCAGGCTTCAAGGTTGGAAATATCTGTATTTAAAAATGGTTGCGACTCGACAGTGATGAAGTGCAGAAGGAGGAAGAAGATGAGAAACAGTTCTTCGTTCTTTTAAATACTTTATCATATTGAATAGATATGCTCATCTTGGGAGCTTGCAATCTTAATAACTAACAATAAGATAATGATAAGCTCACGTGAGGATCAAATCATGATTATCTTTACTGAAAAAAAAAAACAAAAAGAAAAGAAAAAAATATGGGCTGATCTCCTTCGTTGATTCAACAATTATATATATATATATATATATATTTTGGTTACAAATTCAACTATTATATTTCATTGACTAATTATATATGCAATAATAATATGATTAATATCTTATTTATATAATTATATATGTTTTGACTATTTTTATATTTATATTTATAATTAATGGTTAGACTTTAAATATTTTTATTTATATAATTATATGTCATAAAAATAATTAAAAAAATAAAAACCGCCTAGTCCCCGCTTAGTCTCCCGCCTAGGCCTCTAGGCACTAGTCCCCGAGTTACGCCCGGATTAGCGCCTAGCGTTTTTTAGAACCTTGATTAACTCTAGGGATATCTAAGGAATTCAAGAGATCAGAAAATTCAAGACTCTGTCATCAGAAAATCAAGGAAATTTGGAGGAGAAATCACCTCTAGATGATTGGTCATGATTGCATCACAAGAGAGGAGGATTCCTCTATAAATAGCAGCCATTCTAGACAACCACTTCACACAACCAATTCTTTCATTCTTTCTACACACCAAAAATTCTCGCCATTCTCTAGTCTTCAAAAGCTCTGCATCTCAACCAAGGAGGAGAAGAAGCCATGCAATACATCAAGATCCTAGCTGCCATCCACCCTTGTGTCGTCCCTAGAAGATTGGTTGCTTTCAAGGATCTTCACGTTCTTCATCTCAAGGGTTTGTCTGACAGGACCCGACCCAGGAATCACCCCAATTACTTGGATACGAGCCTGCGGGGCCCACGTTAAGCGAAATCCTACCGAAAATTCGGCAGAACCTCCCCTAAATATAGGCTACCCAAAAATTTCACAAACCTGGATATGATTTCAACTATAACTTCTACTCAACCTACTATATCAAATTTACAATCCATGCACATATATTACATCCGGAAAGTTCAAATCCCAACATAACCTCCGTAAGCAACCACAATCCGAACAACATCATCCATCAAATTCAAAAGAAAAGGCTTATCAGAGCAACACTAAAACTAAGCCGATATCATACAAGGTAGGTTAAGTAATAACCTACGGACAAAAACGGAAGCGCTGATTTCCAAAGTTCTTGAGCCTGGACGCAATCTCGGCTAATCTGAAATCTGGGCATTTGAAAACGAAGGGCCCAGGAGAAAACATATAAAATCCATTAGAGTGAGTGGACAAAACCGAAATGAGAATCAAAACAATTTATGGTATGCTTCCCAATTTCTCTTTTTAACAAAACCATCATGCAGCGAGACTTCATGAAAATTTCCAACTCAATCTTTTTCCAAGAAACTCATTTGATTACTAGGAAGGACTGCTTCCTAGGCATCTCATGCCATCGGGGAGGGACTGCCACCCGATGACGCATCGGAAGGGACTGCCAACCGGATAGGAGGCGGTGATTAGTTGGGACTGCCAACTAGCCACAGGTAGTAGACGGGACTGCCGACTAACTACCTCAAGTCATCTGGAAGGGACTGCCAACCAGATGACACTTCGGATGGGACTGCCAACCGAGCTGTAGTCTGGACGGGACTGCCGACCAGACTATTACCTAGAAGGGACTGCCAACTAGGTAAGATACGCATGCGCCAAAACTGGCCTCCTTGTCAACTGCTTCCTTTTTAATCCTTTTCTTTCCATAAAAATCACATTTCAAAACTTAATACCATGCTGCATGAATTATTTAAATAAAAATAAAGGTCCACTCACAAGTGAGTCCCGCAGCTAACCCTGCTGCCTGTCTGTGTCCTCCTCGCTCGAGGGCTCAGTACGTCCTGTCACAATTGCATAGGATATAATTAACCATAATAAGGAAATACTCTCAAAAACAACTCATTTCCCTCGGAATAAGCATCCGTTATTCACAAATTGTTATAAAACTCCCACACTTTAATTTGGGATTAATTCTATAATTCCTTACAATCTCAATGCCCTCCAACTCATAACCACTCAATCGATTCTTAAATCGATTCCTTAACCATTCCATGACTTCGCTTAATCTAAACCTTCACAAAGACCATTCGATAACTTAACAAATTTTTAATTCACTTCCTTCAACACAATTTACCACCAATATATAATATAAATCCTTTTCCAACAATTCCACATTCTTTCTTAATTTTTCTCCCTTTGCAAAATCACAATTTCAACTCTAACAATCTCAAATTCTCTCTACTTCCTAACAAATAATTCATAATAGCCCTTTACCAAGAGTTTTCACCCAACACTACAAACATGACAAATCCATCAACCATGTTCAACATCACAAACCAAAGAAAACTCAATATCCAACAAACCTCAAGTTTAACACAAACTCAAAGATTAAATTCAATTCCAATCAACCTATTTATTCCAAAATCAACTTCATAACCCACACAATTATCTCTATACCTGCAACAGCCACCAAAACAAGCAGAAAAGTCGAAATTCAAACCCAAAAATATCAAGAACTCGGCAGCACTATTCACGCTACTGTTCACGTCTCCAAACACCCTCAAATCTTCCTCCACCGGCCAACACAAGCTGCAATAGTTAGATATAATCATCAACAACAACCCAGCAACCCAAAACTTCAAAGAAATCCGGCGGAAATCGCCCGAAAAATCGAATCGGAGCCAAACTCCAATTTTTCCCCTTTTTGCAATTCTCCTCAAATCTCTAAAACCGAAGCTACCCAAGGTGAAATACTTACATGGATAGAAGGAGAAGGAAGAGAGGATCACGCTGTGCCCAACGATGCGTCCTGGGGTGGCCGGACGGCGACGAATTCGCCGGAGGAGTGCGACGGCGAAAAGAAAAGAAAAAAAGGGGGAGGGGGTGACTCGGGTTCTACCCGTGCTCTCTCTCTGTTTTTTTTTTTTATTCTTTCCCCTTTCTCTCTCTTCCATCTGTTTTATTCCTTCCTTACTACAAATAGAAGCTCACAAACAAAAAGCCATGCCAAAAATAGAAATTTCTATTTTTGGTCATAACTTTTCCGATATAATTCCAATTTAAACAAACTACGTGTCCACGAACTCGATTTTTCGTATTCTACGACAATCTCAAATAAATTTCCTAATTTACTGGACTAAAGAAAAAGTCACTCCTCGGTCAACCACGGTAAAAAGTAATTAGTGGGTACGGGGCATTACATTGTCATTCATCTTTCACGGTGTATTTCAAACTTTCTTTTGTTTTCATTTTTTGATTCGTAGAGTTATGAATTCTAGTTAACATGACGTTAAGGGCAAAGTTTAAAGCCCGTTTATATGTTTTGAAATAAAGTTGTGATTTCTTTATAGTTGGTTTCTATGTTGCTTATGTAAGATTGCTTAATTGATTTTGGATTACAGAAAACTTTTATATGTATGTGTTTTTTGGTGGCCAACTTAAGATATATGCATGTAATTGGACTAGATTTAGATAAATAATTCAACTAATAGTTATGTGAACCTATTTTGTAAGTGGTAAAGGCTTCGGACAAAAGTCAAAATCAGTTAAGGAGGTGTTAGGTCCATAATTACCTAGTAATTATTTCCCTAATCTTGCACTTTTGCTTAACCTTTATGTTTATTTATATATATTTATTATGTTTTCCTTATCATGCTAGGAAATGATGGAAAAGCTTGGGAATGCACTAAAAAGTCAATTGTAGGACATTTTCCTACTCCGGCTAGGAGAAATCGAGCTAGGCAAGGAAGAAGGAGCGGTAGACTAACCAAATGAACTCCAAATGAGTTGAAACTTTCCAGATCCATTCTAGACATCCCAAGGATTATTTTTTTATGAAGAGTGCAAGAGTTAGTTCAAAATGAAAGGCCTTCAAAAGATCGGTGCAAGTTTCTGCATTAGAAGACGAAAACTATAAAACCGGACCTGTACGGATTCCGGCAGCATTGTCGGCCAAACCACGGTAAACTAAGTTCTGAAATTTTATCTTTATTATCTACACTCATGGAGGAATATTTGGTATGAAGAAGTTGAGGGTCAATTCTAAAGTCTCGGTGGAGATTCAATTGAAGGAAGAAATGAGAAGAAAGTGCGCAAATGGACAAAAAAGAAGTCAACAAAGGTCAACGCCGGATTCCCGACATTTCCGGCCAAGTTCACCGGCCAAGAACATGTGTGGAGAGGACAAGAAATAATTGATTAGGGTTAAAGACTTTAGGTGGGAAGAATTTAGGTCTAGGTTATTTTGAAATTCAAAGTTTGAAGATGACAAGTGGTCCTATTCTCACACCTTACACATTTGTCTCTAATTTATTACCTTGTTCCCTTACACAATGACCCTTTTACTCTTACTTTTTCTTCTCCACCAAAATATCTATAGGCTTTCTAGGTCATTTCTATGTGGAGTTTAAGGCTAGATCCACATTTTGTGCTTACACATTTGTCAATCACATCTAGCCCTTCATTTCCTTTGATCTCCACCCTCCCTTCATTTGGACGTTTTTCATCTTCTCCTCTCACTCTCTCATATATCTCTTCACACATTTCTCTTAGTTTCTTAGCTTTAATTCATAGTTTCTTAGAGCATCAGCAGTGGAGACTCATTTTTTGGACTCAAATTTGGCTCCAAATAAGCTGAAATAGTAATTTGAGTCCATCTGAATAGTGTACAAAAGGACTTACTTTTATTGGGTGCTGCAGTGGTGCAGGACTTATTTTAGGACCCATATTTTGGACTCATTTTTTTAGACTCAAATTTGGGTCCAAAACACAAATCTTGCCATTGTGGAACAGATTCATATTTGAGTCTTCTACTTTATGTTTGTTTTAATATATATATATATATATATAGACACACACACACACACATATATAACTTAAATTAAGATTAAAAAAAAGTGCCTAACAAATTAGTGTAAATAAAAGTTAATCATCAAACATTAAACATAACATTAATTAAATTTATTCATTACAATATATAAAAAAATGAGGACCGAAACCTGCTCAAGTTAGGAGGCCGTCCTTGCGCCTATTTTATTTAAAGAAACATAACACAACCAACACTAATAAAAACAATAATACACTTGAAAAATGAGAACTGCTTAAGGCCGACCGCCTCTAAGATTCCATAAATGATCAATAAGATCTTGTTTGAGTTCGTCGTGGTGTTGGCTACTCTTGAGCTGAGTGTAACTAGCCAAGAAAACATCTAAGTCTGCTGGAAGTCTAAGCACATCTTCAGCATCGGGTAGAGATTCGTACTTATCTCCTTCATTCCTTCTCATACTATTTTCGGGCACATCACATAATGATACTTCCCCTGATGGACATTCATCTTCAATAATCATGTTGTGTAAAATTATGCATGTCTTCATTATCTTGCCAAGAAAATCTAACTGCCAAGTTCGAGCAAGTCCCTTTATAATAGCAAATCGAGCTTGGAGAACCCCAAAAGCTCTCTCCACGTCCTTGCAATATTTTTCTTGTTTAGTAGCAAAGTACTTGAGCTTTCTAGTTTGAGGCTGAGATATTGATTTCACAATCGTACCCCATGCGGGATATATACCATCTGTAAGATAATATCCGATTGTATGTGGCTTTTGATTAAGTAAAATAGTTAACAGTAGGACCATGACCTTCAGCAAGTTCATCAAACAAATGAGAGCAATCCAGGACAGATATATCATTGTGGGAACCAGGCATTCCAAAGAATGCATGCCAAATCCAAGTGTCATACTACACTACTGCCTCGAGGACAATAGTTGGACGGTGGTAATGCCCAACAAATTGTCCTTGCCAATCACTAGGACAATTTTTCCATTCCCAATGCATACAATCTAATGAACCAAGCATACCAGGAAAGCCACGAGACTCACCTTTTCGTAGGAACCTGTCAATATCCTCTTGTGTTGGTTTTCTAAGAAATTCTGCTTCATAGATGCACATGACAGTGTCATAGAATTTCTTCAAACACTCCCTTGCAGTGTTCTCTCCCATTCGAAGGTATTCATCAAGTGCATCAGCAGCATTGCCATACGCCAACATCCTCATTGCTGCGGTAACCTTTTGATGAGGACTAAACCTAGGTTGACCTCTGCAATCTGCTCTCTGGTAAAAGTAATTGTTAGCATTAGTTATCTCTTCAAGAATGCGATCAAAAAGGGAGCGTCTCATTCGGAATCTTCTACGAAATTTTTCTGGGGCATACAAACAACCAGGATCGAAGTAGTCTGACATCAATTGAAGGTGACCTGCCTCGTGATCTCTAGGAAGGTAACGGCGGCTGCAAGAGGTACCACCTTTCTTGGATTCCTTGTCTGACTTTGATGAATCTCGTTCATTATGCCGACCACTATTCTTTGGCCTTCATTTTCCTCATCAGAACTGCTGTTGAAATCACCACGCATGTACGCATCAGACAATTCTTTCAAATCCATGTGAATACACAAAATTATACTAGAATTGATGAAATGAGACTCTAGCTTTGATAAAGATATTATAAGAAATGGGTGTTCTGATATGGTCTAGGGATGATTGATTTTATAGAAACTATATGAAGATATAGATAAGAATTGGATGGTTTTGATTTATTGTACTTTATTTGATCCAATGGTTATTATTTCACAAAATCTTATCTTGTCAACATTTTGAAATGTGTGTAGATTTCCTTATCTTCTCAAATTATTGAGCGCTTTTTTTTTTGTCTATAGTCAAATGATTGAGATTCTACACGTTTTATATAAAATTTCACAATAAAAATTCATTTATCTTTCAGCCAAAATTAACCATTTATTTAATTCATAAAATAAGCAATAAAAATAAACAACATATTACTAGTACAAATTTATAACACACAATAAAAATAAAAGCCGTAAGCTATATTAAGACTCAATATGGACCAAGATTCGGATCAACATGATAGCCTGATGGCGTATCGAAGTCTGAGGTTACTGATGGGTTACCGGAGCTTGAGGAATCGGAGCCACGGAATCTCATTTTATTATAAATCTCAGTTTTCTTATGCTCGATGAATTCTCTCTGCTCTGGAGGCATATAGGTGGTATCTATTTTCAAATACTCCAAATCTGCCTTTTCTTCTTCCTGTCTTGCGGACTCTTGAAATACTCGTAGCATGTGTTTGTCCTTCTCTTTCTTCCTAATAGCTTCAGCTTCCATGATGTTATTATATCGCCGAAGTTCTTGAGCCATATCAGAAGCTTGCCCCTCTTCAATAATCTTCCTCTTTGCAGCCTTTTTCCCGATGGGCCTTTGATTGGGGTTAGTGGCCGGAATACTAACCGGTGGCTCTTCATCTCCATCTCCATCAAGTGAAGTGTGTGTTTCTTCTGTTTCAGTAAACTGCGACGATGAATTGCCATGGAGTGAGTTGTTGTTGGTTCCCGCGGGAATTTTCCATGTATTAGCATCTTTCAAATATCTCCAACAATAATGATGAGCAAACACAATTTTCTCCTTATTTTTAAAGCTTATATTTGCTTGTTCCATCTACCAAAAAAATATAGACACATATCAACACTAATTACTAACAAACAAAAACAATGAACGATAAATTAAAATATTGTGGATGAACAAAACTCACAATGTCGGCTTCAGTAAAACCGCTAATCCGTCTTCGTTTTGTCTCTGTTACTCTTGAACATATTTAGTACACTAAGTTCTTATAGTTTTGAATTGAGAATGGAGGCTACCTGGATTTCTCTTTGGGGCAAGCCCTATTTCTACAACATACAATTCTTCCCATTTTGCATGAATTCGTTGCCAAAATACAATCTTTGTTTGCCTGGCCCCAATAGCAGAATCTTGACTTACATACAAAAATCCCTTGCATAGTGCGTTGTCTTCTGGACCGGAGAATGCAAGCCCTCTTATTGTCTTTTCAGAATTCCCCATATTGAATTTTTTTTTCTAAATATAACCGTTGCAAAATAAAAATAAATAAATAAATCATCACAAAGCCGTTGCAAAACTGCTATTTTTTCATTAAAAATCAAAATTTTACATTTCTCAAAAAAAAAAAACTGTAAAACAAATTTATATATAATTGATGGAATCTATTTCTGGCCGTTAGATTGAATTAAACATTCAATCTTGGCCTTTAATTAAACACAAAAAGAGCCGTTGGGTTAAAAGAAAGTATGGGTCCCAGGATTTTCTGATCCCATAGGCCACGTGCATGCAACTTTTCTGATCTCATTGCCCACTTGCATGTCCTTGCATGCATCATCAACACAACGTGGCGGGTCCCACAAATTTGGGTCCAATTTTTTTTTGGTCCAAGACTGGATCAGATTTGCTCTCAAATTTGGGTTTCCGGCAGATATAGATCTAATTTTTTCCGACCCACTGCAGCTCAGTTCCTACACTTTGGACTCAAATTTTGAGTTTAGACCCAAATTTAGGTCCCCATTGCTGATACTTAGTTTTGTGTAGAGATAGGTGTATAGCTCACTACTAGAATAATGTTAATAGAGATCATGTCATAGACATCAGTCAAGAATTCACGCGATGTAAAAGAGATTTCTAACATCAGTTCTTGAAAATCCGATTTCTATTTGTACAATTAACATCGTTTATCATTTTTGACCGATGTCTGCGTTTTTTTTCCAAAATTTTGAAAAAACGTGGAACGACTAAGTTACAAAATTGATGAGGCGGGGGAACAAAATTTTTGTTGCCTCCAACACATACTCAATTTTCCACGCGACTATACTTGGTCAATTTTATCTCTCAAACCCTAAACACCATGACACCTGACGAACAGCCGTCCTCCTCTTCCTCATCTTCCGCCTCCGACCAGCACCCAACTGCTCTCTACCTCAACCTCCGCCTCCACTCTCCTCCTTCTCCGCCTCCGCCTCCGTACACTTGTTCTCTCATCTCTCTTTTCAAATTCACCAGATCCGCCAAAGACGCAGTCCACTCCTGAGCTCCTCCTTGCCCCTCCCACCCTGACGGTATCACTTTCATCTTTATCCTCTCAATTTTGCTTGAAATTTGCTTCATGTTCAATGCTTTTTAGATTCATTCGTTGTTGATTTTACTTCTTTGGACCGCTAGTTGCTCTTTTATTCTTGATTTTAATAGAAATTACCTTTTTCAGATGATGAACTAAACCCAAGGTTTTCGATATTGCAATGGGTGTTTGTGTAATTTGGAGGTGATGGAGTGATGGGTATTGGGTAGTCGATGATTTGTGGATGATTTGGTAGTTATTGATGGAGTGATGGGTATTTTGTTTCTGATTTTGTTTTTGGTAGTTGTTGATCAATTGAAAGCCACTGGGTATTTTGGGTTGTGTTTCTGGGTTTTGGGGGTTGTGTTTGAGGTATCTGTAATGGGTTTTGAGGTAACTGTAATGTGTTTGAGAAGCTAAGCACCTTCTTCTTCTTCACAGAGAACTGGAAAGAGAACGGGAAGCTCTCAAGGCCTCAATCATCTTCTCCAGGTAATAATCAAACCTCTCTTTTAGTCTTTTTTTTTTTTTGAAGAAATCTTTCTGTCTTTCTATTCAATTGGAATTGACTTTCTTTCAGCAATTTCAACCAGAACCATCATTGTTTCAGTCACTGATATTATAACCGCAACCGCTTATTACTCAATGTGGTTTGGTATGTAGGTCTCTTTACTCAATGTGAAATTTTAGGATGTCAATTTTATATGCATTAGTTGAAAACAAAATACATGCAGAGATCACAAGGTTTTTCTACAGTAAATATATTTGTAGTTGTGTTAATCAAGAATCTCGGTAGCAATTAAGCAACAAGTTAAGGTTCAGTTTAACTATCTTGTCTTTGGTTGCTCAATATCAAGTAAAGGTGAGACCCTTGTTTGCAGTTTCTGTTAGACCTGGGATTAGATTGATTACATTAGTTTTGGAAGGTGAAGGCTAGGTAATAGCTATTAACTCAATACTGGAAGGTGAAATTTTGAGGAGAAGCATTAGTTCTGGATGTAGAGTGAGAGTGGATACATTTGAGTAGTGGTTGCAAGGAAGAGAAAGATGTTTGGAACTCTTCTTTGTACATTGGTCTTGTGGAAAATAAAAACTTTTATGATATGGTTGTGCTCTGCGTTCAGGGGTCTTTACCGAGCTTATTTAGCAGATGCAAGTAAAAGGTGTGCAGGTATCGGTTTCTTCTCTTCATGGTCCTTTTCATGCTGGGGTGATCATAATTTGTTGATTGTTCAATGGTACTGCTAGATCTTAGCTTATAATCATTTGTAGGAATTATCTTTGCTCTTGTTATGAGATTGGAGTTTCCACTGCTCTATCCTTTTTTTAAATGTAAATTGTAAGCAACGCTAGCCCTTTCTTTCATTATATCCAACTTTTCTTTATCCAGCAAATTTTTTAACCAAATAGATGACCTGGGATTTTAGTCAAAGTATTATGTTGTGACTAGTTCACTTTCATTTATGCCAATATGCCTTGGTACGACCTTGCAGATTGAGGAGTTCTATTCATTGGACATTGATTCTCTGAACAATCTGAGGTATGTCAGTAGCTGTTTAAGCTTTTGCCACCCTGTTAGATATATTTATATAATCTGTTTTAAGTTTATATCTTACTGCCACTGTTTTAAGTTTATGTCTTACTACAAGCTAGTGATACTGATCAACATGTTGAAGTTAGTGTAAGTCTACCATTTCACTCACTATACCCATTTTACATAACACTGTTCTAAGGAGTTCAATTCTATGTATTCTGTCTCTATATACATTATAAAGCTATCATCTTTAATTATTTACCTTCCACAATCTCTTCCCATAATACACCACTTGGCCAAGGCACAAATCTCTTTGGTTGAATATCCTTATGTTATCATATGCATATTGTCATTTAGAAATTTATGCAGTTCACCCTTGTTGATCCAATTTAGAAATTTACTGTGTTTCTGTTATGTATATTAGTTTGGTGATCTGAAATTCTGAATTAGTAAGTTGAAGAAGTTGCTGTGTACTAATGGAGTAATGGGTAATCTGAATTACTAATGGGTACTTGGGTAGTCGAACATTAAAATACGATGAAGAAGTTGCTATGTACTAAGGGAGAAATGAGTAATCTGAATTACTAAGTTGCTAATTTGCTATGTACTAAAAGTTGCTATATTAGGTTTTTTTTTTTTTGTCTGAATTTAATTTTATGAAACCTGAGGGAGGAGAGCTCTAAATTTTAGTGAAAGCTGCGCCTTGGCTATTGACATTGGTCTCCAATTCTCTGATTTTTGCTTCTATCCCATGCAAAAAATTCAGAAGCCGAGGAAAAAGTTTTTACAAGAGTTGATAGCAGATCCAGAGGCTTTTCTCCCTTCAAATTATAGACCATCGAGTACGAGCTTTCCAGATGTGCCAACAGGTGAAGGACACGAGTAAGAATCCAATTTATTTGAGATTTTGAAAAGCTTTTGTTGTAGACTAAACTTGTGAGCCACTTATCAATTGTTGTGAAGCTTTGGAACTCTAGTCTGTAGCTTATTAGACTTGCAAACCAAATTTTTTTGTCCACCTAAAAGTTTCTATATTAGTTTGGTTACTGTATGTATGTATCTGTTTTGACTTTTGATTTGAAATAATGAAATTTGGCATTTTTGGAATTGAATAGCATCTGTTTTGGACCTTTGATAATTTGGAACTGAGTATGAATCAATTGATAATTTGTTTTGGACTTTGGTTACTGTCTCTAGTTTGAAATAATAAAATTTGGCAGTTTTGGATGCGAATTGAATAGCATATGTTTTGGTAATTTAGATGGGAGTTGAATCAATTGATAATAATTGATAAGCATCTGTTTTGGTAATTAACATGTTTTTGCTAGGTCCATTGGCAGCTACACCAAAGACAGGAAACTCAAGTTACATGTATTTTTATCTTATTTTGGAGACTTCAATCTTGTTCTTTTCTTTTGTTGTTGTATATGGAGAAGTTTAGGCCATATGTCCCCTTCTTCCTACTCTTTGTACTTGTTTTATCAAAAATAAAATTAATGAGAATTTTCTTTTGGTTACAACGATATTTTTCTAGTCAAGAAATTGATTTATGCACATAGGGAGCAAATCACCTTTAAACTAGAAATTAAAGCAAGAAGAATGAAAAGACAACAACATGAAATAATAAACTGATGTTATAAATGACTAAGAACATCAGTTCTATAATAGTAGATTGTAAACTAATGTTAGTAAAGAAAATGTACATCGGTTCCTTAAAAAGAAGCGATGTCTAGAAGCATTTTAAACATCGGTTGCTTAAAGGGAAGCGATGTGTCGATGCAATTTTAACATCGGTTGCTTAAATGGAAGCGATGTGTAGATGTATTTTTAACATCGATTACTTAAAAGGAAGCGATGTGTGGGGTCATTTTTAACATCGGCTGCTTAAAAAGAAGCGATATGTAGAGTCATTTTTAACATCGGTTACTTAAAGGAAAGCGATATGTAGATGCATTTTTAACATTGGCTAACAACCGATGTCTAAGTTTTCATGATTTTTAACATCACCCACTAAGACATCGAAATTTTTTTTATTAGACATCAGTTAGGAACTAATGTCTATGACCTTTATTCTAGTAGTGGCTTCTTGGGTTCTTGGTTTTTCCTTACCGAAACCGAAGTATTTATACACTTTTGATCAATCACAACTCTAGCTAGTTTCATATACTCAAGCCTTGTTCATCATTGTTCTAAGAGATTTTGTGGAATTGTATGGTGTTTTTGGTTCCTTTCTCTTATTAGAAACCAAAAATACCATACTAAGAAGCATTTCTCACTTTGTTTTGCATCTTGGAGGGTAGAAAGTGTTCTTTGAGGTACGGTTTGGTTTTTTTTTGAACCAAACCCGTGGGTATTCCTTTCTTTCTCTACTCCTCTCTCTTTACTTGATGCTTTACAAGTTTATGGCTTTAATTTGTGTAATTATGAGTTGTGAGTAGAATAAATTTGGGGCTAGGGTTTGTGTACAAACTATGTAGTTAAATTTAATATGGATCATGCCATGAATTTCTACTTTGCCAGTTTAATTGTTCTTCATTTATGCATCTTAGAATTGTTACCTAAGGTTAGTAAGTGTTGATAATTTCATGGAAGTATGCTAGGCTTGACAAACTTAGTACACTAAATCATGTTGCAAATGTAGAAATGATAATCTTGTGATAATCAAATAAGGTTGCTTGTGTTCCTTACAATTGGGCTTATCATGTGGGTGTGGGTAAGGTTTCCGATAATCAAGGGACTTAGCTTGCATCTACATAGGTCTAATTGTATCCGATAATCAAGGAATGGGTAGAAACTAAAGGGTTTGTAGGAGAGTTATTTCCGATAATCAAGGGTAGCTAGCTTAAAACATTCTCTAATATAATTGTTTCTTGGTTATTCGATAATTAAGAGAAACGAGGGGGATTCCATCTTGACATGAGCATGCTAGATTTGGTTACTTGGAATTTGCACAAAGGAGGTTAGGTGTGATGCCTTATAACCCCTTTTATCTCATTTGATCAAATCTCTTACACTTTATTAGTTTATGTTGCTTTATTTGCACTTTAATTTTAATATAGTTAAAAATTAATTCAAAAGCTAATTCACTACCATCTATTGTTAAAATCACTTTTGGTAGTTAGGCTTCCAAATGGCCAAAACTATTGAACTTGTAAAAATGTAGACTTTGCATGTGTTTTCTAGGTTTATTTTCGCGGTAATCTAGCTAGAGTAGAGTTACTCAATCCCTAAGATACGACACTCTTTACTTTTTCCCTTTACTAAAATTTGACCTCCTATACTTAAGAGTAGGGAACATCACACAAATTTGCACATATTTTCACACTCAATGATGTCTCCGACAGGAGGATTGCAAATAGATGAACTTTTTCATATTAGGTTGTGCACTTTGGTTGACATCTTTTCTTTGTTCTTTGTAGATACCTCTCACTAGCATGACTAAATTGCTATGTCACCAAGCATAAGTAACACTCTCCAAGGGGGCCCCCAAGCTATGGTGGGACCCGACCACGATGTACATCTTGTACCTTGACACTCAAGCTATGCCACGGTAGTCGGAAACGGCCAATACCTCGCCGGGAAGCCACCTTCCCAGCCTTGCCAATTTGCCTCCACAATTTGCTTTCTACACTAGCATAGGGACTTTTAGTCCCACATTGAAGAAAATGTAAATGAGAGGGGTTCCCTTACCTATAAAAGGGACCCCTCCTCACACTTAGAATCCATCCCATTACATCTCTTAGAATCCATCCCATTACACAAGGCCCAAACACACTAGTTAAACTTTCAAGTGGACGTAGTCTCCCGCTAAGGCTAGAGACGAACCACTATACTTCTTGTGTCTCGCTCTCTCTCTCTCTCTCTCTCTCTTTCTCTCTCTCTTTTACGTTAATTAGACCCCTCGGTCACTTACATTCACATTCTTCATGCATTGAATGTGTTCTTGAGTAGCTAGCTTTCTAGACTATAATTGCATGTTCAATAGGATTAATTTATGTGCTTTCACTTAGATTAATTATTCAAGGAAAGTTAGATTAATTATTCAAGGAAAGTAAAAAATGAGAAATCGTTTGCTTTCTAACGTTTCACATGGTCAACTTCTTTCTCATGACATAGAAAATCAACTATAAGATTTGTAATTGGATTTCTTGCATATAGATGTGGTTTTGATTTTTGTTCCTTGCGTTCCACCTTGTATATATGTTTTTACATTTTCTTTATTTTATTTATTTTTATTTTTTATTTTAATCCTAAAACCCCCTTATTTGTGTTTACTTGTATGTATTTCTATTCTTTGTTTTATTTTAGTAAATAATACTTTATACTTGTATTACTTCTTTGTTTCTTTTTGCAATTACAGGTGTACCATCAATCCCCGGCTAGAACGATCCCTACTTATTCTATACTGACAACTACATTTTGCAGGGTTAAATTGCGCGCTTGCTTTTAGCGTATCAATATCTCGCCCTCATAGTGTACCACCACAAATATGCATCACTATTCATAAAATCAACTGCTAAGGGCACTTTCTTGGCAGTAGGACAACTCAATAAATCAAACGCTCTCTCCATCCTAGTAATCTGATCCTCTGCAGTGGCACACTTGATGATTGCACCAGCACTTAAGGGAATGACACCAAGACACTTACGTTTGATGATTGCACCAGCACCGAAGAGTATATAATGGGAACCGCTGTATTCGAGCCATCACTCGAGAGGTACTGAGCATCACCAAGTATATGAGGTAACAGAAATGGAACAGTCTACAGAATTTGACAACCTAATGCTCCGATATCAAGTTGACAAGGTCTACCCCGGATTTCAACCTAAAATCCAAAGTGGTCCTGCGGCCTTGGGGAAATTCTATCAAAAATTTTGTAGAATCTACCCTAAAAGTGGACTACTTAAACCTATGATGCACAAATAAACACTTTTACAATTTGCTAACCACAACTCCAACTTCAGTGAGCCTACATATCTCCTCAATGATTCAGCTTCCACCAAGTAATTTACAGAAATTCTTAAACGCAAACCTCAAATCTCAGTTTTTCAATACAACAAATTCAGTCATCAGAGTAGTCTAGACCAAGAACTGAAATAAGATACAAGTAGGTTAAACATGTAATCTACAAAAGAGATGAAGATGGTGAACATTATGACCAACTCCTATGCACGCTCGACCTCAACTTATCTGTAGTCCGGGCAACATAAAACCGAAGGGCCCAGGAAATAGCATTTAGAAAAACTATTACCATGAGTGGACAAAAAAAACTATCAGCAGTTAAGTGAAATACTTTTAACCGTTAACTGACACGAGCATCTCAAAAACTTTTTCAAATCATCACATAAAATATGTGATGACTAGATGGTACTACTGACTAGTATTCTGGTCGGCAGTTTCTTCAGATGACTCATCGAAAGGTACTGCTGACTAGAATACCAGGAGATGATGGTTTGAGAGTACTGTTGACTAACCATCTCACGCCATCTGAAAGGTACTGCCGACCATACTATTACCTAGAGGATATTGCCAAACAAATAATGCATGCATGCGATAACATGTTTTACCTCTTATCCATATCATACTTATAAGATTCAAATCATCATCTTTCCAAAAGAAAATCTCAAGACTTCGAAATTAAAATAGCTCGATAATTAATAAAACATTTTCGAAAGGAAACTCAATAATAACTTGGTAAATCATCAATAAGTCGTTGAAACCATAATTCATGATATTTCTGTAAATTGTCCATACTCAATTATCATGATAAACATCAATATAATAATTCATTACTCGAAAAATCATACTGCAAGAAAAATAATTTAAAAACAAATGTCCACTCTCTGAAATTCGGTATGATAGTCGTCCAATGATTTCATCCTCGAGCTCGATCCACTTGTCGTTCTGAACAAAACGATAATCATGAATAACTAATTTCAAGAATTGAGAATAGATTGACAATAATAAAAATGAAACCCTAAACGATAATTCGTCGAAAGCTCGAATTTATATCTGAACGAGCTCAAATTTCATAGGTTACGTTGACTCAATAACTCTAACTTAACGAAAATTGTTGTCGATCCAACTGTCGAATTGACATGAATAATACCCCAAAACTTAAATCTTCAAAAATTCTATCATTTTTCAAAACATACACATATAGCATCAAAAATCATATCCACGAGTTCGTAATGCTACGCTCTACCTATCTCACTAAAGCAGGAGATCTGAAGTTGCCTTGAGGCAACCTACGTGCTAGCCACCTCAACGTGTGAGAAAAATTCATACACCAATCGATTCCTCGATAATAAACCCAGTATCTTCTTTAACTACATCGAAGCCCAGAAATGAACTAGGAGTGCAGAAATAGCTCAAAAAATTTCAGAGTAGCAAAACTTCAATTCTTCGATTCCTCCTTCTCAGAATGATTTGGGTTAAACGTCGGCTACTAAGATGATCAGTGAGGAAAAAACTACAAGACCCAGGTAGTGGCGTCACCAAAGGTAGCCAGAAAATGGCGATCAAACCAAGTTAGCAATACTGGTTTTCCGCACTTGTTTTTGCTTCAAACCACTTCTGTCCACGCCTCCATAGTGATCAGAGGAAACCAAGGCAGGAAAGATGGTCGCCTTAGGAGGCGCTCCAGATGGGACTGGTGCTACGGTCGAGGGTAGCCGGACAACAAAGAACCTGTTGGGTCTTTGTTTCAAGTCAGGTCAATAAACGGATCGATGAAGAGAAAATGGGAAATAGGGTTTTTGATTGAAATGGAAACTTACATAAGTGGAAAGTTGAAAATGCATTTTTATAGTAGGTTTTTTGAAGTAGTAACTTTCACTTTTCAGATTGTAACTCTTTCATACGAATTCTGATTTTAGCGTGCCGTGTGTCCACGAACTTGGTTTAATGTTATCTATAACATTTGTGAAGGAAGTTTTCTAAAAAACTAAGCCAAAGAAAAAGTCAAATTTGAAAACCCCTTCAAAAACTAAAACAAACGTAAAAAGTAAAGATTTTAGTCATTTAGCATCCAGATGACTAGTAAATAGGTAATTCTAGGTGCGGAGCATATATAACATCAGCCAACCAAATCCTCGACATCTTCACAAAATCTTTGAAGATAGAAACATTTAGCAAATTTAGAGCTTTACTTGGAGTCTGTCTAAAACCAAAAGGTCATGTTTACAGGGAGATGTTGAAAAATAAACATGCTTTTAATTAATTATTATTTGGTGGTTAATTAGAGGGTTAATCTGTGAGTCACATGCATGAGCTAGTGGGTATAATGCATGAGATAATGAATACTTTCGTTATGTAAGTTAGTGGGTCAATCATGGTATAGTGGGTATTTATGATAGGGAGTTATGAGTCAATAATTTGAACATCGGTTATTGGCGTTATAGAGTCTAGAATTATTATTAGTGTCCTACATGTTGCATGACTTGCATGTAAACATTGGTACATTGTAGTAAAATATTTCCCCTTCCATAATATTGAGTGAATGAGATTCTCCATCTAGTTCTAACAAGATCAAAGTCTTATGCATTTTTACTAGATTTGAGTTTCTCTCTATGAAACAAAAATAATTAGATACTCAATTGTATTGGATGTAGAGACCTCAGCCTTACATATAGGATGTTGATAAAGGATTTCTCCCATAAAGAGAATCCTAATAGAATCCAACTAAATCTCCATACAACTAATTTTCTTATACATGCATATCAAATTTATTAGCAGCTTAAGTAATAATAATAGGATTCTCAATATTTATTGTTTCATATTCACAATAAACTACAATATATGAGTCTTGATCCAATCCCATTACTTAGCCTCTTAGTAATACACATAATTGATGTTAATTAATCTTGTTCACATTATGATTCTTACACATACTAAGCCACGATTTTTTCAACATGTGACACACAGAGCAACTTTGCCCATGGCCGTCGAGGATTCTATGCTAGCAATGGAGACGGAATAGCATACATATTCTTTAACTCAGCAAACGTCAGAGTTCAAAAAAAATGTAAGCATTCGATAGCTATAAAGCATAAATTACTTGAAATTTACGCTTCAATATTGTGTATGTACACGTTGTGGATATATGTCTTGATATATAATGCATTACATGTCCATCACTTGTGCTGGTTCATTAAATTAATTTACAGTCCTTCCCTGTTGTTTTTCATATAGTTAAGTTGATACAAACCTTGATCCGGTCTATAACTTGTTCCATTCCCACTCTTGGATTACTGCTTTTCTAGATTTAGAGGTAGTAGAAAGCGATCATCAATTCAAGGTTCCATTGAACCAAAAGAAATGCTGACTTCCATTGTTTTTTTCTTCTAGTCTAGTTTTTTAAAATTTTAATTTTGCAGTTTTTTTTTTTTACACTAGGGATTTCTTTTGGTCATCGAATATAGATACCGCAACCATGTACCGTTTGTCTTTGCTCTCCTCAATCTTCATCACTGCAATGTATATAAAGTTGTACAGACGTTGTAGATATAGATTATACAAATCAGAACCAAAAGTAAAGATTAGATGTATAGATCAACTGCCCTTTCTCGGACTTGTTTCTAACTCATATTTCACACATTTTGCCTGGCTTGAATGCCTACAGCGTCGAGCCAGTGCCAACTCCGGTTATCGGTTGGAGGAGGTAGCTACATTACATTACATGCCTAGCCTTTAACACACATATTTACATAATTAAGGTGTTTAACACTAAGCTACTCCATTACATCGCCTTTAACAGCCTTAACACTAATTAAGTAAATTAATTAAGGTGTTTTAGTACTTTAAATTGATGTATGCTCCTTTTTATCATTCGATCATTTTAGCAAATCGGTTCACAATGTTGTCACCACTGTCAGTGTATCCCTTTCCCCTTTTGATGGTAAGCTAGCCTCCTCATTCATTCCAGTCCAAAGTAGTGGACCAAATGATTTCCACTTTTCCAGGGTCTACAAGAATATATTGTACAAATTACAAAAGCAAAAGATGACTGAAAGCCCTGGCCTCTTTTTGACCGGCCAATATAGCATGCGTCAAACTTCCTTAATTTTTTGCTCTTTAATCTGGGTAAAAACTCTTGGGTATTGATCATTTGAACTTTCAAAGTTATGAGAATGTTTTTAGTTAGCCATTTGTAATGAGAATTAGAACACAATTTAATTCAATACTCTAGAACAAACTAATTAGAGAAAAGAGAAAGCCGAACTCCCTATAAACAAGAGAATCGAAGAAAATTAAGTTTTGAAAAACACATGATTCACACTTCTGCTTATCTAGCCGTGCCTTCGTGTTGATTGTCGCGTGCCATGGGTGCAGGCGGATGGGCGTGGTTTTAGATAGAGGCAGGTGGACTTCATGTTTGGAGCTTTTGCTGAGAGGTTTCTGATCCATTGAATGTAGTAGTGATAGTCAAGTTTCTCGCTTTCTTTCAAAACCTTGCACTTTGACCTATCTTTGTTGTTGTTGATCTATCTCTTGTCCAGCCACAAAGTAGTTTGCAGCATGATTCTTCTCGAAGGCAACTGGTGGAAACGGGAAACAAATCGTCACGACTAATTTTTTAGTTTTATTAGGGTTTTATTTTTCTGTTTTTGGTTTGGTCAAATAAGTCTACTTTTTTTAAGCTAGGGGTTTATGCGTCTTGGTTTAGCGGGTCATGGCATTATTATGATATTATTGCTATGGACTATTTGGTTTAATTATGGTATTTTCTTATCGTTAATGTAACAGGAGTTGCCCCTACACATTCGTTTTTTGTACATGGTGAAAAAGGTGATTAGTCTCTTATTGCCATTAGATGTAAGAATGGAACTCCTAAGATAAGTTGATCTTGTATAGTCCAGAAGAAAGAACAATTATTGTGGTCAAAATTTGAGCTTCATCGGCTCATGATAAGTATAATTGCTTGTTATAAGTTACAGATATGAATATACTATGCCTATTTGTAGATTTAGGACTTGATGATATCATTCCCACATTGTAATTTCTTAGATTTGAATAAGTTTTTTTTTTCTCAAAAAAATAAAAAAAAATACAGACTAATGGTTGTAATATAACCTACCCGCATATTATATGCATATACAAGGCCGTTCATAGACACATACAAACACGCATATATACTTCGTAAAAAGTACTGCGTTACTCGAACTGTAAAACAACGCTGTTCGAACAATTCTTATATTTCGGTTGTCATCTACAGTGTAAATCCCAATATTATGGATGATTAAGCTAATAGCATCCAAACGGGGGCAAATCCCAAATCCAATATCAGTGATCATGTCTCTCATGCAGCAGCTTTTTGGGCTTTGGACATAACACCACCCACATAATGATGGTGCCATCCATGGGCTAATTATTATTTATCAAACACAATAGATCTTTAGCTAATATACATGCCCGCTACTTTCCGCCATTTTTGCTCTTTCAAATCTCAATCTGTCTACCCTATAAAACTTCCAGGAAGTCAAAAATTCATGAAATATCAAATTATTGTCCTATTTATTTCTTTTCTTCTAGCTCTATTTAGATTAACCAAAGACTAACCTCAGATGTAAGAGCGGCATAAATGTGTCAAGAGTTCCTAACTTAAGCAATGTTGACTTGATATGAACAAGTAATTTTGGTAGGGTTGAGAACGATGCATTGATGCATATGAAAAACCCAAATTAAAAGAGGCACTAATTAAGTGCGTCGATGTATGAATATAATTCTTAATTGTGTGACACAGGGCAGGCCATGGCCAAGCATGTTTAAACACATTAGTGCTCTTACGATCGTCCATGCTAACAATCATGTATATCAGCAAATAACCATGATTACAAGCAAACCCATAATAGAAATAGATATAGCTACAGAGTGATGGAGGAATTGATAAGATTTTTTAATCTGTTTAAAATTGATCAATTGTATATTGGTAAAGTCATTATATAGAAAGAAGCAATTACTTTGCCTTTTGAATTTTTAAAACTCTCTCTCTCTCTCTTTAAGAAAATCAAGTGGAATCATGCCCCTGCCAGCCAAAGAAAAAGAAAAGAAGATTTTCTAATAGTAAAGAATTAAGATGGAAAAAGAAACACACACCGGCATTGCCAAGTGAATCAAGTAGCCCCATATATCCCATCCCCATCTTAAGTAGAGTGGCCGGCCATGCCAATTGTAGCTAAGCAAAAGAGAAAAGGCCCCTCCTGCTAGCTACCTAGCTCTCTCTCTCTCTCTCTCTCATTCTCTCAAACCCAGAAATCAATTCAACCCAAATGAAACTAATTGCTCCTTGTTCTCTTTCTTCTTATCCTTCATCACCTCTCTCAAATATTTCTTACTTTACCTCGATTTTTTCATGCAAGATCCAAAGAACTCACAAGCAGCAAGGTATGCCAAAGTAATTCTCTCTCTCTCTCTCTCTCTCTCTCTCTCTCTCTCTCTCTCAACTTAGTACATTTGTTCTACTGAAAAATCTCTGTAACAAAGAGAAAGAGTTCCCGTTATTTATCTTCTTCTTTTTTTATGCTAAAATCCCATTAATTATCTTTGAAGTCGTAAAGTTTATAATTTCATTCTATATTTGATATTATCAAGTCGTATATATACGATATTAGTGTCGAGTTTAAGATCGAATACCCTTAAAAAGGTCTGAATTAATTGGAATCTTGTGTTTAAAAGAGCTGTAACATGTAGGCTGGAGAGATAGCGCATTACTTTCCAGTTCACTAGTCACACATTGACTCCTTTAATCCTGGTCTGAATTGGAATCTTTTGATCTGCCTCCTAAGACCCATACATGATTGTTCTAACACTGAATTAACCCACTCAATTGTTCTCCGCACCCACATATCACCATTTCGCATTTCTCATTATGAGTTTTTTTCGATTACAATTTCTCAATATGAGTTATTAAATATATTTTTTTAACAATAAGTGTTTCCATGTACCACATTTGAACTATGACGAAGAATTTGGTGTGGCAGTGATACATTTGATAATGCTAAAGTGACAAAATGATGCAGACTAATGTTTAGCTGTCATATCATTTTTATTAAATCGTGGTTTACGTAGCATTATTACAATTTTCGCCTAAAATCACTTGGCAAAGTTTTTTCCCCCTAAAGAAATGGCATCTCTACCCAAGAAATTTACAACTTTATTGAGTCACGAAATTATTCCACTCACATAATCATATTAATTCTTGGTATGTGTTCCTAACTTTTTTAGGAATAAGGTAAAACAGATTAAAACTTTGAACAACAAAAACCTTACTGCATCTTTTCAAAAAAAAAAAACCTTACTGCATTGGTTTTGCATGGTATCAGTTCACTTCAGTCTTGTTATTAAAAATAAAACATGTCTAGTTAGTTTTGAGATAACAGCCCAATAATATCATGGTGATTGAGGCATTAAATAACTTTTCACTCCTTAATTTGTCTTTGTAAAATTAGTTGTTCATAATACTACCAATGCAATGATAAATTTTCAAAACAATAAAAGAATATTATTTATAATGATAAAGACAAATTAAAAAATGGAGACAGTTGGAGTGTGTTGCTAACAATGTACGGTTGACTCACAAATCGTTGATATGTCTAAGTTTAGTGATGCCAAATAATCATCCATACGCATGTGAACCATTTAACTAAAGACTTCGAAATTTTACCACCTACTTCTCTACTTGTCTTTTACGAAAAACAAGTGATCACTTGTTTGGCTTTCGTAACGTTTAACTGTTTTTAACATACTTAAATCTTCTGGAAAAATTAAAACCAGAGTCAGTATATATACAAACCAATAGGTCATATATTTAGTGTTCAGGTACGTTCTGTAAGTGTGTGTACGTTTCAACTATCGAACTAAACTTGGTAATTGGCAGTTAGCTTAGACAACATTAGAATTGAGACTATAAATTAATTTGAGTCCTCATCATGCATGGATTGAATCCAATTAACAAGACACATTATTCTCCTTCCTTTAGGGTATCATCAAGAATCTATATATATATATATATATATATATATTATGCAGAAAGGCAAAACACAAGATTCAAATTTATCAGGTTACCATCAAGAATCTATGCATAAGATTGACATGCACTTGTTTTTGAATAGGAAGCCTTGGTATCAAAGAGCAATAGAGATGGGCTCTCTATGGAGATCAAGCATTAGTAGTCCCAAGCTTCCCACAGATCAAGTTCCAGCACCAAATGCCACAACATTGTGGAAAACCATTACCAAATCCACAAACACCAACATTCCTAATTCTTCGAATTCCAATAGACACAAGCTGAGAAAATGTGCCTCCTTAAAGGTTGCGACTTCGTTTACTAGGGTTTGTCTTTGTGCACCTATATCTTCCTACAATGAGGTTTTTAGGGCTGAGCTCCCACCAAGAAGAAGCAATAGTTACCCGAGATCGAAGCCATTGGGGATGACGACACAAGATCAAAGAAGCATTACCACTATGAGCGCGAGGCTTAGCACTTCCGAGAGAAGAGTTTTTCGTGGGAAATCTCTGACGGAAGACGTTTTGATGAGGAGGTTCGTTATGGAAGAAGTAGCAATGATGCACGTTAGAAGGAGAAATCAAATGGAAGTAATAAGAAGAAAAAGTATAATGAGGAGGAAGAATCTTGGGCCTAGTCGTCTTAGTAGAATGGTTATGGCTGGGGAGGAGGATAATTGATAAGTTTAATTCAATTTTAATTGTGCTGAATCAATTGTTTCGATCTCAATGGTGATTTTGAACTTCTCCTTTTCTGCATGCATGGTGATATATTTTCGTGATTAAATTGTATGGGTAATATTTGCATTCATCTCCTATATAGTGGAAATGATTGATTTTGTCTTATTGTTTTTGTTTTGTTTTTTTTTTTTTTTTTCCTATAGAAATACCCGACTAGTTAGCTAGATAGATGGTTATTTATTCCCCTAAGGCCCTAATTTTAACTATCGAGCCGCTATTATCTAAGATCGAGGTCAGGGGTTCGAGTCACCATGGGAGTAGGAGTGAAATCCTTTGATTATTTGGAAAAAAAAAATATATCGAGCCGTTCCAACAACATGTTTCAAATAGTTTTGTGTATTTCTGCTACATTAATGAGATTAAGCAATCGACCCTATTAAACTCTTTCTAATCTCACTAATGTTCTTGACTCTATTTGAGAGAAGATAAGGGAATTCCCAAAAATTTTAGTATGGAATCTCTCTATACTAGTATACATTTGACAAATTATAATTGAGACATAGCATCATAACGAGTTGTCTGACATCAATGATCAATCATGACATACATACTTTTTTTTTATGACATACATACTTGTATATGACTATATGAGGCATTCCACATTCCACACACTAACTACTAAGTAGTTCAACCATAAAACTAATTAAGTAGTATTTATAATGGAGTAATTGTCAATTAATAGAAAGGAAATGGTCGGACACAATGACAAAACCAGATACGAATCATACGATACTAAACAGGGAATCAACCAACCTAGATTCACCAAATTAGTACCTGCTTGACCACAAAAACCCTAATCCAATCAAACATTCAAGTACATTAATAATGTATCGTAACGGCTGTGTAGTTTTTATTTATTACTATTTTTTAAATATTAAAAAAAAACTATAATTTTGACTTTATCTACTGTTAATGAGAAGCGAATATGTGAGTTTGGTGATATAAAAAATAACCAATATCTCACAATTGACCCGTTACGGACCACCTAAATAGCAATGGAACATAACAAAGTTCATAATTGGTTGGCTAGCTAACTTACTGCTACCTCAAAAATGAAAAATCAATGGCTTGCTTAAAAGCCACTCAAATGAATTGAAAGAAATTGATGAAATATAAAAAAACCTCCACCTCATTTCCAATTCCAAAGCAACGTTCGACAGTGGTTATCTAATCTGCATCCATCTCAATCACTTTCCAAAGTTGTCAATAATTAAATTAGGTACTTTGTGTGACTACTAGACTACTACTTGGTGAATTATGGTCAACTCATCTATACCCGCGTATCCTTTCTTTGCCAACGGCCATTTTCAATTACCCGCTATTCGTTAATTAATCATGTTTTTCTCTCCACTAATCATCCCATTAATGAACCTATTTTAACAATTTAAATATGCGCCTCAGCTAAATTTTACTCAAAAAATTCTTACTCACTCCACCAACAAATTAAATTTCTACTCACCATATTTAACCACCAAATGACAATTTTACCCTTCTACTCTCTCTCTCTCTCTCTCCGCCTAGATCCTTGGTGCCCATCGATCGTCCTCGTCGTCGTTAGCTCCAGTGGATGAGACCATCAATCACGCCTTGATCGAAGGCAGCCTTAACCCTACCTCTCACCTCCTTCACTCTCTCAAATTCTCATTGAGCTTCGTGAGAAAACTATAGAACCCTCGCTTTTCCAGACACCAAGCATATGCCCTACCTAGCTCAGAAGCCGCCACCAACTCCGATACTGGATGTTCGCTACAAAGGCTGCTCAAGTTGTGGGATGGCCACCTGAGGGTCTCACCCGAGTACGACATGTCGCCGCCGAGCACGAAGAAGATTGTGCAGCTGGACGAGATGATGTTGTCGGAGTTAATATTTAATTCGAAGTCGATCATTACCGATCTCACTATCATTGTTGGCGAGCAGAGAGACCACGGCAAGGAAATCGCTGATGCCATATGTGCTCAAATTCTCAAGGTCAGGTTGCTTTTACTAAAAAATTTGTATCTAGGATTAGAGATTTTAGGGTTTGAGTAGAGAGACTCGTGTAATGTTTGGGCCTACTAGGACTTGTAAAATAGCGATCTTTTATGAGTTCTATAATGCTCAATTGTAAAAGTTTTGTTGGGGTCAAAACCTTTTATTGGGGGTCAAGAAAATCCTTTTTATTGTAGGTCACTAAAATCCTTTTTATTGAGGGCCAATAAAGGTTCGGTGAGATCTCCGGCAACTTCTCCAATGACCTATGAGATCTCTTTGGGGACCTCCAACAATTTCCTTGGCGACCTCCGGCGAAGTCTCTGACAACTTCTCTCTCTTTATGAGACAAAGAGGGAGAGGATAAAATAGTTCCAAAAAAAAAAACTTAATTGGGTATTAAGGAACATAATCAATTATTTTATGGGTAGTAGGGAAATCTATAAATTTGGTGGAGGAAAATTTATTAATTTTTGGATGGTACACATTCTCAAAGATAGAAGCATGAGAAACTCTAGCACTATATTCTCCCTAACAGCGCTCACACTCACGCTCATCATAGCATCGCCACCGTCATGCGGTGACAACAATGATGGATCTTGTCATCCAAATTTCGAACAACCTCATTTATCACCATCCTCTGATCGTCCTAGGCATACATGGTCCCCTGCATCTTCTAGGGACTGCGATGGTCGGCTTTGGCCATGGCGGCATCTCTGGCCCGTCAATGGCAGACAGATTACTTGGTTGCTCCTAAACCCAAACGATGGTCTGCGTTTCTTGACAGAATCATCTGATATAGCCAACGAAGCCAAACCCAAGGGGATACTATTCATTCCATCGGAGACTTCATTGTCACTCATACCCTCCCCGTAGAGGCCATCAATCTTGTTGCTGCAGCTGCCTGTATGCCGTCTATCACGTCGGTTCTTCTTGGCAATGATAGGGTATCCTCTGCGAAGTCCATGGGTGGCGACACTATTGATCCTCATGCTGCGATCGTGGATTGGTCGTGGCCGAAGTTGCAGATACTGCTGAAGCTGCAAATGGAGCACAAAAGAGTTTGGGTATCCAGATCAAAGAGCATGTGGTCGGGATGTCTTTGGGCTCAAATCCAAGCCCAGCCCTTGGGGAGTTCGACGAAGGAGGTGGATGCGTGGCTACCCTCGAATTGGTCGGCATGGATGCTTGGCCGGACAGCGCCAATATTGCTGATGGCTGCAAGAACAACTTGGAGGCAGCTAGGGTTTATTCTTGATGGGCTTTGTGGGCTGATGGTTGGGCCTAGGGCTGTGGAACTGGTTTTGGGCCTGCTCTCTCTTTGGTCCAGACTAACTAATGGGTTTCTACACCCATTATTTCGTTAGTCTTTTTCGAATTTGCTTGCCTATTACTATGCATTACTGTCCATAGTTAAATAGGCTTTCTTGAATAAGTGAGCATGGGTACCGTCAAATGATCGGACCTAATCTATGTATCGCTATGGTTTTTCCACAAACTCTTTATCTGCCTAGAGATGGTAGAGGGAGGATATGTAATGATCCTTTATGGCCTGAGTAATATTAATATATCGACATGATATTCTTTAAAAAAAAAAAAAAAAACAAAAAAATTGGTGGAGGAAGGGGGACTAATTTTCCTAAAATTTGGGTATTTGGGCATTTCCCCTTGGGGAAATTTTTAAGAGGACTAATTTCAGTTTACCTCCCTGAGGTTTGGGAGTAACATCATGTTAGTCCCTGTGGTTTTAATTTAATCAGTAACACCCCTACACTCTCAAATATCATCAACCGTGTCCAATTTCAATTCCTCCGTCCAAATTGGACATTAATTACTGATGTGGATGTTCAGTCTCCCATGGTCGGGTCCACTTGAGGGGCTAAATTACTCTTGTAACCTTTAAATCTATTTAGGGGAATTAAAAAAGAAAAACCAAATGAAAATACCAAAAAAAAAAAAAGGATTAATTTCAGTTTACCCCCCTGAGGTTTGGGGGTGCCATCATTTCACCCCCTGTACTTTCAATTTTAAATTTTTACCCCCTAAATTTTCCAATTTCAATCAGCCGTATCCAATTTCTACTATTCCTTCCAAATTGGACGTTAAGTTTGACTTTTGAGGGCTGAAATGGTCATTCCATCATAAAAAAAATTTAAATAAAAAAATTCTGTTTTTTTTATAGTTTTTTTTTATTTTATTTTTTTCTTTATGTTTCTTCATTTTATTTATTTATTTATTTATTTATTTTGTCTTCAACCTATACACCACAAGTTATAATAGGTTTATAAAAACAAAAAAAATACTCTAGGTAGTTGAAAGTCGCTAGCTGGTCTACGATATTTGTGACATATCTTCGATAAAGTGAAGAATTTAGGATATATCCCCAATAAAGTGAAGAAATATCTGTAAAAAAATAATTTTACAGTTTATTTGTAAATAAATATCTGTAAAAAATGATTTTACACAAATATTTCTTCACTTTATTGGGGATATACAGATATTTACAGATAAAGTGTAAAATCATTTTTTACAGATATTTCTTCACTTTATTGGGGATATATCATAAAATTCTTCAATTTATTGGAGATATATCACAAATATCGTAGACCGAAAATGATTTTGCATAGATATTTCTTCACTTTATTGGAATATACAGATATTTATTTACAGATAAAGTGTAAAATTATTTTTAAAAAATATTTCTTTGTTAAAGGAAAAACATATTATGTGCCTTCGTCAAGTAGAATCAAGGAATCAGTGATTACCAATCAATTAGCATAAAAGATAGATCAATCAGTATTTAATATCATAATTGTAAACATTATTTCCGTTGTAATTTCTTCCCTATATAAAGGGACTATGAAATGAAATGAGTAGACCATTCCAATCTCCATTTACTTTTACACGTTATCAGCACGCTCAGAGCAAATAAGCCAAGAGAAAAAAACCCTAGAAGAGAAAAAATCTCTCTTCCTTTTCTTTCTGCCGCAATCTCCCAAAAAAAAAAAATCTTTCTTCTCCGGCCAAGCACCAGCCTAGCATCACCCTACCTCCTCCCCTGCGCGGCCTCACCTGCCATCTTGCAGCACCTGCGCCCCAACATTCATCTGCAGCTGTTCTTCTCCTTCCCTGCCCAGACCGGCCTCCGCCTCTCCGGCCGAACACCACAAGCCACCACCGGCCTCCATCGAATTACTAAGGGCACCCAGACGCCCCTGCGTCCACCCACCTGCAGTGCCCCCGCGCCAGCAGCACGATCGAGCCTCCGCACGCACAGCCCCGCCTCCGACGCTTGTAGCAGCGCCTCCGACCCGGCCCTGCATCAGCCCAGCCGCGTCCGGCCTCTCATCCCCGCAGCCCAGCAGCGCCCGGCCTTACCTCCTTGCAGCCCAGCCGCGTCCGGCCTCTCATCCCCGCAGCCCAGCTACGCCCGGCCCCGCCCTCGCCCACCTGCAGATCCTCCTAAACCAGAAGGAAGGAAAGCCGGAGGAGGAAGAAGAAAAAAAAGAGGGCAACTCGGGCCGAAGTAAGGAACCGGCCCAGAAACGAAAAAACAGGCCCAGAACAGAACAAAAAAAAAAAAAAAAGAGGAGCAGGCCCAGAGAAAAAAAAAAGAGGCCCAAAGAAAAAAAAAAAAAACTTGACCCAAAGGAAAGGGCCAGCCCAGAGAACAGACCCGGCCCAGACTAAAAAAAAAAAAAACAAAACAGGCCTTGAGGCCCAGAAAAAGAGAGAAACAGAAAAAAGGAAAAAAAAACAAAAGCTCGAAAGAGATAGAAGCGGCCCAAACATCGCACGCCTGCATCAACACGCGCGTGCGTTAGGATTTTTTTTCTCGAAACCAAGTATGTTCTCTTTTATTTTCATATTATGGTATATTTAATTATTTATCATTAGAAATTTTTATTTTTTTATTTTTTTTAGCATGCTATTTTATTGCTTGTTATATGTGATATATATATTCGTGGAATCTAAAGTATGTGAATTTTATTTATATTTTCTATGTTTAAGCATGCTTTATACCTTATTGTTTATACCTTTATATTTTGTTATTACGCATGTTTAATTAGATAATTTTGATCATTTTAAGCATGCCTTGTTTTTATGTTTTATATAATTACCTTTAAGCATGATTTATCCTTATATAAATTATTCCTAAGCATGCCTTTATATTATGCTCTCATTTGTATTTTATGTTATGCATGATATATTCTTGCTATATGTAGTATATAATTTGTTGTATATTTGTAAAATTTTGAACAAGCCATGTCATTTATTTTTATTTATGCTATGTTTTATTATTAAATGTGTTATAGTTATTTTTGTAATACAACATATAAAATTCTGCTTTGCCATGATAATGAAAATTCATGCGCATTTATACACACAACATTACTGTGATAAAGTATTTTCACATAGCATCGAAAAAAAATGTGTGACCATTACGAATCTTGGTCTTGAAATCTAATTCATATTGTTTGGAAAATAATACACGTGGATGTCTTTTGTGACTGCGTAATTTATATCTTCTCTCTTGTTGATGTAGATGGCTGATCCAACTCGACCTGAATTTGACATTTTGGACTCAGAAGGACTTGAGTACCACCGTTGGGTTTCCGATGTAGAAACCGCATTTGTAGCAAAAGAATACACTGCCACCATCAAAACTACCACTGACCCCAAAGACGATGGACTGTCTGATAAGGTAAAAGCAAATGCCTTAATGTTTTTAAGGCGACATATTGATCCTAGCCTACGCTGGGAATACCTCCAGTTGAAGACACCCAAAGAATTGTGGGATGCCCTTAAGTGAAGTTTTGGGAACATTCATGACACCTTGCTCCCAGAATTGACTGTTCAGTGGAATGAAATCCGCTTGCTTGACTACAAAAGGGTCAATGACTTCAACAAAGACATGTTGCGCCTAAAGGCACGTCTAAATTTCTGTGGAAAGAAACTCACAGAAGATGATATGATCCAAAAGACTCTTTCCACCTTTCCTACTTCAGCAATTATACTAGCGAACCAGTATAGGCTGGAGTATGATAATAAAAGAATCATAACCTTCAATAAACTGATCAACCTACTGCAAGTGGCTGAGAGGCACAATGAAGTTCTTTTGAGCAACAATGTCAGACCCGTTGGGACAAAGAAAATTCCTGAGGCTAATTATGGCAAAGTCAAAGGTGGAAAGAACCCCAATGAAAAGAGGGTTGGACGTGTTGATCCCTACCCACGTGGCAAGGGACGTGGGGGTCCTGGTATGGGCCGTGGAGGCCCTCCAAATGTATGGCGCAGAGATGGTGGTGCTGGCCCTAGTGGTCATGGAAACAAGGTGCAAAGGGCACCTAAGAACCCTTCAGTCAAACAGGGTAGAGTTGGCAATGAACCATGCTATAGGTGTGGAGTCATGGGGCATTGGTACAAGAACTGTCAAGCAAGCAACAGAGTAGCAGCCAATTACAAGAGGTATAAGGAGTCTCAAGAACAAGAGGCTCACTATATGGAAGAAGGAGGCAATGACCCAGATGTCAACCTCACAATTGCAGACTTCAATGGCAACAAGGAACTTGCTCAGTCAATGGATGCTTCAGATTTTGACTGATCTGCTTTATTTATTCTATTTTCCAAACACAGTTGTGAAGGCATAATGCCTCATTTTTTTTTAATTAGACTATTACGTAGTCTTAAAGTTTATTTCAATAATTGTTTGAATTAGATTTCTGAATAAGACCTTGATTTGATTATCGTTGGCTTATTAATAAATTTCGGATTTTATTCTGAAGCATTGAATTTATTCGATTTTTATGTAACACACATATTCACATGGTTCGAAAAAGCACTATAAAGATGTAAAGCAATACATCTAGAAAAAAAATTATTATTAGAATGAAAAAAATTTATCATTCTACTAAAATAGTCATGCTCTAAAGAATATGAGTTATATTTTCAAAATTAATAATATATCCCATTTATTTGTAGGAATGAATCGAGGAGAAATCGAGTGCTTAGTTGATAGTGGGACTACCCACACCATATTAAGGAATAGGCAATTATTTATTGAATTAATAGCCTATAATTCCTCTGTGACTACGATGATTGGATCATCACAAGTAATAAAAGGGCGAGGAACTGCCAAATTTTTGCTGCCTAATGGCACAACATTTAAAGTCACAGACGCTCTATATGCACCTAGAGCTAATCGAACCTTGTTAATTTCAAAGATATTCGTGCCAACGGTTATCATGTAGAAACAACACTGTGAGAATGGAATTGAATACCTTTATATTACCTCTAATGAATGTGGAAGGAAACGCATTTTAGAGAAACTTATGAGTCAATCTAGTGGACTGTACCTCACTACGATTCGGATCATTGAATCATATGTTGTCACCAACAATGAAATGTGGGACACTGACTCATACAGGCTTTGGCATGACCGCCTAGGGCACCCTGGTCGTGACATGATGATCCGCATTTTGAAAAACTCACACGGACATCCCTTCTTTCGAGTGAAAAATAAAATGGGAGAAAAATCCGCCACACTGAAAGGTGTCGGTCCTCGTATTGCTCAAATACAACCATTACATTCTGAAGTACCAGAAGCACTACCTCCATCCCATTATGCCTCATTGACTATTTCAAAGGCACATCACTCGTTTTGCAAAGCCTGCTCTTTAGCAAAAACAGGATCGAGACCTTCCTATGCTAAAGATACAAAACAAAATATTCCATTCTTACAAAGGATACAAGGAGACATCTGTGGACCTATCCATCCAGAATGCGGACCATTCAAGTACTTTATGGTTCTGGTGGATGCCTCGACACGCTGGTCACATGTCGTTTTATTGTCCACAAGAAATGCTGCATTTGCAAAACTCCTAGCACAAATTATACGCTTAAGGGCTCACCACCCTGATCACCCTATCAAGTCTATAAGGCTTGATAATGCTGGAGAGTTTACATCAAAAGCATTTGATGATTATTGCATGTCTATTGGGATCGATGTAGAGCATCCTGTACCCCATGTGCATACACAAAATGGTCTCGCAGAATCCACCATCAAAAGGCTACAGATGGTGGCTAGGGCATTGGTTATGCGCACCAACTTGCCTATATCTGCATGGGGTTATGCAATATTGCACGCAGCTTTACTCATTTGTTTCAGACCCACTGCTAGCCAACCATTTTCTGCGTACCAGTTGGTAACTGGATATGAGCCTGACATTTCACACTTACGCATATTTGGTTGCGCCGTATATGTGCCTATTGCGCCCCCACAGCGCACTAAAATGGGTCCTCAGAGACGATTAAGTATTTATGTTGGATACGAATCTCCAACGATTATCCGCTATTTGGAACCCTTGACAGGCGATCTCTTTTACCGCTCGATTTGCGGATTGTCACTTTGATGAGACAGTCTTCCCGTCGTTAGGGGGAGATAGGAAAAAGGATTTTCCAAGGGAACGACAGGAATTGTCGTGGTTTGTTCCCACTCTGTCTCATTTTGATCCCCGCACTTCACAATGTGAAAGTGAAGTGAAAAGAATAATCGATCTTCAAAACGTAGCAGATTCGATGCCTGATGCGTTTTCTGATATCGCAAAAGTGACGAGATCACATATACCAGCTGCAAATGTGCCTGCAAGGTTAGAAGTCCCCAACAAAGGGCACGGTGCCGCAGATAGAGGCACTACAACCACACTTAGTGGAGGTATGGTTGAGGCCGTGGCTCCTCAAAGGAAGAAGGGGAGGCCACTAGGTTCGATTGACACTCACCCAAGGAAGAAAAGGGCGAGTAAGGCACAAACCGATCCATTAATCATCAATGTAGAGAATCCCTCTCATGAGATTGTCTCTAATTACAGCTATGTCCATGAATCAATACTGGAGGACGCTCCGATGTTTGAAATGATTCCAGAGAACAAAGAAATCTCAATGGATTATGAGAGTGCGTATGAGTTGATAGAAAGATCTTCCATACACATTGATGATGTATTTGCATACACTGTTGCTCAAGAAATCATAGAGCACGATGATATCGAACCACGCTCTGTTGCAGAATGTCAACAAAGAGCAGATTGGCCTAAATGGAAAGAAGCAATCCATGCAGAATTAGATTCTCTGACAAAGAGACAGGTATTTGGTCCGGTAGTGCTAACCCCACCAAGTGTAAAGCATGTAGGACATAAATGGGTCTTTGTTAGAAAGCGTAATGAAAAGAATGAAGTCCTGAGGTATAAGGCTCGCCTTGTGGCACAAGGTTTCTCCCAATGCCCTGGAATTGACTACGAGGAGACATACTCTCCCGTAATGGACGTTATAACGTTCCGCTACTTAGTTAGCCTAGTAGTTTCCGAAGGACTGGAAATGCAGCTCATGGATGTGGTGACTGCATATCTCTATGGGGATCTAGATTCAGAGATATATATGAAAGTGCCTGATGGCCTTACATTACCCAAGTCAAGTGACTCTAAACCACGAAGTGCGTTTGCAATTAAGTTGAAACGCTCACTTTACGGATTGAAACAATCTGGGCGGATGTGGTATACCCGTCTAAGTGACTACTTGATTGGGAAGGGATATAAGACCAATGAACTATGCCCCTGCGTATTCATAAAGAAAACAAGTTCCGGATTTGCAATTGTAGCAGTATATGTCGATGATATGAACATAATAGGTACTCTTGATGAAATAAGAGAAACCGCGAGCTACTTGAAATCCAAATTTGAGATGAAGGATCTTGGGAAAACTCGATTCTGTCTAGGCCTTGAACTAGAACACCGAGTTTGTGGAATACTAATCCACCAGTCTGCGTATGTCCAAAAGATGCTCAGGCGATTTAACATGGACAAAGCGCATCCTGCTAGCACTCCTATGATCGGTCGAAGTTTGGATGCAAAGAAAGATCCATTTCGTCCGAAGGAAGATGACGAAGAGGTGTTGGGAGCTGAAATTCCCTACCTAAGTGCAATAGGCGCATTATTGTACTTAGCCCAATGTACTCGACCAGACATTGCATTCTCAGTGAACTTGTTAGCTAGATTTAGCTCAGCGCCAACGCAGCGTCACTGGAATGGTATCAAGAATATTTTCAGATACCTAAAAGGAACCATTGACTTAGGACTGTTCTTTCCCTACAGAGAGACAAGAGGGACCGCAGATGGAACTGCAATCCCTGAAGAAAATATTGATGGTGAAAGTGCCACACACTACACCGAAACGCCAACTGATGTTTTGGTTGGTTTTGCTGATGCTGGGTATCTCTCTGACCCACATAAAGGTCGTTCCCAAACTGGTTATGTATTTACCATTGGGAACACGGCGATATCTTGGAGATCAACCAAGCAAACCCTTGTGGCTACCTCCTCGAACCACTCAGAGATCATCGCCCTACATGAGGCGGTTCGTGAGTGTGTATGGTTAAGAGCTATCATCACATATTCGAGGGACGTGGTTTGAGTTCTACCACTGAAGAGCCTACTTGCATTTATGAAGATAATGCAGCTTGCATCGAACAGATGAAGATAGGATATATCAAGGGTGATAATACAAAACACATATCGCCGAAGTTTTTTTACAATCAGCAACAACAGGCCCTCCTCAAGATTCAAGTGAATCAAGTAAGGTCTGAGGAGAATGTGGCAGATTTGTTCACCAAATCATTGCCTAAGGCCATATTCGAGAAACATGTGAAAAGCATAGGAATGCGAAGACTTTCCAAGCTCCCTTGATTAATGTAAGCATCAGGGGGAGGTGTAGACGTCAGGGGGAGTCTAACACACACATGTCATTCTCAAATGTAGAAGGTGCGTTGTGCTCTTTTCCTTCGACCAAGTTTTATTTTTTTGTCCCACAGGGTTTTTATTGTTACTTGGCAAGGTTTTTAGTGAGGCAACAACTTATGCACCATTGCGTCTTTGACTTGGCACAAGGGGGAGTGTTAAAGGAAAAACATATTATGTGTCTTCGTCAAAGTAACTGACGAAGAGGGAATCAAGGAATCAGTGATTACCAATCAATTAGCATAAAAGATAGATCAATCAGTATTTAATATCATAATTGTAAACATTATTTCCGTTGTAATTTCTTCCCTATATAAAGGGACTATGAAATGAAATGAGTAGACCATTCCAATCCCATTTACTTTTACATTCTTCACTTTATTGGGGATATATCCTAAAATTCTTCACTTTATCAGAGATATATCACAAATATCGTAGACCAGCGAGTGACTTTCAACCACCTAGAGTATTTTTTTGGTTTTTATAAACCTATTATAATTTGTGGTGTATAGGTTGAAGACAAAATAAAATAAAAAAATAATAATTTAAAAAAAAACAAAGAAACAGAAAAAAAAAAAAAAAAAAAAAAACTAAAAAACAGAAAGAATTTTTTTTTTAATTTTTAATTTTTTTAAAATTTTTTTTATGTTGAACTGACCATTTTAGCCCTCAAAAGTCAAACTTAACGTCCAATTTGGACAGAATAGTAGAAATTGGACACGGCTGATTGAAATTGGAAAGTTTAGGGGGTAAAAATTCAAAATTGAAAGTACAGGGGGTGAAATGATGACACCCCCAAACCTCAGGGAGGTAAACTGAAATTAATAATAATAAAAAAAAAGAATAATAATAATGTAGCAAAAGATGGAAGCTGCCCTTTGATTCAATGATAATGGGGAGCTAGTTTGCTTTCCAAATTCCAACCATTACTTGAAGGATGAAGGAGTAAACCTGAAATCAAATTCCAACAAATCGAAACAGAAGTTGCAATTGCAATTATCTCTTTTCGATTGCCCAGCCATGTCAGATCAATAAAATTTAGATTTTTACCAAAAATCCTCCACCAGAACCTCTATCGATTTTGCAGATCAAAACATAAACACAAAGAGAAAATCCATGAGCCCATGAACCCAGCTTGTGGACTGCTCTTCTTCTTCTTCTTAAAGTTACGAGCTCAAGGCCATACCTGGAAGGCTGGAAAGGACATTTGCAGCCAGTCGACCTAGTTCGATTGCTTCTCTGCTTCAGAAAGGTGAAGAACCTACGCCGAGAACAATATCTTTCAAATCCAAATCACAAAATGCAATGTATCAATATAGAGCTATATGTCAATAGTTGAGAGATAATTATCTTTCAAATCCAAATCACAAAAATGATATCTTTATAGCTCTTCAATCTTGAAAGCTTGCCTGCGAAGACACAGATCCATCAGATGAAGCGCTTGACCCAAATCCAAACCCGATTCCAGATCTTGAATCGCTAATCACTACATCAAACATCAAAGAGACCTCGTGCTCATCAACGACTCAGACTCCAACCCAGACTGAACGCTGTGGAATAAGGCCAGAATCGCCAGGCTTCACAATCAATTTGAGCTTCAATTGTTATGAGTTGGGATCGAGATTTGGTTTTTGCTTTGCTGTTCTAAGGATGTGAATTTGAAAGAGGAGTGGTTTGTGATGTTGGTTTGTGTTTAAGTCTAGTTCTGTATTGGGATTTTGGTGATGCTCATTTTGGTGCAGACCTTGATATTGTTTCACAGCTCAAATCTATTTTTGGGTTCTTGAATTTTTCTCATCTCAGTGTGCAATTTAGTGGCTCCTCCAACAACAACCCAATGCACTATCTGATCTTTCATCTAATTATCTCCAAGCATTATCTCAATCTCGGTCACCACTCTTCAAACAAATTCTTCAAATCCCAATTTCCTGGTCAATTAAAGATCCGAACATTATCTAAACTCCATCGGGATCGTAGTAACCGGTGGCGTCGGCTTCGTCGGCTCCCACCTCGTCGATAAATTGTTGGTTTAGGCATGTGATTATCTGAAGAAGAAGAAGAAGAAGAAGAAGAAGAAGAAGAAGAAGTAGGAGGAGGAGGAGAAAGAGAGAGAGAAGGGTCGAATATGATCTTTTTTTTTTTCTTGAAATGACTCTTTTAGCCTTTGAAGTGGGTCCCATTGTTTGAGTTAACGTACAAATTAGACGGATTCTGAAAAATTGGACATGGCTGATTGAAATTGAAAAACTCAGGGATGTTTCTGATTAAATTGAGACCACATGGACTAACATAAAGTTACTCCCAAACCTCAAGGGGGTAAACTGAAATTAGTCATTTTTAAGAACAGTACATGAGGTATAGGTCACTGAGAATTAAGGTGAATATACTTTCAAAACTATCATATTAGTACCTGGGATTGAAAATCCGACCCAATTTAGATACATTCTGTCATCGACTCCGTTAGTTTGTATGATTTCTATCATATTTTTAAGGGCAAATTCATCTTTTCAAAGATGATGAAAAAAAAAGGTCTCTTTCTCTCTCTCTCTCTCTCAGGTAAGCTTATCCCCGATTTCGATCACCACATCAACCATGTCCGAGTCGACAAATTCTCAAAGCCGTCAATTTTCCTGTCCCATTACCACTGGTATACTTTGGAATTCGCCAACCCACCTCAAATTCTCCATGTATACATCATCGTTGTCCATGACATCGAAGAAATATAGCAAACACTACAATCACACATGTAACAATCCAACAATCTCGCTGTTCCTTAATTTCATTAGTAAATCATGAAACTTAGGCTTTCCATTTGACTTTGATCTGTGTGTGTCTGTAGTTTCATAGTAGGATATAGTTTCTCTGTACAAAATGTTCTATCAGCTCGATCGTATAGGCGGAGGTTTCAACTCTGCCGACAAGTTCTTGTCCATACCTGAATTTCCCGTCAATCCTCTCTCTTAGGTAAGCGTATGCCCAAATAAAGGTTGAAGCTTTTATGATCTACGTGTAGTAAAATTTCAAAGATTGAGGCTTTTGTTCAATCTGATACCATATATGTGTTTGATCTACCCAGTTCAGGAATCAGGTCTTTGCAAAATCTTTTTCTTTCCTCTGTTTATATGACTTATCAATCATTCCTACCAAAATTTGTATTCATTTCTCACCGATTCAATCCTGTCTTTGATTTCTGAATCGTAGACCTAAATTTGGATCTCAAAGCATCAAACACCAACATGTTAGGGTCCGAAGTGGAGGGCATAATTAAGAAGATCTCTCATATGTGTCCCAAATTGAAACACCTTTCATTGTTGTAGACCTTGCCAAGCTTCGATCAATTAATGTTGATAGCAGGTTACACAAACAAGTTGGCTCAACTCTATGATGAACATAGCAAGTTACGCAACTAGAACTCGGCCTGAGGTTTTGCTACAAGGAAAATCCATATTCAAGAGCTACTTAAAGCCAAATCAGACTTTGTCAAAGACCTGATTCCTGAAACTGGGCTTGAGGGGCTTTGGAAAAAGTTGTTGGAAGAAACCACTCCTGCAATTATTTGGAATCTAGGTATTTCACTGAAGCAAGTGCTTAGGGTACCAGGTATTTCAAAGGCAACTTTTACAGATTGAGGGAAATAGAGAAATAAATCTTGGAGTTTGTGCAGTGTGGGATCATGATGAGGTGCGGCGCTGGATCGGAGAGAGGAGAGTTGCAAGTGAGGGAAGTGCATCAGAGAGAGAACAAAAATACTAATTTACCCTTTGAAAAATAAAAATAAAATATAGAATTAACAGTGTTATTGAAAAGTCATGTACTAAAAGTGTGTTAGTTTTGTAAAGTCATGTACTAATATTATAGTTTTGAAAGGATAATAACTCAGTGGGCAATAGCTCATGTACTGTTCTTAAAATTCTCCCTTCCCCTTAAATATTATGAAATCTTCGTAGGATGAGTCTCTCTTGTTTTGTACAGTGACATTCACAAAAAAGTTTTGCTCAGTTATCTTTAGGTTTACATCCAAAGATGAAAAGATGAAAAAGAAAACAAATCAACTTAAAATTTATATTTTCACCTCTGGATTAGATGTATGTCAAGCATAATTTCCTTAATCAACTACTTATCATTTAAATATTATTGTGTCCCTGGATCGCTTTTTTTTTTTTTAAAGAAAAAAAGAAGAGATTTTCCTTGGTGAAGAAGCTAATTTTTACCTTCTATGATCTTGTTGGTGATTCACGAAACACGTTCTCAATTAAACTAGGATGTTCATTGTATGGAGTAAAACTATTCGAACGGATGTGGTATAACCATCTAAGTAAGTACTTGATCGGCTAGGGATACATGAATAATAAACTATGTCCTTATGTTTTTCTTAAGAAATCCACGTCAGGATACACTGTTATCACAATCTATATAGATGATAAGAACCTCGAAAGAGTTGATTAAAACTGCTGAACTTCTTAAGAAGAAATTCAAGATGTAGCATTTTGGGAAGACATGATATCATCTTGGCCTAAGATCGACCACTGTAGAGGTGAAATCCTAGTACATCAGTTGAACTACACCTAGAAGGTGTTGCAACGTTTTAGTTATCATAATGTTAAGTCATCACCTACTCCTATGATCATTCGAACTCTAAACATTAACAAGGACTCATTTCATCCTAAGAGAGACGATGAAGAGATATTAAGCCCTGAGTGTTCATATATGGGTGCAATATGCCCATTATTGTACTTGGCCCAATGTACTAGACCAGACATCTCATTTGTTCGAAATTGTTTAGCTTAATATAGGATCACCACTAGAATGGCATTAAAGAGATTTTCCATTATCTTAAAGGCAAATCTGTAAATGGACCGGATTTGGAGCGGATCGACCTAAATCCAAATTCGTTTACTAATAAAAAAATTCAACCCGAACCCGCTCCGTTAACCCGGTGGATCGTTAATAGCTTGATCCAAATCCGTATCCGCTGGATTAACGGATACCCGATCCGCTAATCTGATCCGTTTATAATTTTAAATATTTTTAAATTTTAAATATATAGTAATATTAAATTTATATCATGATACCTCATAAAATATTAAAACAATATGAAGAGTACCACCGAAAATAGAATTACATTATCAAAATATTCTCTACACCCAATAAATTAAGAGAAATTCAAGTCTACATACATGGAAGATTTTGGCACAAGAAGGTTACTTGCTCTCCAATTTTCATTCTATTTTCTTATTGGTCGAAGTGATGCAATTCAAGAGAAATGCAAGGAAACCCCAGCCCTTGCCGTTCACTATATAAAGGAGGTTTGTGAAGACATTCTACACACCACAAAATTCAGAATCAAATACACAAACACTCCCTTTTCTCTTCCAAGGTTTTGGCAAATTCAAAGAAGTCTAAAGTTCAAGACCGTGAAACATCCATTCATCCTTGCCGTAGCTCTCATCCATTCCACCACCTTTTGAAGCTTCTTGCGTTCTTGAAGATAAAAAAGTGTAACCATGAACACAACTTTATGTTTTCGGTTTTGGTTTCTTTGTAAAACAAATTTCGATTTTAATTTGATTTCGGGTTTTGTTTTATTATTCTATGATTTGCGATTTCTATGGTGGATGAAAGATTGATTTTAGATATGTAGTTTTTGAAAACTATGAAGCATGTTTTAGGTTTTGAGTTTTTAAATTGAAAAGTTGCGATTTCATATATGTTAAGCCTGATTGTTAATTTCGAGCTTCAATCCCAATTATTATGTGTTAATTGATCTTTGGATGCATACTTAAGTTGATGAACATGTAATTGAATCCATATTGAGGTGTTAGCGTTCTAGGCTTTAATAAATTCGGTGGAAAACCTAAAATTACTTAGGTAAGTTAACAATGAGTCATGCATGCTTGATTAGCATTCTAACTTGTGTTCTTGACTTGAATTAATCAAACTTCCTTCATTTTTAATTGAAAGTGTTTTTGTTAGTGATTAGCTACCACTAGTAATTGCATGATTAATAGGGTTAACTATGGTGCGTTCATCTAGTTAATTTAATTAAGGAAAGTAAAAAGAAGGACTAATTTCAGTTTACCCCCCTGAGGTTAGGGGTCGTCATCATGTTAGTCCCTCGAGTTTACTCTCCAAATTCATCAGCCGTGTCTAATTTCTACTATTCCGTCCAATTTGAACCGTTAAGTCTGACTTTTGAGGGCTAAAATGGTCATTTCAAGACAAAAACAAAAGAATTTTTTTTTTTTTTGCATTTTTTTCCTTTTTTTTTTTCATTTAAATTTTGTTTTTCCATTTTTTTTTCCTTTTTCTTCGCTTATTATTATTATTATTATTTTTTTATAATTTTGTCTTAAACCTATACACCACAAGTTATAATAGGTTTATAAAAAAAAAAAAAAAAAAACTCTAGGTGGTCAAAAAGCCGCTCGCTGGTCTACGATATTTGTGATATATCTTCGATAAAGCAAAGAATTTTAGGATAGATCTGTAAAATATAATAGGTTTATAAAGTGAAGAATTTTAGGATATATCCCTAATAAAGTGAAGAAATATCTACAAAATATGATTAAAAAAATAAATACATATATTTCTTCACTTTATTGAGGATATATCCTAAAATTCTTCTCTTTATCGGAGATGTTCCACAAATATCGTAGACCAGCGAGCGAAGAATTTTATGATATATCCCAATAAAGTGAAGAAATATCTGTATTTATTTTTTTTATCATATTTTACAAATATTTTTTCACTTTATTGGGGATATATCCTATTATTCTTCACTTTATAAACCTATTATATTTTATAGATATATTTTACAAATATATCCTAAAATTTTTCGCTGGCTGGTTACAAATAAACCCTATAATAGGTTTATAAAAAAATAAAAAAAATACTCTAGGTGGTTAAAAAGTCGCTCGCTGGTCTACGATATTTGTGATATATCTCCGATAAAGCGAAAAATTTTAGGATATATTTGTAAAATATATCTATAAAATATAATAGGTTTATAAAGTGAAGAATAATATGATATATCCCCAATAAAGTGAAGAAATATTTGTAAAATATGATTAAAAAATAAATACAGATATTTCTTCACTTTATTGGGGATATATCCTAAAATTTTCGCTCGCTGGTCTACGATATTTGTGGAAACATCTCTATAAAGCAAGAATTTTAGGATATATCCCCAATAAAGTGAAGAAATATATGTATTTATTTTTTTAATCATATTTTATAGATATTTCTTCACTTTATTGGGGATATATCCTAAATTCTTCACTTTATAAAACCTATTATATTTTACAGATATATCTTAAAATTCTTTGCTTTATCGGAGATATATCACAAATATCGTTAGACCAGCGAGCGGCTTTTTGACCACCTAGAGTTTTTTTTTGTTTTTATAAACTTTTTTTTTGTGTTTTATAAACCTATTATAACTTGTGGTGTATAGTTGAAGACAAAATTATATAAAAAAAATAATAATAATAATAAGCGAAGAAAAAGGAAAAAAAAACAAGAAAATAAAAGAAAATGGAAAAAAATATTTAAATGACAAAAAAATGCAAATTTTTTTTTTTTTTGTCGTCTTGAAATGATCATTTTAGCCCTCAAAAGTTAGACTTAACGGTCCAAATTGGACACGACTGATGAATTTGGAGAGTACAATGGTGTTACTGATTAGATTGAAATTCGAGGGACTAACATGATGACGACCCATAACCTCAGGGGGTAAACTGAAATTAGTCCTAAAAAGAACTTTGTATGCGTTCATCTTTGTTCATGATTGATTCTATGCTTGGATATATTTTGATTCGTGATTTGATGTTTGAAACCTTGCCAACGTGTTAGTAGTAGTTAATTCAATCTAATTTCGTTCTATTTATATATTTCTAGTTGATTTTTGGTTTTGATGTGTCACATATATATATATATATTATATAAAATTACTTAGTTGTTAAATTAAATAAAATCTTAAATCCCCTTCTTATTTTCGTAAATATTGTGTATATATATTATATAATTTGTTTTGCTAACGTTTCATTTTTCAGGAATTAATTAGACTCTAATCCCCGGTTGAGAATGATCCATACTTATTCTTACTATATTAATAGAGTTTTAAATTGATATACTAATTTGTGTACGTCACAATTGATAGCCAAAATTTCTATCAAAAATTCTGTAAATAATAAATTCTGTAAATAATATGAAGCATCAAAATTTTCTGTTGAAATTGAAATTTTGAAGTGCCAAATTGTATCTGGAACTAAACAGAAAATTACAAATATAACTACTATGTACATTCGTCCAAAAAAAAATAAAAAAAATAACGATACGATGTGCCAACTATAAGACTCAGATCGCATGGCTTATCCAGTGTCATTGGGTCCACATCCACCAAAGGCCTACTACCTTTCCTCTCTTATTGATGATTAATTATTCTAATTGTTGTTGTTTCTTCCTCCTTCACGATACCAGCTCTTGTTTTTATATTTTATCTAATACCAGCTATTGTTGGTGTTATAAACTAATATGATGTAAAACATTTGATTTTTGATTGTTAACTTATATACAAGAATGCTGTTATGCTATTAAGTCGTTTAAGATGGGGCGGTGGTTTAAGAATGGGTCAACCAATGAAGCTAGACCAGAATGGAAGTCATTTGGTCCTTTTGGACGTAAAAGACCCAAAGTTTAGACTTGACTCTCCCAACTTAGAATTTGGTCGAAACAATAGCTACTTGTGTACCACTCTCAAGGACCCTTCTAAATATAATAATCAATATTCATATTTTCAGGTGTAATTGGTTAAAGGTTGAATGGAATTTAAGTGCACATTCCAACTCCCAACTTAGAATTTGGTCGAAACAATAGCTACTTGTGTACCACTCTCCTTCTAATATAATAATCAATATTCATATTTTCAGGTGTAATTGGTTAAAGGTTGAATGGAATTTAAGTGCACATTCCAAGCTTAGGGGGGGGGCAAAGACATATTCAAAGGTCAAGATATATGCTCATTGTTGTAACGTGGTTTAGAATTTTGAGACCTGCTAATCTTAATTTATAATTGTAATTAGATCAATGAGCTAGCTAAAACACAATCTGCGTACATCTAAACCACACGAATTCAAGAAAAGAAAAGCAAAGCTGTTCCATCAAAATCCTTTCAAGTTTGTCAAGTTCTACAGATTTCAATAAAGAAGAACAAAGTTGCACAATTCATACCCCGTCAAGTCTATCGAAGGATCAAATGATACTCAACACATAATTTTTATTTTAATTGAAAATATTACATAAATTGAATAATAAAATAAATGAAAATTATGTTTGAATAAAACACTAAAAGATGTTATCGAAATTTTAGATATTATTTATAATAAATTTTTCTTCAGAATTTTAGTTAGATAATTATTGGCGTATCTCTCACTAGAAGAATTAAATTGATGATTTGACACTTCAATTTAATACTGTACTGTAGTTACTATTATAATTTAATAAATAAGCAAAACCTATTTAAATTAAGAGGGATATAGAGGTTTTTTTTTTATAGAATTAAATTGATGATTTGACACTTCAATTTAATACTGTACTGTAGTTACTATTATAACTTAATAAATAAGCAAAACCTATTTAAATTAAGAGGGATAGAGTTTTTTTTTTTTTTTTTTTTGCATTTTGAGATAAGTGGTTGAGACTTGAGACTAGAGAGGTTTCTTTTAATGGCTGGGTGGCTTTTGTTATCCAAAACTGCCGATCCAAGACCGTTGTAGTAAAGACGAGGGATGAGTACAAAAATAATAAAGAGAGAAAAATAGAAATGAAAAAGAAGAAAAAAAAAAAAAGACAGATCGAGGTACCAACCCCAAGTAACCAACCGTGTAATAAGTATCTTCTGCCCAAATAGTCTTCCCATTGAAGTAAAGTTAGTTGAAGTTGGCCACACACCACAGGGACACATTGAGTGAGAAAGTGGCCAACCTCTCTCTGTCTTTCTTCGTCATCATGATTCATGATCATCAATCCTCCTAGATAGCTAAACAAAATTATAAATCCCACAAAAGGTGAAAGGTTGTAAAGAAGAAAAAGCAAATTCATACAAGCAAGAACCAGATTCAAAGTTGTAGAGAGAAAGAGAGAGAGAGAGAGAGAGAGAGAAAAGGTGTTTTGGAAAAGAAGCATGTGCTTGTATAACAAAGCAAAGCTGGGAGACTAAGGCGGAAGCGACCCCTTTCCCTTCCCTTCTCTTCTCTTCTCTCTTCTCTGCTTCCTCTTTTCTTTTGCTTGTAGCAGCTTTTTCAAGGGTCTTTGGAAGCTTGGATAGTCTCAATAAGGTACAAATTATCTCAGTCTCATGTTAATTAATTATCCTTGTTAAACTTTTGGGTTTATATCGCTCTATTTCTTGGAGATTGGAATGATTTTTGATTTTAAGGATTTAATTTATATTAATTCATTGAAATATGGGTTTCTCTGTTGTGGAGCAAAAAGGAGCATATCTATTGATTTGCGGAAATTTTCATATCAGTTCTTTTTTCTTGGGATTCCTCTTGTTTTATTTTTTTCATTGCGTCAGATGCTGTTTCCTGGAGAATTATTGTCTTGTTACCGTTAACTTGTACGGTTGTACCTACCCTACCTACCTACCTCTCTCTCTCTCTCTCTCTCAGTGCCTGCAGATTTGTTCTGTGTTTTTGGCCGTTTGTTTTTGTTCTCCAGTCGAAAATCCTTCCAAATCCAAATATGGTGTGGTTGGATACACAATTCTAGTTTTCTTCTGATCTAATTCTAGTATGGTTATAAAATATTGATTAGGTAAATGTTAAGGCAGTTTGGAGCAACAAGCCGGAGTTTTGACTCCATGAATTATATTCTATAATATAGATGTTGAAGCTGTAGAAAGATCTGTTTGTTTCAGATGGCATATATGAGATTTCGGTTGCTCCTTACTTTATAGAAGGATTTACTTTTGTTGGGTAGTTGTCCATCTCACCATGAAATTGTAATCTACAAGCAGCTGTATAATCCTTAATTGTTTGATGGATTTTCATTTCAGGAACGAACAGGAATGCTAGGAACATGGGAAAGAAAGGGAGTTGGTTTTCTGCCATAAAGAAGGTTTTTTCACCGCACTCCAAGGAGAAGGCAGCCAATGTAAGTAGATTTCCGCTCGTGCCTCATTTCTTCCTCCCAACAAATTTCTTCCCAAAAATAATATGCCAAATGGCTTCCTTCCTATTCGAACATATAGCATACTCACACTTGTTTGTCATATTGCAGGGTTTGGAGAAGAAAAGTGCAAAAGAAAAGAAGAAAGGAAAACAAAAAAATGGAGACACTAATTCATTCATTCCCCTGTTCAGAGAACCAAGCAGTATTGAGAAAATTTTTGGGGATTTTGAAAGGGAGCAACATGTAATATCTTTTAGACCTCCTATACCTGATGAGCAACCACAATCACCGCCTTCAGTGCTTCCAAGAGTTGCTTCTCCAAGGGCTCCTTCTCCAAGGGCTCCTTCTCCAAGGGCTCCTTCTCCAAGAGCTCCTTCTCCAAGGGCGCCTTCTCCAAGAGCTCCATCTCCTAGGATCGTTCATCACCATAAGGAGATCAGCTACAGACCGGAACCAACTCTAAGGAACCACCATGCTTCTGCTACTAAAATCCAAGCAGCCTATAGAGGTTATATGGTAAGCTTATGTTTTGTATGATTAGAATTCAAGACGATTGGGCAATTTGAGGGTACAACAATACAGGAAAACCTGATGGCTACTGCTAGTTTAGTTGATATATGAACCGTTCCTCATGATACTGCTTTTTACTATGGAGCATATAAAAAGGACTGTAAATATTCCCCTCTCATGAATACGTTAAGAATTGTGTAGTTTCGTAATCAGTCATTGGTGTGATGTCCGTTTAAGAGTCTTTCATACATATATGTTTATTATATGATTTTTTTTTTTATGTTTTGTTTGTTGTTCGTTTGTTTGTTTTTTTATTTTTTTTTTATGTGGAGGAAGAAGATGAAGAAATAGAAATAGAGTTTTGTAACAATCTGTCGTAGGATCTGTTCTAGAGTCATTGGTATTATATACACACACAAATGTTACTGGAAGCCTATGGAACAAAGAGTAGAACTAGAATTTTACAGTTTCTTCCATTCTTGAATACGCTCTGATACCATATGAAATTATCTTAATCAAGCCATTCATAGAACTACCTGTAGATGATCATGTATAGGTTTTTGTAACAATAGTTTATACAGTTCTGGTGACCCCATTAATCTGTATTTTATGTTCTAATGTTAATGATTTGACTCAGCTAACATAATGTGGTACTTTTTTTTACAGGCGAGGAGAAGCTTTAGAGCTCTAAAGGGTCTAGTGAGGCTTCAAGGAGTGGTTAGGGGACAGAATGTCAAGCGTCAAACAGCGAATGCCATGAAATACATGCAACTCTTAGTGCGGGTTCAATCTCAGATTCAGTCACGGAGGATCCAGATGTTAGAAAGCCAAGCAAGACGTCAAGTTCAATACAAGAATGACAAAGATGTTGAAAACACATTTGGCAAATGGACCTTGAGCCAGGCAGTAAGTTTCCTGTCATCAATTTTTTCATTATACGTCAAGTTCAATACAAGAATGACAAAGATGTTGAAAACACATTTGGCAAATGGACCTTGAGCCAGGGGCAGTAAGTTTCCTGTCATCAATTTTTTTCATTATAATACTACTACTACTACTAGTATTATGTGTGTGTGTGTGTGTGTGTTGCATTTCTATATGTTATAGTTGTTATTTTGTTAATGGACAAAGAGAAAACCGATTTGTAAACTTGTAAGTGGACATAACAATACAATGTTATGGACAACAAAACCATGCCAATGCTAAAAACATAAACTTTCCTGCAAATAAATCCTATGCTAATTTCCTTTCAAAAAAAAAAAAAAAAAATTCCTATGCTAATTTAGACATGGACGCTAATAATGTAATCCTAAACAGATATCTGCACCTCCTCTCCCATTATTATTCCACATTTGCACCATTATCAGATTTGGTTGTGCTGTTTATATTTAACTATCAGACTCTGCCTACCATATATGGTTCAGACAAAAAATTAAAAAAGTACAGGAACTACTGATGTACGCATTCCTATTAAGTCTTCTTCCAAAAGTTTAACTAGGAAAGGGAAATGTGGAAGTATTGAAGTAGAATTAGCTAGGTCAGGTCACAAGTCCCAACCAAAACTGGTTGGTTTCCATCTCCTAAAATTGTTACTCTGCCATTGGAAAAGGGCCATGAAAAGATTTATGACTTCCCTGAAACTTCATGGACTGACACTCCTATATGTCTGTCAAATAATTTAAAGCTGAGACACTAACGCCACTTTAACAGCTAAGCTCTCTGCAAAGTTTAGGGGAATGATTTTAGCTATGTGGATAAGCTGAACACAGTTATGCTGCCATTGAAAAAGGGCCAAAAAGATATATGACTACCCTGAAACTAAGCAGACTAACACTCCCTCTCTATGTCAATAAGTTGAAGCTGAGCCACTCACACCACTCTAACAGCTAAGCTCTCTTCAAAGTTTAGGGGAATGATTTTAGCTATGTGCATAACCTGAACATAGTTGCTCACTACCCTGAAACTACACGGACTAACACGTCCCCTATATGTCTGTCAAATAACTAGAGCTGAGCCATTACCACTAACAGCTAAGCTCTCTTCAAAGTTTAGGGGAATGATCCTAGGTATGTGGATTAGCTGAACACAGTTACTCTGTCATTGGAAAAGGGCGAAAAAGATATATCACTAGCTTGAAACTACACGGACTAAAACTCTGTCTGTCTGTCTGTGTCAAATAACTTAAAGCTGAGCCATTACCACTAACAGCTAAGCTCTCTGCAAAGTTTAGGGGAATGATCGTAGTTATGCGCATAAGCTGAATACAGCACAATGCATACTCACGAGCCTGCTTCAGAGAAAGCTCTTCTTAGTGGTTGTAATGCCAAACGATAAAGTCAGCTCATTCGTCTTCAAGCTGATTATAATAGGCCTTATAAAAATCTTCCTTACCTGCTTTGTTTGCCATTCTTATTTATCGAATTCAGTCTATGCAATGGTCAATGAATTTACTCTGTATACTATGAAAGAGAAGAGAATATCGCCATTGGTATGCCTGTTACCTATTTAAATACTACGCATCTATAAAAAACAAAAATGGAATCCTAGTAATTGGAAGCAATGTGATGCAGTCTGAGATGGGAAATAACGATGACTGGGATGATAGCTTGCTAACTAAAGAGGAAATAGAGGCGAGGATGCAGAAAAAGGTTGAGGCTGTCGTCAAAAGAGAAAGAGCAATGGCTTATGCATACTCTCACCAGGTATTTCCTTTGTACCAACAGAATCAAATTTCACGCGCACTATGGGGTCTTTTACCAGCTACCCTACTGGCTTTTTTGACTTATGCTACCGAGTCTCTGTTCTTTTTTACTTCATCTTATTTAATGAGTTCTTCATCTTCACTGTTCTGTCATAATTTTATTTCTCTATAGAATTTGAAGTCTGGTACTTGTAGAGTTGCAGCATTCTGACTCTTTTTAATAAGTTCATGGTTTGTGGGGGACTTGGACTACCACGATGGGGATTTGTTTTGCATAATTGATTAGTGTTAACATGCTGAGGGATTTGTTTTGCATAATTGATATTTTCTACTTCTGTGTGCCAACAGCTGTGGAAAGCTACACCTAAATCAGGTCAAACACCTCTAGCTGATATCCGATCTGGGGGTTTTCCATGGTGGTGGAACTGGTTAGAACGACAACTCCCGCCAAAAGACCCTCCTGTTGAAACTAATGCAATGAAAACCTTTCAGCCTACTCCTTCAAGACCACGTCCAGAGCTAAAGCAGAGCCCTTTGCCTCAATCAAGGCAACATCCTTTTGCATATGATAGCAATCTGGACACTCCAAAATCCTCAAAATCAACCATGAACCTCACAACACTAAAACAAGCACGAACCCCGCCTACCTTTAATATGAGTACTCCACAAGCAAACAGCTCTGGTTTATCAAAGTACACAAGACCAACAGCAGGTGGATCTGACTCCCCTTTTGGGTTTCCACTAAAGGATGATGATAGCCTTGTAAGCTGCCCTCCGTTCTCGGTTCCAAGCTACATGGCTCCGACGGCTTCAGCCAAAGCCAAAGCTAGAGCTAGTAGTAATCCAAGGGAGAGGTTTATGGGGACTCCAAGCAGCGAATCAAAGAGAAGGCTCTCTTTTCCTTTGACTCAAGGTATTGGGTCGTTCAAGTGGAAGAAAGGACCTTTTTTCTCTAATAATAAGGATTCTGGCTCTCAAAGGATTTTAGATAAGAACCAGTCTCTGCAATCTATAGAAAATATGAGTATAGATTCCACGGTTTCTATGCCTGCAGGAGTTGGAAGGAGGCCGTTTAACAGATTTGTGTGATTAAAATTTTTGTTTGTTCTTAACCTTCCTTTTACCCCATTGTGTTTGTTTTGTATGTGTGTTTGGTGATAGATTGAGTCTCACTTGTTACTGGTGTAAAATAATAATAAACAAAAATATAGGAAATGATGGTTTGGAATTTTTTATTTTCTTATTTTCTTTAGGATTTGGGTGTTGGAAAAGTATTGAGAATTGTTCGTTTCGGTTTGCCAATCAAGCTATGCTTCGATGTTATATTGGTCACTTTTTTGGTAGAATTTATTTTCACCATGTGGTCATGTGTTGAGGTATGCAATTTTTGTGGCAGGCATTAATTGTTTTCAGTTTTTCACTCTGTTTTCCCGGGCTTTGTATTTTGGTATCGGGATGTACTATCTACGTCAACTTGTGGGTTCGATAAGTTACAAGTTTTTTTTTACCGTAGATTTGGGGGAGTTTTCTTGATGGTAAAATTATTCAAAGGCCAATATGATGATATGAAAAATTTAGGACGTGAATAAAGAACTTCAAATATTGGGGGAAGGTGTTTTTGTTTTTTGTTTTTGTTTTTAGGAGAAACGAAAATTTACAAACTGAAATCTCTAAAACAACCAGATCTAAATTTATCAAAATTAAAAACAGAAAGAGCCGACAGTGGCAGTTTGTTAGTCCAAGTAATCAGCATGGCAAAGCTATGGCCAAAATTTGCTATTGCGTGGGCAACGAAATTTGCTTCTCGAGAGACATCAACAAAGGAAATCTCTTTGAAACTACTAGAAAGACCAAGGATGTCTTTGATAAGAGTCCGTAGCCGCCAAGGAGTGGTGCATTTTCTGGTAATGACGTCAATGATCAGCTTGGAATCGCCTTCAACAATGAGCTTCCAGAAATTATTAACCCAGACATGAGAGAGGTCGTCTCTAACCGTAGTACCCTCAGCAATGGGGATAGAGGAGAGAAATCAAATAAGTCTAATTTGGTTCATACTCTTAAAAGTTTAATTAAAAAATAATATGGAACTTTCTTCTTGTGGGAGAAATTACAATAAATTATAATTTCTATATAAGAAACTTGTTGACAATAGGCTGAGGCACTAGTATCTCGCTCTCTTTAAGAAGATTCAAGCCCTCTGCGGAACAATGCCGGTGCACCAAAAATCTCTTGACTTGTTCACTCAAGGATACAACAGCTCAACAATAAGTTATACGACTCACACCAATCTGCACAAATTGGAGGAACCCAAAGCTCCACCAAAAGAACACATTTCTTTGGCCAAAAAACACACAAGACACTTTGGAGGATTTTGGAAAGAAAGTTGATGGATGAATAATAATATTTCGTAATAGTATTACGTAAAAGCAAGGATATATCTGAGCATGCAACAAATGGTGTTATTTATAGGCTCTTAAGACACTCCCTACAATTAATAGGGTAGTAACCCAATGTCATAGGTTACAAAAAATTAAAACCCAAAATAAAACACCATGAGTTACAAATAAAATTCAAAATAAATTCTGAATTTAAACACAAATAAATTCAGAATTTAAACACAAAATAAATTCACCCAAATTTAATTTCAATAATAAAATATTAAAATGTAACAACATTCCCCCACTCATTTTAATATTTTAAAAGTAAATATAAATCAAAGTTACCGGTCAAAGACAAACCATTATGCGTCATGAAGGTGTGCTCTGCATTGAACCTTCACTTAGTGAAACAACAATCTCTACTCCAGAGTTGATAGTGGTCTCAGACTTGAACTACAACTACTTAAGTGAAAATCAGAACTACTGCTTACACATAATAATTCAGGTGTTAATATGAGCTTTATTAGCCAGCACGTCATGGCCTTGTTCTTATTGACTGAGATACACATTTACGTAAGCGTACGTATCATTGTCAAGATAGGGAAATATTATGCCCAAAGTTATCGTACCACAGGGATTAGTGGTTAACCCACAATTCTTGGGTAATCGGCAATAAAGACACTTAGCAAACAAAGAAAAAGAAAAAGAAAATAAATAAAAATACTACTCTAAGGCATCAAGTGTTAGCAATGTTTGGCTTTGGTTTGCACCAAAGCCTAATTAAAACTAAGACCTAGTGATGACTATTTACATTGAGATAGAAATTGTCACCGAACATAGTAATTTGAATTTCTAATAACTAAAGTGCAAGAATTTAAATAGAAACTTTAATTAACAACTAAATTAAATAAAGGAAAGAAAACTAAAAAATGAATATAAATATGGAATTGGTAGTTAGGGATGAATCCTAACCCTAATTCAATGCTCTCGATGCTAATTTGATTTACGTGCAATTTATTAAAGATGGTAGAAGCCGTACCCAAGGCTTTTCAAGGCTCAAAGGCCAAAATTCCCTTTCATGGTATTCCTACTCTAGTTCAAGGGCTGTAGGAACTCACTTGGCATGAATTAGAGCCGGTTCAATGGTCACTAATTCACATCAAGAGGCTTAGAGATCGAGGAATTAGACAACCAAGCTCACCATAACCGCGATAAAGCTAATCATGTAGTGAACAATGCTTGTACTTCCCACGATTATTAAATCAGGGTTCTAGCTCTAAAATCTAAGGATGTCATCCCCTAAATTTTAATCTAGATTTATTAAAACACAAACCCAAGAGTTGACAATTTTTAAGCATGCATTCTAATCAATTATCACAAAACACAAGCACCCAATAGTTAACAAATTCCGTATATAAATTAAATTAACCATCAATTACATCAAATTTGGATTAGGGCACACAACCCTAACACCCAATAAAATTTCTACTCACTATCCATAAATATATACATCATCAATTTCATACAAATAAAAGAGGGAGAACAACCAAGACAAGCTACCAATGCTAAAAAGCATACATAACAAGTCTCGGTGATGAGCTCGAAATGAGTTCTCAAAATTAACCCTGTTGACAACTGTTAGTGTATAGCAAGTAGGGATCGTTCTATCCGGGGATTGAGGGTGCTCCTGTCATTTAAACGTCAAAGAAAAAAGAATTAATTACAAGTATAAAGTATGTACGAAAATTACAAAGTATTAAGGGGATTTCAAAAATTGTTTATTTACTAACTAATTATCTAATTAACTAATTACATTGACCAGTCAACCAAGAATCAAGATATAATGGACGGATGAGATGCATTGATAAAGTTAACAACCTTTAACACAAATCCAAGATTACAAATTATAATTTTCGAATCAAAACATCAACTTGAACGAAATCAATCAAGAACAAACCATGAACGCATGCATAAGTTCTTATTACTTTCCTTAGTTAAATTAACTAGATGAATGCACCATAGTTAACCCTATTAATCATGCAAAGCTAGTGAGTGATCAATTCATCAACAACACACAATTAATGCAAAAAACACTTTGAAAGTTTGATTGATTTAAGAAAAACACACAAGTTAGAACGCTAATCAAACATGCAATTCTCTTTGTTGATTTACCTAAATAATTATAGGTTTTCCACTTTAACTAACAAGACCTAGGATGCTAGCATCTTATTATGGATTCAATCATGTAATTCGAAACCTAAAGTGGCCACTAAAGAAATCAAAAATATAATAGGTGGGATTGAAGAACAAAACCAACAAACATTCAAGAACATATAAAGAATTCAAAAACTATAAATCTGAAAATCCTAAAATGAATTCATGCTTCAAGGCTATTGGAAACTAAACATCAAAACATTAAATTTAATCCAACATAAAATTGCAACATCTAAGAAAACCAAAAAGATAGAACGCTACACAATTTGATTTTTAAGTTACAAAATAAAGAAAACCGAAAACAAGAATTAAGGTTCATGGTTACACTTTGAAAGAATCTGCAAGGATGCAAGAAGATCTTCAAAGGTGGTGGAAGATGATGAGGCTCACGACAAGGATGAATGAATGGAGGATGAACTTGCTTCACGGTTTCAAAACCTTGAACACTTGGAGAGGCCAAAACTTTGAGAGAAGAAAGGGAGGTATTGCGATTTTGATTCAGGGTTTCATGATGATCTTCACGGCAAAATATCCCCTTCTTTATATAGTGCACGACCTAGGGTTTAATTCCCTAAGAATTCTCCAAGTTTGCATCATCTGACCAATGAGAAAATTCCATTTGAATTAGAGAACGAGTCATCTTCATTTGGCCGAAATTCTTCATTGTACCTAGCCATGATTCGGCCACCATGCATGTAGAACACAGCCAAGAAACCTAAAATGATTTATTTTATTTTATTTTCCTTTCTTGGTTGCACACGAATTAGAATTTCTCCCAAACTCTCCATATATGCTCTTGCCGAAATCTTCACGAATCTTCTATATTTTCGGCAAAAATCAATAATAGTTTATTTAGAATTCCTCTAACATGTCAAGAAGGGTCTAGAAACTCATGTGCAAGTCACATGCTTCAATCTTTGGGCCAAACTTCTCAATTGGACAATTTCAAAACCCATTCCTTTAATTGCCGAAATTTCTTGTTCATTCTAGAATATTCTTGAGCAATCTTGAGTCATCTTGAAGCCACAACATCTCCTAACACCACAAGGACTCCTAGCGTCATCAGGTTTCCTAGTCCAACTGGGACTGTCATTTCTCATTTCCAAACACCATTTTTCTGAGCTCTTTCTTGGTTGCATTAGGATTCCTACTTCAATTGGGATTCCTTTTCCTCGTAGGATTAGAAAAGCTTCATTTCTCCATTTCTACCCTTCATTTCCTCCTTGCCTTCATTTTCATCATTTCCAGCTTTTCTTAGATCATTTCCTGCGTTTGGAGCTCATTTCTACCTAAATACAACAAAGTAAGTTAGAAATGATATTGTTAAGGGAATAACTAATTAAAATGTAGAAGAAATGACACTAAAAACATAGAAAATATTAGCTCAATCACTTGGGATTATACTTTCTTCATTTTACCCAAGTGGTGATTAAACATTGAAGTGCTTTCCATTGAATTTTGTGAAATTGATAAGAAGATGGAATTTTGGTGAGGTGGATCTTGGTGAGGAGGTGTGGATCTTGGTGAGGAGAAAGAATTTTGGTGAGGAGATGAAAAGATGAGAAAAATGAATTTTGGTGAGGTGGGGTGGTTCTTGGCAAGAAGGAAAAACTGGAGAAGGAAGGGAAAGAGAGCAGCCCAAAGGGCTGCCTTTGTTTTGGTGGTGCGGTTGTAGTAATTCTCCCCCGTGAGGAAGGGTGAATTGTTCAATTAAAGGGGGTGCTGGTCATGAAGGGAGAATGAGGAATGAACGGCCATGATTGAAGAGGGAAAAAGATATGGTCCTTGTCCCGTGAGGCTGGGATAGAAAGGAGAGAAGAAAAATCTTCTCTTTTCTGTTAGGTGTCAGCTTGTAATTAGCTCAAGCTAATTGAACCACCATTGCTTAATTGCTGCACGTGATGGAAGCAAAATGTGGTTAATTAAGCAAATGGTTTGATTAATATTAATTAATCAAACCAATGATTAATTAATCCAACTTCTCTTTCTTCAATTTTCTTTTCTTCTTCCTCCAAATTAAAATAGCACACAACATCATGACTAGTGAAGTTCCACTTTCTTGTTAGCGTCAACCACAATTGACCGACATCCACTATTTCATCCTTTTGTTTGAAACTTCAATTTGCTCCAATTTTTGCACCATTTTCTCTAGTTTTCGCAACTCCGCTTATTTTCTACACATTAATTACGTATTAATTGACATGGGGATTAACTTATTTATAGTGTTTTAGATATAATTACACGCATATAAATGTGTATAATCACTTATCCTGGTTTTCATGAGTGCATTTCAAGAATAAGCCGAACTCTCGTAGAGAGTGGCCCCACTCTCACACTCATATAGTTAAAATTCGTCAAGGATGCTCTTGTAACTATGACATCCCACTCATATGAGCTACAGATTTTATTAAGAGTTTTAAGTGAACTCAACCTTCATATACGTTACAAGATTAGTGCACTTACATCATAGTGATGATTAAGAAAATATAGTGCATTTTTCTTACGGCCACCTTATGATTCATTTTTCCCATTGAACCCAGTTTTTAGGATCTCTAATCACCGGGTTGGGTGTCCTCATATATGGCTCATGACGATATGGGCTTCAATCCCATCCCCCTTGACGTACTACAGACCTTTTCTCTTGCCAAACCCTCAGTTAAAGGATCTGCAAGATTATCACATGATTTAACATAATTCACATTAATAATTCCATCACTCAAATATGATCTCACAGTACTGTGCTTTCTTCTTATAGGTCTGGACTTACCGTTATAATAACAGTGATTTACTCTACCAATAGCTGCAGTGCTATGCTGTAGTGCTATCATAATGAATCAATATAGGTGGTATAGGTTGAAAACACCAGATGGAACAATAACTCAATGTCTTGAATAACTGGCAAGACTTGATAATCAAACAACTCAAGTAACAAGAGCACAAGCTTTTGCTGACGCAGTGTAAACCTCTCCACTGAGGAAACTTCACTGCATGGCTTTTAACGTAGCGAACACGAGAAATCAATCCAATAAGAAACGCTAGAGTTTACAGAATGCAAGTAGTGTTGTTCATAACAAACACTTTCGCTTAGCAACAAATGCTAACTTGTTTTACAACTGTTCTAACTCCTAACTAGATCAACACAACATTCTAGACAATCTATCTTCAACCTTCCTTGCACTCAAATGAATCACTGATCTTGAGAATGAATTATGAACGTGAGAGATTATGCAATAGAATACATGAAACAAGCAGAGAGTGTTTTCAGAAACTGATTTGAACAGAAAACGAGTAGTTCAAGAGAGAACAATTTTATGCATCAAAAACTCTACATCTAACTGCAGTTTCAAAACCTTTTATAAGGAAGGAAGACTCCCCCTCAATCAAATCTCTTTTGCACCACAGAATAAGATATGTAAGTAATGTTTTAAAACTGAATTCAATTCTTCCTATCTTTGTGTAAATCCGATCTCTACTTGATATGCATGCCAAAAACCTTCTAATGAGGATAAGCATATCAGATCCATTTATCCAATAGGTAAATCAATTTAATTTATGCACAGTGATATGAAATGAATCCTACCATTAACTCAAGATCAGTGATAGTGATTCTCCTTGATTTTCTCTTGGTGATCCGATCTTGCAGACTTCTTTGATTTTCTTTAAGCCTCCGAATAAGTAGGAGAGATACTCTCCTAGTGCTTTGCATTTTCTGATTTCCTTGTGGCTTTGGGAAAGTCATGTTTTGAATAGGGATAGTCCAATGTACTTACATAGTTTTTCCCCACAAGGGAATTTCATGCAATAAATCTCTCAACCAATTTGCTTCTTCACTTGCTGAAGCTAAAGCAATAAGTTCAGCTTCCATGGTTGAATTAAAGATTATTGTTTGCTTCTTTGATTTCCAACAAATAGCACATCCACCTAATGTAAAAATATAACTAGTGGTATAGAGAGAATCACCTGACAGAGTATTCCAATCGACATCACAAAAGCCTTCAAGTACATCAGGATATTTTTTTATAAAATAATCCATAATCTTTAGTACCAAACATATATTTCATAACATGCTCTATTGCATACCAATATTCTTTACTTGGTTTACTTGTGAACTTACTAAGTACTCCAACTGCATACGCAATGTCAGATCTAGTGTAGTCAATTGCATAGTGCAAACTGCCAATTATGCTTGCATATTCCTTTTGATTAATCACATCATTTTCACTCTCAACAGGAAATAAGTGAGCACTAGAATCAAAAGGAGTAGACACATGCTTGTGGCCAACATAATTATATTTCTTCAAAATTTTCTCAACATAATGTGACTGATCAAGAAAAATACCATCACATGTTTTTGTTATTTTCATGCCCAAAATGAATTGCTCTTAAGCATAATTTTTGTCTTATCAATCACATGCAAATTTGAGCAAAAAATTAACAGATCATCCACATAGATACTAATAATAACATGTGAATTTTTCCAAGATTTATAATATATGCATTTGTCACATTCATTTGATTTATAACCATTTTCAATCATGCAAGAATCAAATTTTTCATGCCACTGTTTAGGAGGCTGCTTTAAACCATAAAGAGATTTAAATAACTTACATACCTTGTGCTCTTGACCAGGTTCTATAAAGCCTTCTAGTTGGTCCATATAGATCTCTTCCTCTAAATCACCATTTAGAAAAGCTGTTTTCACATCAATTTGATGATTAATCAAATCAAGAATTGCAGCAATAGCAATCAATAATCTAATGGATGTCCTTGTAACCGGAGAAAAAGTATCAAAAAAGTCTAGATCAGCTTTTTGCTTAAAGCCTTTAGCAACAAGTCTAGCTTTATATTTGTATATACTTCTATCCGATTTGAGCTTTTTCCGAAGGACCCATTTACACCCAATGGTTTTAAAAACTGTTGGTAAATCTACTAATTTCCAAGTATTATTAGAAATTAGAGACTCCATTTCACCATTCACAGCTTCTTTCCAGAAAATTGCATCTGGTGATGATAAAACTTCATGTAAAGAAATATGATTTTCCTCAACATTATAAACATAATAATAGTCAGCGCTCAAATCTTTTTCAACTCTAGCTCTCTTACTTCTTCTAGGTCCATTTACATAAGTTTCTTGTATATGTAAATTAGAAGAAGAAGAACTAGGTTGGGTAAAAATATTTTCTCTAGATTCTTGACCCCCACTATTTTTCGATTTAAAAGGAAATTTTTCTTCATGAAAAATTGCATCACCGGATTCAATCACAACATGATTTTCAACATAAAGAAATCTATAGGCTGTACTAATTAAAGCATATCCAACGAAAACACTAATAGCTCTAGCACTTAATTTTGGTCTTTGAGGGTCAGTTAACCTCACAAAGACTAGACAGCCTTAAACTTTAAGATAACCCAAATTTGGTTTATGCCCCTTCCATACCTCAACCTGTGTAATTTTTGTATTTTTATGTGGCACTCTATTCAACACATAACAAGCACTTAGAACTGCTTCACCCCAATGATTAGAGGGAGCACCTGAATCAATCAACATGACATTTGTTAACTCAATCAAAGTTCTATTTTTTCTTTCTGCCACCCCATTAGATGTAGGTGAATAAGGTGGAGTAACTTCATGAATTACTTTTAAAGATTGAACAAAGGAATTGAATTCAGAATAATCATATTCTCTCCCTCTATCACTTCGAAGCCTTTTAATTTTTCTACCAAATTGATTTTCAACCTCAAGGAGGAACTCTTTAAATTTGGCAAAAGCATCACTTTTATTTTTTCAACAAATAGACATAAGCATATTTAGAACAATCATCAATAAAAGTGATAAAACACTTGTTACCTCTACGAGTTAAAATTCCCTCAAATTTGCACAAGTCTGTATGAATTAATTGCACTAGCTCGGTATGCCTTTCAACATTTTTGTTAGGCCTTCTAGTAATTTTTGCTTTACTGCAAGTCTCACAGAAGAGAGCATATAAACTGAAGCAGATGCTTTATTATTATTCTCGACATTCAATTTGAACATGCCATCACAAGCATAACCTTTGCCCACAAAACACCTTTTTTGGTGATCACATATTGGTGAGATTCTATAGTTTGTTTAAAACCAACCTTATTAAGAAGATAACTAGAAATCAAATTTTTCCTCATAGAGGGTGTATGCAAAACATCATTCAAAGTTAGTACCCTACCAGAAATAAATTTGAGTTCTGCCTCATCAATTCCAAGCACGTGAGTAGTATGTGAATCTTCAAGAATAACTGTTTTGGGCTCCTTAAAAGGAGTATATTTCTTGAATCAATCTTTATCATAACAGATATGCCTGATCGAACCAATATTTCCTATGTTTTTAATGTCATTTCTCCTACATTTTACTTAGTTATTCCTTTAATAATATCATTTCTAACTTACTTTGTTGTAATTAGGTACAAATAAGCTTCAAAAGTAGGAAATGAGCTAAGAAGAGCCAGATGAAGGCAAGGAGGAAATGAAGAGCAGAAATAGGAAAGAAATGGAGAAATGAAGCTTTTCTAATCCTACCAAGAAAAGGAATCCCAGTTGAAGTAGGAATCCTAATGCAACTAGGAAAGAGCTCGGGAAAATGTGCTTGGAAATGAAGAAATGACAGTCCTAGTTGGACTAGGAAACCTGATGACACTAGGAGTCTTGGTGGTGCTAGGAGATGCGGTGGCTTCAAGATGACTCAAGATTGCTCAAGAATGTTCTGGAATGCACAAGGACTTTCGACAATTAGAGGAATAGGCTTTGAAATTGTCCAATCGAGAAGTCTGGCCCAATTATTGAAGCATGTGACTTGCACATGAGTCTCTAGATCCTTCCATGATGTCTTGAGGAGTCCATGGCCCATTCTAATTGTTTTTTTCCGTGAGAAATACAAGGAATATCAAGAAGATTTTGGCAAATATATTATGGGATTATTTTCAGATTTCTTTGGAATTTTTAGAGAGAAAATAGAGGAATAAGTATTGAATTATGACTCTACATACAAAGGAAGCCGAAATATGGTCTAAATACATGGAGAATTCGACCAAGACTAAGGTGACTTGTTCTCTAATTCAAACGGCATTTTCTTATTGGTTGAATGATGTCATAAGAGGAGAAATCTTAGGGAATTAAACCCTAGGCCGTGCACTATATATAAGGGGAGTATTCAACGTCAAGATCATCATGAAATCCTGAATCAAAATCGCAAATTTCTCCCTTTATTCTCTCAAAGTTTCGGCCTCTCCAAGTGTTCAAGATTTTGAAGCGATGAAGCAAGTTCATCCTCCATTCTCCATCCTTACCGTAGCTATCCTTGCCGTCCATCACCTTTGAAGATCTTCTTGCGTTCTTGAAGCATCTTTAAAAGTGTAACCATGAACCTTAATCCTTGCTTTCGGTTTTCTTTATCTTGTAACTTAAAAAATCAAATTCTTTAGCGTTCTTTGTTTTTGGTTTTCTTGGATGTTGTGATTTCATGTTAGATTAAAGTATCTATTTTGATGTTTAGTTTCCAATAACCTTGAAGCATGAATTCGTTTTAGGATTTTCAGATTTATACTTTCGAAATCTTTATATGTTCTTGGATGTTTGTTGGTTTTGTTCTTCAATCCCACCTATCATGTTTTCGATTTCTTTAGTGGCCACTTCAGTTTTCGAATTGCATGATGGAATCCATAATAAGATGCTAGCATCCTAGGTCTTGTTAATTAAAGTGAAAAACCTATAATTACTTAGGTAAATCAATAAAGAGAATTGCATGCTTGGTTAGCATTCTTACTTGTGTGTTTTTCTTAAATCAATCAGACTTTCAAAGTACTTCTTCCGTTAATTGTGTATTGTTGATGAATTGATCACTCACTAGCTTTGCATAATTAATAGGGTTAACTATGATGCGTTCATCTAATTAATTTAACTAAGGAAAGTAAAAAGAACTTATGCATGCGTTCATGGTTTGTTCTTGATTGATTTCGTTCAAGTTGGTATTTTGATTCGAAAATTATGAATTGTAATCTTGAATTCGTGTTAAAGGTTGTTAACTTTTTCAATACATCTCATCCATCCATCTCATCTTGATTCTTGGTTGATTGGTCATTGTAATTAGTTAGTGAGATAATTAGATTAGATAATAAACAACTTTTGAAACGCTCTTTCTAATTCTTTGTCATTTTAGTAAATATTGTATACTTGTGATTAATATTCTTTCCTTTGATGTTTAAATAACAGGAGCACCTCAATTCCCGGATAGAACGATCCCTACTTGTTATATACTAACAATTGTCAACAGGGTTAATTTTGAGAACTCAATTCGAGTGCATCAATGCCTATTAGTACCATAATCTACCCACCATCCTTTAACACTTCGAACCATATTTACATCAGTTATCATTGCAACATATGGTGCTTTAGTGACGTGAGCTTGAGAAACAACCTCACGTTTTAGATAATTGCAATTTCAAGCAATATGCCCACTTTTTCTACAAACATAACAACAAGTATGTTGTTGCTTATTTTCTGAAGGAGGATATTGGTTCTTATTCACATAGCTTGGTTTGCCTTTATTCTGTTGGTGAGGTTTACCAACTTTTTTAATATTTTACTTTTTTGGCTGCATATGAGAATTTTTATGAAAATGACGATTGGATATATTATTATTGGAAGATATTAAATTTACCTTGGAGGTGTCATTGTTTGTATCTTGCATAAGAACATCTTGACCTCTTGCTTCCTCCTCAACATGGATGCGAGTGGTCAAGGTCTCCAAGGAAATCTCCTTTTGTTTGTGACGCATGGATTTTTGGAACTCTCTCCATATTAATCTACAAAACTTCTCAATATTTCTTTGAATAACAGTGAGTAGTTCATTATAATTAATCATAAAAATTATATGATAAATAAGTCAAGAGATAAAAAATAATAGTTATACTCATCTTTCTCAAATTGAGATTTTCCATATTGTCAAACTGTTTCTTTTGTGCACGCTCCATCTTGTTGAATCTCTTAAAAATTGTTGGTGAAATTAAAATAAAATTATCATTTCTATATAAGAAACTCGTTGACAATAGGCTGAGACACAAGTATCTTGCTCTCTTTATGAAGATTCAAGCCCTCTGCGAAACAATGCCGATGCACCAAAAATCTCTTGACTTGTCCCCTCCAGGATACAACAGCCCAACAACAAGTTGTACGTCTCACACCAATTTGCACAAATTGGAGGAACCCAAAGCTCCACCAAAAGAACACATTTCTTTGGCCAAAAAGCACACAAGACACTTTGGGGGATTTTGGAAAGAAGGTTGATGAGTGAATAGTAGTATTTCGTAATAGTATTACGTAAAAGCAAGGATATATTTGATCATGCAACAAAGAGTGCTATTTATAGGCTCTTAGGACACTCCCTACATTTAATAGGGTAGTAACCAAATGCCATAGGTTACAAAAAATTAAAACCCAAAATAAAACACCATGAGTTACAAATAAAATTCAAAATAAATTCTGAATTTAAACACACAAACAAATTCAGAATTTAAACAAAAAATAAATTCACCCAAATTTAATTTCAATAATAAAATATTAAAATGTTACAACACTTGTACAAGAAGATAGAGATCTCACATCCTTATATTGTGAGTGCTCTGGGTGTATTGAAGATACAGATTGAGAGTGATGAAACACCTTGTAATCTTTTTGTACTCTTTTTATTCACTAGTGAAACCTTAAACACCAAAGTGAACGAAGCTCTAATGTGCAAACCACTACAGATCTAGTGTTCTTTTATTTTATTGATGTTCTATGTTGAATGACAATCTTATGCACTAGACCTAAATTATGATTCGGAAGACCACCTGCTTAGTCATGCTAAGCTACATGGGATTGTTGGCCTTAATCTCGATTATATCATCTTAAATTGTTCGTACCAATTTGAGAAATCATCAACAACGACAATGGGAGCTGATTTCGTAGCCCTGACACATATGTTGTATAAATCATTGAAATGATCATGATGATCACCATATTAGCCAATGGGGGAGACCCTTGATGATAAGGTGGGTCACAGGCTTCACCTATTTTTTAGATAATCTTTTAATTAATCTCTCAATTAAATGATTCTCTTAATAAATTACTTTAATGTATGCAATTTTCATTTCTTCCCTAAATATTAGCGTAATAATTCATTTATGCTCCATATAATTATTTTTTACATTGAAATAGCCATAGGAAATTAAACACATATAAGAATCAAAGTATAAGATATATATTTTTTTTAAATAAAAGTATAATTAGAGTAACCACGATCTAGGAACTAACCTCCTATTAATAAAAATATAAATGGAGTAATACCTGATAATTTTCCTGCCCTTTAGCTTTTTTAGTTCTCTAAGAGCATCTCCAACAGAGTAGCTAAATTTAATTTTTAGCTATATTTAACTATTTTTGAAGCAAAATTCAGCTCCAACAGACTAGCTATAGCTTAGCTATATTTAACTTTAGCTAAATTGGCTAGCTATATTTAGCTAGAGAATCCTACATAGCTAAAGCAAAAGTTATATTTCTCTCTCATCTTTTGTCCACATGTCAGTTTACGATTCGATGAAACATAATATATCACTTACAAATAGCTATCATTGATGGAGCAACATTGTTAAATCAATAGCTATAATTCACAAGTTTAGCTAAATTTAACTAAAAAATAAATTCTACTGTTGGAGATGCTCTAATAGAACCCATATCAAAATAAACTCGTAAAACCATAATGTGGCTGTGGAGTCCATCTGAAGAGGCAATTCTACCGAAAATTTAGCAGAACTTCCCCTAAAAATGGACTACCCAAACTTGTAGAAATCACATATTACACTTCTAAAACAACCATCCTCAAAAGCTGGAGCCTACATGGTCCCCAACAATTAATCTAACTCTACAACCAAGGTAAATATCTCAAAATATCCGAACTCTCAAATAACATAAAGAATCCAACATATCAAGTCTACAAATTCAACCCAATACAAATCTCCACAATATCTCCTAGTTGGGTCATAGACCCTAAATAGACCACTTCAAATTCAAAACAACATCTCAACGTGTTCAGAGCAATCAAAATAAATACCAAAATAGTATGGAAATACTGATAGGAGCATAAAATACGACGTTTATAATGTTTAAACCCTATATTTTGCTAAGTTATTTCCTTTAACTTGATCAATTTAACGTAGTTTGTGTTTTATAGGTAAAATGGAGTCTCAAAGTCCAAAAATGACTAAGGAAAGCACAAATGGCGCAGAAAAGAAGAAAATGAAGAAATGGAAGTTCTCTCAGTTTGACTAGGAAAAGGAATCTCAGTTGGAGTAGGAATCTAAAGCTGACTTGGATTAGGAGTTCTACTTGAACAAGGAAATCCAATTCTACTCAGATAAGGAAACCTAGTGTGACAAGGAGTCCCTGTTAGATGAGGATTACTCAAGAAGGTTCTGAAAGAGTGTAGAAGCATCTCGGGAAAAGAATGTTGTATTCGACTAGGAAACCTGATTGCATGGGAGTTCTACTCGCACTAGGAGTCTTGTGGAAGCTAGGAGATGTCTTGGACCATTCATGAAGCATCAAGAAGGGGTGTGAGAGTCATGTGCAAAGCATATGCCGTGCAAACATGAAGTAGATACGGATTTGGAATCAAGAAGAATGGATTTTAGATTTGATTTTGCCATGATTTTCTAGAGTCTTCTACATTATTCTTGATGTCAACTCTTCAACAAAGGAAAGAAGGACACGGATTAGAGATGGTGATGTGTTCTTGATGATGTGGAATTATTTTATTGGTCAAGGGATGTGTTAACCAATCAGAAAATTAGAAGGAAAGCCCAAATCAACACGAACTAAGAGAATTCAATTGGGAACGGATTGGGAGAGAATTGGGATGTCTTTCTATATGAACACAATGTTTATGACATCTCAAGGTTACATTCTTTCTCCACAATTTCGGTTTCTCACTTGTCCTCTCTAGTTTCAGGTTTTCTACAATCTTCAGGGAGCTTTGCTGTGACCATTCATCTTCCTTGCAGTGATCATCACTTGTGCACCACCTTGGAGATAATTTGGATTTTTGGGACGTGATCAATGGTTGTTCATACTACCTCTTCCATGTATTTTTCACAGTTTAGTCTTTTTGTAGTTAGAAAATCTGCTTTGGAATTTTTGTTGTGTAAACAGAAACTATGAGTTGACAATCTGATTTTTAGATTCAGTTTTGATGTTCATTTCAATGTTTGATGTGTTTATGTGTTCTTGATCTTTGTTAATTGCCGAAACCTTGGAATAATAATCTGATTTTGTGTGAAACACATGTTAACTATTCTCTTGGTTGGAAACATATGAATACTTGCATGCTGAGCTAGTAATTAGGTTTTATGCTTTATAAACCCTATTTGAATAAGTAGTAAAGGCTTGCTTTGAGTTGAAATCAGATTATGGATGGGATGAATTAACTTTCTTTGAGTGCTTGGATTTGCATGTTTATCAACTCTTTCTTGAACTTAATGATTTGAAAACTGATTTTCAACGCAGTTACTTTGATTGTGTGATGCATGTTTTCGAAATAGATTGTTTTGGTGCTTTGCTAATTCAATTGATTAAAGAAGTTAAAAGGGACATTGGTTGCTTTGATTGTGTTTCTTGGTTGATAATTTTCCATGGTAACTAATAAAGATTAAGGCATGCATGAATGGATTGATCTTGAATTGTTCTCGATATGTACCTGAGCAGATGAAGCACCTGGGAATTGAGAATGCTTGAACTATTTGCCATCCAAGTTTGAAGGACTTGTTTCAAATCGGCCACCATATCCGTAAGAGTTTCAACTTATTGTTTCACTTGTCCAAATTCTTTTTCACATTCCAAGCACCTACGCAAGGATTGAAATATCTGAGATATTTCCAATATATCCCTAGATATCTCCCTTTTTGGAGGGACCGATATATCATAGGGGAAAAATATCTTATCTTGCACCGTTTCTGCGAAATTTCTTCGATATCATCAAATATCCCCAATATATTAGATATTTGGGATATATCCCTGATAAAATGAAGAAATATCTATAAAATCTGATAGAGGTTATTCACAGAGAAACATATGTTATAGAATATGGAGGTTATATTAGTGTGTAAAATTTTAACAACAGTTTCTAGTTAGAATATGGTCTAATAAAGAGGCAAATTAGCATGTTTGGGAAAAATACCTAGAAGTGAAAGTGTGAAACCTCTTAAGGCAACTGATGATCAAAGTACCGCATATGATGTTTCTTTAATTACCTTAAGTTTTGACTTTCAGTTTAGGAGTAGAGCACAAGGATCTCAAATAAATCTCATGAAAGCAACAATCAATTTGGCTATGACGCTTATGGATATAATCAATATGCAGAAGTACATGATCAGTTATCCAGTTGGATTCATCCTTATTATCTCCTTCTCGGGGAAACACTCGGCAGCTCTAAAGAGATGTAAAACTATCATGTTCATCACTACAGTCCCTACAATATGGGTCATATGTCTTAGTCTGTGATAGGAGCATAAATGTCATGTTTATAATGTTTAAACCCTATATTTTTCTAAGTTATTTCCTTTAACTTGATCAATTTAACTTAGTGTTTTACAGGTGAAAATGGAGTCTCAAGGTCCAAAAATGACTAAGGAAAGCATAAGTGGCGCAGAAATGGAAAGAAATGAAGAAATGGAAGTTCTCCCAATTTGACTAGGAAAAGGAATCCTAGTTGGAGTAGGAGTCTAAAGCTGACTTGGACCAGGAGTTCTACTTGGACAAGGAAACCCAATTCTACTCAGATAAGGAAACCTAGTGTGACAAGAATTCCCTGTTAGATAAGAATTACTCAAGAAGGTTCCGGAAGAGTGTAGAAGCATCTCAGGAAAGAAGTTCGTATTTAACTAGGAAACCTACTTGCATATGGAGTTCTATTCATACTAGGAGACCTGTGGATGCTAGGAGAACCAAAGGAGTATTCATGAAGCATCTAGAAGTGGTGTGAAGGACATGTGAGAGGCATGTGATGGCAAAGGAAAACCGAATTGGATACAAGTTATGCTTTAAAAGTCAAATCCATTACAGATTCAGAAAACTGCCTGTGCAGATCAGTCAATTTCAACGGAGCGTCAAAAATATCTCAGATCTCAGAAAATTATGATCTTTATATGGTTGGAAATCTATGGATGTCTATTTTCCAGAGCTTTTTACGGTTCGTCAATATCTATTTTCTAGAGGAAGTTATGGCCGTTTTAGTGCACAGAGGTCAATTCTGCCGGAAATCTGTTTTGTGCCAACAAAGTTTTAAGTCAACACAAACTAAGACAACTCAAGTAGGAATGAATTGGGAGTTTTTTGGACGTCTCCCTATATAAACCTAGTGTTTATGACGTCTTAAGGTGAACAATTTTCTCCACAAATTCGGTTCTCACTTGTTTTCTCTCTAGTTTTCAGGTTTTGACAATCTTCAAGGAGCTAAGCCGTGCCACCTTCCTCCATTGCTGTGATCTTCACTTGTTGCTGTTCTAAGGAACTTCTTTAGATCTTTGGGACGTGACTAAGGGTTTTTTATATGCTCTACCATACATTTATTCACGGTTCTGTGTACTTGTTAGATAGATTTTCTGCTTTGGATTTTCTGCGTAAACCGAAACTCTTGAGTATGCAATCTTATTTTTGAAGGCAATTTTGATGTTCTTTTCAATGTTTGATATGTTTATGTGTTCTTGATCTTGATTAGTTGTCGAAGATATGGATTGTTAATTTGATTTTGTGCTTCATTACATGGAACGTTCTTGTGGTCATGAACATAGGAAGACTTGCATGTAATTTGCTACTAATTAGGTTTATGCTTTATAACCCTAATTCAAATAAGTAGTAAAGACTTGCTTTGAGTCGAAATCAGGTTATGCATGTGATGATAAGTTTTTACTTGCTTTGAGTGCTTGGATTTGCATGTCTATCAATTCTTTCTTGAACTTAATGATTTGAAAAAGGGATTTTTCAACGCAGTTGCTTTGATTGTGTGATATCGACTTTTCAAAATAAATGGATTTAGTGCTTTGCTATTTCAATTGACTTAAGAAAGAAAGTTAAAAGGGACAATGGTTGCTTTGATCTTTGTGTCTTGGTTGATAGCTTTCCATCGTAACTACAAAGGTTAAGGGATGCATGAATAGATTGATCTTGAAAGATTCTTGATAAATTGTTCAAAAATTCTTCTTTTCCCACCTATGTATATAAAACGTTTTCTTTCTTTTGTTTTCTGAAAATTTATACTTTGATCTTTAAAACCCCCCTTTGTTATATTTCTTGATGTTCTTGTATATTTGTAAATATATAAAATCGGAATTTGGTCTTTAGGTAGCATGCAATCGTAAATAACATGTTAATAATCTGAAAATATATTTTAATTTTGTGAATAGTGTATTTCGTGAATAGTGTCTTAGGATTTGTAATTGTGATGTTAACTTGTTAGAATTTGTGTTGTATACGGATTTGTGTAGTTAGAGTTTAATTAGGATTTGTTGTTTGTATTTGTGTTGTGATGACCTGGATTTCTGTTATTTAATTTTGGTAATTAATAATGGACCAGTTGTACGAATAATTGTTATTGTGCTTTATTCGTAGGTTGTATGTGCAGTTTAATAGTTTTCGTACGTGTAAGTATTCGAATTTCACAGTTTAGGGGGTCGTGTGAAGTTTGACTTTTTATACGTTGGGATTCTCAGAAAACTTCCATCATGAAAGTTGTAGAGTGCGTCGATACAAGTTCGTAGACATGTGGTTCGCGTCAATCGGAGTTCGTATGAGAAAGTTATGACTATGAGTAGAAGTTTCCATTTTAGTCTAAATACAGAAAATCAGAAAACTCATTCATAATTTCATATTTCCATTTCCGGAAATATCTTTTCTCTCTTGGTCGACACCTTCAGAATCAAAGTTTTCCGCCTGACCCTACTTTTCCAGTGGTTTCCGGCGATCTCTGGCAGTGATACTTGGTCAGCTAGTTCGTCTCCTCTGTCTAGTCGTCTCTGTGGCATCCTCTAGCAGCGATATCCACTGTGTACGGCGCAGTTGGTGTTTTCAGACCCGACGACTTCGTGGCTTCATGTTTCCTTGGTTGAGTTCAGAGAAGGCTCCCAGATTGATCTATGGTGTTTGTTTGGATCGATTTACGTGAAAATCGGTTCTACTCAGTTTGAGCTAAAATCCAAAGCCTGTGAGGTAGTTTTCGACCATTTATGCTTGTTTTTTGACTTCGAGCTAGTTATGAAAATTCACAAGCATGCTTAGATGAACAGCTTTGATGTTGGGAGTTTTGTAAAATATTGAGTTTTGGTCGGTGGCGGTGCACTACCTCCTGTGGCTGCATTCTGGTGGCTTTCCGCCCATGTAGGGAACTGTTTTTAGTATTAAATATGTTCTACTCGTTGATACGAGTGTTTCGATATATAATATGCAAATTTTGGAGTTCGTATGGAATTGTTATGATTTTTACGGTTTCATACCGGTCGATTTATTCGATCCGTGAGGATTCGAGCTTCAGATCGACTTGTGGTTTGGACATATCGATCGTGAAAGTTTTCTGGAGACTTTGGGAGTTCTCGGATGTGGTTTTGCCTCAATTGGCGCCACTTTGGGGATTTTAATTCAAAACAGTGGTTTCGAACTTAAATCAAATGGGAATCGTTACTAAGTTGGAACCGTATGTGATTAGGTACTTGACGAAGTACATTGGACAGTTATATTGTGGATTGGCGGCTTTGTGCTATATTGAAGACGCAGCGGGAGTTTCGAAGTGGGTAATCTCACAAGGTTCATTATGAACGGAATTGTCATTATTGTTTTGGTGTTAATTATTTAACTGCAAACTATAGTTGGTATTATTAGGCATTCCTGAGCGAATGACTACGTATATATATATTTACGTGAAGTATATATATATCCTTGTGGATGATTGTGATGACTATTATGCATGATGGTGTTCATATTATTGTTGAATGTGACTTTTCAGGAAACAATATTGTGGAAAAAAAATGTTTTCTATTGTTTGAAAAGTATTGAGCTTGATATTGCATTTTTGATTCAAGCGTGACTCATTTTAGATGTATTGGTCTTTGTACCAAGCCTCACATATGGCGAGCAGGGATTGAGAAAGCCGAAACTAGATGTTTGTAACGCTTTTAGGTCGGGTGCGACTTACTTAACATTTGACTTTAAGACCAGACAGGGTCTAAAAAGATCATAGGTCACAGATGGTGACCTTAATGTTGATTCTAAGACCAAACGAGGTCTGAACATCACATGTCACAGATGGTGACCAAGGCAGAAAATAGGTAATCACATTCGTGGCCGGATGAGTGGTTACGATTTCAATAGAGCTATAGTCTGTCTGCCATTATAGATTATGGGGGTAACGATCGAGGTTGCTGGAGACTCATAAGTATGTAGTTTAAAGAAGAGTTCAGAGAGTATTCTTCTTTTATTGTCTAGATGAGACTTGAATTGCTTCTTGATGGTTAAGTTAGCAAATAGAACATTGTCACAGTGGTGATTTATGTTGTCATTTCGATGGAAAGGTTACGGAGTGTTAGAAGGAATCATGGTTGCATGGTTTCCTTAAGCTGATGTGTGTGAGTTGTTGATTGATGTTAATGCGTTACTCATACGAGCTTTCATAAGCGTACCAGGTTTTGTTATGTGGAAACCCGGTGCACCATTCTATGGTGTAGGGGTTAATCCTGCAGGTCAGGGTAATCGTGGCTGAAGCTGAGGTAGCTTGTTGATAGCTGAACGGGTAAGAAGCAAATTTTGTTGGCTTTGCCATTGTTATGACTTCCGCTATGTAGTAAGCTCTGAGGAGCATTTACGTTTTATTTTGTGATGACAATTTAATTCGTAAGTTTTGTAATATATGACTCTATGGGGCCAGTCAATATTTGAAATTGTAGGTTCAGAGCATCAATATGTACTTGCTGTAAAGAGAATATGTCTCCATGTATTTTGTATTAATGGATGAACGATCGCGCATGCATAATTATGAGATTATATATCGATTTGTATTTGTGTTAAAAATCAGGGGCGTGATATGTGTTGTATTTGTATTTCTAATTCATGTTAGTTTAGAATTTGTTTTCTAATTGGATTTGGTTTTCTAGTTTGTATATGATTAGTATTCTTTGTTGTATATGAATTTCTAATTTGACTATGACTTGTAAAATGTATTCCAATAGGAGTAGGATTCCTAATCTAATTATAACTTGTATTTCCTTGTAAATTTCGACATGTATGCCTATATATACTTCTATTTTCGTTTGTCTTGTAAATTCTTCTCCTTAAATTTGTTTCACATGTAAGTACCCTCAATCCCCGGCTTGAACGATCCCTGCTTATTCTATACTAACAACTACATTTTTCAGGGTTAAATTGGTGATTGCTTCTGCACGTATCAGTCTAATTATTATATTTTCGTTGACTAAGCGAGCGACTTCTCAACCACCTAGAGTCTCCTTTTGGATGTAGATGAAGTTGACATTCATATGTATTTATATGTAATCCAAATAAATTGACTCTTTAAAAAAACCATATTTTTCCCAGATATCCTTGATATTTCCGATATCTTCCTTTTTCAAAGTTTCGGTAGATATGTAGATACAGATATTCTAATCCTTGCCTGCGCTTATTGCAAGTTTGACTGCTACTCGAAGCACACATATCTTCAGATGGTTCCACTCCGCCACCTAAGCCAACAGTTTTTTCATGTTTAGGCTCACCGACCACCTCCTTATATATGTCTCAATCATCCAAATCTTCTTCTCCATCACCACTTAAAGCCTCTTCTATCTCGTTTTGCAGTCCCGTACATTCCTTCAATGAAAGCATACATAACCAACATATGTACCTACTATCATGTCAATGAGAATTAGAAATAAAATACTAAAACATATATAAAGATCCTTTGCCCTCTCACTCCACCAATGTTTTGGCTTTCCATCTTTAGGCTTTGAAACATGAAACCTTCTAAACATCTCTATTGGGCTCGGTTCAAGTCTTGTCATATCAATTTGATAGATTTAAAGAACAAGGTTAAAGCATTGGTAAAAAGAAAGAAATAAAGTACATAAATAAAAAATAGAGGCAAGGTGGAAGTCTAATCAATCATTAAAGTACCTCCTCTTTTATGTACTTCGCCATCCGAATTGAACCGGTTGTATGCACCATAGTTGATTTGTCACAATTAATTAGAGTTAACATTTATACCCATTGGGTAATACCCACCCAATAATAATTCGTGCGTAATATCCATCAAATAATTCACGGGTATGGTATTTACCCAACCCATTTACCCGTTTTCAATATGGGTAGGGTTTTTTTTATTTTTATTTTTTATATTATAAATTTAAGGCCTTTAGCCTATTAAAGGTTGGGATTTTTTTAAAAAAATACCCACTATTTAAGCTCCCCCATTTCCCATCTGGGGATATTTTCAAATAGGGGATTCCTCGCCCCGCCCCTGCATTAGTCATTTTCTCTATTTGATTTTATTTTATTTTTCGATTTTGAAATTTTCTATTTTCTATCTTTTTTAGTTTTTTTTTTCCTTTCCTTTTTTGACAAAAAACTAATTTTTTATTCTTTTTATTTTCATCATTGTTTTGGTCGATTGAGTATTTCAAATACTTGAGACAGTGTTTAAGAAATAAATTGTTGGTTTTGTCGCGAGGAAGCAATACTTGAATCGTCTTTTCACAATTATACGATGATCCAACGGCCGGATCCTCACGGATCGCCTATACATTTCATTCGGAAGAGGCTAACAATGAGAAACACAAGAAATATTAATCAAATCTACGTCACAAACTAGATCAAATTACTCTACTGCACAATACAAAATAAATTATTGGGAAAAATTCACCAACGGTGTCTGGACACTTAGGGGACTTTCAGAATGATACCTGAACTTACAAAGTTATCAATGTGATACCTGGACTCATTTTTTCGTATCAACATCATACCTATGACCAATTTCCGTAACGGCTCCGTTACGGAAATTGGTCATAGGTATGATGTTGATACGAAAAAATGAGTCCAGGTATCACATTGATAACTTCTGAAAGTCCCCTAAGTGTCCAAACACCGTTGGTGAATTTTTCCCTGAAAATTTTGCAGAACATCATAGACACATTGAATAACATGTATGAAAAATGTTATCGGAATCAGAGTTGTTTTGGTATACAAAATAAATAACGGAAAAAAGAAAATAGAAGCTTAAGAAAACAAAAATAGATTTTGGGACTTGAAAACAATTTGATGAAATGAAACCAATGACTCATTCAATAAATTTAGTTATGAATCACTTGCCACTTTTCCTTTAGCCATTCATTAACCAATGAGATCCTTATCTCTGGCCACAAATATGATGGGTTGTTGGCATATTCAGCTGCAGCAGTCTTATATTTGCAAAAAATACTACTAATTCCACTCATCTAATCACTATAATGATCCTTGATATGTTCTGTGAATATATCTTTCAGTTCTTCCTTGGAGCAATCAAATTTGAAAATTTTATTTTTCCACCGTTTAAACAGCACATCCAAGTCATCTTGCGGATATTGTGCCCATGTTATGTATGTGCCTTATAGCTCTGGAAACTAAAGTTGAAAAGGTGATATTGATTGATCGAATGATATTGATAGGAAGGAAACTGAAGATGCTACTGGAAACTCAAACTCAAACTCAAATGTATTTTGTTGAATGCTCAAACTATGATGGTTGATGCATGGTAACTTACATATGTTTGATGGTTGGATGATTAACTGTTTTTGGTTATATGGAGATTGTAAGTTACATGATTGGCTTTGTAATTCATACATGAAGGCAATGTATGTAGTTTGGCTTAGCATAGCTCCAAGAAATTGTGCATGTAATGGTGTTACATGATTAACTATTTTTTAAAGGAGAAGAATTTTTCCTATATGTTTTGCATCGCATGTTGTTGACAGGACCCGCCCCAGATTTCACCTCGAAATCCAAAGTGGCATGCGAAGCCCATCTTAAAAGAAATTCTATCAAAAATTTGGTAAAACTTCCCCTAAAAATGGACTACCCAAACCTGTAGAAAAACATTTACACTTCTAAACCATGCATCCTTATTCTCTTGGAGCCACCCTGCTCCCCAAATCACAACATTCTCCAATTCACACTACACAATTCCCAAGTTAATATCATTAATTCCACGGTTATCAGAGCAATTCTAAAACAAAAGGTGTAACAGAATAAAAGGGAAAGAGGGTAAAGGATCAATCAATCCTACAATGTGGAAGCATTAACAACTATGCCTCAACTCCATGTACGCCCGACCTCAACTAATCTAGCCTGTAAAATGAGCATTTGAAACCAAAGGGCCCAGGGAAAAAGTATTGAAAAACACGTTAGTATGAGTGGACAAAAATGAATAATCAAGATAATTTAAAAGAACAAAACTTGAATACTTTCCCACGTATTTAAACTTATAAAACCTCGATGCATGCAACGTTTATAAAACGTATTTCTTTAAACTCAAGATCTCGTGAAAACATATCAACCCCGCTGGTAAAGAGAAATCGGACTAGCCCTGCTAGTCAAGTAATCATAAGATATGGAGAAGAAATATCACTATACGGGTAAAGGAGCCCCTTAGGCTCTACCCTCGACTGCCACCCACACATAGATTGTGTGAAGAGGCGAACTAATAACCTCGACTACCACTCATGTGAGGAGGAGAATCCTCGACTGCCACTCACAAACACAAACTAAGTGAGGAGGAGACACTATAGAATGACCCGAGTATGGTGAGGAAAACAATTGAAAACCAATAAATCCATAAAGCTTCCCCACATTTCTCACGAGAAAATAAATAATTTCTAGTGACGTGATCCCGCACGACAAAATATTCTCGAAATCATAAATAAATAGGTCAGGAATAATAGATGAGTAAAATTCTCTCGAAAATCCCATTTTTGAAAACCTTTCAGAAACCTCAGAATCGACGAATAAAAATATAAATAATTCCGGAAATCACTTCGGAAAATACTTCGTCGAAATTCCATATAAATCTCAAATTCAAAATCAATCATAACAAACTTCAATTCGAAATTCTAATCGATATGGTAATGAATACTTAAATCCAATTAATATGCTCGATAATTTAAAAACAATAATTTAAATCACTAATCCATTTCCCAAATCCAAATCAAGATAAATCAATATCAATTTCCCGAAAATAAATTATAACTCCAAATCCGAGCATAGTAAATTCGTATCCAAAATTCATATGGAAAAACAATGCTAAAATTATAATCCAAAGAAAAATGTTTTGCTGGATAAATAAATTATTATTTCTGGAAAAATAATTGCATGCATCATTCTATGAAAATAAAAGTCCACTCAGTACTATTTCGGCGACCACACCTATGGGTTTCTTCGTCTAGCGGTAACTCGGTATAGCACCCTGTGTACAATTATATTCCGTAAACAACAATTCGACAATTAAATACGATTCTAAAACGAAACCCGGAAACCCTACATAAACCAACATCTCCATTTCTTTTTGGATTCGAGCAAAACTTTGCCACTAATATCAATCCATCGATTAAAGTATTCCATAGCGGAAACAAGGAAATCCGGGGGTCGGATTCCCACAAATCGACATTCGAAACTCTAAACTTCAGAAATTCACAATCAAGGTCAAACTTCTCCCAAAATTCACCAAAACCACATATTCAACCTCCACAGTAATTATAGGATTTAATTAGCATAAAAATCAAAATTAAAAAGCTACCCTACGCACCGGCGCCAGCGTCACCGCCACCAGCTCCAATGGCTACCAAATTTAGGCAGTACCACCTACTCAACAAACCTAACATTTTTCTCAACTACAACAAGTTCCAATTTTACCTTGAAGGGCTCCAATTTGGCCGGTGCACATAAACCCGAATATCTCAAAACCCACCGTTTGGAAATCCTCCTTACACAATGAAAATTAAAGCTAGAAGCCTTGAGGTAAAGTGTTCAGTGGCTCGAGGCACGTCGATTGACCCAAAATTGTCGCCGAGGACCTCCAAAATCGGAAGAAATCGGCGGAATTCGTCAAATGGGACCATCGGCTTTTGGGCTTCGATCTTACTTTTCCGACCAAAACACCACCACCCACAGCCACAGCTATGTAGGGGAGAAGAAGGTGTATCAACCACCACCGGGACTCGCTGAACGGTGTCTGTTTCGACGGAAACGGGGGAGAACGAAGGAAAAGGGAGAGATAGGTCGGGGGAGAGGAGAGAGAAAATGGTTTGGTAGAATTCTCACTTACCCACAGTAAATTTCTATATATATACTAATTACCATAAACAGTAACTTTCGTATTTCGCTCATAACTTTAGCATACGAACTCCGATTTTTATGCACCACATATGCGCGTGCTCGGTTTAATGTCCTCTACAACTTTCATGAAGAACATTTTCTCCAATTTTGACCCGAACAAAAAGTCAACTTTTAGGGCCACTAAAAGTATCAAAACAAAGTAAAAAGTGAAAGTAATTGCCGTTTACCGTCCAAATGACTAGTAAATGGGTAAATTTTGGTTTGGGACGTAACAGTTGTATTATATTGTTATTGGCTAGGTTAATGATGGATTTGGATTAGGAATGCTTATGTCTCGTAGGTCTGATGATGAATATTTTTATTTACATATGTTGTGGAACATCATAGTGATATATAATTTGTTTGTTGTTGTTATGTTTGCTTAGATGAATGATAGATCTTGGATGCACGCTGAGAGGAGATATGTAGCTTATGAGTTACGGGTGGGAAGTTTCTTGAAGTTTGCCTTAGAAAATGCGAGAGATTGTAACAACATTCATTGTCCATGTTTAAAATGTGGGAATATGGATGACTTTTGGATATCTGTTATTAAGACTCATACTATATTATAATGGGGTTGATGAAAGTTATAAAATATGGAAGTGGCATGGGGAGGAAATAGGTACGACATCGAGTAGTAGTGATAATGTAGACTCATGTTCGATTGAATCTAAATCGGTGGATGTGAATGTTAGGGCAGATTGTATTGTAGAGATGGATAGGTTTGATGATGACGATGAGTTTTTGTTAGAGTGCAATGAATTTAAGGAGTTCATTGAGGATGGAAATAAACAATTGCACCATGTCTACACTCGATTCATCAAGTTGAGTGTCCTAGTGAAGTTGTATAATTTAAAAGCTAAACATGGAATGAATGATGTTGCTTATTCTGATTGGTTTATTGCTTTTGGGAAGCATCTTTCCGAAGGTAATGAAATCCCAACATCTGTTTACGAGAAAAAAAGACTTCGGGGGCACTAGGGATGAATTATAGGAAGATGCATGCCTGCCCTGCTGATTGCATTTTGTGTAGAAAACAGTACATAGATGATATCAATTGTCCTATATGTGGCGTGTCTAGGTGGAAATTAGAAAAAAAATTCAAAGGTTAAGGAAGATGTACCCGCTAAGGTACTCTGATATTTTCCACCGATTCCTAGATTTCAAGGAATGTTTCAATCTATCAAAACAACTAATAGTTTGACTTGGCATGCCACTCATAGGCCGAAATATGGGTTAATGCATCATCTGGCAGATGCGTTACCTTGCAAATCAGTTGATAGGAAGTGGCCTAATTTTAGTTTGGAGGCAAGAAAGGCTTGCACTATATCAAATGACTTTAATCCTCATAGTTCTTTCAACAGTAAATACAGTTGTTGGCCCATCATTCTTGTCAACCACAATCTTCCTGCTTGGTTTTGTAGGGAGATAAAATATATGATGCTAACGTTGTTGATTTCTAGGCCTAAACAACCTGGAAATGACATCTATGTCTATTTGGAACAATTAATCGATGATTTGAAGTTTTTTAGGGGGGGAGTAAAAGGAGTTTGATGCAAACAGAAATGAATATTTTATTAATTTATTCTCAAGGCTGCACTATTTTGTACAATCAATGACTTTCCAACCTACGATAACTTGTTTGGGAGCATTGTTAAAGGGTATAATGCATGCCAAATATGTGTTGAAAAGAAATTACTAAAAAGGCTGGCCTATGAACAAAAAATGGCTTATATGCGTCATAGGAGGTGGAAAGGAAGAGATCATCATTATCAAAAGCAACAGGCTGCTTTCGATAACCAACAAGAACTTGATCCTCCTCCTGTTTCATTGAGTAGAGAAGTTCTAAAAAAGATGGAAGAAGAAGTATTGGTTTGGCTGTTTGGTATGAAACATACTCCTCCTCCATATAAGGGTGATGAGAATGAAAACAAACCTTGTTAGAGAGTCATATATAGAATTCACTTCCAATTTATATAAAAGTAATAGATTATTCAAATTAATAACCAAGATATATATTGAATCAATAACATAGAATGACAAACTCCAATGTTTCTATTTCTTACCTCCTCTTTGTGCCATTTTGCCATTGGAACCGAGCCTGTTGTGTGAACAATGGTTGATTTATCCCGATTAGTTCTGTTTCTTTCACTCATCTCCTGTGAAAAACATCAACGAATGAGAAAAGCCTCGAGGGATTTTAAATAGAAGAAAACTAGTATATTTAGTTACCTGACATTCAGGTTTCAACCATTCTTCAACCAATTGGCCCCACACATTTTGCTTTATTCCTTTTGGGCAATTGGCATAACGAGCTACAACGGTTTTATGCTTTTTGAAAATGCTATTCCTTATAGCGCTCATCCAGTCAGGATATCGATTTTCAATATGCTTTTCAAATGCATTCTTTACATCTTCATCAGAGCATGTGAATTTGAAGTTACATTCTTGCCAACGTTCATACACCCTTTTCAAGTTCTTTCCTTGCTTTTTGAATTGAGGCCATGTTGTAAATGGCTCTGTCAGCTCTTACTTGAAGAGTGGGAATATTGCACGTGTTGCTTGAGGGGTTATGATCCTAAAAACAGCCCCAACATACATTTAATTTAAACAAATATCAATGTCCTTAAAGCCTCATATATACAATCCAAAAAAAAAAAGCAACTGAATTTGAAGAAAATAATATGAAATTGATGAATACCTTCCATCATGTATATCAGCTGGCATGTCATGTCCCTTTTCACCCTTGGCTCCCCCTCTACCTTTCTTCTTAGGGGGACCTGAACCTGATAAAAAAGTTGATTAGAATGTTTGACTTAGAGTAAAATAAAAAGGCAGGAAAAAACAAAATAATACCAAAGAACACATTTACACATTACCTGTTGCATTTGAAGGTTGAGACTCAGACCCTGTCTCTTCAGTTTCTTGCTCTTCACTGTCATTAGAAGGTGTAATACTATATGTGCTTAATGGTCTTTTGCTACTCTTTGGTTTCGTTGCAAATAGATATGAATTACAAATAGAAAAATCCTGAATGAAAAGCAGAGTTTATAATATGAAAGAAAACTTTTATAGGAATTTATGCTACCACTTTTAAGACAAGAAAAGGTAAGAAAAACATGACATACCAGTCTCTTGTGTTTCACTAACATTAACTGGTGTACTGGTATCTTGTGTTTTGCTAAATGGCCTATTGTGACTTGTTTTTTTTTTTTTTTTGCCATAACTGGTACATATTCCATGACAAATAGAAAAATTAATATTGAAGGTCATGAGGAGTTGTAGTATTAAATAACATTTTTAAATGAATACATTCTGCAACTCCAAAGGAATACATTTTTAAAGTCTCTTTTATACGCAAAGACCTCTTCAATTATGGAGTGGTCGGGTAATTTTAGTCTAAAGCTTGAGATAATTAAATAAATTTAGACATATCAGTTGGTTTATATAGTTCACTAAGAAAATAGAGAGAAAGGAGAGATAGACAAACCTTTAATCGTCACCCAATCAATAAAGAAGCTTCTCAACTTTTCAATTCTTCACTGCCGTAGTGAGAGAGGAGGAAGAAAGATGAGCATTTAGGGTTTGAGAAACAAGTACGTAGCAAAGGAAGTTTTATTTTTTTAATTATTTAGTCGAACTAAATAGAAGGAGAAATAAGGAGTCTTTCCCTTTTTTGGTGAGATAAGACTCCTTATTAGGGTATGTATAAATGCACAGTCCGGAGAAAGGATAGGAGGGAAATCTTTTCCTCCCTAGGCGGGAAGTTCTTTTGTTTTTTTGTTTTTTGTTTTTTTTTTAAATCAATTTGCATGGAACTTATATATAAATGCATATGTGTTGGTATGTCGGACTATGTAGATCAACAAATTTATTCTACTATAAGATCGACCAATAATGAAAAAAATTTCATAACATTCTTGATAAATAAATATGTACTTGCTAGCCTTTTCAAAAAAAAAAAAAAAGTACTCGCTAGTATTCTATATAATTGTATATGATCAATCAATGTCTACTGTATACGAATGCATATATGTGTGGAGGGACAGTCGTACTATATATGTAGTATGTATGTGATTGATAATGAATAGTACTATGTAACAGTATAGTGTGTGTGTGTGGACAAGCACACATGATCAATCGACAATGAATTGTGTGTGTGTGTGTGTAGAAGTCTTTCACTAACGGATTTTTTTTTTTGGCCATTTTAAGAGATCTCTTGTAAGTACCAATTTTTTATTACATATATCCACATCTCCGCTATTTAATTTTAGGTCTTCATGAGTAGATCACTTATACAAGTTTCCAGCACAATTGATGATTGTTAATGTAGTCATAATCATGATTTACTATTAAGGTTTAGGGTTTTAGGGCGGAATCTCCTAGTTAACATGATCTCTTATTTAAATAGAGCGGAATCTCCTAGTTAGCATAATCTCTTGTTAATGTTGAGTTCCTTAAACATGCCGAACACCCTTGCTTACTGATGTTTGCCCCCATTGTTGTGAAAGTGGTGATTGTCTTACACAACTTGGATGGATGAATTGTGAATCTCACGAGTTGAGACGACTCTTTTTGAATGATACAATTGTTAAGGTTTCTACTCATTTTTTGAGTACCTTATTGATCTTGTTTGTTGATTTGAGTTTAATCATCTTGGAAGCCATATGCTAAGGATGGCGACTTAAGCTTGTCAGAGAAAGAGATGAGAGGCAGAGATGGTCCCACTAGGAGTGCCAAATTTGTAAACGCGAAAATCCTGCAACAAATGAAAGAAGGATACATGTACAAAATAATATATTTTTTTTTATTAATGAATTTGAAGGTTACAATCTCTGTAGATGCTATTTCACAAGAATCTCCTCTGATTCGATCTCTGACGTTGATTTGATCCAAGGGTGATGAGCACTTGATCTGGAATGAAACGGTTGTAGTGTGAACTTCTTGTTATGTTAACGATTTGACGAAGACGATTGACCTAGGGCTATAGAGGCTTGATCTTGATCGGATTTAGGCCACGAGGGGTGTCACGCGGTGAGCGTTCTTCTGCTTTGGTGGGGGATGAACCGGTACGTGTGTTTGGTGCTTGTTGATTCTCTACGAGCTTAATGAAGAACTTATAGAAGATTTACTTTGTTGACGACTTGTAGGAGGTGGTTGATCAAAGGGATGCAAATGCTTGCTCTTGATCGGATTTGAACCATGACCAATGTCACGTGCTGAGTGTTCTTTAGCTTTAATGGTGGATGAATCGACACGTGTGCTTAGTGCTTGTTGATTCTCCACGAGCTTGATGAATAACTTGGCAGAAGCTTTGCTTTACTGATGACTTGAAGACGACGGATGATCAAGGGTCGAAGAGGCAAGCTTGATCTTGATCAGACCTGAATGACGAGAGGTGTCACGTGGCAAGTATGCCTTTGATGGCGGATGAATCGGCACATTTGCTTGGTGCTTATTGATTCTCCAAGAGTTTGACGACTTCTGAGCTTGCAGGTGATTTCCCTTGTTTGTCTAAAGTCGTTGAGGTGAAGAGACTGGCTATTTGGTAGCTTGACGGTTCTTCACGAGCTTGGGAGACTCCTGAGTTTTGAAGAGGTTTCTTCCGTCTGCTTACGTCCCTCTCTGTCGATGACCGATGATACGGTGATATTTGTAATACTTTGGTTTATTGATGTGATGCATCTCTTCCAGATGCTTGTAATCTGGCAATTTGATTACTTTCTTTTGAAGAAAATCTTCCAACATATTAGCAACATCGAAATCTAGAAAGGGGTAACCTTTAGCTTCTAGCACTTTTAGAGTGCAGCGCCTTGCTTGACCTTGAGTCGGTTCAAACCGTTTTCGATTAATTGATTTGATTTTTGCTGTGATCTTGACAGGAGTTGTGTTGATCGCCAAGACTCCATGACACGTTTTTGATTATGTGGTTCAACAATTTCACCTTTTCTTCGACCATGACTAGCGATGCTGAGTTCCATGTCATGAGCTCAAGTGGCAAGTTCTTCAAAAGTGTAAGGCTTTATTAGGGGTGGGTTCGTTTTGAGCCAAAACCGAGAACTGCACGTTTTTCAGAAGTTTACACCGGAAACCAAACCGAACCTCTCAGTTCGGTGCAGTTAGGTCTTTCTTTTTTTTTTTAGTAAAACTTTCTACTTCAATACACTATAATCTAAATTCCATAGTCCATAATCCATAATTCAAAACTTCAACATATGAAATGATAAAAAATATAAAGTCCAAAGTTTAAGTTCATCAACATATGAAATTGTCAAAAAATATAAAGTCGAACATTTATAAAAGTCCATCAACATATGAAATGGTTAAAAAAAAATATAAAGTCCAAAGTTTCTAGTCCATCACGTCATCAACACTAAGTCAAAATATAGCCCAAGTACTTGATCAGGGATCTTCTCCTTTCTTGCTTGATAATCTTCTTCAACCTCCCTGCATATGTTGATAAAACCTCCTGCACAAGTTTGTTATGAACTTTTAACAGATTGATTTATAATAAGAAATTGACCTGGAGCTTTCATATGCATAAAAGTTTACCTCATTCACAAAGAATGTTTGCAAACCATGAATGTTTTAAGAGAGAATAACAGCTAAAGATAATAATTTGCTTCAAGAAAGAAATCCAGATACTAGAGTCTATGGGAAAAGAATTAATGTATTGGACAAGACTCAGTCCAGAATATCCACATACCAATCATACAGTAACAACCAAAATCAACAATTGCCTGAAAAGAATCAGAAGAAATAAACCCTAGAATAAAGGTAGCTGATCTTGACATGACAAATTGAGAATCCATGTATCTGCATTTGCACACTGAATCATGAACAAATCATAAATATACTAAATCCTTAATGAATGCAATCAATTAATGGTGATGTTGCTAGCAAAACCACCTTGTCTATAATTGATTCCAGTTCTTCACCAACTAAATTGAGAATCCATGTATCTGCATTTGCACACTGAATCATGAACAAATCATAAATATGCTAAATCCTTAATGAATGCAATCAATTAATGGTGATGTTGCTAGCAAAACCACCTTGTCTATAATTAATTCCAGTTCATCACCAACTAACCTATTTAATAAAATTAAATATGAACATAGAGAAAGTAGGAACTTTATAACATAGAGCAAAAATTCTCAATTACATATAAAATAGAGAAAGCAGAACAAGTCTACATCAGTTCTCAAAACTCAATCGGATCTAAATGTACCCAAAAAAAAAACTCAATCGGATCTAACCTTGTAAACAGGAGAACCTGTTCCTGTTGAGCAATTCTCTCAAAGTCCTCTTCGTTATTGCCATATCATCAATCAAAAAAAGGAAAACAGAGCAAAATCTTAAAAGATCATATCTTGAAGCTGAAATTGAAGAAACTGGAATATGGGTTTGGCTCTTTACCTTTGCTTAAGTTGAACCCAAAGGTTTTGATGAGATTGTTTAGGAAATTCTTGGGTGGTCATTATCTTTTGTTGATTTTACACTACTACAAAAATTGAATCAGACGACGGCTAAAAACCGTCGTCTGATATGAAGGCAAACTGTCGTATATCGAGGCGCCATCTGATGAAAATCGATTGTAGGGAACCGTCGTGTGAAGGGCACGGCAGCATGCCAGCAGCCTAGCGACAACATTAGCTATTGTGTGACTGTTCTTCAGACAACAGGCGACTTTAGAAACTGTTGTGTGATTGCAATTCAGATGTCGCTTTATTTTATGGCCATTGTGTGAGTTTTATTCACACAACTATTTTTTCATAGCAGCCGTTAGTTCAGACGACAGTTTTATTTTGAGATTGTTGTGAATATTGTGTACATACGACAGCTTTTCGTGTGGTTATTGTTGTCCTAATAGAATGATTCAATGCATTATATTTGTTGGATGTGGAATCAAAAATGACCAAATTAACTGATCAATATATATGTAGAAGAAATTATTATAATCACATTATACACCAAAATGGATTGTACAAAGATAATATTTTATCCACAAAAGGAGTACATCTAATAGTACTCTCCTAGCAAAATACATCCAGAAATTTACTTAAAAGAGTGTCTAGCTTTGCAAGCTTTGTTGTTCTAATGGCCTCATTGGGGTCTAAGGAGCTTGAAGTTTGAGGAGCTCCCAGACTCAACACTCTCAATATCTTCTGAACTTTCTTCAATAGCATCATAACTAGATTCAACTTTTCTTTTAACATGTGCTTTAAGCAACTCAAAGTCATGTTCCAGCTTTTGAATGTGCTTCCATATACTTCGATTTATCCAAAGCCTGTAAGGGGTCGGAGAGAACAAAATGAGAAAAATGAGAATCAATGATGGACAGAGTCTCAAGTACATAATTAATGGGGCTCTAGTTTTAATTTCAACATCCATAAGCATCTGGCCAGTGTTCAGTGATCAGGAGATCTAGTTTCAACAAAGCAAAGTGGACAAAAACACTAATAACCCTTCAAAATTATATAGTGAAAATTGCATTGAAGAAGTAGCATACGCCCCAAGAATACGGCCGACAGATTTAAGCACTCAAAAACTAGTAGTTATTGTGTATATGTTCAACATATATGGAAAGAGTTGCTGGTGATTTCAATATCTAGTCTAAGAATTGCACAATGTTCAATAGACCATTTTCATATCTTTTACATCCATCATCGGCTTCACAGCCTTTAACGTGAGCAAGTAATCAAATTGGTTAAAGACCAAGCTTATGTGCTTTCTCTATTAAAGTATCAAGGACAATCTTAAAATTCATAATTCCCAAATATACATTCTCAAATTGCCCAAAAGATATAACCACTGAGGTGTGAGTAGGATGGATTAGATACATAAATGAGAAGCATGAATTACTTCTAAAATTCAAATTATTCAATGCAGGCCTTAAGGTTTGACCAATGTTAGTTTTTACTGGAAAAGGAGTATGAACAGAGAGCTCACCCCAAGAACTCTCGAAAAAACAAAAAAAAGGTAAATCATAGGCACTAACATGCATTCCATGGCAAAGGATTTTCTACAGAGAAAAAAAAAATTCAGCAATTACATACTAATCTAAGAATACATGCAGCAGTACAACTCAAGATGCTCACAAAAATGCAACAAAATTTATAACATAAATCAGGTCAAAGTTCCATATTATTTATCCAGAAATTTCAGACTAAGTAATGCTCACCTACTGATGAGCTGTAGCCAGCTATAGAAGCTCATCAGCTTCTGAAAAATTCATGAACCACTAGGTCAGGGGATGATCTTTTGTGTCACCTCTCTTTCTTTTACATGGATCTTCAACTAGCACTACATGCAATGAAAAGGAATATTATACATCCACAACAGGAAAGAGGAAAAAAAAAAAAAAAGCATTGCAGGCAGCAAGGAAGAAAAACTCCTACTAGGAGGAGGCAAAGTCAAACCAGCCGGTAATCTGGAGTATTTGGCATGTTAGGTTGTCAATAAAATCTGTTTCCCAAAAGAAAAAGAATAAGACTCAACAGGATCATGCATTCAATCATGATTCCTCCTTATCGATAATGTTGATGGATATACCAACTATTTGATAAAATAAATTGACTCATTTTGTTGTTCATCAATAAGAATGCTACCCTGTTTGGTGCCTGCATATGTATACTATGTCGCTGATTTCATCATATGCTTTTAAGCTTGCTGAAGGTATTATGTTTGTCAATTTTGATTGATGCAAGCTATACACATGCAAAGACAAGTCCTTATACATTGGCGTTGTAACATTTAAACTGAAAAAAATATATTAACATCCACTCATGAATGTCAGATAAAAAAAGATTTGAAAACTTACAATGAAAGATGATGCGATGCAGTTGCAAGCTTCAAGCGGCATACTTCCACGAGCACCCTAAGTATTACTCAATGAAATGTCATAGATCAGTACCATATAAATGAAAGGGAAAAAAAGAGGCCCAAACTATTGAAAGTCGTTACCTTGGAAGGTTCTTGTTGAATAGTATCAGCTAGGTTCTGAAGAACAAAATTGCATATCAAGGCAAGCTCACTTAAATACGATGAATGACCAAAGAACAGTATGTCATTTCCTAGAAGCTGAAGAAATAACAAATGAAATATTAGCAGCCAAAAAGATTTTACAAACTTTAATGAAAATATGTTTTCCTACAGAATAATGTACAAGCACTAGGTAGTACTAGTACAAAGTTGCAGTGTTATTCTTTACCCAACTTATAAGGCATTTTTGGATTTTTATAGTATTTTTCTCTTAATTTCAGAACTCTGAATACTTTTGAACCTTGGATTTTGTTCCAAGGCGTGCACTATGTACCTTTCCCCAACAGCACAAAAAATCTTCACTCTCATTCTTGGTGTCATCCTATTGAAATATATAAACCCATCAGAAGAATAAGTAAATTTAATTCCATAACAAAAATGCATAGGTGCAAGGTTCTCAACATGAAGGATGTTATGAAAATGCTCACCATGGCTGAGAATTTACAAGCGATACCAAGTTCTTTGGATAGAAAGTAACTCCATGCTCAGGATTACCTATACATGGAAAAGACAAGTTAGAAAAAAAAAATGGTAAACACTATACTTAATATGATTTACCATGGACACTCAAACTTAAAAAGCAAATGACAATGCAAATTGCAACAAACTATGTAATCCTATGCATGTTTTTGAATTTGTCAAAGTTGTTTTGAAACCTTTAATACAAGAACCAAACTTAGATTGGGTTATAGTGTGGCTTCCAGTATTATCTATCCATATTTTCTTCTCACTCGTATCATTTATAGAGAAGCATAACAAGTTTATCTTTGAATGCCTTACTCTCAGAAGACTATCCAGACAAACAAAAGTTTGATATGTAATAATAACAAAAACAATAAAACAGATTGCTTGGAAGATCAACATGGTAAATTAAAATAAAGATGCAATTTGAATACTCATTAAGTGTGATGACTCCACGAATTCCGACCTCCTTTAAGCTAGGCACATCAGTAGGGAATGGAACTGCACCTAACAATACAAACTGAAAACAGAATTGTTAGAATTTAAACAAAATCTAGATAGTCCAATAGTTCACACACACATAAAGTTCTCTACACATTCGATCAAAATTCAAATCAACGATACACAAAAAACTATGAGAAAGAGCATATTGTACCTCATCGACCTTATCCCACCAGCAAAACTCAGCGTGAAGCTTATTCCTTATGACATTGTAAAGCAGAGTTTGGTAAAACAGTGCACGAGCCCGCGCCGATCAAGACCCGTTTTGCATCCGAACCCACGATGGCCATGCAATCACTTCCATGACCTGAATCCACTTCCTCTCCACCTTCCCCACCTTTCAACTCCTCAATATACATAGCACCCCATGAAATCAAATATTCAAATCTGCTTCTCATTATCATCACCCCATGTATATACATATAAACAAAAATTTAAGCAACCCATAAGATAATTCAACAAAATCAATGTGAAGGAACATAATCAAACATATTCACAGATTATTAAAAAGCTAAAAGCTTAGCCCATGATAATTACAACAAAAAGATCAAAACTTGAGAGGACCCAAGTGAAAGAAAATACGGAAGTGGGGAACCCGTAGTGCCCCAACCTCTTGAACATGCCCTGCAATCTGTTCCCAATCCGAAACTTTATCAAAGAAATCACTCTGGCAAAAAAATAAATAAAAAAAGAAGAAAAATAAAGTTCCGTGCCATCGAGTGGAATCGGCATCAAGCCACCCACAAAAATTCTCAGTAGAATAAGTATGTGCCCAATTGAAACTATGATATCTGAGGCGACGGGAACAAGTCCGGCTAAACTGGCCAATGGTGCTTCGCTCCAAGGGAATCGGCTCAATCTCAGTTCACTGGCTCAATCCAATTCTCAGATAGATGAGATTGGCTAGAGAGAAGAATGAGGGTTTGGGAGAGTGAGGGTTTGGGAGAGTGAGGTTTTGGCTAGAGAGCGAGGATTTTCATTTTGGTATGGGTCTGTCGAGATAGAGAGATGAATGAGGATTCAGGAGAGTGAGGTTTCGGGTAGAGATCAAGTAAGGATTTTGGTTCTGGTTTGGGTCTGTCGACAGTGAGGCGACCAAGAAAGGAAACGAGTCAAGATTGAAGGAGGCGCTAGCTGTCGACAGAGGGTTTTGCTATTTTGTTATATTCAACTCAACAATTATCAAATTGATTATCAATTGACTGCAATTGACTGCAATTGATTATCAGTTTATCACTTATCAGAACAAGAAGATGAATAATTCCCATAATTGATTATTAAACTGACAAATTCCAATTTTCTAATTCAAGCAAAGATGAATAATTCCCAGAAACCCAGATTATCAATTTCTCAAAACAAGAAGATTGGAAGAATAGAACTTACGTTAACTAGTTAAGATGTAAGGCTGGAGGCTGACGGAGGAGCTTTGGGGAGGAGGGGCGCAGTGAGGACAGAGAGAGAGAGAGCGATAGCGATCTGAGATAGCAACGGTGAAGAACTGATCAGCGACGGCGATGTGAGATGGCGACGGCGAAGGCTTGATCAGCGGCGGCGAAGTGGGACTGACAGTGAGTCAATGACGAAGTGAGATAGCGAATTGAAGACTGATCCCGTTTTGGGACTTTAGGTTTCGCGGAAATCTAACTATATATATATATATATATATATATATATATGAAACGCCCAGGGCCTACCGCCTAGCAGCCTAGGCCGCCTAGGCGTTCGACTAAAAAGCAAACGCCCAGAAGCACCGATTACCCATTAGGCAAGTCGGAGAGCCGCCGCCCAATGCCTAGGCGGCCTGGGCGGCCGAGTTTTAAAACATTGGTTTTAAATTAAATACGCTGAATTGGTGTCTTCTTTGATCTCATCCTTCTATTTTTTTCTTTTCAAAATCAAATATGAGATAAAGTTAGAACCAAATTAACAGAGCCCAGTTCTTCAATTTTGTAACAGACTAACCTTGCGGTCTAGTGGTGAGGAGGAATTCTTTGAAATTTCATTTAATAATTTTTTTTCTTTTAATGTATAATTAACCCCTTATTCTATTTATAGATAATGTAATTTTGGTATAATGTTATAATGAATTGTTATCATGCTTCTTCTTCACTTTAGGGGTTTGGAATCCAGTCTAACTGGGAGGCTCTGCCCCACGCCCAGTTCTTTTTATTAAAGATAAAGTAGTAGGGGGGACATAAAACCTGAACCCCGTGTCATACAATAATAAAAGGAAAAATACAACTACAATAAAAGCTTTGCAGATTGAACAATTATATCTTTTCTTCATCTCTTTCACTCGCTGCTAGTACTTGTGAAGAAGGCATGAATGGGTAAGTATAGAATCAAATCTGATAGTGGAAGAAAGTCATTCTTCATCATCTTCTTCTTCATTGTGGTTAGCATGTGTGTGAATTGTCCAAGTTTTTTCTTCTTGATATGGTTCCTCCTCATCAGTAGGCATTTCATATACATTTCTAGGATTCGTTTCCACCACAACGCTCCATGTTCTATTTTTGATTCCCTCAACATAATACACTTGAGTTGCTTGAACTGCTAGCACAAATGGCTCTTGAGTATTAAGCTTGCCTTTTGTGTTAACATTTAACATTCCATAACGATCCACTTTATAACCTTTGCCTTTGGTACCAATGTCATACCAATTACAATTAAACAAGACAACTTTATTGTTTTTTGTATACCAAAGCTCAACAATTTTAGTCAAAGTTCTGTACCATGGCACATCATCCTGGTTGTCTCCTTTAACCATAACTCCACTGTTTTGTGTTTTCTTAGACTCATCATGCTCCCATGTATGAAATCTAAACCCGTGGATGTTGTAACCTTGATAGTAGGCAGCTTGCTTTCCAGGTTTTTGAGCCAGAGAAAGCATCTGAGCGCTAACTTTTCCTTCAGCATATAATTGTTCAATCTACATGTGAGAGAAAGAAGACTTTTATTAAAATAAAAACAATACAACTCGCATGATATTTGTTGCTACTAAGAAATTAGACTCACTCTAGTATAAAACCAATCCACGAATTGAAGTCTATGCAACGTATCCACATGCTCAGCACCATGTTGCATAAGAAGAGTATTTTTATGCTCCCTACACTCAATAGATTATAGGAATAAATGAATATCACAAATATACATGTGTGTGTGTAAAAATTCAAACAGGGTAGACTATTTGGTAAAAATTCTTACTCAATAAACGGTAGACACTTGTCACAATTTGATATGACATAATATGTGGCAGCGTGATGAAGTTTATCGTACATTGTTATTAATGCACGGTTTCCAACAGTTTCACCCGGCAATGAAAAGATAGATAACCCAGATGCGTTGGGTAATGGCTGACCCCCATTGTAGTTTCTTTATGCTCTATTAAATTTGGTTTCAACTTGATGTAGATATCTTGAACAAAAAGTTACGCACTCATCTATTAAGTAGCCTTCTGCAATAGAACCTTCTGGACGAGCCTTGTTACGAACATAAGTACTGAGCTTATGCAAATACCTATTTAATATAGTGAACACTATAATTAATTACAAAAAAACAAATAAAAGATTATATAAAATGTCAACTTAATATAAATTTTGTTACCTCTCGATGGGATACATCCACCTATATTGTACAGGACTAGCTACTTTTGCTTCCCAAGCTAAGTGAATAGATAGGTGAACCATGATGTCGAAAAAAGCTGGAGGGAATATTCTTTCCAACTTGCATAGAGTTGTGATAATTTGATTGTCCAGTAGCTCTAAATCAGAGACCTTAAGTACTTTAGCGCACAATTCTTTGAAAAAGTAAGAAAGCTCAATTATAGCCTCACATGGTTGTTTAGGCAACAGCTCTCTCACCACAAGCGGGAGTAATCTCTCTAAGAAAACATGACAATCATGACTTTTCATGCCAGAAATACTACGCCCTCCAGCACTCACCCAACTGGACAAATTTGCACAATATCCATCTGGAATCTTCAATTTCAGTAACCATTCACATACAGCTTTGATATCATCATTTGACAATGCAAAAGGTGCTGGGTCATAAACTAGTTTACCATCCACCTCTCCAGGCCAATAGTCTTGCCTTACACACATGTTTTTAAGATCAAGACGAGCATTTAAAGAATCTTTTGTTTTACCATCAATGTTCATAATTGTGCCAAACACGCTGTCAAAAATATTTTTTTCAATGTGCATAACATCCAAATTATGCCTCAACAACAGTGTTTTCCAATACGGTAACTGAAAAAAGATACTATGTTTCTTCCAGTTATGAGTATGACCAAACCCAGGTATAGTAGCCTTGTTCTCCTTCTTTCCATATGCTACTTCCTTCAAACCTTGAAGTTCTTCCATAACATCTTCTCCTGATGGTCTTCTTGGAGCATGTCTCTTTTCTTCTGTATTGTCAAACTCTTTTGGTTTTTTACGCCATTCATGATCTGATGATAAAAATCGACGATGACACATGTAACATGTCTTTGAGCCATATTGTAATCTGCGATTAGAAGTTTCTGCCCCACGACATGGACATGCTAGTTTTCCTTTCATACTCCAACTTGACATATAACCATATGCATGAAAATCATTGATAGTCCACATAGCTGCAGCTCTTATTTGAAAATTTTGCCTTGTGGAAATGTCAAATGTTTCCACACCAACTTCCCATAGACTTTGTAGTTCATCAATCAATGGCCGCAAAAAAACATCAATATCATTCCCAGGCTCCTTTGGTCCTGGTATGAGTAATGACCTGAAAATTTAAGGCTCCTTCATGCACATCCATGGAGGAAGATTGTATGGAAATAAGAAGACTGGCCAAGTACTATGGCTAGTGCTCATTTTTCCAAAAGGATTGAATCCATCAGTTGCCAAACCAAGCTGAACATTTCGATTTTCATTGCCAAATGACTAATGAATTTGATCAAAATTTTTCCAAGCCTCTGCATCTGCTGGATGCATCAAAATACCATCTTTCACCTGGTCTTCATGGTGCCATCTCATATCCCTGGCTGTCTTTGATGACATAAAAAGTCTTTGCAGTCTTGGTGTGAGTGGAAAATATCGCAAAATCTTCCATGGAATTTTCTTTTTCTTTTTTTTGTTGCCAATGCGGTTGCATTGTGTCTTCCATCGAGGCAGCTTACAGGTAGGACATTCTGTTGCATCTGCATGCTCCTTGTAATATATTACACAATCATTTTTACATGCATCAATTCTTTCATAATGAAGACCGAATTCTTTAACAATCTTCTTTGCCCCATAATTGGAAGTCGGCAGCTTTTCACTCATGGGATTTGCTTTTTTCAACAATTCCAGTGTCAAATCCTTCGTTGGTCATGTGACCGACCACCTTAATATGCATCAAGTTGACAACAAATGACAAGTTTGAGTAATTCTTACAACCCGGGTATAATGGGGTTTCTGCCTCTTCCAACAATTTGTAGAACTTTTCAGTATCTCCATTTGGATCTTGGTGGGAACCTTCCTCTGTCATTCCTTTCATATCATCATATTGCTCCAAAATGGCAGCCTCATTGCCATCGTTAACACTGTCAGTGTCACCATCATCATTATTCTTACTCTCCCCATGTTTGTCCCATATAGTGTAATCCTACTTAATACCCTTGTATAAAAGATGATTGTGCACTTCTGACCGGACAAATCTATGAAAATTACAACATTTGATGCATGGACAGTAAATTCTTCCATCACTGTGATTAGCATGCTTATAAGCATAATCAAGAAAATTTTCAACTCCGTTATAATACTCTATATTTGACCGTTTTAACTGCATCCATGACTTGTCAACTGACATTTTATGTATTGTGAATGAACAAAAAATGTAAAAAGAATAAAATCATACAATACAATTTCAAGTTTTGTAAATGTATAAGTGTATGACGCAAAAACAAGCAATAAACAAGAGTTCAAATTTAATTACAAGTCTGCAACCAAGATTTAGAAATACGGCCCAAGGGTTCTAGCCTTAACATCAGTCTCCTTTCTCAATCTTTTGGTAACTCTTTTCAAACATGGCCAGGTAGTAAAGGAACGATTTTGGCGGGGCTCAAGGCTCACTTGGATGCACTTCTCGTATCCAATCAGCCTAGACACCATGTCCTACTAAGGTGTGCCTACTTGAGAGAGAAAGAAGGGGGAAGCCAACGTTAAAGAAAGAGTCATTCACCTATTCTGTTATGGTTTCAAACTCGCAATCAAACTCCTAACTCTTATAAATCACCATCATTCACAAATTACAAAACCAATTTATCATAACATAAACTTTGTTTTACTTTTTATTTTTATATTAAGGATTCTTATTTATTTATTTTTTTGGATGTAGTCCTAAAATGTGCATGTGTTAGAGCTATGAGTTGTTAATGCACTAGTTTCAGTATGATAATATTTTCAACTTCTTTTCTATTTTAGTCAATACAAAAAGAGTTTAATATTTGTTTTGGTAGTCTATTTGGCATTCAACCTAGTAGTTGAATTTTTTTTTTTCTGGGGACAATTTGACATTAGTTTAAATTAAGGTTTTTTTTTTCTTCCCTGAATCTCACGTTTAGGTTTTCACAATTAGAAAAATAAAAAATAACAAATCTAAATACTAAATGAATAGAAGAATTTCTGGATGTTTTTAACTCAGATTATTTGTATAATTTTAATCTAAAATAAATTAGATTTCCCACAGTTCCCAGTTTCATTGCTATTTATATTTATATATATTCTTCTAAATTCGATTAAGGAAAGAAGGAAGAGGGAGGAGGTCAATTGGAGATGATACAACGTTTCCAGATTTCTTAATTTGCTTTTTCAGATTTCTTCTATTTATTTATTATTTATCTTTTTTATTTTTTATTTTCTAATTGTGAAAAGAGGATAAAATTGGTAGCTTATGACAAAAATATTGAATGTAGGTGTGGAAAGGAATTGGTAGGGTGGCAATAGTCTCACCCTAAAGTTAATGATAATAATTTACACAAAAAAATGATTAATGATTTCAAACAAAGGAAGAAAAGAAAAGCCATAAGGTACAAATAGTATACCTTTCTTGGCGTGTGGAATTGAAGCCAGCACTCTATGATATTACAAACCCAATTCGCCTAAGCTCGTTATTTTGCCACGTTAGCCAAATAGAAAAAAAAAATTAGTTATGTGATTAATTACTTAATTCAAACTAAGGGACAAAAGAAAAGTTAAAAGGAACAAAGAGTCGACTTGCCCTTTTTCGATAGCAACCTCCTCAATTCTATACGCAGTTTGAGAACGTTTGAAATACCCAATAGAATTGAAACTAAAATCACAAAGCAAAATAGGATTTGAGGCCAATTTGAGTGAGATAAGTAGAAACAAATAACTAGCTACTTGTAGTCAAAGAAATAGTTAATCCGAATCACATGCAATCTATTGGGTATTTCTGTGAGGGGTGGCTCAGAAATTTGATACTTCAAATTCCCAATACTGCAACCTTTATATATGCTTTTGATTAGGATGTAAACAAATTCAAATCCAAATTCAACGTTTATAATTCTTCAAATAATCTAAAGTATCCCAATAAGATTGGGATCCTCCTAAAGAATAGGTAAAACAAAACAAAAAAGTGATTGTTGGTAGTTTTCAAATTTTCCTAAATGCTAGGTAAAATCCCTTGCAGGCTAACGTCCTTCTAGAAAATCCAAATGGGGTTTTCCCAATTTTTCTTTTCGTTGAATAACACTGCTCACTTTGTGGCAAGTTATGCTGATAGGAGTTGCTTTGTGTCGTATAAATAAATAAATATATATTTATTTATTCTGAATCTAAAATATATGGATATATTATCATTGATAGTTCATATTAGTTGACTAAAATCTAGCATCTACAATGGCCAAGTCAAAAGCAAAACAAAAATTACAAACGGTATATATTGTTAAGGAGATAGAAAGAGTCAGAGTCAAGGTAAATAATCAATTAAGGTCTGTCAAATTGAGCATGAGAGAAAATATAGAACATTTGTTACAACCGCACCTAACTTGTATATATAGGGCTTCTGTCTTTTATACAGATATCGACAAATTGTAAAAATTTCTCAAACTTATTAATACTAGTTGCTTTTCATCTTCATTTGCTTCTCTGTTTGCTGCAATCTTTCTGATAATTTTGTCAATGTCTGCTAGGCGTCCAAGTAAGAGTCGACGTTATCATGAACCAGCTCGTATTCGCTCTACATCTCCTCCAAATGATGATTATTTTTATAACTCCAAAAAAGATGATGATGTAAAAGTGCATCCAGTTAACCCATCACTTGGACTGGAGTATATCAATGGTGTTCAACCTGTTGCACCTTCATTACCGGCTATAAAGGTGGAACCTCAACATTCAGGCGTTACTTGTCCGGGAGGCTGAGTTTTACCAGCTTGGTGTTATCCCAGAAAATACCCTCGTTACCCTATTGATCTCACCGCTGATGATTCTGAAGTAAAGTCTCGTGTTTTACATACTCAAATAAAGATTGAAAAACCTAAGGTCGGCCCATCTTGTCCAAAATCAACCATTGTTATTGATGACTCATCTGATTCATCTGACGAAAATTAAGAAAGTTGTTGCTATTTTATAATAAGGGCATATTCTATTTAATTTCTTGTCATATACTAATAATTCTTTGTAAAACTGGGTAGTTTTTGTATACCGACATTTGCTTCCATGCTAGTGATGCCTAAATTTTTTTTTTTATTTGCTTATTTATATTATGTTAATGTCTTGATGAGTTTTACAATTTATTAGGAATTCATTTGAAATACTAGGCGTATGCTATATCATTAACTAATCTCACTATTTTTAACGGTGAGTGTTTTCGTTGGAAATATTACATATATTTTCCGACGACAAAAAGATCTTGCCAGAAAATGATCTATTATTTTCCGACGATATTTAGTGTGGTCGGAAAAGTAATTAGCGGGAAGTTTTCCCGCTAAATAATAATTATTTCTAACCAAAATCTATACTTTTTTTGAGAGATTGGTGGTCGTCGGAAATAATGGCCATCAAAAAACTGTATTTCCGACGGATAATTTTTTTGGTCGGAAAAAATGATATTTCCAACCAAAAGTAGGATCCGTCGGAAAGACATGGTCAGAAAAGACCATTTCTCTTGTAGTGCTATTAGGTGAATCATTAACTTAAATCTAGCACCAATTATACATAAACCCTAAAAGTTTCGAACCAATTAGCATAAACATATAAAAGATATCAATCAAGTAAATTCAATTGAACAATCTCACAAAAGCAACTTAGAATCACAAGCATAGGAATTGAAAACTTTATTTAATCATAGAAATTGGGCTTAAACTTTGCCCTAAATGTTATATGTTAACTAGAACATGTTCGTACGAATTCAAACAAGGAAAACCGAAAGAGGTTACAAGGAAAAATGTTAAATTACACCATGAATGGAGATGGTGATGATGAACTTGAACATTGAACTATTGAATCTTGGAAGCAAGCTTCAAAACTCACGGCTTCAAGGTGGATTATGGAGGGATGCTCGCGGCTTCTTCTTCCTTCTACTTCCCTTGCTTGAAAACGCAGACTTGAACTAGAGAATGGAGAGAGAACTTTGACGTTTTTTGTGGGATTGTTTTAGGGTTTAGGGTTTAGGATTGTTTTGAATGAATAAGTGTATCTAACGTCAAGCTATAGGGGAGTATATATTGGGGACGGCAAAGTGCTCTCCAAGCTTCATGAATCTTCTATTATTTTCCCAAGGAATTATCTAAAAATGCCACATAACTCCTGCCAATCACAAATTGCCATGTAAGCCCTATTGTGTTGTCTAACCAATCAAAAGTCTTCAAAATAAGTCCTTAATATATTGTTTCCTAATTTTCATGAATATATTCTTATTTTCTATCTTATTTTCTGCCAAAATATCTTGAGAGAAACTAGGGAACAAATCTAGACTTGTTTTGGACCTTTTTCTTGTTGCATACACTTCATCTTTCCTTAAAACTCTCCCTAGAAAATCTCCAACGTAATCTTTGATTTTCTTCTTGATTTTCACGTTGTCTCCACCCATTTTCTCTTTGTATTTCACAGAAAAACATATAAATCCTCCAAGAATATCTCTCATGCGTCACAAACCCTAATTCCAATGAGCTTTTATCCATTTGCCGAAATCCACAATAGTCTAAAAGGATCTTGGGCCTTCTTGCGTCATCTTCAAGCCTTATAGTCTCCTAGTGCCTCTAGGAATCTTCTCTCAACATCATTTCCTTTTATTTTTTCGATCATGCTTTCTGGTTGGCTCAGGAGTCTTGCTTGACAAAGTTTCCTTTTCTGAACAGGACTTCCTGGTTGAAACAGGAAAACTTTATTTCTTCATTTTAGCTCATTTATGCAACCCTTTATGTCTTGTCTTAGCTCCCTCCAACGTTGACTAGCTCCTCTTTCCTCTCTTGAGCTCATTTCAGCTTGTTTGCTCCAAGAACCTGAAAATAGAAACTTACTAAAAATAGAAACTTCCTAAAATTCACGATGAAGATTGTGATCAACAATAGCTTTGACGCCATGGTTAAGCATACCCAGTTTCAGATCTACTATTTCATGTACTAAATAATAGAATAAAGGGTATTGGGAATGGCTGAAGTGATCTCTAATTCTCGATGAGGATTTCGGTCCTTGGTGGTCTCCTTAGGGCGATCTCGAATTCTCGATGAGGCAGAGAATGAAGAGAGGGCGAGAAGAGAGGTCAGAGAGGCAGAGTAGAAAGAGAGGCCAGAATGAAAAAATGTCATGGAAACATTAGGGTTTGTAAGTCAAAAGTCAAACAAAACGACCCTTTTTTACATATGTGAACAGTAATTTAGTTTTCGGTTCGGTTCGGTTTCTACCTGGCAGAAACTGAAAACCGAACCGAACACTGTGAGGTTCAGCGAGGTTTTTTCTTTTCGGTTATATTTTTTCTCGGTGCGGTTTTATTAAGCTTCGGTTCGAGTTTCTGTGCTATTTTTTTCGGTTTTCAGTTTCACGAGCCCACCCCTAGGCTTTATCCCCTGAAGGATGTACAGTAAGTCCTAATGCATGCCTTGAATGCACATTTCTACTGCTGACAACTCTGAGAGTCGATCCTTACAGTCGAGGCTTAATGCACGCCAACGGTTGATGAATTCTATGGCTAGCTCATCCTTTCATCGTTTGGTGTTGGTGAGCTCTAACATGCTCACAATCTGATGTGTTTTGAAGAAGCGATTCAAGAACTCTTTTTCCAGTTGCTCCCAGGTGTCAATGGATTTAGGCTCCAATTTTGTAAACCATTCAAATGCTGTCCCTCGGAGTGAGCGAATGAATTGTTTCACAAGATAGTTGTCATCTGTGCCAGCACTATTGCATGTCTCGATGAAATGTGCAATGTGTTGCTTGGGATTACCTTTGCCATAGAATTGTTGAAACTTAGGGGGTCGGTACCCAGCTGGTATCCTCAAATTATCTAGCCGCTTGGTATAAGGTTTTCAACTCAACAATATTTTTTTTTTACAATATAATATATTTTTTTATTAATGAATTTGAGGGTTACAATCTCTGTAGATGCTCTTTCACAAGAATCTCTTCTGATTCGATCTCCGACGTTGATTTGATCCAAGGGTGGTGAGCACTTGATCTTGAATCGAACAGTTATAGTTTAAACTTCTTGTTATGTTGACTATTTGTGGAAGACGATTGACCAAGAGCTGTAGGGGCTTGAACTTGATCGAATTTAGGCCACAAGTGGTGTCACATGGGGAGCGTTCTTTGGCTTTGGTAGGGGATGAACCGGCACGTGTGTTTGGTGCTTGTTGATTCTCTACGAGCTTGATGAAGAACTTGCAGAGGATTTACTTTGTTGACGACTTGTAGGAGGTGGTTGATCAAGGGATGCAGAGGCTTGCTCTTGATCGGATTTGAACCACGAGCTATGTCACGTGGTGAGTGTTCTTTAGCTTTGATGGTGCATGAATCGGGCACGTGTGCTTAGTGCTTGTTGATTTTCCACGAGCTTGATGAAGAACTTGGCAAAAGCTTTGCTTTGTTGACGACTTGAAGACGACGGATGATCAAGGGCTGAAGAGGCTTAATCTTGATAAGACCTGAACCGCGAGAGGTGTCACGTGATGCGTATGGCTTTGATGGCGGATGTATCAGCACATTTGCTTGATGCTTGTTGATTTTCTGCGAGTTTGACAACTTCTGAGGTTGCAGGTGATTTCCTTTATTTGTCTGAAGTCGGTGAGGTAAAGAGACCGACTATTTGGCGGCTTGATGGTTCTTCTCGAGTTTGGGAGACTTCTGAGCTTTGAAGAGGTTTCTTCCGTCTGCTTGCGTCTGTCTGTCATGCTCCCTTCTGTTGATTTGAGAAGGGGTATTTATAATGTCGACGTCTCCCTCAATTTAGAATGCATTGATGACATAACATTAATCACATTTCATAAATATGTAATTAAATCAATAAGTTTTAATTCGTTGATTTAATTACTTTTTATTTAAGGAATATGCCAATCAAATATGATTTGATTAATACTTGATTTCAATCAAAATTAAACTCTTTCATCTGATCGATATTTGTATTTGATGCTTGATTTTTATCAAGATCAATCAGTTTAATACGGTTGATCTGCTTTAAATGCTTAACTCAAGCAACAATCAATCAGCGATAAATTGACGCTTCCGCATCATTCAATCGATGGATCACTCGTGTTTTGACATATGTCATCCTCGAAACTCACAAAATTTTGGTGACGTATGAGCCACGTGTACCTTTTGTAGGACCCATGTGCTAACTAAGCTTATTTACAGATGAGCCACGTGTACCTTTTGTAGGACTCATGTGCCAACTAAGCTTATTTACAGATGAGCCATGTGTGCCTTTTCAAAGATTTACAGATTTATTTCATGAATTTTATTTACAATAAATTTCTTGTGTCTACATCCACGTGTTACCCCCATGACATACAATGACAGATAGACTAGAGCTCTAACAAAATCGTAACCAATCACCCAGCCAAAGGCTTGGTATCTCGATTGTGATGACCCGGTCGGAAATAACTGTTTATTAATTTTTTTTTATTATATCAACAAAATCAAATTACAACAATTTGTCTTTCGTGAGTCGAGCTCACAACCTCCCACTTACAAAGAGGAGACTAGTGCCACTAAACCAAATGATACTGGACAGATTCAGTTCGTCTATTTTTGATCTAATTCAATACCTTAACGATCATCAATTTGGCTAAAATTTTCCATAAGTGATATACTCATAGAGACTTAAACGGTCGAGATCCTAATACATGACCAAAAAATTAGTCTAATAAGCAATCCCTTAAAATGACAAAAGAAAAAAAAAATCGCTCACTAGAGCGGCTATATATATATATATATATATATATATATATACAGATCCTATCTAGAGCGATGCCTCGCTCTGAAATTAAAGTGTGAGGTTGGAGTTTAGGGTCACTTTTCGGTCTCATATCCACATCTTGACCGTTCAGCTTTTAGGTACTAATGTATAGATCGTCTCTGCAAAATTTCAGCCAAATTGATGGTCGTTAAGACATTGATAACTGCTTTAAAGCTAGTAGTATTCAGGTTGGACAGATTCAGTTCGTCCATTGGTTTAAGCGAGTTAGATACCTTAAAGATCATTAATTTGGCGGAAATTTTTTCAGAGACGATCTATACATTAGTATCTAAAAACTGAAAGGTCGAGATGTGGATATGAGACCGAAAAGTGACCCTAAACTCCAACCTCGCACTTTAATTTCAGAGCAAGGCCTCGTTCTAGATACGATATGTATATATATATATATATATATATATAAGGGTAATCATGTAATTTAGGAGAATAATAAGGGTAGTTGGATCTGCCGTAGACATATTTATACCACGTAATATTAGCCTCATAAATACTTCACCATCTCCCCCATTCTGTGTGTCTCTGTTACAAAATATTTTGGTACAGTTGTCTCTCTTCCTTTGTTGTGTGGAGGAAACTGAAGGGGAGGCTCAACTGACTCAAAACATCGGAACCCTCCTGAGAAGAGACCAAGGAAGCAAGGAAGGAAACAATGGCTCTCAAACTCAACGCCTTCACTATTCAATCCCCCAGGTTTGCTCTTCCCCAGATGGCCAGCCTCAGATCTCCCAAGTTCTCGATGGCCTCCACTCTCCGCTCTGGCGCCAAGTTAGTCTTTTTCCTTTCAATTCTTCATTTCTTCTCACACTCATATATGGATCTTGAGCTGCTTTTGGATCTGGGCCCTTCTCATTTCTTGTAATCTCCGCCTTAACATTTCTCATCTCTTGCTATTTTTCATGGAGAAAATGTGGGTATCCTCTATTTTTTACTGTACTTTGTGTTCTTCTATCTCTATGTGTTTCTTGATTTTCAAGGTTGGTCTTAATGTGCTGGTTTTCTCATGCTTCTAATCTGATTACAACGCGTTTGAAATTAAGTTGTGTATAGCTGTTTTCACTCGTGGAACTGCAACCCAAGATCGCTACTTATGTCTTCTTGTTCGGTTAATTCAATTTCGATTCCAGGATTGCATGTGGTCTTTTTAATGTTATGAACTCTTCAATGGTTTTCCATTTTATGCATCAAATTTCTGCCTTGTTCCTATTTGTCTCTCTTCAAATTTAATGGTCTACTGTATTTGTGGATTTTATACTGAAAACTCTGCATCCTCAAACGAAATTTATTGTCGTTCTGCATTGGTATAGCTATATTATTCTTTTCAAATTGGTTGAATTTGTTCGTGGCTGGCATTTCGTTGTTACATGCTTTATTGAATGGCTGCATGAGTGTCCATCTGTTGGGTTTTTATGACTGTCGGTTAATGTTGTTGTCGGCATTATCAAAGATACTTGATACATGGCTGTGTACATAAATGCCCAAGCTTGGAGTTATTTAGTTTTATAACTTTTTACTCATTAAAAATTGTTTGCTATTTGTTCTCCTCTTTCTGTCATGACATGATTTCAAATGTAACTGGATGATGTCATTGGCTCATCTCCGGCTGTTTAAGGAGGCCATTTTTGGCTTTTTCATGTTATTTATCTTATTTATTCATTTATTTATTAATCTTTGTATTTTCCAGTTAATGTTTGATTCATGGATTGTCCAAATGTGTTATTGGTTCGCTGTCTTATGTATACTGAACAAGTTTGTCCTCTGAATTTTATCTTTTGATTTCTGGGCTGGGGTTTAAAATTTCTCAAGTACTCAAGTGATTTGTCTAAGCTTTATGGATTGTATGAGTTGTATTCTTTATTTTGATTGTAACGTGGAGACTGTATTTGCCTTACAAGTATATTCCAGTTCAGTTAACCTCTTCGGTGTCATTTTTAAATTCTGTACAAATGTCCATGGGCAAAGTTGTTGAGTCGGCTTTTGAAAAATGTATGCCTTTAATAAAAGTATCTTGTGAGAGACTGCAGTTTGCTAGCTGTATCTTTTTGTTTGGGATTGTGCTAGTATTTTCCACCCATGTATGTGAATAAATAGAATATGTTGAGAATATCTATATCTATTTAGAGAAAATAATGCAACATTGAAGAGACGGAGATAACAATACTCAGCATGCCAACTAGGAAGAATATACTTTTGACTTTGGATATACTTTTTGTTTTCTGCTCATTTTGATTTGGGTGATGATAAACCATCAACAGTCAAAGAAGTATACTAGCAGTCTACTACTAAGTTTGTTGTCTTTTGGTTGTTAATGGATTTTCCATCCTGTTTGTCGTACATGCATTAACTTCTGAGAAAAATGAAATGTAGAATGTTTATCTCTGTAGCTTAATAGTATTTGCCATTGGTTGCTTAACATACGAAGTTTGTTTAAATATCTTTGATTTTTTGTTAATTTGGCCATTACATGTGGAGACTTAGCATGAGCATATGACAATATGTTAGGAGATTAGTTGGATATAGTCTGTTTGGGATATTTCATGAGTCATTGAATACATGTCTGGCTGTTTGCCAGGGGTTGGGATGCCTTATACATGCTTCCTTTTGTTTTTCAGCTTTTCACAAAGTTAAGTATGCATATGTGCCATTGTTGATGTCCCTCTGACAAGTTAACCCAAATTTTATCATTAGTTCTAAAATTCTCACCAGAGGAATCGCTTAGTTCAGTTTAGGGCGTGCATATTCCTTTCTTTCTGGAGTTTTTGAATAAATGGCCCTTTTTCTTTTGGGGATCTTGTAAGACCTACAACCCTCATCAAATTATCATTATATTTCTACCCTTTTAAGTGAAGGTATAGTATAACTGTATAACCGATTCCTAATGAATCTCAGTCAGGGGACAAATTAAGTGGCATTTAGATTTACATGTGAACTGTATTGTCAGATCAACAGCTTCAAGTTATAATACAACCCTTTAGTCCCTTCTCCATGGTCCTTTTGCTTTCAATATAAATGGAATGTAGTAATCAGATTCACATCAAGATTATATAATTTCAGCTTAAGCTGTGTATAAGTGTTGCTGCTGGCCTATTTATATGAACACAAGTGCTAAATTTGTTAATGTTCTGTTCAATGCAGGGAGGTTGAGAATCTGAAGAAGCCTTTTACGCCTCCTCGGGAGGTGCATGTTCAAGTAACCCATTCCATGCCACCTCAAAAGATTGAGATCTTCAAATCCATTGAGGGTTGGGCTGAGGAGAACATCTTAGTTCACCTAAAGCCAGTTGAAAAGTGCTGGCAACCCCAGGATTTTTTGCCAGATCCTGCATCTGATGGATTTGAGGAACAAGTTAAGGAACTACGGGAGAGGGCAAAGGAGATTCCAGATGAATACTTTGTTGTTTTGGTCGGAGATATGATTACTGAAGAAGCCCTTCCAACTTATCAAACAATGCTTAATACCTTGGATGGAGTTCGGGATGAAACAGGTGCAAGCCCAACTCCTTGGGCAGTTTGGACAAGGGCATGGACAGCTGAAGAGAACAGGCACGGTGACCTTCTCAATAAGTATCTCTACCTCTCTGGCCGAGTAGACATGAGGCAAATTGAAAAGACGATTCAGTATTTGATTGGGTCTGGAATGGTGAGATACTTTTCATATATCAAGTCTTCTTGTTTATGATCTTTTAAGTTTGCAGAATCTGAACAAATTGTATATATTGGGCTCTTCTTTACACATGCACACGCAAAACTTTTATAGATACAGATGCACAAACACTGATTGAGGGATGGACTGAAAATCTTTTACATTTGTGCTCATCATTTCGTGTCTTTCTTTACTGATTCGGTATTCTACCTTTTCCCCGTTTCAAAATCATCATTCGATACTTATAAAGGAAGAAAGAGAAATGGAGTGTTTGAACAGTTGTAGCAAAAGGAATTTTAAATATTGCCTGAAATTTGGTGATTGGTTGATATGTAGTCTGTTTACTGCTTCAACATACCATGATAATACTGTTGTTTGAACTTCGATCTCTTTCGTTTATGTAGGATCCGCGTACGGAGAACAGTCCTTACCTTGGGTTCATTTATACATCATTCCAGGAGAGGGCTACCTTCATTTCTCATGGAAATACTGCCAGGCATGCCAAGGAGTACGGGGATTTGAAGTTGGCTCAAATATGTGGTACAATAGCCTCAGATGAAAAGCGCCATGAGACTGCATATACTAAGATTGTGGAAAAGCTCTTTGAGATTGATCCCGATGGAACTGTCACGTCTTTTGCTGACATGATGAAGAAGAAGATCGCTATGCCAGCTCACTTGATGTATGATGGCCATGATGACAAACTTTTTGAGCACTTCTCAGCTGTTGCACAGCGTCTTGGTGTCTATACGGCCAAGGACTATGCAGATATATTGGAGTTCTTGGTGGGCAGGTGGAAGGTGCAGGACCTGACTGGACTTTCAGGTGAGGGTCGCAAGGCTCAAGAGTATCTGTGTGGGTTAGCCCCAAGAATTAGAAGACTAGAGGACAGAGCTCAAGCAAGGGCCAAGCAAGGGCCTGCCATACCCTTCAGTTGGATATTTGATAGAAATGTGGGACTGTGAGTGCAGACTCACAATTCTAGCTAGTCTCTTCTCGCACAATCAATGGGGATAGTAATTTTTGTACTTGCATCTTGTTTAAAACATCCAGTTGATTAGACCTTCTGTGTAATGAGTGAACTTTGGTTGGTTGTAGATACAGTTGTTTCTTGTGTTGGTGGCGTATGTCATTAGATAAGAAGGTAGGAGTAGCTGGTGTTTCGGTGTTTTGTTCTTTGAATGGTATCTTGTACGAGTCTACTTTGTACTTCCGTAGCTTGTCTGGTGTGGTGTAATAGAATAATCATTATGGCAATTTTGATGATCTCGATGTTATCAATCTCTAGTTATAAATAACGTTTCTTTTGGTTGCTAGGAGCATTTACCAATATGTTCTCTTCTTTTTGATTTACCAGCCATTGAATACATTTTTTTTTTTTTGATCAAAGATGCTTACAACGATAATGGATATCTAGTGGGTCTCATTAAAACCTTTCCCAAAGGGCCTAGGATAGGGTACCACATCCACAACTACTAATAATGAATTTATGAGATACATCCATTTCAACACAACTATGAAGCCATGAAGGCCCAGAGCCCTAGATTGTAGACAGAGCATAGGTTCACCAAGTTGGTGCGCCACCCTATTGCAATCTTGTGCGCACCCTATTGCAATCCCACCGTACATGACCCCAGCTATATTGATTTAGCTGCCTCATAACCTCTTTAGCTTCTTCTAGCACATTCCCTTCCTCACTCAAATCCTCTGAACTTTCATGAAGAGTATTAATAACAGTAAGGGCATCTCCCTCAATTTCCAACTAATTGAATCCGAAATGAACTGCAAACTTTAACCCGTGGAAAAAGCAAATGCTTCTGTTGCTCTTGGCTTTAGTCTACCTACTTGTCGTACAGTTAAAAAAAACCATCGATATTGTTAATCACAGCAATCTTTGTTCCCCCTTTACTGATAAATAAGACAGGACGGCATTTGACCCTAGCTTCACCCCCTATACTAATAAACCATCATTTTTCTGAACTTGATATGGCCTTCCTTCAACCTTTTTCTTACTTGGTTTAATAAAAAAAAATGGTTTTTATTTCAACCTGATGACATTGTTAGTGAACTCTTTCCTTATTTTCTTTTTCGATGAAAAACTTTACAAAGAGGTACTCCTAAAACAACTGCTTCCTAAAAACGAGAAGGGAGCGCTAGGGGTTCAAAAAAAAAAAAATCTCTCCGTCTGGCGACGCCTTTTGTTTGATGGGACTTGTTGGTGTTTGGGTTTGACGTGTGTGTCGTACCTTCGATGTTACACCCTGTACCCAGAATTACCCGTTTATTGATTATTTGGACGGTAAATAATTATGAATATTATTTTTTACCTTCTTTTCAATCATTTAGGGGACCAAAAGTTGACTTTTTGTTCGGCTCAGTTTTTGAGAAAACTTCCTCCATGAAAGTTGTAGAGGACGTAAAGCCAAATTCGTGAACATGCAACACGCAAGAATCGGATCTCGTATGAAGAGCGAAAATTACTATAAATAGCAAGTGATAAAGGGGAGACTTTTTGTCAGATATCTCTAGTAGAAGACTCTCAGCACAACCCGGTTCAAATCTGACTCGAACGCGGAGACCCTAACGGGTTTGGAGTCTGGCCATCCCAAGCCTCCGCACTAACGTAGTTCGGCACGCCTTGGAATGCCCATTCAATTTCTGGGCCTTTTTTTTTTTTTTTTAAATTCTAGATGACAATGTAACACCCCGCCCCTGATGTTAGTGAAATTTGTACTCATGACCTCTATAGTGTTAGCTAGGCTACTTAACCAACAGGCCATGACTCGTCGAGAGTCAATCACGACGACGAATCGAAGTAAAAATCAACTGGCAGCTCGCAAGGGCCGACCCGTCTGGAACTCCTATTTCCAGCCACCTCTGGCAACGAGATTGGTTGAGCTTTGAAACTCTTCCAACATTTAGCAATCCCTCTAAATAGCATAGCACAAATCAAAACAAGGAAGGAGAATCGAAGCATTGAAGAAATCGAACCCCGAAATCTATTGTGTATTTTCTAATCATATGGTTCCAAATTTGACTTTGTCATAGCTGACATTGTTGTTGGGTTTGGTTTTGTGAATCTTTTGGCATAGGTATTGCGACCCAATTTAAGGGTAAGAGGTGGCGGCGCGTGAGGCCTAAGCGCAGCCATTTGTGACAACGTGTGGGGGCGCGTCTGGCCACTTCAGGTCTTCTGTGAGCATGTGGATATAATTTGGTAGCCATACGATGACCTCTGGGATCGATAGAAATTTCTGAAGTTTCAGGAATTCGGGTTTCGATTCGGGAAGATCCAACTGTTGGAATATCAATGCCATTTTTCGATTGGTTGTTATAGTCATCAAGTCAACATAACCTATAAAATTTGAGCTTGTTCTGATATCATTTTGAGCTTTCGATGAAGTATTGTTTTAGGTTTTCGATTCTTATTATCGTCAATTTATTTTTGATTCTCGAAAGCAATTATTCATGATCATCATCTTATTCAGGAGAAATTCCTCAAACGGCCGTCATAGCAATTCCGTGATTGGACATTTTCTTTTTAAATAAAATTTGTAAGTAGTATTATATTTTTGATTATTAAATTTTCATATTGATTTAAGTTGATATTGTTTAAGACTTTATCTTTATTTTATGATTTATTTATCATTTATTGGAATTCTTAATATTATGTTTTCGACGACATGGAGATAAATTCCGAAGTTGCTTGAAGTCTAACATTGATTTTCTTGTCCGGATGTTATTATCGGCCTTGAGTTATGAGCATTCTTGGAGCTTTTGTTGATACTTGAATTTTGAGGATTTTTTTTTTCAGAAAGTTGATCATTTAAATCTTATGAGAGTTAATGACTTTTGATTTATGGTCACATTATCGAGAATTTATGAACTATGCTTTCGACGATTTATTAATGATTTAGAAATTGACATTGAGATTTGCTTTGGGAAAGATAATGATGTTAGCGCATGCATGCATTACCTAGTCAGAAATACCCTCTAGGTAATAGTCTAGTCGGCAGTACCCTCCAAAATATATATTCAGGTCAGCAACACCCTCTGATGCGTCATCTGGTCGGCAGTACCCTTGTTAGGTCCATAATTACCAAGTAATTATTCTCCTAATCTTGCACTTTTTCTTAACCTTTGTGTTTATTTATATCTATTTATTATGTTTTCCTTATCATGCTAAGAAATGATGGAGAAGTATGGAAATGCACTAAAAACTCAACTTTAGCACCGGCTAGGAGAAACCGAGCTAAGCAAGGAAGGAGGAGCGGAAGACTGATCAAATGAACTCCAAATGAGTTGAAACTTTCCAGATCTATAATTTCGTATGAAGAGTGTAAGAGCTATTTGGGAGTGGAAGACCTTCAAAAAAATCGTTCCAAGTTTCTGACTAAAAGACGAAAACTGCAAAACCGGACCTGTATGGATTCCGGCAGCATTTCCGGCCAAAACACGACTAACTAAGCTCTGAAATTTTACCTGGATGATCTACACTCATGGAGGAATATTTGGTATGAATAAGTCAAAGGCCAATTCCGAACTCTCGGTGGAGATTCAATTGAAGGAAGAAAGGAGAAGAAAGTGCGCAAACAGACAAAAAATGGGTCAACAGTGGTCAACGCCGGATTCCGGATATTTTCGGCCGAGTTGGCCGGCTGAGAACATGTGTGGAGGATAGGAAAGAGCTGATTAGAGTTAAAGACTTTAGGTGGGAAGACTTTAGGTCTAGGTTATTTTAAAATTCAAAAGTTGAAAGATGACAAGTGGTCCAATTCTTACACCTTACACCTTTGTCTCCCATTTATTACATTGTTCCCCTACACAATGACCATTCTACCCTTACTTTTTCTTCTCCACCAAAATATCTATGGGCTTTCTAGGTCATTTCTATGTGGAGTTAAAAACTAGATCCACATTTTGTACTTACACATTTGTCAATCACATCTAGCCCTTCATTCCTTTTGATCTCCACCCTTGATTTGAATTGACTTGGCCTTTAAATAGCCCTTCCTCTCTCCCCAAAACCATGCTCCCTCTTGGCTCCCTCATTTTGGAGCATCAAAATCTCTCTTTTCTTTAGTTTTAAGTTAGTTTTTCGTACCTTGTACATAGTTCTTTGAGTTTTGTGTAACAGAAAGGTGTGTAGCCACTTGGGTTTCAACAAAACTGAAGTTTCTACACACTTTGATCAATCACTTCTCTTGTTTCTCACACATTCAAGCCTTTGTTCTTCTTTGTTCTTGAGTTTTGTGGATGTGTATGGTGTTTTGGGTTGTAAAACCGAAACTCCCATACCTTGAAGCAATTCTCTCATCATTTGACATCTTTGAGAGTTAGGTGGGAGGTTGGGTAGTTCTTCTCTTTTCTCTTCCTTCTCTCTTTAATATGATGTTCATGGCTTGTATTTGTAATAACATGTGTTGTGAGTAGTTGGATTTGAGGCGCCAAACTTATGTGCAAATAATGTAAATTTCCATGTGTTTTGATGTTTATGCATGTTTTGAATCTATGAGCTTCTAAACTTTAATGCTCCCTAAATGTGTTTACTAGCTTAGTCACCTATAAAGCATGTTTGGAAAACTAATGAATTGGAAACTTGAACTTGACCACTTCTTGAATCCGTAAGCATGTGTAGCCTTTAGGTGGTGGCTTAATAATTCTTACGGGAATTGTTAAGTTGCTTGAAAATTTCTTACTCTAAACTTAATGCATGTGTCGTGAGTTTAAGTACTCTAAGGGGGTGTCAGGCTTGCAGTTCATAGCCCACTTGTGTTTTAATGAAATATAAATGAGACTAAGGTTGTGTAATTTAACTTAGCTTCACCAAAGTTTGTTGAATTGCATGATTAGTTGGTTTCTGGGTAGCTTCACCAAAGCACTAAGGGGAAGTTTGTCAAAGTATGTTATTACATCAAATATGGGTTACATTTTGTGCATGAGTAAGGTTAGGTGTGATGCCTAAGTCTCTATTCTTCTCATTGATTTAGTCTCTACATTTTTATTTGTTTATTTTATTTTATGCAACTTAATTTACTTCATAAAAATTAAAATCAATCAAACCATTCGCTACCACAATTGTAAATACCATCCTCATGATCTTTAGCTTCTAAAGGGCTAAGGTTGTGAATTTGTAAAAACGTAGATTTTGCATGTGTTTTCTAGGTTTATTTTCACGGAGATCTAGATAGGGTAGAGTTACTCAATCTCTTTGGGTATGATACTCTTACTTTTTCCCTTTACTAAAACTTGACCTCCTAATCTTGGGAGTAGGTAACATCACACAAATTTGCACATATTTTTTCATAGCCATGATGCTTCCAACAAGTTTTTGGCGTCGTTGTGAAGTTTTGTGTAAGAGAAAGGTGTGTAGCCACTTGGGTTTCACCAAAACTGAAGTTTTGTGTAAGAGAAAGGTGTGTAGCCACTTGGGTTTCACCAAAACTGAAGTTTCTACACACTTTGATCAATCACTTCTCTTGTTTCTCACACATTCAAGCCTTGTTCTTACTTTGTTCTTGAGATTTTGTGGCTCTGTATAGTGATTTGGGTTCTAGAAACCGAAATCCCTATACTTTGAAGCATTTCTCTTCTTATATAGCATCTAGGAGGCAAGGGAGACATCTTGTGCTTTTGGTTTGGCTCCAAAAAGAGCCAAACCCATGGGTATATCACTTGTTCTCCACTCTTTACTCTCTTTTATTTGTTATTTATGATGTTTATGGCTTGTAATTGAGTAAATATGAGTTGTGAGTAGTTGAATTTGGGGTTAGGGCTTAGCCCTAGCCAAACTTGTGCACAAAACAATGTAATCTTTATGTTCTTTGATGTTTATGCATGTTTTGAATCTTTTGGCTATTACACTTTCATGTATCCTAAGTGTGTTTATAGATTTATCACCTAGAAGCATGCTTTAGGAAATTAATGAATCGGAAACATGAACTTGATAAACTCTTGATTCCGTGAGCATGTGTAGCTAAATAGGTGGTGGCTTAGCTTATTCCTATGAGAAGAACTAAGTTGCTTGAATTTCTTACCTTGAAATTAAAGCATGATGTTGTGAGTTTAGGTTCTGGAAGAATTTAGGCTTACGGCACCATAGGCCATTTAGGATCCGGAAGATTTGAATGGTATAAAGGTTGTGTAATTTAGCTTTGCTTCAAAAGAGATTGTTAAATTGCATGACTAGTTGGTTTCTTGGTAGCTTCACCAAAGCACTAAGGGGAAATTTATTAAAGCATGTTGCTACATTAATTAGGGGTTATATTATGTGTGTAAGTAAGGTTAGGTGTGATGCCTAAGTCTCTATTTCTCTCTTACATCAAAGTCTCTATTTTTATTTGCTTACTTTATTTTTGTGCAACTTAATTTACTTCTTAATAATTAAAATCAACAATGCTGATTCACCACTTTATCATTGTAAATATCATTATTGATAGTTTTGGCTTCCAAAGGGCCGAGACTATTAATTTGTAAAAAGATAGACTCATATGTGTTTTCTAGGTTTATTTTCGCGGTAATCTAGCTTAGGATAGAGTTACTCAATCCCTTGGGTACAATACTCTTACTTTTCCCCTTTACTAAAACTTGACCTCCTAATCTTGGAAGTAGGTAACATCACACAAATTGCACATATTTTCACACTAGTGATGCCACCAACAACCCTCCAAATGGCATGAGATGGTTAGTTGGTAGTACTCTTTAGCCATCACCTCATAGTATTCCTGGTCGGCAATACTTTCCAAATGACATGAGATGGTTAGTCGGCAATACCCTCTAGTCATTGCCTCCTCGTATTCCAGTCCGCAGTACCCTCCAGGTGGCATGAGATAACTAGTCCGCAGCACCCTTAGTCGATCATCACATATTTTGTCATGTGAGAATATTTACAGATGATTTGAAATGGAGTCTGAGATATCAGCATGTTTTGAGATGATTTGCAGTATATTTGAGATTTCTGGAATGACTTTGAGAGGAGCTACAGTATGATTTGAGATATTTCATTATGTGAGGTTTTGTTGAGACGAGTTTATAGCATGATTTGAGATTTCAGTACCAAAAAATATTTCAAAGTATTCATATTGCATGTTTTGCTTTTATTTGAAAACAAATTTGGGAAAGCATTAAATTTGATTTTATTTCCTTGATATTATTAATTTTTCATCCACTCACTCTAACGGTTTTCCTGAATGCTTTTGCCTGGGCTTTTCGATTTTTAGTGCCCAGTCTGCAGATTAATTAAGGTCTGGTGTGCATAGGAATTCAGGCATAGTGCCCACTACCCATGGGTATTCATTTCTTTCTCTACTCTTTTATCTCTTTACTTGATGCTTTACAAGTTTATGGCTTTAATTTATGTAACTATGGGTTATGAGTAGAATAAATTTGGGGCTAGGGTTTAGCCCTAGGCAAAAATTCATGTATAAAACAATGTGATACGGGTTTTTGATGAGTATGCATATTTTGAATTCTTTAGCTACTTTATTTTAATGTTATCTTACATGTGTTTTTGGATTTGTCACCTAGAAGCATGTTGTAGGAATTAATGAAATCGGAAACTTAAGCTTGACAATCTTTTGTAATTGAGAAGCATGTGTAGCTAATAGGATGGTGGTTTAGCTTATTCTTACGGGAAGAACTAGACTGCTTGGGTTTCTCACCTTAAAAGTAATGCTTGGTTCCATGAGTTTAAGAGTCGAGAGGCCTTACGCTTATGGCATCAAAGCCCTCTTATGTTTTAGCGAATGTAAATGTGAGTAAGGTTACGTAATCTAGCTTTGCTTTTGCAACATGGTCAGGTTGCATAATTAGTTGGTAGCTTGGTTTCTCTAGCGAAAACAGAGGGAGAGTTTATCAAAGAATGTTGGTATTTGAAAATGAGTTACATTATATGCATGAGGGAGGCTAGGTGCAAAAACATATGCTCCTCTTTATCTCATTGATCAAAGTCTTTATTTTTTATTAGTTTAGTTTATTTTTGTGCAACTTAGTTTACTTTATAAATAACTAAAACCAACCAAGCCGTTCACTACCATAATTGTTAATACTATCCTTGCAATCTTTTGCTTCCAAATGGCTAAGGTTGTGAACTTATAAAAAGTTAGATTTCATGTTTTTCTAGGCTTTCTTGCGGAAATCTAGCTAGGTTTGAGTTTCCCCCAATCCTTTGGGTACGATACTTTTCACTTCCCTATATTAAAACTTGGCCTCCTATACTTGGGAGGAGGTAACATCACACACAACTTCGCACATATTTTCATACTCGTGATGCACCCAACAAGTTTTTGGAGCCGTTGTAGGGGGTGGAGGTAAAACTCAATCCCTAGCTAATAGGTTACCGTGACACTAGAGAATCCGTGCAGTTTATCTTTACTTTTTACTTTGTTTTGCTAGTTTTTGTGGTAGTTTTCTTATTTTTGAATTTGTTTAAGTAATTTGGGTAAGTAATTGGTAAATTATGGTAAGAGAAACTAAATTGAGCATGTCAAATAAAAAAAATAAAAAATAAATAAATATATTGTCTTGCCTATTTACTATTTGTTTATTCTTGATTGCAAGTTCACCTTTTAGTATGTTGAAATTGGTTGTTGAAAGTAAAAAGTTGTAATTGTGGTAAAATTAGACTAATTGTAGCATATTGTACTTGTGAAAGTTAATCTTAACTACTCATTCTGTTTACTTAAAACTTGTGCCAATTTTGCTTTTAGCTTGTAAGTTTAAAATTTCTTTGAATTTGTCAAGGTATTTTCATTTCACTTCTTTAAGGTTTGAATTTAATTAGAACTTGTGGAGTAGGATTTTATCTTTGTACCGTCGAGTTTATTCACTCTCCACAACTAGGCTCATCCGATTGAATTAATTCATGAGGAGTTACTAAAATGTTGAGTGCTAGACAACACCCAAAGATCAATTCCTATTCCCCTTTTAAGTAAATTGGATCGGGATTTCACCTTTGTAATGTATTAGTTCATCACTTTTCACAAGTAGGCTCACCTTAAGAAGGCGATGTTTAAGTAAGAGGCTAGGAATTTATCCTGGGTGTTGTGCCATGTAATAAGTGAGCCTTCCTCTACCAAAGTCGCACCTACTCTTACCTGGTCGTACTTCAAAAAGAGTTGTCAACAGTTTAAGTGTTGAACTTTGAGCTTAAATTTGTTACCACACCAAGTGTTGCGCTTACTTGGAACTACGCGAAGCATAGTTTGGAATTACGCCAAATTTGTTACACTTATTTTGGAACTACACCAAATTTTAAATCCTTCTCCCATTTTCTTTTCGACCTACAAGTTCTAGCTAAATTCTTATCCTGTTAGAAGCGCAATTAAAGTTCTTTCGATAAAGGAAGGGAGGTTGAAAATAAACAACTTTGAGCAAATTGCACATATTTGGGTAAAAAGAGTAAATAGTTAAACAAGGTCTAACAATTGCAATTTGTAAAAGTTATAAAGATTTCTGCCATTACTCTTTTTAAGTGTGTTGATTTGTATAGTTTCTTGTATTCTTATTTACTTACACTTTTGACTTGTGTGATTCATAGGTGTATATGTCTTTGTCCCCTCAATTTGCAAGTGGTTTACATGCCATTTTTTAGCCTAACAACCAAGAGACACCGCAAGGGCAATCACTTAAGCTCACGGCCTCTTCTTCATCTACTATCTATTCTAATCCGTTGATTCAATTATCCGAGGAAGATTCAAGTAGTTCAAGTGATAATTCGGAGAAAGGGAGTTTGGTTCTATTTGTTAACAATCTAGCCACCTTGGAGAGATTATTCAATCTAGACTAAGAAGCAAGGGTTGCAAATCTAAGCCTTGGACCGAGAAAATACCATATTGTGATGGCCAACGAAGAGAAAAGAGAGGAAAAGGGAGAGCAAAGGCCAATAAGGGATTGTGCCTTACCATCATTGTCCACACATTCAAGATGCATTGTCTTGCCACCGTGTGCCTCTTCATTTGAGATAAACCCAAGCTTTTGCAAACACTTCCAACCTTTTATGGATTGTCAAACAATGACCCATATCACCATCTACTAGAGTTTGAGGAGGCTTGTGCAAACATTGAGCTCAATGGAATGACGGAGGATGCTTTGAAGCTCAGGTTGTTTCCATGTTCCTTGAAGGAGAAAGCAGAAATGTGGCTCAACAAGTTGCCTTCTAATAGTATCCACTCTTAAGAAGATACGCAAAGGAAGTTTATCACTAAGTACTTTCCACCCGGAAAAGCAAATGAGAGGAGGACCGCTTTGATGACTTCTAGAGAAAATCAAGATGAGTTATTTCACGAAGCATGGGCGATGTTCAAGGACCTTGAGCTTGGTTGCCCTAACCATGGTCAAAGTCAAGACATGTTGATGAGTCTTTTCTCTCAAGGGTTGTCTTCAAAAACTAGAAGGAAGGTTGATAATGCAAGTGGCAGTGACTTCATGGATATGACCTCAAGAGAAGCACATCAAGTGTTGGAGAAACTAGCCGAGAGATCTTAATTATGGGATAATAACCCACAAGGTCGCAAACCTTCTAGTTTATGAAGACAACCCTTGATAGAAAAGGCTCATCAACATGTCTTGACTTTGACCATGGTTAGGGAAACCAAGCTCAAAGTTCTTGAACCTCTCCCATGCTTCATGAAATAACTCATCTTGAACTTCTCTAAAAGTCATCAAAGCGGTCCTCCTCTCATTTGCTTTTTCGGGTGGAAAGTACTTAGTGATAAACTTCCTTTGCATATCTTCTCAAGAGTGGATACTATTAGAAAACAACTTGTTGAGCCACATATTTGCTTTCTCCTTCAAGGAACATGGAAACAACCTAAGCTTCAAAACATCCTCTGTCATTCCATTGAGCTCTATGTTTGCACAAGCCTCTCAAACTCTAGTAGATGGAGATATGGATCATTGTTTGACAATCCATAAAATGTTGGAAGTGTTTGCAAGAAGCTTGGTTTTATCTCAAATGAAGAGGCACACAGTGGCAAGATAATGCATCTTGAATGTGTGGACAATGATGGTAAGGCACAATCCCTTATTAGCCTTTGCTCTCCCCTTTCCTCTCTTTCCTCTTCGTTGGCCATCACAATATGGTACTTTCTCGGTCCAAGGCTTAGATTTGCAACCCTTGCTTCTTGGTCTAGCTTGAATAATCTCTCCAACGTGGCTAGATTGTTAACAACTAGAACCGAACTCCCTTTCTCCGAATTATGACTTGAACTACTTTAATCTTCCTCGGATGATTGAATCAACAGATTAGAATAGATAGTAGATGAAGAAGGGGCCGTGAGCTTAAGTGATTTCCCTTGCTATGTATCTTGATCGTTAGGCTCTAAAACGGTATGTAAACCACTTGCAAATTGAGGGGACAAAGACATATACACCTATGAATCACACAAGTCAAAAGTATTAATAAGTAAGAATACAAGAAACAATACAAATCAGCACACTTAAAAAGAGTGATTGCAGAAATCTTTCTAACTTTTGCAAATTGCAATTGTTAGAGCTTGCTTAACTATTTACGCTTTTTGCCCAAATATGTGCAATTTGCTCAAAAACTTGTTTATTTTCAACCTCCCTTTCTTTATCAAAAGAACTTTAATTGCTCTTCTAAGAGGATAAGAATTTAACTAGAACTTGTAAGTAGAAAAGCAAATGGGAGAAGGATTTCAAATTTGGCGTGGTTCCAAATTAGGTGTAATGAATTTGGCGTAATTCCAAACTATGCTTGGCGTAATTCCAAGCTAAGCACAACGCTTGGCGTAGTTCCAAATTAAAGCGCAAATTTCAACACTTAAACTTTCAGTAACTCTTTTCGAAGTACAACAAGGTAAGAATAGGTGTGACTTTGGTAGAGCGAGGCTCACTTAGTACACGGCACAATACCCAGGATAAATCCCTAACCTCTTACCTAGACATCGCCTTCTTAAGGTGAGCCTACTTGTGAAAAGTGATGAACTAATACGTTACAAAGGTGAAATCCCGATCCAATTTACTTAAAAGGGGAATAGGAATTGATCTTTGGGTGTTGTCTAACACTCAACATTTCGGTAACTCCTCATGAATTAATTCAATCGGATGAGCCTAGTTGTGGAGAGTGAATAAACTCGACGGTACAAAGATAAAATCTTACTCCACAAGTTCTAATTAAATTCAAACCTTAAAGAAGTGAAATTAAAATACCTTGACAAATTCAAAGAAATTTTAAGCTTACAAGCAAAAAACAAAATTGGCACAAGTTTTAAGTAAAAAGAATGAGTAGTTAAAACTTAGTTTCACAAGTACAATATGCTCCAACTAGTCCAATTTTACCGCAATTACAACTTTTCACTTTCAACAACCAATTTCAACATATTAAAAGGTGAACTTGCAATAAGTAATAAGCCAATAGTAAATAGGCAAGACTATATATTTATTTATTTATTTTATTTTTTTAATTTGACATGCTCAATTTAGTCTCTCTTACCACAATTTACCAATTACTTACCCAAAGTACTTAAACAAATTCAAAAATATGAAACCTACCCACCACAAAAACTAGCAAAACAAAGTAAAGATAAACTGCACAGATTCTCTAGTCCCATGGTAACCTATTAGATAGCGATTAAGTTTTGCCTCAATCCCCGGCAATGGCACCAAAAACTTGTTGGGTGCATCACAAGTATGAAAATATGTGCAAAGTTGTGTGTGATGTTACTTACTCCCAAGCATTGGAGGCCAAGTTTTAATATAGAGAAGTGAGGAGAATCGTACCCAAAGGATTGGAGGAAACTCAAACCTAGCTAGTTTCCGCAAGAAAGCCTAGAAAAACATACAATCTAACTTTTTATAAGTTCACAACCTTCCCTTTGGAAGCTAAAGATTGCAAGGATGGTATTAACAATTATGGTAATGAACGGTTTGGTTGGTTTTAATTATTTATAAAGTAAACTAGGTTGCTCAAAAATAAACTAAGCTAATAAAAAATAAAGACTTTGATCAATGAGATAAATAGGAGCATAGGTTTTTGCACCTAGTCTCCCTCAGGCATATAATGTAACCCATTTTCAAATAACAACATGCTTTGATAAATTCCCCTTCAGTTTTCGCTAGAGAAACGAAGCTACCAATTGATTATGCAACCTAACCATGTCACTAAAGCAAAGCTTGATTACGTAACCTTAGTCCCATTTACTTTCTCTAAAACATAAGACGGCTTTGATACCGCAAGCTTAAGGCCTCTCGACTCTTAAACTCAAGAAACCAAGCATTAATTTTAAGGTAAGAAACCCAAGCAATCTAGTTCTTTCCTTAAGAATAACCTAGGCCATCATCCTATTAGCTACACACGCTTCTCGGTTACAAAAGATTGTCAAGCTTAAGTTTCCGATTTCATTAATTCCTACAACATGCTTCTGGGTGACAAATCCAAAAACACATATAAGAAAGCATTAAAGTAAAGTAGCTAAAGAATTCAAAACATGCCTATTCATTAAAAACATGGTATCATATTGTTTTATACATGAGTTTGTCTAGAGCTAAACCCTAGCCCCAAATTTATTCTACTCATAACCCATAGTTACATAAATTAAACCCATAAACTTGTAAAGCATCAAGTAAAGAGAGAAAAGAGTATAGAAAGAAAGGAATACCCATGGGTTTGGTTTCAAAAAGAACCAAACCGTACCTCTAAGAACACTTTCTACCCTCCAAGATGCAAAACCAAGTGAGAAATGCTTCCTAGTATGGTATTTTTGGTTTCTAATAAGAGAAAGAAACCAAAAACACCATACAATTCCACAAGTCCCTTAGAACTATGATGAACAAGGCTTGGATATATGAAACTAGAGTTGTGATTGATCAAAAGTGTATAGATACTTCGGTTTTGGTAAGGAAAAACCAAGAACCCAAGAAGCTATACACCTATCTCTACACAAAGCTAAGAAACTATGAGCTAAAGCAAGGAAACTAAGAGAATTGTGTGAAGAGATGTGAGAAGAGAATATGAAAAACGTCCAAATAAGGGGAGGGTGGTTTTATAGGCCAAAAGTGATGAATGGAGGGTGGAGATCAAATGAAATGAAGGGCTAGATATGACAGACAAATGTGTAAGCACCAAATGTGGATCTAGTTTTTAACTCTATATCGAAATGACCTAGAAAGCCCATAGATATTTTGGTAGAAGAGAAAAAATAAGGGTGGAAGGGTCTTTGTGTAAGGGAACAAGGTAATAAATGGGAGATAAAGATGTAAGGTGTAAGAATGAGATCACTTGTCATCATTCACATTTTGAATTTCAAAATAACCTAGACCTAAAATCTTTCCACCTAAATTCTGTAACCCTAGTCAGTTCTTCCTTGTCCTCCACACATATTTTTGGTCGCCAACTTGGCCGAAAATGTCTGGAATTCGTCGTTGACTTCTTTTTTGTCCTTTTGAGCACTTTCTTCTCCTTTCTTTCTTCACTTAGATCTCTGCCAAGACTTCCGAATTAGCCTTTGACTTCTTCATATCAAATGTTCCACCATGAGTGTAGATCATCTTGATAAAATTTCAGAGCTTAGTTCTTCGTGGTTTGGTCTGAAATGCTGCCAAAATCTGTACAGGTCCGGTTTTGAAGTTTCGTCTTTTAGTCAGAAACTTGGACTGATTGTTTGAAGGTCTTCCACTCCAAAATATCTCTTGAACTCTTCATATGAAATGACACTTAGGATGTTAAGAATGGATCTGGAAAGTTTCAACTTATTTGGAATTCATTTAGTCAGGCTACCGCCCCTCCTTCATTGTCTAGCTCACTTTCTCCTAACCGGAGTAGGAAAATGTGCTAAGGTTGACTTTTTAGTGTTTTTCCATGCTTCTCCATCATTTCCTAGCATGATAAGGAAAACATAATAAATATATATAAATAAACATAAAGGTTAAGCAAAAGTACAAGATTAGGGGAATAATTACTAAGTAATTATGGACCTAACACTTGTCCCAAACTAAAACAACTACATGAGTGTGCAACATCCGCAACGAAATTAAGTTCCTTTCAATTGTGATTAAATTAGATTGGAAACAAGACCTTGTGGTTAAACGATAGAGGTCATGATCATCTACAGAGTTTGAATAGAACCATTAATACTATTAAAATGTACTACTTGATAAAATTTGGATATGCTTGTTAATTTCTTGAAACATGAGATAGAGGCACTAGGGGGGTTTGCATGCCAAAATTATATGGTTCTAGTAGCAACTGCAAACAACACTTTGAAGGCAACATAGAACTGCACTATAAATTTATTTCTATACCGTCATATATACAAACAACTTTATGACAGGGGCGGCCCTGAGGGTGTGCAGGTAGTGTTGCCACACAAGGCCTCCGACTTCGAGTTTCGAATATATATAGGTGTAAGTGAATATAATAAATTAGTTGCCTCCATGTACACAAAAGCTTGTGTAGTTCAATTGGTAGGCTGGCAAAGGCTCGCGTGGTTCTTCATTTCCTTGTCACGGGTTCGAGGCCCCAACGTTGTTTTTTAATCTTCTTTTTTCCTTCCTTTTCTTTACTATCCGTGTCAATGATTTTTTTTTTCTTTTCTCTTTTTCTTTTTTAATCTTCTTTTCTTCTTTTTCCTTCCTTTTTATTTTATAACTTTCAGTGTCCCTGATTTTTTGAAACTTTCTGTGTTTAAAATTATTTGTGTTGAAGGAAAACCTAATTTGTGTTTAGCCCAAACTCTAGGTTACTTGACCTAGTGGTAATAGGATTTAATTAGAAGGATCTAGAATCCTAATCAATGTAGAATTACTTTCCTTGTATGATTGAGATTCTATGCATTGTAATCCTCTATATAAAGAGGCCCCTATTATCAATGAGAACACACAGCAAATTCCTCCAAAATTTAGTTTCTCTACAACACGTTATCAGCACGAGCCCTAACCCTGAAGCCCTAAATTCGTAGCCTTCAAATCTCAGAAACCACCGCCGCCCACCTTGAAGATCTCAACTCCAGGAGTCCAGAACCGGCCAGAAAACCACTGAACCGGCCGCCGGAAGTATCGAAAGTCCCTCTGCCCGGTTCGATACTTTCCTCCCAGCCAACTGCTACGAAACTTCACCAGAAGCTGTAGCCGGACCCCAGATCACCGGAGATGAAAATTCATCACCGGAACCGGCCTAAATTCCACTGAACCGGCCATCTAAGCCCACAAGACCTGAACCGGCAGAAAGAAGAAAAAAAAAGAAAAAAAAAAAAGGGAGAAGAACTCTTGCAGCCCAGGCCCGTCTGCAGCCCAAGCCCGCCTGCAGCCCAGCGAAGCCCACGTGCAAACCCAAGCCGTGTAGCCGCCAAGCCTAGCCAACGAGCCGCCGAGCCGCCAAGCCATAACAATCCTGCCACGTCAGCACCACGCAGGCATCCAGTCAGCCACCTGTGCCACGTCAGCAGACCGGTCAACCTGAGTCAACGCCGGTCAACCCTCCAGTCAACCACCGCCGGCGACTTTTCTGGCCAACTTCCGGCCACTTTTCCGGCCAACTTCCGGACACTTTTCCGGCGACTTTTTCGGCCATTTTCTGACGACTTTTTCCGGTCAGCTACAGTAACTCCGCCCGCTACAGTAAATTTCCGGCGACGATTTTTCCGGCGATCTTTTAAGGTAAACTTTTCTAAAAGTTCCCGTTTTTGGAGTTCTTTTTCAATTTCTTCTTCTTTTCTAGGGGACTTCCAAAATCCCTTCTTCTACCCCCCTTTCTCTACATAGGGGAGACCAAAGCCGAACTGTGGGGGTTCGCGCTCACTCCAAGCTTGAGCTTGTAGAGTCCTCCAAACTTAGTTTTGTTGAGAAGAAAACGATCGACCATATACATCGTCGTTTCGATCTAATCCAAAACCCCTCTTTGAATCGGATTTTCTTGGAAGCGACTACGCTAAAAAAATCCCTAATTTCTTGGAAGCGACTACGCTCAGAAATTTAATAGTTTTTCGTGGTAGCCTTTTTCGCTCCGAAACTAACCCTAATCTTGTGTTGTTTTTCAGGATGAGTTACCTGAACAAGTTGAGCTTTGTCCCACTCGAGACAACTGGCGCAGGATACCATAGGTGGGTCGACGAGATGTGCGCCAACATCTTAAGGCTGATGGAATTCTGGAAACCATCCAAGGCCTGGTCAGAACGTACTCTCATTGAGCAAGCTACTGCTTTTGAAGCAAAACAGGCCATAATTCTCATGACAAGGCACATGAATGACGAGCTCCAAAATGAATACCTCAATGAGGAAGACCCAAGAAAGCTATGGGTAGAACTAGAGCAGCGATTTGGCAACGTTCGTGACTCCCTGCTTCCTGATTTAGAAGTGCGATGGCATAGCCTCCGCTTTTGTGATTTCAAGTCTGTGCTTGATTATAACTCGGAAGCTCTTCGTATCAAGTCTCTGATGGAGTATTGTGGCCAAGCCATAACTGATACAATGTTGATCGAGAAGACTCTCTCTACCTTCCCCGTCTCTGCACTGATGATTTCAAAGAATTATCGGATTGATGTAAATGCAGGACGTATCACAAGGTTTCATGAGCTCATTGGCGCCTTGAACGTAGCTGAAAAGCACGATAATATCCTTGTGAAGAACTATAATGCTAGACCCGTGGGAACTAAGCCTATTCCGGAGTCTAACTATAGTCGCGCCCCCAATGGAGGACGCAAGGAGCGAAACCCTAAGGATAGAGACAATTCTGGACGTTCTGGTCCATATATTCGCCCTAAAGAGGAAGGAAATCGCCAAGAGAGGCGTGCACGGAACCGTAGAGGTCAACGTGTGAAGAGAGAGAGAGGCGGAGCCTCCGACCATGGTGGTAACGCCACCAAAAGGATAGGTCGTTCAAATCGCGCCCCAATGGCGCCTCGATCAAGGGAGCCTGACTATGATGATGTTTGTTTTCGATGTGGATCAACTGAACATTGGGCCAAAATATGTACCGCACCCCAGAATGTTGCAAACGCATACAAGACGTATCGTGAAGTAAGGGAAGCAAATTACATGGCACAAGAAGATCAAGATGGTGATCTAGATCTAAGGGTGGAAGACTACAAGGATCAAGACCCAGAAATTGGCGATTTTGATTAAGTCTTTTTATTTTCCAAAAGATGTAGGCGATTGCCATATTCCTTTTTATTGGATTAGATTTTCTTTGATCATAGAAACAATGATGTATTTCGTTGGCTTATGAATAAAATTTGAGTTCTTTTCATTATGACTCAATTTGATTCTGAGCATATGACTTTGTGACTACGATGGCTAGACCATCAATTTAATTAAGGACATGGAATAGCCCAAGTTCCACTTGCCAAATGGCACCTTGATTACAGTTGTCACAGAAACTCTCTACGCTCTTAGGGCAAAAAGTACCCTATGAATAGCCAACGAATTCCATGCGAAAATGCATGTAGAGAACGGAAATGAGTTCCTTTGCATTACCTCTAATGATTGCGAACAAAGACGCATCTTAGAGACGTTTATGTCTCTCTAGTGGACTTTATGTCACTATTCGAGCTATTAAATCCAATAAACTTATGAGAGCAGATCTCTTGGATTTAGACACATATTGGCTTTGTCACGACAGGATAGATCATCCTAGTCATGATATGATGATCCGTCTACAAAAGACTTCACATGGACATCATTTCTTTTGAGCAAAATGAAGCAAGATGGCGCCATAAAAGGCGCCAACCATGGGCATAACGCCATGGTTGTTCCTCCTTGTGGCCATGACGCCATACATGCTAATTTCCATGGCTCCCACGCCATGTTGGGAGATGTAGTCACATATTTTGCTTCTAATAGCGCTACAGACGCTTAGGCCCAACCAAACCCCTCATCGGTTGCTTCTAAGGCCTCTCGCTCGTTTTACAAAGCCCATTCCTTATGGAAATTAGGACTGAGACCGTCCTATGCAAAGGATATGACAATACTCATTCTGTTCTTACAAAGAATCCGTAGGGATTTTGTGGATTGATTCAACCAACTTGCGGACGCTTAAATATTTCATGATGTTGGTTGACACGCAAACACTCTGGTCACGTGTTGTGCCATTGTCCACATATAACTGCTGCCTACGCTACACTCCTAGCACATATCATATGACAATGGGCTCATTCCCCAAATCATCCTATTCAGTCAATTGGATTTGACTATGCTAGTGAGTTTACATCGAAAGACTTTCGATGGATATTGCAATGGGTTTGATGTTGGACATCACATTCCTATGTACACACCCAATTGGTCTCGCGGAAACGACTACGATGGTAGTCCGAACATTGGCAATGCGCACCAATCTTCTTACATCCGCTTGGGGTGATGCAATATCGCATGCAGCTATGCTAATTTGTCTACGACCTACCGCCACTCAATCTACCTCTGCGTTACAGCTAGTGACTGGGTACATGTATTTTGTACTTACGCACATTTGAGTGAGCTATTTATGTGCCAATTGCGCAGCCACAGCGCTCTATGATGGGTCCTTACAGACGAATGGGCAACTACGTTGGATTTGCGCTTCCAACAATCGTCCGCCACTTAAATGCCCTTGCTAGGCGATCTCCTTACCGCTAGTTTTGCGGATGTCACTTTGATGAGACAGTCTTCCCGTCGTTAGGGGGAGATAAGAACACAAATGTTCAACAGGAACGACAGGAATTGTCGTGGTCTGTCCCCACTATGTCTCATCTCGATCCCTGTTAAGGTGACGAGATCACACAATTATGCTGCAAACATGCCTGCAAGGAAGGACGTCCCTACGAGAGGACGTAGCGCCACCCTACACGGAGGTAGGCATGGCGTCAATGCCAAAGAAAGTGGCACTCTGGCGTTACAGGCCATGGCCCCAGCTAGGATGCGTGGGAGGCCCGTGGGTTCGAAGGATACTTTGGCACATTCCAATCCTTTAATCATCAAGACTCAAAATCCGTCTCATGAGTATCTTCCAGGTTATGGTTATCGTTGGGGGACGCCTCAACGTCAAACCCTATTCCTGAGAATATAGAGCTCTATGAAACTTACACTAGTGTACATGAGATGTGGGATAGAAACTCCATCATAATTGATGATGTAGTTACGCATTTTGTTGCGCATGAGTTTGCTGAGTCGATGATATCGAACCACGCTCCTTTGATGAATGAATGCCAACGTAGAGAGTTTTTTGGCCTAAATGGAAAGATGCGATCCAGGTTAAGATGGATTCTCTAACGAAGAGGAAGGTTTTCGAACTAGAGATGCCAACACCTCCTAACATAAAACCTGTTGACTAATGGGTCTTCGTTAGAAAGCGTGATGAGAAAAAGATGGTAATCTCGCCTTATGTCGCAAGGCTTCTCACAAAACGCCCTGATGAGACATATTCTCTCGTAATGGATGTCATTGCACTCCACTACCCTGTCAGTTTGGTAGTTTCCGAATAATTGAACATGCAGCTTACAAATGTGGTCACTACGTATCTCTATAGGGATCTAGATACAGAATATACATGAAGGTTCATGGTGAACTTCATTTACGCAAGTCAAGAGGCTCTAGACCATGGAGCGCGTTTACAATAAGGTTGAAACGCTCACTAAAGTGACTACTTGATTGGGAAGGGATATGCCCACGCGTTTCTATAACAAGTTTCGGATTCCATCACGGTTCATGTTGGACATGATCTTCATTAGAAGCCCTTAAAGAGTTAAGGGAAACCGCTGAACACTTGAAATCTAAGTTTGAGATGAAGGATTTTGGGAGAACATGATTATGTCTCGGTTTGGAACTTGAGCATCGTGTCGATAGATGCTTAGGCATTTTGACAAGGTCAAGCCTTCAAGCACCCCCATGATCGTCCGTAGTCTTAATCCTGAAAAGGATCCTCTTCGTCAAAGGATGATGACGAAGATGTGCTAGAGGCAAAAATGTCTTACTTAGTACAATAGGCGCATTATTGTACTTAGCTCAATGCACAAGACCGGACATCTCATTTACCATGAACTTGTTAGCTAGATATAGCTCTGCGCCAACGCGACGCCATTGGATTGGTGTAAAAGATATCTTTCGATACTTGAGATGTATGAATGATATGGGCTTGTTCTATCCCTACAAAGAGATGATGGATTCGGACCCATCACACACCAGGTACGCCGCCAACACTGGCCTGCGTTCTCTATCCCCATCCCAAACGACATGTGTTTTGGAAGGTTTTGCTGATGTTGGGTATCTCTGACCCACACAAAGGTCGCTCCCAAACTGGTTAAGTGTTCACCATGGGAAGAAAAGACCGAGATATCTTAGAGGTCTACGAACAGACCGTAGTCGCTATATCTCGAACAATGCAGAGATCATTGCTCTTCACGAAGTGGTTCGTGAATGTATATGGATTGGATCCATAATTACGCATGTTTGAACAATGTGGTTTGAAGTCTACCACAGATGAGCCTACGAGCATTTAGGATAAGCTACTTGTTTTGAACAAATGAGGCAAGGCTAACATCAAAGCGACAACACCAAGCAATAATAGCAACAACAGACACTCCTCGAGATCAAGTGAACTAGGTTCGATTTGAGGACAGTGAGGCAGACTTGTTTACTAAGTCATTGCCCAATACCACGTTCGAGAAACATGTGGCAAGAATTGGCCTTGCGGAAATTATATGAACTCCCATGATTGTAGTCATCAGGGGGAGGCGCAGACATCAGGGGGAGATGTCTACATGTTCGTCTCGAATCGTGAAGGGTGTGTTTCTCTTTTTCCCCTTCGACCGAGGTTATTTTTGTCCCACTGCTTTTTGTTACTCGGCAAGGTTTTTAATGAGGCAACGAGAGAAGCACCACGTTGGGCAACACAAGGGGGAGTGTTGAAGGAAAACCTAATTTGTGTTTAGCCCAAACTCTAGGTTACTTGACCTAGTGGTAATAGGATTTAATTAGAAGGATCTAGAATCCTAATCAATGTAGAATTACTTTCCTTGTATGATTGAGATTCTATGCATTGTAATCCTCTATATAAAGAGGCCCCTATTATCAATGAGAACACACAGCAAATTCCTCCAAAATTTAGTTTCTTTACAACAATTTGAAACTTTTCTTCCTTTTCTTTACTATCCGTGTCAATGGTTTTTTTTTCTTTTCTCTTTTTCTTTTTTAATCTTCTTTTCTTCTTTTTCCTTCCTTTATTTTTTATTTTTTTATTTTATAACTTTCAGTGTCCCTGATTTTTTGAAACTTTCCGTGTTTAACATTATTTGAAACTTTCTTCGTTATCTTGATTAGCTGTTTCAGAATAATTTGTCATTACATTTATTTTATTATACCCATTCATTTTATTTTTATTTATAAGTCATTATGCAATGAACATAAGGCCTCGGTCAAATTTTCACAGTAGGTCTCTGAATTCTCATGACCGGCCTTGATTTATCCATAGAAAGGAAGCATCCCAAGATAAAAGGGATCATAATATCAAAGAAATGCTCCACACTTGCTTTGATAAGTATTACAGACAATTCATAAAAAGTGGTTAAAAGATATAAATTTGGTCTTTATTTTTTTAGAAGAAATGTTAATTCATTAATAATTCGACGAGAATCATAGGGGTATAATATTCTAGAAATGCTCCCACAGTCCCACTAAAAAGTAAGTAGGATTAGAAACTATTCATCAATAGTAAAATTTTGACCTCTAATTTTTTTTATGGACAAAATACTATTTACTCCCTATACTTATAGGGTCTCGACGTTTTAGTCCCTGACGTTTCAATTTCACCTAAAAAGTCCTTGAACTTTCCAATTTCACCAAAAAAGTCCCTGCCGTCAATTTTCCTTTAAAAAGTCTGTTATCTTGCTGACGTGGCACTATTTCAACAGTACAATGACTATTTTACCCTTACTGACAAAAAAAAAACTCTTTTTTCTCTTTTTTTCTTTTTTAACTTTTTTTTCTCTATTTTTTTAATTTGTTCTTTTTTATTCCTACTTTTTTCTATATTTTTTTTTAATTTGTCTCTGTGTTTTTTTTCCTACTCTTTTTTTTTTTTACTCTTTTTTCTTTTTAATTTGTTCTCTCTTTTTTTAACTCTTTTTTCTCACTTTTTTTTAACTCTCTTTTCTCTTTTTTTTTTTTTTTAACTCTCTTTTCTCTTTTTTTTGTTTTAATTTGTTCTTATAATATATTATATATATATATATATATATTTCTTTCTCTTTTCTATTTACCTCTTTTTCCTCTTCCTCCTCTCTGCTCTTTGGCCTTCTTTTCCTCCTCCCTGATTGGGACTCCAGTTTTCGGCCACGCCTGGAAACCGGAATGGTCGAGTTCTCTTCCCTTCAGATTCTGGCCCCTTCGTGGTGTCGGAGCTATATCTGAAGCTTTCTCTCGACGTCAATAACGTTTCTTTGGTGTTGGTTTGCTGAGATGATAAGCAAATAGAGATTCGAAGAGGATAAAATATTTGAGTTTTCCTTTAGAGAGATGTTTGAACAGTTTTGGCACCAAAGAAAGGGAGGTGGAAGGTGAATTGATTTGATTTGGGTGTGCTCCGATTTGGTTTGGAACTGCTGTATGGAGAGGGGTGATTAGGAGAGGTGGTGATGCTTGCTGGCATGACGGGGATGATGGATGGATGGTGGAATGACCAGCACTTGCTTGGAGCGGCGGGCACGCCAACGGTGATTAGGAGAGGTGGTGATGCTCGCCGAAAACTAGAGCTGCGATCAGGGAGAAGGAAAAGAAGGCCGACGAGCAGAGAGGAGCAAGAGGAAGAGGAAGAAGAGGTAAACAGAAAAGAGAAAGAAATAATAAATAAAAAAAAGAAAAGAGAGAGAGAACAAATAAAAAAAAGAGGAAAAAATTTTTTAAAAAAAAAAGAGAAAAAAGAGTAGGAAAAAAAAAAGAACAAATTAAAAAAAAAAACAAAAAAGAGGGTTGAAAAAAAGAGAAAACAAATAAATAAAAAAAGAAAAGAGAAATTTTTTATAAAAAAAAAAGAAAAAAAAAACAGAGAAAAGAGAGTTAAAAAGAGTAAAAAAATAGAGTAGGAAAAAAAAGAGAACAAATTAAAAAGAAAAAGAGTTAAAAAAAAGTGTAGGAAAAAAAAGAATAAATTAAAAAATAGAGAAAAAAGTTAAAAAAAAAGTAGGAATAAAAAAGAAAAAATTTTAAAAATGGAGAAAAAGAGTTAAAAAGAGATAGTAAATTTTTTTTTTGGTCAGTAAGGGTTAGTCATTTTACTGTTGAAATAGTGCCACATCAGCAAGATAACAGATTTTTTAACGGAAAATTGACGGCAGGGACTATTTTGGTGAAATTAGAAAGTTTAGGGACTTTTTAGGTGAAATTGAAACGTTAGGGACTGAAACGTCGAGACCCTATAAGTATAGAGAGTAAACAGTATTTTGTCCTTTTTTTATTTAAAGAAATGTCAATTTATTAATAATTCAATGAGCATACACATAGCAACTCACGTTTGTGAAGCTGTCAAAAAATAACCTCATCTTTCTATCTGTAAAGCTCAAAATATACAAGCACAAAAACATCCCAAGAAAATGCTAACCTATGACATCTCCATTGAGAAGAAGATTCCACATGCCCTCCATCCATTTAAGTATAAAAATCAAAGATAAAAGCCGAAGGCCAATTACAAAATCCTTGGCCCAATACCAACTTGTAGGCTTTTAGCAATCCCATCACTAACAATGGAACCCAGCAATCCATAATCTTCGAAGCCAACACTGGCCCTGAGCTGAGTCCTACCTAGTACCTAAGAAATTAGACCAGAGGACCTCCAAGAGATGGCCTACGGCCTACCCAACGTCAACAACAACCGATGAATGACCATTGCAAAAATTACTTCAACAAAAACCACCATGTAAGGCGGTACGAATGGGAAGCCAGAGCTGTCTACGTGCTAGATAACGACCATGGTCATCTCCTTGAGTCATATACACAAAGGATTGATTGGATTTTAAGCCAAAACTTTGTTTTAGCTAAGCGGTTGTGTGAGAGCAAGGATGAAAGTACCCCTATCTAATCTCTGTTTTTAATCCTATTTCTGATAAACTGCCCTCTAAAAATTTTGAGGAATATCAATCCTCTGTATCATGAGTTCATTTGTATTCACTCGCAATTTCTAATGCCTAGGTTCTCATTGTATACTTGACCCAAATGATCAAATAATATCTCCTCTTCTCCCAATCATATCTTTAAACTCTACAGCAAGCGGATTCGAATTTTCGGTTTTTTTTTTTGTTCCACACCCATCCATCAAATTGACTAGTAATGTCCTCACTATCTCATCAAAATTCCACCCTGAATAATTTTTATTAGTACTTCCATTGTTTCTTCAGACATGTATTGTTTCTTTCTGATAGTTCCAGCTAAATCAGTAATTTTTTTCAGTCCTATTCTTTCCAGCCCCATCATCGATCGCATCTTCATTAAAATCACCAATCAAATTTGAAAATAAATTAATCTAATCTAGAGTGACCTTTTTCCTTTTTAACAGGAAATCTGGAGTTCCGTAAGTTCTCATAACCACAAGAATGAACAAACCAATGTAACATAGTTATTCTCGTGTTGATCTCATCCTTTTCCATCTTACTCTAAAGTTAAAGAGAATAACGAACAGAAAAACGAAAACCCAACAAATTTATACACGATAAAACCGTCATTTCCCCATAACATCAGGGTTCAGAGGAATTTTAGATCTGAAGAACAGAGGTTTTGACAGATCCTGAAACTACAACAAAAAGAAAAAGAGGGAGTGAGACGGGAAGGAGGAAATATAGCGACTTGTTCGAGGCCAAACTCAAAATTAAGAGATTTGGAAGGCACGGAGAATCGCTTCATGGTTAGTTATTGCCAACCTTCAATGCAATTTGCGCCATTAACTAGACGCCTTTGCTCTGCAAATTGGCTTTTCTCTATCAAATCAAATCTAAAAAGTTCTCAAAACCAACACAACAACAAGAACATTTTGAAAACGGATACAAACCAAGACGACTATAGGATACGAGAACCAAAAAGACCTAGAGATGGAGACTGATGAGAAAAGAGAACCATGGAATCTCCGCTTGAAATCTGAAGCTTTTAGACTTGGTATTTATAGGCCCACAAGGCTGAAACCCTAATCGACGACTCAGTGAAATGACGAAGCTGTCCACCGAATATTTGGGAATCTCCGAATCTGGTCATCCTTTGAATATATGTAACATCATGAGATTTTGACCATTTACTGATTTTACTCTAATTTAGGCCTCATCAAAAAGTTCGCGGATCAAGTGGGCCGATGGAGACCCGCAGACTCTGATGGCCAAAAGTCCGGCCCGGCCCCTTAAAGACCCTGCCCGCCAAAAGCCAGCTAGGCCCTGCCCGTAAAAGCCTGTAAACAAAAAATATTATATAAATAACACAGAAACTGTTGTGCAGAATACCTAACTTCGCTGAATTACTGGGAACTGCTTAAATGGAATTAAGAGTTGTACCCTATATGCATGGGAAGCCCCATGTGTCTAGTTTCTGAGGAATTTTACGGTTTGCAATTCCGACTTTTCTAGAAGGAGTTATGACAATTTAAGTGAAGAAAGTTCAACTTGAATGAGAATCTGCAACACGGAAACTGTTGTGTAGAACACTTAACTTCGCTGAATTACTGGGAACTGCTCGGATGGAACTAATAGCTGTACCCTATATGCACGGAAAGCCCCATGTTTCTAATTTCTGAGAAATTTTACGGTCTGCGGTTCCGACTTTTCTAGAATGAGTTATGGCAATTTAAGTGAAGGCAATTCTACTTCGATGGGAATCTGCAACATCTTTTACAAGTTCATGTCTAGAACTGAACTTCGCTCAATTACTGGGAGCTGCTCGAATAGAATTAGAAGTTGTACCCTATATGCACGGAAAGCCCCTTGTGTCTAGAATTAGAAGTTGTACCCTTTTAAAGTTGTACAAACATCATAAAATATTACAATCTCTCCATCGAGCTGTTGGTTTCTCCAAATTCATTTTTCACTTCATGTTTGCTTTAGATTGAACCTCAACAATTTAAATGCAATGTATAAGTTATACAACTTTAGGAAGCAAATTGGTATGGGCCAATGCCTTTGTAATTAAAATTGAAGTTTTTATTTTATGTTCACGCACATCCATCTATGGAATATTTACAGACGTGATGTGAAAAAATAAGCACGTTTCGCGGTCGTTGTGTCATCGGTCAACTAAGAAAACATACAAGTGACGACGGTTGACCAATTCGATCGGACTCGAAAATATGGTGAAATTAGCTAAATTTTTTACCACGCTCATAATTTATTGTAATAATCATATCCAACGGTTGGTTTTTCCATTTTCTTTGAATTGATAGAGGTTGCTTTTAGAGTGTATGATATATAAATATAAGTTTATAAGAGCAACTAAATTTGACCTAGTTGGTCGAATTCTAAACGAGAACCAAATTGGCTGAAATTTTTACAACCACCATAAAACATTACAATCTCTCCATCGAGCAGTTGGTTTCTCCAAATTCATTTTCCACTTCATGTTTGCTTTAGAATGAACCTTAACAATTTAAATGCAATGTATAAGTTATACAACTTTAGGAGGCAAATTGGTATAGATCAATGTATTTGTAATTAAAATTGAAATTTTTATCTTATGTCCACCCACATCTATCGATTAAATATTTACAAACGTGATGTAAAAAAATAAGCACGTTTCACGGTCGTTATGCCATCGGTCAACCAAGAAAACATACAAATGACTACGGTTGACCAATCCGATCAGGTTCGAAACTATGGTGAAATTGACTAAATTTTTAACCACACGCATAATTTATTGTAATAATCACATCCAACGGTCGGTTTTCCCATTTTCTTTGAATTGATAGAGGTTGCTCTTTAGAATGTATGACATATAAATATAGATTTATAAAAAAAATTAGTGTCTTTAAATATTTATTATAAATAAAGCCCACAAAACCCGTCCTGAAAAAGCCTGCAAGGCCCGCTTCATATGGACGGGCTTGGATCCTTCGATTTACAATAAAGCCCGGCCCGCCATTATTTAAAAATATAATAAGGCCTGGCCGGAGCCCGCTATGAATGGGCTGGGCCGGGCGTTGACGAGGCCTCTAATTCTAGGGATTTCCCCCCCTCCCTAGTACACTACCTACTTATTTTTTCTCACTTACCCATAAAGACCCTAATAAGGTATTTCTTCATACACAATTAAGTTTTTTTTTTAAAAAAAAAACTATTTTGCCCTTACCTATTTGTTACATATGCCGCGTTTGGTAAAGTAGATAAGATTATATTAGGATTTCAAACTGGATTAGACTCTGGATAGAAGATAATTAATCTTGCATTTGTGTAACAAGATTGGTAACTGGATAACTAAAAGATTAAAAAAAGAAAAAAAAAAGAGCGACTGAGTTGAGTCCACTCGAAAATGGACTCGTCATATTCATCTTCCACCGCTTCAACATCCACTTTCAACCTAATCATGGACGCCTCCCTCATGGCAGTCTCTGCCTTCTACATATACAAATGCAGCGTCGACCAAGTCCTTAACCGCCTCATCGAGATCCACCGCAAGCCGCCCTCTCGCATTCTTGCCTCGACCTTTGGCCGACTAGTGTGCTTCCTCCCTCCATCAAAATCTGAAGTTTTGATGAGTTTTACTTATCACGCCCCGAATTTTGAATAAATAAATTCAAAACCAAAACGTGAAAACATAACAATCACAAAAAAACACATAGAGAAATTTTCATTTTAAACTAAACTATAAAGCATTCGATCTCACTGACAGCAATACGGACTCACTCTTTAGAGTCACATATTATAAAGAGTTTACAAATTAAACTGAGTTACAATTCAATAAGTAAACACGCTCACCAACTCTCTACACAGTGGAAGACTAAAACCAATACACTTCTATGTCCAAGCTACAGAAAGTACGCCTCAGCTTCGATGACGATTAATCGATATTCTTACATGCACAATAAACCCTACACCATGGAATAGTGCACCGGGTTGAAACAACAAACCCGGTAAGCTTTTTAAGCTCGTATGAGTAAACTCAATTAAAATGACTCACGTCTCTCATGCTTATAATTTCTCAACTCGTGAGATAAATTAAAGCAACAACATTTAACTCCACAAAACATAACCAAACATACAAAACCATCATTCATTTGTCTCAACAAAAGTAGTTGTCACCTTAGTGACGTTTCAAATCATTTTCAGTCTCGACAACACAACCACGAAATCACACTTCTTTCCTCTCAACATAAAGTATTTATCAGCACAATGACGTGATAAAACATTTCTTGACTCACTACGAGTCTCAACCACAACTGCACTCACATCATTAAAGTAAATAAAACTAGTAATCCCTGCTTAGAAAATTAGCTCAGGAGATCACTAAAAGCACATAATTCAAATCATAGTAACTCCTGCATATAGTTTATATAACTTAGTTCAGGAAATTATATTAAAACAAATAATAAAAATCATAGTAATCCCTGCATAGAGTTTAGTTCAGGGAATTATATTAAAACAAATAATAAAAATCATAGTAATCCCTGCATAGAGTTTAGTTCAGGGAATTATATTAAAATAATCAATTTAGAAACAGTAATCCCTGCATAGAATTTAGTTCAGGAGATTACCAAGAAAACAAACAATTCAATAATAGAAATAAATAGAAACATTTACTAAAAACATCCATTAATAACGCTAACCACCACACAGGCCATCACACAGCTCACCACACAGATCACCACACACTAGAGTCAATGATTAACCATCAACACCAAAGTCGATGATCACCCATCAACTTCAAATAAATCATCTCACAACAACCCACACCATTTACACAAAATCATCATGCAGATCACCACACAAGTCATCACATAATATTGTTTTCTCATCTCCAACAACCTCAAACAATAATGAAATCATTTTCCAAATATTGTTTCTCAACTCAAACCATCACCAAAACCACACCTATTTCTTTCAAAACTCAAAGCCAACAAAACCATCTTTTATTTCCAAAACCATATATTTTCCTCAACATGACATTGCACAACGATAGTAAACTACATACTCAATTCCACCAAGATATATATATTTCACGTAAATATATATATACGTAGTCATCCACTTAGGGATGCCACTAATACCAACTATAGTTTTATAAATTATACTTCTCGAAAATCATTTTATAACAAAACATTGTTTTAACTTACCCATAAACCGTTGTCGATCAAGTTCATATATTTTAAAACAAATAATTTGTTTCAATAAATGCGATTTTTCATGCTAACAAGTAAATATACTAAATTAAAACATAACTACTTTATCAACCGAAACACCATGAGATTTACTCACCTCTAAATCCTGCTGCGTCTTCACACAAACCAAGACCAGCACAAAATCATTCATACTCCACTCACACAATTCCGTCAATCACCTAATCACATCAAGGTCACACTCAATACAACAAAAAACACACAATTCCCAAAACACAATTATACTACGATCCAACAGTGAGACCATCCAACAACCTCGGAACACTTCTACGATCAATAAAACAAAACTACAAGTCGATCGAACGACCGAATGCTCACAGACCGAAAACCGATCAAATCAAAAATGCTAAAACCCTAACATGCTCAAACGATCTCCCAAAATTACAAACCACATATTGAAATGCTCGTATCGACGGGTAGGTCGAAATCAGGAACAAAAATTGTCCCTGGGGTGACTAGAAGCCGCCGGAAAACACACCACAGTGGCGGTGCCGCCGCCCACCCAAAGTCAAAATTTAACAAAACTCACAACATGAAAGTTCTTCATTTCAACTACAATTAAAACTTTCATAACTACACCAAGGTTAGATTATAAGCCAATAAGTATAATTTTACCTCACAAAATTTCTAGATCGGATGAACCCTAATTTCCCAATCGTGCAAAATCGATCAGCACAGCTCAAATCGATGCAACCCACCTTGGGGAAAATGATCTACGTCCCTTGAAGTGCAAAATCCCTATTGGAACCACGACCAAAGGTGGCCAGAGACTGGAGGCGATTCCGGTTTCATCTCGGCCTCTTCTCGGCTTTGTAACTCGAGCTACGCCTCGACCCACGCTCGATTACTTCCACAGACCTCTAGAGGAGAGCAAGGCGAGCAAAAACCCCTCAAGAATGTCGTCAATTGGTGGTCAGACGGTGAATAAATCGGCTGATGAAGGGAGAGGGCGAAACCGGGGTCGGGTGAGAGGAGAGAGAAAAGTTTCCGGAAATGGAAAGTTGGAATTTCTGAAATAATTTCCGGAAAAATCCCATATATACCAAAATGGAAACCTTTTCCAATGGCCATAACTTCTTCATACAAACTCCGATTTCCGCGTGTCCACGAACTCGTATCGACGCCCTATATGACTTTCGTGAAGGAAGTTTTCACAAAATCAAAAAGTACAAAAAGTCAACTCTTGAATCGAAAAATTTCTAGCGAATAAAAGTTCAAAACACTTCTGCTCCACCCTCGAACCACGAACTCGTACTAAAGAACACTTTATTAATTCCAGGAAACATTTAGGAATTAATAACTAATTTCCGGGGTCTTACATTATTGATGCCGGATTTCTTTCTTACACGTACAAAGGTAGCTCCCAAACTGGTTATGTTTTTACCATGGAAACACCGCGATATCTTGGAGGTCTACTAAATAGACTGTTGTCGCTACTTCTTTGAATCATGCAAAGTTTGTAGCTTTTCACAAAGCTGTTTGTGAATGTATATGGTTAAGATCCATAATTGGGCATATTCGAAGTACTTGTGTGTGATGACCTGTATTTTTGTTATTTAATTCTTGCAATTAATAAATGAACTAGTTTTATGAATTGTTGTTCTTATGCCTTGTACTGATGTTATTTGTGATTTAGATTTATTTTCGGACGAATAATTACTGGAACGTGTGGATTTCGGGAGCTTGGAAGTTGACTTTTTATTCGTTGAGTTTCTTCAAAAAATTACTTCACAAAAGTTGCAGAGCGCATCGATATGAGTTTGTGGACATGCGACACTCATAAATCGGAGATCATACGAGAATGTTATGGTCAGCGGAAGTTATTTTCACTTTTAGAAATTTGTGTATAAATAGAAAGTTTCTGGAAATATCTCACAAAAATTGAGAATTTCCTTTTTGGTCTGAGTTTCTAGAAATAAATTCTCTCTCTCTCTCTCTCTCTCTGTGTCTAACCCTCGACCCGACCCGTACCTGGAAAACCGACTCGGGCCGTACTTTCCGATTCTGGCGACTACCAACGACGTCACCAACCCAGACTTGATTGCCTCCTCCTTGTGGTCTTCCCTGCAACGGTAGTTCACTCCGATTTCCATCCACGATGGCGGATCGAAGCTCGCGGTGTCCTCTTCATTCTAGACTGTTGGATCGTCCACGTTCGGAGTTTGACACTGAGGCGCATGGGGCTCACACGTAGCTGCTTGTGGAGGGGAGTGGCAATGCGTCCGGTCGCGGTTAGAGCAGTTTCTATCATCTACTCGTCGATACGAGCATTTTGATATATGGTTTGTAACATTTGGAGATCGTTTGAACATGTTAGGGTTTTTCTGTAACGTCCCGAACCTTAGACGTTCAATCATTCACTAGTTATTGGACGATAAACGACAATCGCTCATGTTTTACATAAGTTTCAATACTATTAGGGAGCCCGAATAGTTGACTTTTTGTTCGGGTCAAAATTTGAGAAAGTTTTCTTGATGAAAGTTGTAGAGGACGTTAAACGGAGTTCGGAGACATGTGGCACGCTAAAATCGGAGTTGTAACGAAGAAGTTATAAGGGTTTTAAGTTAGTGGCAGTTTTGTAATTTCGTGGAATTCATGTCTATAAATAGAAATCTAGACTTTCCATTTCGGGAAAGCCCCGAAAATTTCCAGTTTTCTTCCTCTCGCCGACGTAACTTTCTGGCGTCGCTGCCACCTCGTCCGGCCACCTACGGCCATGAAATTGGTGTCCATCTCTTCGTCTTGAAACAAGGTTTCTATGTATATATGCCTTCCACCCTATCATTCACCATAGATGACGAATCGAAGCCAACAAGTTCACTGTAGCAGCTCGGGTTTTCTGGAAAATTTTTCAGATTCCGGCCATCTCCGGAGGCATTTTTGAGCTTGATCGATGCGCCTCGAGACGTGGATGATATCCCTCCAAGCTTTTTTCCACAAATCGAAGTGAAATTGACGAATTGAAGGTTTGAATTTCTGGGTACTATTTGGAAATCGGGTTTTACTGTTTGAGCTTAGTTTCGGGTATTTTCATGTGTTTTCTGACTTTGTGGTAGTTGAGAAAGATGTTTGGATGGTTGAGACGAAGCTGCTGCCAAAATTTGGTGGCCGGAGGCGGAGGTTGCCGGTGTGTGAACAGTGATTGCGGTGCGTGAACAGTGACTTAAGGTTTCTTTTTAGCTAGATTAATTTCTTAAATGTTGTAGAGCTTGTATGTGAAGTTTGGTGAATTTTGGAGGAATTTGGAATTGTTTGTGATTTTCCGAAGTTTGAACTTTTGTGATTGAATTATCAAGATTTATTGAGCTTTGAGCTTCGTACTTATCAGTCTTGAAGTTAGATTGAATTTTCTTTCCGAAAGCATTTATTGATTTACAGAGTATTTGATTTAAGCTTTCGAGGATGCTTTTGAGGATTTATTGAGATATTGAGGTTTGATTTAGCGAGATAATCCTGAGTTATACTTTCGGTGAATTTTAATGCTTTATGGAAGTAACAACGAGTTTCTTTCCGAAAGCAAGTAATTGAAAGAGGTTGTTTCCAGTTTATTGAGGAGGCTATCAGTCAGCGCATGCATGCATTACCTAGTTGACAGTCTCTTCTAGGTAATAGTCTGGTTGGCAGTCCCTTCCAGACTACAGTCCGGTTGGCAATCCCTTCCGATGCTTCACCGGGTTGGCAGTCCCTCCCAGGTGACATGAGGTAGTAGTTGCCAGTCCCTTCTCACTACCTGTGGTTAGTTGGCAGTCCCTTCTATCCACCGCCTCCTGTTCCGGTTGGCAGTCCCTTCCGATACGTCATCTGGGTGGCAGTCCCTCCCAGATGGCATGAGATGACTAGATAGCAGTCATTTCTATTCATCAAACGAACCTCTTGAAAAGGATGTTTTAAAAAAGGATTGAGGATGAGATTTTAAGAGATTACAGTAAAGTTGATGATTGAAAGTATTTCTAAGATTGTTACTGCATGCGAGGTTTTAGAGAATAACTTGGGAAAACATTAAGTTTTACTTATAAATTCGAAATTACTTATTTTTCGTCCACTCACTCTAACGGTTTTTAAATGTTTTCCCCTGGGCCCTTCGATTTTAAATGCCCAGTTTGCAGGCCAGTTTAGCTTGAGTCGAGCGTACTTAGGGTTGAGGCATAGCTATCATAGCTTCCTCATTATAAAAGTATCAGTCCTTTATCTTATATTTTATCATCTTATACGTCTGTACACTAGATTGCACTGATAACCCAAGATATTAATATTCTTAAGTTCAGAATTGTTTGTGAAATTGGAGATGTTGTGATACAAGGAGCAGGGTGGCTCCAGAAGATTAAGGATGGATTATTTTAGAAGTGTAAATGTCTTTCTACAGGTTTTTGGGTAGTCCACTTTTAGAGGGAGTTCAGCCAAATTTTTGGTAGAATTTCTTCTGAGGTGGGTCCCACAGGGCCTCTTTGGATTTCAAGGTGAAATCTGGGGCGGGTCCTGTCATTTTCATAGTTTTGATTTGTTTGGTTTTCAATCTGTGAGGATCTGACCATTGGATCGACTTGTCATTTTGACATATCGATCCCAAAAGTATTCTGAAACTTGGGTGGTCTAGGATGAAGTTTCGTCTCAATTGGCATTACTTTCAGGTTTGAGTTCAAATGTGGGATTCGAACTTTAATGGCTTTGTGTTTCGTACTGAGTTGAGACCATACTTTTCTTAGGTAGTTGACAGAGGGTGTTCTGTGAGTTATCTAGTTGTGGAAAGACACAGCGGGATTTCCGAGGTTACTAAACTCACAATATTCATTTATGAACGAAGTTACCTTATTATTTTGGGAGTTATTTATTTAACTGCAAACTATAGTTGGTATTAGTGATATTCCTGAGTGAATGACTATGTGTGTGTGTGTGTGTGTGTATTTACGTGAAATATATATGTATTGGTGGAATTGTTGTGATGCATGCAATAATTGTGATTGGGTTTACATATATGTTTTGAGTTGTGACTTTTTGGAAAACAATATATTGTGAAAAATGATGATTTATATTGTTTTGAAAGGTATTGAGATTTTTGAACATTTTTGGGTTTTGGGCGACTTATTTAAATGTTTGGTTTTTCTACCACGGGTCACAGCTGGTGATCAATATTGGAAAATCTTTTATTTAGATTTGGGTACGTAACATTTTTGAGTCATGCGTGACTTCTTTAAATGTTTTGGTATTTGTACTAGGGATCCAAAGACTTGAGGGTTGAGGATCGGGGGTCACAGGATATGGCCAAGGCATGTTATAGGGAACCAAGCCTTTGGCCGAGTTGTTGGTTGCGATCAGTTAGAGCTCTTGTCTATCTGCAACTGTATCTTATGGGGGTAATAGTCAAGATTACTTGGGACTCATGAGTACGGATTTTAAAAAGAGAGTCTCGAGAGTATTCTTTCTTTTATTGTCCATTAGGAACTTTGGGTTTCATATTTATTTGGTTGAGTGATCAAATAATATGATTTTCTCACTGAGTGACATGTTCATATCCTTTGAGGAAAGGATTTTGAGATTTGAAAGGAATCAATGCGTGGGTTGTTTTCCTTAATTTGAATGGGTGGTTTTCTCGTGATTAATGTGAATTGTTGATTTATGTATTTGAATTACTAATACAAGCTTTCAAAAGTTTACAGGGTTTGTTGTTGCAACCCGGTGCACTATTTAAAGGTGTAGGGGTTAATCGTGCATGCAGGTCGGAATAATCATGGTCGAAGCTGAGTTCTTGTAATTGCAGCTAGTATGGGTAGGAAACTAATTTTGTGGCTTTGCAGTTGTTAAGACTTCCGCTATGTGGTAAGCTCTGAGGAGAGTTTACTTATTATTTTGTAACAGCAACTTAATTCATAAACTTGGGTAATGTAATATATGACTCTACAGATCGAGTCTGTATTGACATTGTGTGTTCAAGGCATCAGTATGTACTTAGTTTAAAAGGAAAAAAATTCCAGGTATTTTGTATTGATGGCTTAACTATCACGTCTGGTTTGATTGTGGGACTTATATTGATTTTTAATTATTTTTAAAAATTAGGGCGTGACATTGTGGTTTGAGGTCTACTACATATGAACCTACGAGCATTTATGAGGATAATGCTGCTTGCATTGAGCAAATAAAGTAAGGTTAGATCAACGGCGACAACACCAAGCATATATCTTTAAAATTCTTCTACAATCATCAACAACAAACTCTCCTCAAGATCAGAGTGAACCAAGTTCGATCTGAGGACAATGTGGCAAACTTATTTACTAAATCATTGCTTTAATCTACATTCGAGAAACATATGCAAAGTATTCATCTATGGAAATTATCCGAATTCCCGTGATCACCATCATCAGGAGGGACGTTGAAATCAGGGGGAGGCTCGATGTCTACATGTTTTGATCTCAAAATATGAAGGGTGTGTTGTACTATTTTCCCCTTTCTACTGAGGTTTATTTTTGTACTACTCGACATGGTTTTTAATAAGGCAGCGTGAGAAACACCAATGTTTGGATGACATAAGGGGGAGTATTGAAGAAAACCCAATTCATGTGTGCTTGGCCCAAACATGATTACTTCTTCTAGTTGTAATAGGGTAGAATATTCTAAGTCTCCTAATCCATTTTTAGTTAGGGTACCTTATACTCTAAGGAATTATACATGTAATCCTCTATATAAAGAGACACATATTATTAATGAAAGTACCTCAATATTCTCCAAAATTCTCTTGTTCTTAAACAATCAACGTTTTCTTTACATTTATAAATATTAACTAATCTAGTCTGGTCTTTTGATGGTATGACACAAGTGCATCCTAAGGGCAACTCCAACAAGGGGGTTCCATACCAAAATTTGTAGAAATATAGGACTTTTCATCTTCAACAGGCATTTTTAGGGGGTCTCAAACCTAGAATTATAAGACTTTGTGCTATCCCCAGTCTTAAATATGACTCTTTCAGAACTAGCTCCCAGCTACAGTGGGCCGGGACCACTAATTATGCTGACCCAGCCCAAGCACGGGTCAAACTCGCTTTAGAGAGAAATTGCACACAACGCGCTTGAGGGAGAGAAGAGCAGTCAAGCACGCACGTGTGGTGCGCTGGGAGAAAGAAGAAAGATGGAAAAGTGCGTTGCGGTTGTGGTGGGGCCTATGGGCTCTGTCCTCTCCCCTACTGATTGTTGGAACCCCCAATGGTCATATTAATTGATGGTTCAGATTCGTCCATTTTGGATATGGACGACTCTGATGTCGTCCCTTTTATTTTTATTTTTTATGCAACAAATATATTTGCAATCAAACAGATCAAATTTTGTCAAAAAATTTAATCAACGGCTCCTATTAAATAAAGGGTTATTAATTTCAATTTTATTCAAAAAAAATTATAAAAATTACCAGAAAATTGTAGAAAAAATCTACTTGTTGGAACAATAAATTGTTAGAAATTCTATAAATACCAATCCATTCTTTCCTAATTCCTCACTCCAAACATCCTCCATCTCCTTCAAAAAATTTTATTTATTCACCCATCTTCTTGTTCTTACATTTTTTTTTCTTTCTCTTGGAAAAAATGGGTCCAAGAAAGAATTCTTGGAAGCACAATGAAGAAGTTGTTCTTTGCCAAGCTTGGATCACCGTTGATGGTGATGGTTGTGTCAGAATTGAGCAAACGTTGGATTTATTGTGGAATGGTATTTCGGAGGAGTACAATGCGCACAAACCGGCGGATTGTATAACTAGAACATCTTCTAGTTGTAAGGCTCGTTGGAAAAAAATAAGTCCGGATGTATGAAGTGGCGGCAAGCTCTTAACAAGATCGAAACTTTTCAACTAGGAAGTGGCGAAAATATGGAGGACGAGGTAATTATATTGAAATATGTTAAGTAGTGTAATTTTTTTATTTGTCATATAGTTGTGAAAAGTAAAATGTTGTTATATAGTTTATTAATCGATTTATACTAAGCTGTCTTTTTTCTTAGTATTTTATTTACTTAATATTGTATATAGCTCATGAATGTTAAGTCAACATACTACGACTCGGTTGGTAAAGATTTCTGCTTTGAGCATTGTTGGGTTTACTTCAAAAAAAAGGAAAAATTTGGTCCTACGCCAATAATGGAAAATTCCAACCATAGTGTTCCTACTCCTATCGACTTGGATGACTGTGGAACACCCACAAATGAGGAGGAGACGACTTCATCAAAGAAGGCATGTCCTCAAGGACAGAAAGCTTAGAAGCTAGATAAGAAAAAAGGCAATAAGCAGGATGCAGATGGCCTAGCCTACAACTTGAAATGCAGATATTTCAAGAACAATGCGAGCACCAGTACCAACAAAGGCAACAACAATTTGAGGAAGATCAACTGATTGAGCAACGTGCTGAGGATGCTCGCACAATGATGGTGGATCTGTTACGTCATGTATCTCAATTTACCGGTTTACTAGTCAGTTGGGGGGGGGGGGGGTAAACGACAATTATTTTCCCTTTTTTTACTTTGTTTCAATGCTTTTAGTGGACCAGAAAGTTGTCTTTTTTTTTTTTTTCAGGTTAGTTTTTGAGAAAATTTCATTCATGAAAGTTGTAGAGGACGTTAAGCCGAGTTCGTGGACATGTGACACACTTATATCGGAGTTCGTATGCGAAAGTTATTGTCAAAATACTAAAATTACTATTTATGGTAATTTTTCTATAAAAGGAGGAGTTACTGTGGTACGTTTTCATTTTCGGAAACTTACCCCTGAGAGTTTCTCTCTCTCTCCCCGACCTCATCATCTTCTTTGAGCGATATCTTCTCCGTCCGGTGATGGATTTTCACGCCACAATTACCGTTGGAAAGCACTCGTCGTCCTTTTCAATTATAAGGTGGTTTGGTAGCTTGTCTTCAACTATGGAAGGTGCAATAAGGAGAAGAAGAACGCAGCATCGCCGGTTTCTCGGGTTTTGGTTGGAACTCGAGTTTCTGGCCACCTCCAGCGACAATACTTAGTAGGTCATGGAGCTCTTGGATCATACATCAATCTCTCAAAGTCTCTTGGTCCAATTTGAAGTGTGGAGCACAAATTGAAGGATTGAAGATCTAGGAAATTTCTCGTCTTTGCTTTCGAGTTAAATTCCAGACATTTGGCTTTAAATTGGACTTTGTTGTAGCTATGAAAATTGTTGGACTTGATGAGAGGAAGATTTTGGCATAGGTGTTGATACATGGTTCGAGGGTTGGTCGGCAGCGCGTTGGTCTTGTGGAGTCTGTGGGTGCGTGGGGGCTGATTCTGGCTTCCAAAATTTACAGGTTAAGTTCCTTGTAACTTGTGGAGCATGTTGATGTGTTTTTCTATGAAAATTGAAGAAGTTTTAGTATCGATTATGATAATCTGAAGTGTGGGGTTTCGATTGTCGATTTACAAGAATCCGACTGTCAAATTTTTCTCGGTTCTACTCTAGAATGCTTAAATGGACGAATCGATTGTAGTGGTGAAGTTTGGGTTGAATCTGAAGAGAAATAGAGATGTTTGTTTACGAGGGGTTTTCGAGTTTTGTTTTAGAATTGTATTTAATTGTTGAATTGTTGATTACAAAATATAATCTTGTACAGGACGAGGTACCAACCCATCTCTCGACGAGGATCCATACGCTTGGGTGCCACGTTAGCTGTATATTGTGAGTGGGCTTTTGTTTTAAATGATGATGCATGCGTTTATTTCTCAAATTAATGCTTTCCTTAATTATCATATTATTTATCGAGCATATTAATTAATTTCGGATATTATTTCGTTTTGAATATTTATTAGAAAGACAAAATACTGTTTACTCCCTATACTTATAGGGGTTCGACGTTTCAGTCCCTCGCTTTTCACTTTCACCTGAAAGCTCCGTAAACTCTCCAATTTCACCCGATTAGTCCTTGCCATCAATTCTCTGTTAAATTCTCTGTCAAATTGCTGACGTGGCACCATTTTCGCACCGAAATGTCTATTTTACCCTCACTAACTCTTTTTTATTTTTATTATTTTTTCCTCTCTTTTATTTTCTTTTCCTTTTTACCTATTCTTCTTCCAGCTCTCTCTCTCCTCCTCTCCTCTGTTCTCCGTCTTCTTCTTCCACCATGCCCTTCTCTCTATACAAAAACAAACCCAGTAAGTGAACTAACAATCATCTCAAATTTGCAATCGAAAATCCAATACCACACAAGAACAACAAAGCCAAACTCAACAAATCATACGGCCCAACCAGATTTTCTATTAAGTAAATCGAAGATTGAAGTTGCAACAATGAATCACATTTTAAACTCGGTTTAGCAATTCTAATGAGTATACCAGATGCCTCAGATCACAAATTGCCAAAGCAAAACCAATCCGACACTATAAAGAACAAAGCTTTAACGAATTTAGATTCAAGAAACTGACCAGAGAACCCGTTTCACAAAGCTCTCGAAAATCCAATAGAAGAGTATCATCAACATCGAAATCCACACAGAGCTTAAGCTACACTGTACCACTCAATTCAACACTCTTGGTATACACCCCAGCATCGTTAGAAACCCTCTCCAAATCAATACCATAATCCCAGCCAGTGAAGTAGTCCTTCACATACTTTACACATTCCTCCGGGATTGTCTTCCATGGTGATAAAATGTAGCCTAAGCTCTTCCTCAAGCTCCTTGAAATGGGGCTCGACGTGCTTATGATCAACAGCCGTAGTAGGAGATGGGAATGGAAGAAGACGGGGAAGAAAGCTAGGGCTAGTAGTGGAAATAGAACGAGAAATTTCTAGAAAATCATCGCTGATTATTGTAAAATTAGGGGAAATTGAATTTCTGGGTTTTGGAGATGAAGTGAATCTAAGTAAAAACCCCCCAAAAAAGGTCTGGAGATGGAGAAGAAAAGAACCCGTTCAAGTCCAAATCGTCTCAATTGGAAGAGGAATTTGGAGTGAGCTCCGACATGGGTTCGAAGCTGGAGTGAAGAATGGGGTGTCTAAATCAGATCTTGGTACGCTTCGGCGCGTGGGTCACTTGCAGACGTCTTCGGTCGATTTGAAAGCTGGTTTCTACTCACCGGAGACCTGTGAGTGTGGTGTTGGTGGAGGTGAGCTGCGGTGGTTACAGGAAGTAAGTGGTGGAGGAGAGAGAGAAACTCAGATCGACTTTCTCTCTCCTCAAACTCTCTGTAATTGAAACCCAGAAGCTTGGTTTTGATGTTGAGCCGAGAGGGAGATGTGGGACAGATGAGAAATCTCAGTTTGATTAATAATGAAGGCCAATTTCGATGAATTGTGCGATGAAGATGAGAATTTTGTGTTCTTCACTTCTTCTAGAGACTGCCGAGGAAGAAGAAGACGGAGAATAGAGGAGAGGAGGAGAGAGAGAGCTGGAAGAAGAATAGGTAAAAAGAAAAAGAAAAAAAATAAAAAGAAAATAAAAGAGAGGAAAAAAATAATAAAAATAAAAGAGTTAGTGAGGGTAAAATAGACATTTCAGTGCGAAAATGGTGTCACGTCAGCAATTTGACGGAGAATTTGACAGAGAATTGACGAGAAGGACTAATCGGGTGAAATTGGAGAGTTTAAGGAGCTTGTATGTGAAATTGAAAAGCGAGGGACTAAAACGTCGAACCCCTATAAGTATAGGGAGTAAACAGTATTTTGTCCTTATTAGAATACTGATTGGATTTTCCATCATGATTATCAAACGTGAGTTTTCTATGCTCGGATTTGGACTTATGATTTATAATGATATTTGATGAATTATTTTCTGAGGTGATTTCTGAAATTATATACTATATTTTTATTCATCGTTTTTCAAATTTCTGAAAGATTTTCAATGGAATTATATTTCTTGATTATTTATCGGCTTTCGGTTTTGGCATTGGGAATGCTTTGGCGATGATTTCGGTTTTGGGTTATTGTTTTTGAATCTACTTTAATTCTGACTATTTGGTTATCGATTTGAGAATACTTTTGATGTGCGGGACACGTCGTTGATTTACTTTATTTTTCTCTTGAGATTTACCGAGTATGGTTGAGAATCTTACTCGTGTTTTCTATTGCGAGATTTGGGGAACCTATATGGATTTGTGGATTGACTAGTTTTTGAATGTTTCCTGTACCATACTTCGGTTGCTTTATTTTTAGTTCTCCTCCAAACGTGAGTTGCAGTCAAGGTTCCTCCTCACTTTGTGTTTGTGGGTCGAAGTCGAGGATAGAGCCTGGGAGGCTCCTTCGTTGTATGGTGATTTTTTCTTCCTCATACTCTACTATTACTTGACTAGCGGGGCTAGTCCGTTTTTATCTAAACCAATGGGGTTGGTATGTTTTCACGAGATTCGTGAATTTAAAGATAAATGTTTTATCAACGTTGCATGCATTGAGGTTTTCAAAGGAAGAACACGTGGGAAAGTATTAAAGCTTTGCTTTATTGTATTTATCTCATTTATTTATTTTTGTACACTCACGCTAACATGTTTTTGAATACTTTTGTGGTGACCCGAGAGAGGGGTCCCATAGTGCCGCGACCCTGAGCCAATGAGAAACCGACATGTCACGAATGACATCCCTATAACTCATCAATCCGAAATCACAAGGCCTATTGGGTTTAGATTGTTGGTTTACAAGACACTTTCTTGGACAAATCATTCTAGCAACCGAACAACATATTTTCAAAAGTGGAATTTAAAGTGGGCTAAACGATTTGGGCTTACAATCGGAGCCCAATTTGGAAATAACAAATCATTGAGTAAATAGAAGCATGAGAGACGCGCCCCAGGGTTATGGGTCTCCCGAAATTTTGTGAATAAGCGAGTAGAAAATAGATAATTAAATCAGTAGGAGAGTAAATAAATAAGGGACTTCAAAACCCAGTAAAGGATGAAGACCTTAATTGAATAAAGTGAAAGAGAAATACGCCAAGCAGGGCCATGTGCCTCCCCTGTATACTAGCCGGCCACATGCTCGAAACCTATATACTATTGTAGGGGGTGAGCTTTCGTCCTCGCATACCCAGTAAGGCCCGACCCAACCATGCTAGGTTTGAAAATAATAATAATAGTTGAAAATATTTGCTACATAATATTGTGCATGTTTATCGAAAATACTTTTAAAAGAGGCAACCACAAACATTTATTCTCTTTTATAAAACATATGCAGTATGCTTCACACAACTTAGAGCTCCGAGATGCTTACCTGTCGGCTACTCTAAAACAATCGGTGACTGGCCCAGTTCATCATCCTTCGAGAACTAGCCAACTACTCTATAATGGTTATGACTACAAGTAGCGAAAGTGTCCATTTCCTGGCCCTGAGTGTCGTATGATTGGTTCACCGTCGGTACTTACCTTTCTCCTTGACGAACATAAGAGCACAGCCCCCTCTGGAGGTTCATGGTTATCGACACCGTGGGATCCCTAGGAATCAATGCATCTAGGTCCCATTCACTTTTAGGTCACAAGTACAAACATATATTGGGTATAGTATCTCAACCTGCAAGTCTAGCCTTGGTTTTCGCAATCGGCAATTATCAGTTATGAAAACACAGGTATCATGAGGCATCGACTAATGAACAACCAAAAACGTACTTGCAGGCAACATACTATTATACTAGAGCATTCCACGCATATCAAAAAGCCTCTAACAAAGAAGGGACAACTCACCCTACCTGGATATGGAGTGCTTGTCCCCAATTAGATTCGTTCTCGAGTTCCAACACTTCGTCCAGTTTTAAATGCACACGCACGAGTCCTTTATAATAAAATTAACCAATAAGTAACTTGACGTCATTAACTTAATCAATCGAGCACCTAAGGCATTCACTTAATTCCCTTAAAGTCCATCAAATTATCCTTTAACATAAAACTCCACCATCCATTACCAAATAATCCAAATAATATTACATTTGAACCATTTGGGATATGGTGATCGTGCTTAGCACTTTGGCCTTTCTTTCTTTACCCTTTTTACTTTAAGAAAACAAATGACAATTTCCTTTCCCGAACATTCCACTAAACATAGTAAGCGCATTCGGGATATGGTGATCGTACTTCTTTCCTTAATATAATTCGGGTCAACCAAGTTGACATTTTTACTTAGTCTTTAAACCTTAAGCAAAATAAATAGTGATTATCATTCCCGAACAATTTCATTTCTTAATGGAAAAATAGCCAAATTATCCCCTCACTTATACCATGATTGTCTATTTACCCCCTGCCATTTTAATTTTGATTATTTACACCCTCACTTTACTAATTGTTGCCGATTTAGCCCCTACCATTAACTTTTAAACATTTCATCCAATTTCTCAGTTAACTTAGTTAGCATGTGAGGAGCATTTTCGTCTTTTCAATTGTCTATCGAAAAAAAATTAAACAAATTAAACCAACAATCAATGTCAGATTTTTGGAGAAAGGGATATGGGGAGGGATGAAATCTGTCACCAACAATCCTTCGTTAATATGTGAGAGCTTTATTGGTCTCTTACCTTGAGTTAATATGTACCCAAATTATGTTGGATAATAAATATTATCCTCCATTGACGATAGAAATGTACCTAGAAAACCCACAAGCCTTCAAGTGCGATGGCAATATGATGCATATTAGATCAGAAACACAATTTCTCAAACCATTGTTCGCCTGCAACCAAGTGAGAGTGGCGGGTAAGATCTAATTCGATTTCTACTCAATATATCACAAGAATGGTTGAGACTAATTATGGAGTCAGAGATATGAGCAAACGACACCTATCTATGAAATGAATTATTTGTTCCAATCCTTTTCCAGATTTTAAATTAATTAAACAACTAACCAAAGATCACACCCACATACATAATGCTGGATTTGCCAAATTCATTGGCTCCAATAAGTGAATAAGTCCCACATCAAAGAGAACTTAAATGTCAAGAAGAGAAGAGAGCAGAGAGGATTAAAAAAACAATAAAAATGGACCACGTACTGCCATTAGACTTCTGTACTCATATCCTTGTACTTTTGGTCAGGGCAAATCTTTCTCTCTAATATGGTCTCTCTCGCCAGATCCAGATGCCAGAATGCTCATGTATTGACTACGCCCTTTCATCATTGGGTTCATCAATCGCTGGCATGTCTCTCTCTAGATCCCTCTCTCCTAAAATCTGAAATTGATTGTTGGTTTGATTTTTTTTTTTCGCTAGACAATTGGAATGATGAAAAGCCTCCTCACATGCTAACCAAGCTAACAGAGAAATTAGATGAAAAGTCAAAGAATTAACAGTAAGGGGTAAATCGGAAACAATTGAAAACGTGAGTGTACATACCGCCAAATATAAGCAACGACCTCATAGGTGGGCCCCGAGACATGGTTAGCCTCACCTATGGCATGCATCCGGTAGTCCGACACCCGAGTTACCTCGCTATGGTGGAGGTCGACCGGTACCTCGTAGGGAGGCCACCCTCCCATGATCTCCAAGAAGCTTCAAGAGAAGTGAATATGTGTATTATGTCCCACATCAGAAATGTAGAATAGAATTAGACTTCCTTTAGCTATAAGAGGAAGTCATCCCCTTCTTGGAAAAGGATAGGATCCATGATCCCGAACTTGTATCACTACTGAAGGCTACTTGGCCTCACTACTAGTGGAATCTCTAAGTGGACGTAGTCTTGCCTCAAGGGCAAGGTGAACCACTATACATGCTTGTCTCTCTCTCTCTCTCTCTCTCCCCATCATGATCCATGCTTAGTTCTCATTCCGTATTCTCACACAAAAATATTGGTGCTAAAAGGAGGGTCCCTAAGTTTGGGTATGAGCCTCCGACCTTGAGCAAGGGTCATGTACAGGAACCACCAATCATGTATGCGCAGAACACCTCCGACCTTGAGCAAAAGTCATGTATGGGTGCCGCGAGCCAGTGGGTACTTGCACATCCCCTATCCTCAACCCCACCCCCAACCTTCACTCTTCTCCAGGACTCTCATGGGCCAGCGGGTACATGAGCCAACTAGTACATGCAGGACACCCCTCACCCTCAACCTTAACCAAGCCTCTGAGGAGCCATCGGGTACTATGAGTCAACGGGTATCTCAAAAAAAAGAAAAAAAATTGTTCTCGTCGCTCATGGCACCCCGGAAGCTGGTTGAACACCTGTAATTCGTACATCTACAATTTTCTCTTCACACCCAACAATTTAGTCAGAAGACCCCGGACTGCTTCTGTTCCATGCAATGCACTTCAGGCTACAGATGAGTACTTTTGTCTTATCTTATTTCAAATGCATGCATGCTTTGAATATCTGTTCCCTGTGACTATTACATGATTGGTCAGCTAATCCTATTATTTCAAATGCACACACATGATTGATTCTGACACATAATTCATGCATGCCAACTATCTTGCCTAAATACAAGCTAGCATACTACTGGTGCCATGTATCAACGTGCATGGTCTAATCTGACTGCTAGCTCAGGACACATTTATCCCCCTACTCAATTATGTTCCTTTTATACATAAATAACTACACACCACTATGCGGCATGCATACATACATAGAAAAAAATTTTAGTTCCCAAGTTCACCTGCAAACCCGTACAAGCATCACAGGCAAAGCCTCAGTGCTATCGGGTCCGACCCTGTTAGCCTCCAACTAGGCCAAGCCCATGATTACACCATCAAGCTCTTTTCCGGGTTCAACGACAGCTACCGCTAAAATTTCACTGCCTCCCGGCTCAAACCCAATAAAGATCATATCTTTTCGACAACGAGAGCTTCGACAGTACCAGCTGCCCTTAGCGGTACCCTCTGCCTCACAGGTACCATCTGCCCTCACTGGTACCCTACCATCACCGGTACTGATAGACCACCGTGTTAATTCACCAGTACCAGCTCCCGCTTTAGACCATCGGGTACCAATTACCCTCGATGTCTTCAACCCATTGATCCAACCCTGAATGTCACCTCTCGGCGACCCATCCCAGAGATAAGCACCGGCATCCGCTGGCCTCTACCAACCCATGCTCTCTCAAGCATTAGAAACACTCCGGGATCCAAAAAAAGAAGAAGAGGATAATGATTCGTTCTCGTTGAGCAAACCCGGCGGCTCCGTCATCCCAATGACAATCCCAGCAGTACCTTAGTTCACAGGCAGCAATTTCACTTCCTGGCACCTCCTTCATGCTTTCCGGTTCTAACCCGAAGACACTTCTCGGTGAGTCTACTTTAACAATTGAGCATTCTCCGGTACCCGCTGGCAGCTCCTCCCATCTCAGCAACTTCGCTTCCCGGCCTCTTGGTAACCTTACCGGTAATCTCTTCATCATGTCTCGGTGACAAAACCTGGAACCCGGAACCCGGCAACCTTCACCCCTCGGTAACCCAACCCAGAACTTGCTACCGGAACCTAATGACCCTCTCCAACTCTTACTCTCCGGGAACATATCAGACACTAGTCTGGGATTTAAAAAAAAAAAAAAAGTGAAGCTCTCGGCATCCGGGGAAATTAGTTTGGACACCCACCCTCACAAACCACCCATATGGGCAGATGGTCACGTAGCTTCCTCAACTCTAGGTGCCTCGCTTCACCCCACTTTACCTCTCGGTGAAGAGGTCCTAACAGCTCCTACCGAGGGCTTTTCACAGCAGCACCTTCTGGTGGCGTATCACCCTTCCTCTCAAATAGCTTGTCTCTTTAATCTCATCCCGGTGATCTCATCACCTCTCGGTGACCCACTCCAACAATAGATCCGGGCACCGTTGCCTTACAAAATGACATGAACACCCCAAAATCTTCTTTCAACACCCAGCATCACTGAACCATACCCGGTGGCTCCTTAGCCAGTAAAACAGATGAGTACTTTTGTGTCTATCATTTGTTATATTTCAATGCTTGCATGCTTTAAACAACTGTCCTGTGAGACTGTTATTAAGCATGGCTACAGATACAACGTGGCGGCATATCTTCTTAAAGCACAAAACTAGTCAATACTTATTCACATGCGGCCGTTGACAAGTGCAAATTAAGATACAATTCATTGCTGTTGTGTACGTGTTCACACCAGCAACGTCATGCATGATTAAACATATCTATCACACACCAATATGGCACAGTTGCTTTATTTACCCATAGATTACTATTAATTGCATGATTACTGTGGCCATGCACTTTATGTGATCAGTAAGCTTTTATGTGTTACCCGTAACTATTTCTCAAATCTTATTGAGCATGATTACATGATAGGAGCACAAAGTGTGGCGTTTTTAATATGTATTTTCCCTCATTTGGCTAAGTTATTCTCTTAAAATTACTAGTTATAACATAGTTTATGTTTTTAGGTACTTCAAGGATGGAAATGGAGAAAAGAAGCAAAAAAGAGCAGAAACGAGCGTAAATTAAGGACAACTCATTTTAGAAACTTTCCTCTTTCATTTTAAGAAATATTTCCTATTTTGTTTTAGGCAAGGTTCGAAAAATCGCTAGGCGCTAGTCGAGCAGAGGTCAGGCGACTAGCGTCCAGATGACTAGGCAGGTGCCTAGGCGCCGCCTAGGAGGTTTTATATTTTTTAATTTTAATTTTATTTTTATGGTATATAATTAATTAAGTATATAATTAAGAATACATAATAGCTATAACAATTATAATTATAGCAATAACTAATAATATATACCCATGAATCTATAATTATGTATGCCATGATATCCAAACACATCTACCATGCATCACCTCTCTTCGACATTTCATCATACACTTAGCGTGCAACATTAAGTCTCTGATTCTTCACAAGCATACTAATGAACAATATAGAATCCAAAAAGCTGCAAAAGCCCCATTTTCTCTGTGTCTTTCTATCCATGAGCATTGAATCCCCACAAACTCACAAGTAGGGGTGGGCATAAATGACCGAAAAACCGAAAGACCGGAAGGGACCGATCCGGACCGGCCGGTTCGGGCCGGGTTTTAGACTGAAAATAAGGGTTTTCGGGCCGGTTCGGTCCCTATACTCAGCGTGGCGGTCCGGTCCCGGTTCTTGAATATTAGTGTTTTCGGGCCGGTTCGGTCCCTATGCTCAGTTTGGCGGTCCGGTCCCGGTTCTTGAATATAAAGTGTTTTCTGGACCGAAAAACCCGAGCTTGAATTTATATGTTTGTTTTCTGAAGTATATTGTGTTAGTATGGACACGACCACATGTGATTAGTCAGTAGACCTAAAATCTAAAATCCCAAGTCAGACTCACTCAGCTAGAGAGCGACTCCGCCTCCAACTCTCTGTCTCTCTCGGTCTCTACTCTCTCAGTCTCTCCCAGAAAATCAGAAATCGATCTTCAGCCGTCACTCCCTCAGACCCATTCAGTCATTCCTCAGCCCTCAGAACTCAGAAGTCAGACCCAGTCAGTCAGTCCCTATGTTCCTCACAATCGATCTCCCAGAAATCGGTCTTCCAGAAGACTCTTCCTCAGTCCCTATGTTCCTCACAATCGATCTCCCAGAAATTGATCTCCCAGCTTGCTCCTAGCCTTGACGATCTTCTCCAATCTCTCACTGCTCGCTAGCTCCTCTTCGCTTCAAGACCCCTAGATCGCCAAGCTGGTATTATCATTTACTGGGCCTGCCCTTCTGATTACTTTCTTTGTTGCTAAGGTATTATCATTGTGATTAAGTTCGTTTGTATATCATAATTATTTCTCTTAGTTGGTTTCTCTTATTTTCTCCTTCATATAGGAACCATACAAAGTTACACAAGAGAAAGAACGCAAGAGAGCACTGTCCATGGTCCTTTCTCAAACAAAAAATCAAGAGAGAAAAGATGCGGAGGTTTAGATTTCATCTTCAAATTTAACTATCTGAAAAGATTATGTTCATTAACGTGTCTAATCCACTTTATATTTTCTCAGGTTCTTGCTGAAGCCAAGAGAATAGCCGAGTCACGTGCACGCATGGTTGCAAGGGCAAGTCTTACAGATGGATAGTATGTGAGTGAGTAAGCTTTTTCCCGTTCCTCATTCCCGATTCAAATTTCACATTCCCATTGGGATTGTGTGTAAACGTTGTTTGTTAATTTTTGGTTGCAGATTGAGACCTCTCATATCATCAAGGTTTTGTTGACGTTAAAGGTAAATTCTTTGTGTTTGATTCATTGATTGGACTCGCTGTGGAGATAATTGAACCCAAATGTGTGGAAATTGAGAAATTTTGATGCTAGTTACTGCTAGTTACGTATATCATAAACCCCATTTGGTCATTTCTCATTCTCAGTATCTTCTGGTTTTTTTGAAAGAGTTTCCTGGCATGGCAAAAGGCCTATGTGTACTGAGAATAAGTGATGATCTTGTTTTAGTGTACTCTGTCCTAAACAACCTTCCAAACTCTCTAGCTGGCTTAGGTACTTTGCTGGGTCCTTGTAATGACGCATGGTTTGTTGTTTGAGATATTAATTTGTTATCACAATCTGAAATATCCCATCATCTGGTATAATCAGAGTTCTATTAGAGCCTACCTAGTCAAAACTGAGTTCAATGATTGTTTCAGTTGAACTTAAACCCTTAGTTCATTGTAGGAAACCACGTTTTCCTTGATTAAGTTTGCAACATAAGATAACAATGCAGAAAACCCATGTTTCTGGAAATTTGAGATCTAGGGAATAATAATTGATCTCAATTATTTTATGAGTCTCATTATTTTGGTCCCATTCATGTGCCAAACAGTTGAAAAGTATTTGTAGAGAAATACAAATTTGGGTGAGGTGTTTGCAGTTTGTTTTTGTTGTTGGGGTTTGTTTGTTTGTTGTGGTGGAAGTGTGGGAAGAGAGCTTAGAAACTGAAGGTTTGCTCTATTTTTGGGATATACTGTGTGTTTAACTGTTTACCCCATTTCTGGTTTGGTTGAGAAAAGTATGCAGCATCTGGATTTATTTAAAATGGTGGAATATAAATAGTCTTAGGTATCTACAAACATGGAATAACATAAACTTTAGGTTAATCAACCTAAATACCTAATGCTTATTTGTTATTATATTTTACACTGATCAAATTTGAGGTTTGCTCACTGCTCGATAATACTGTAGTAACAAAAGCATATATATGCCATATATATATATATATTCTATATTCATGGTTCTTGCATATGTAACGTACAATTGGTAATGTATAACTATATAACTATATAATGTATAAATGTGTAATACAATGTCTTTTTAAACTAAAATGTGTAGGGAAAAAAATTTGAAGAGGGAGGACTGGAGGAGCAGCTGCATAGCATTGAGCATGGCAGCATGGAAGTTTGGTTGTTCACTTGTTGTCTTGTCGAACATTGTTTTGGTTTTTAATTTGTTATGTTGTTAAGACAATATGTGTATGTGTTGGTGAACTGAATTGCCGTGGAACTGTGTTGATTGAATGGTTGATTGAATGATTGTTATTTGCAAGATGGTTTTATACTTTTATTTGCAGCCTTGTTGCTAGTGCAGATTACAGAATGGTTTATTGGTTTTATTTTCAGCATTGTAGCCTTGTTGCTAGTTCATATTGCAGTACTCTTTATACTCTCTAAACAGAAGCAGGTCAAGCAGCAAAATGCAGTAGTGCTGCAAAGATTGATTGGAACCGGAAACCCGAAAACGGGCCTGTTTTGTCCCGGTCCGGGTTTATTCCGGTCCGGTTTTATCTCGGTCCGGTTTTATAACGGTCCCTATTAGTTGCAACTGCGGTCCCGGCCCGACGTAAGATTTCCGGTCCCGGTTCCGGTCCCGGTCCCTGCAATACCATTGCCGGTCCGGGTTTAGACCGGTCCCTGTTTTGTGCAATTGCAAGACCGGCCCGAAATAAGCCTGCCGGTCCCGGTCCCGGTCCCTGTAAAACCGGTGCCGGTCTGGGACCGTGCCCAGGCCTACTCACAAGGGACTTTCTCTCTCTGGGCTTCATCTTTGAAAAGCCGAAATTAAATCCCCACAAACTCACAAGGGACTCTCTCTCTGGGCTTCAACTAGGTGCGAAGTTTCAGTCAGTCTCCTACTCCAAATCAAACTCATTTGCAATCGTGAATCGTCTCTCACCGCTTTATCTCTCCCAAAACTAAAAACTCATAAAACTCCCCCAATCCCATTTAACCTTGAACAAGGCTTCGATTGTTTTCTGCGTTTCATTCAATTCAAGATTTTGATTTCTCTTTGTAAATTATCTAATCGCTCAAGATTGTGCTTGATCGGTAAAGTTCATTTCAATTCCAGATCCGCCTAGCCTGGCTACCCACCCGCCCAGACTCCTAGTCGCCCTCCTAGGCTGGCTAGGCGGCCGCCCAACCCCAACCCGCCTACCCCCACAGATTTGGCATTACTCCTGGAGGAGACTAGCCGCCCAGCACCTAGGCGGCCTGGGCGGCCGAGTTTTAGAACATTGGTTTTAGGGAAACTTTCTTCCTTTGGACTTTCCTATTTCTGATTTTCTTATTTTAAAGAGAGAATTTAGGAGTCCATCACATTAAGAACTCTTGACTGATGAAATCAAGGAAAACTTAAAAGAGAAGAAAACTTCCATAAATCAGGAAGAATTCAAGGAGATAAAATGGAGTGTTTATAGTCAATATTTATTCCTAATTATCTTATTTTCTATTGATTATAACACTAATTAAATTCTGATTTTTCTTGATTGTAGGAGTTCATTGTGTGCACAAATCTTGCAAGAAGAAATTAGTATAATTCAGAGGAGAGGAATAAGGGATGTATCTGGTCACTATTCAAGGGAAAGAGAAGGAGCATTTTAGGGGAAAAGAGATCAGAAAAATCAAGACTCTATCATGAGAAAATCAAGGAAATTTGGAGGAGAAATTACCTCTAGATGAATGGCCATGATTGTATCATAAGAGAGGAGAATTCCACTATAAATAGCAGCCATTCTCTACTCCAAAATCATCACTTCTTCACTCAAAATTCAGTTCATTAGCCTAGCTCTCTTGTCTCCAAAACCCTCTCCAAAATTCAGAAAAAGCCTCTTGTCGTGAAGAGCTTTAGGACTTCTCCAAGGTTGTTCATGTTCTTGAAGGCTTAGCCCTGTGTTCTCTTGACGTTCTCCAAGCTTCCTTGAAGATCAAAAAGTGTAATCCATGACCCTTATTTCTGTTTTCATACTCTTTAGTATTGAATTTCAGATTTCGATTATGAACCTTGTTATTGGAGTTGGATCTTCGTTAAGAACGAGTTTATGTTAGTAATTTTCAGATTTGTTTCTTTATGTTCTTGAGTTGTTTATGATATCTTTACAATCTGATGGGAAATTAATGCAGGAAGCGTGAACACGATAGTAAGGGGCTCCGTCAAGCGTCGAAAGTCATATGAGATAAGCTAGAATCCACTAGCAATTACGGACACAGCCGTAAGAAATATAGAGAAACTTCTCTAATATTTGTTTTTTTTTTATTGATAACTTCAATGAAATTACAATCTAAGAGGTGTCTTATATAGGACACATAGCATAAACCTAATACAACTAGAAGACATAAAGAAGAATTTATTATAGACTAAAATCTAGGAAACCTAATTAAACCTGATTAAATAAAAATCAGAAATAAAAACCTAGATACTAAAGAATATTACGCTTGGAATCCCAATCAAGATTTTGCTCGAGAATCCCGATATATCCAAAAGAGTAATTTATGATTAATTCCATCATTAAGAAGCCTATTTGAATACCAATTTTCAATATTCAAATTTTTCTTCTTAATGTGAAGATGCTTCTTTCTTTTCGAGATTTTTGGTTGAAATTGGCTAAAATCTCGTCCTACATCAATCTCCTCCACTTGAAAAGAACTCGACCTCGAGTTCCTCTTGTATGCAGCTTGATCATTAGTAGGAATAAAATATGATAAGCCATCAACTTCAATATTCTCGAAATTAAAAGGTATAACCATGAATCCAATACCGTAGACAAGTTTAAAATAAGCATCTTGAAACTTGAACTCCTCCACTTGAAAAGGAATGGGCATTGACTTCTCCTTTGGTTGATCTTGAACACAATTAGACATGTACGACATGGGTATCGATGTGATGAATGAATTAGCTTCCTTGTCTTTAGTGAGTTTCTCTTCAATCTTCAAGGTAACTTTCTCATGTTCCTTTTCACATACCTCAAGATGGTCATTCTTGATGTTCTTCCTTCTAGGCTTTATTTTAATTTTGTGCGACTTCCACCTAAATAAATATGTGTTGTCTTTGCAATAACCACCTTTGACGCTTTCATGCCATGGTCTTCCAAAAAGTACATTAGTGTCGTCCATGTTAATCACATGACAAGTAATCTCTTCTTTATAAAATTTTCCCATAGAGACAGGAACTTTACAAACCTCTGTTACTTGTGCATATTCATCCTCCCCAAATGGAATCCAGTAAGGATCACTCAGCTTCACTGTCGGTAATTGAAAATAATCTACAACTTTGTTTGCTACAAAGTTATCTCATAGACCACTATCAATTATTACAGAGCATACCTTGTGATTGATGATACATGTAGTTCAGAAGTCGTCGTACTCCGACGTTGTGAATATCCAATGTTCCATGTTTTTTTTTTTTTTTTTTTTTTGGATTGATGAGGTTGTCCTGGGGCAAATCCCTTGGCAAGTTCCTCTTCAATTAAACTTTCTTTGATAGATACTCTACGACCAACGTCGTTGAGGTTGGTGGTAGTGAACTTCTCCCTTGAATCGTCGTCTGCTAAGAAGCGGGCGATACCTACTCTGATACCAAATGATGCTAGTAGCATGAACACGATAGTAAGGGGCTCCGTCAAGCGTCGAAAGTCATATGAGATCAACTAGAATCCACTAGCAATTACGGATACAGCCGTAAGAAACATAGAGAAACTTCTCTAATATTTGGTTTTTTTTATTTATTGATAACTTCAATGAAATTACAATCTAAGAGGTGCCTTATATAGGGCACATAGCATAAACCTAATACAACTAGAAAACATAAAGAAGAATTTATTGTAGACAAAAACTAGGAAACCAAATTAAACCTGATTAAATAAAAATCTGAAATAAAATCTTAGATACTAAAGAATATTACGCTTGGAATCCCAATCAAGATTTTGCTTGAGAATCCCGATATATCCAAAAGAGTAATTTATGATTAATTCCATCATTAAGAAGCCTATTTGAATACCAATTTCTAATATTCAAATTATTCTTCTTAATGTGAATACGCTTCTTTCTTTTCAAGATTTTTGGTTGAAATTGGCTAAAATTTCGTCCTACATCAGAAATTCAGTAAATAAATGCAACATGCATCTCATAAATCCTCGCCTCGAGCGCGGTAAAAAGTCAAGGTCAAATCCTTGTATAAAACCCATCCAATCATGTAAGGTACCCCAACGAGGTTAGAAGGCTCAATCTCCCATTCTACCCTGGGCCATGTCACCAGGTAAAGGAGGCCTACGGGCCCTCATTCAACCCCATTGGGTTGAGGAGGCTAAGCCCTCAACCTACCCTACCGGGTAAACGAGGCTCAAACCCCTCATTCACCTCAACGGGTACGAGAGGCTCGAAGCCTATCTACTCCACAGGGTGCTAAGGCTCAAGTCTATCAACCCTAATGGGTACACGAGGCCTACATGCCCTTATAAATCCTCTACTCAAGTGAAGTATCCCAACGGGATAACTAAAAGGGTAGCTCCCTTACATTAAGCCAAGGTCCAATCCCTTGCATCAAAGTCCTCGCCTTGAGCGAGGTACCACCAGGAGGTAAGCCAAGGTCCAGTCCTTTGCTTTTGAGTCATCTCACCTCCTCAACGTTCTCTACACTTGGGGGACTTATTCATACCACTTATCAAAAGTGGAGGTAGTACCCGACCGGGACTATCATTGAGCTTCACGCTCATACTTTTCGGGCATATGCAAACTTCTTATGCCTCAACAATACGTGTGAGTTTCGTGCTGTGGTCTATTAATGGAAATATTGAAAATTTTCACCTATTGTTGATCGAAATAATTAAATTCCTTTTACATCCCATTAATAGGACCATAGGACAAAACTCATACAACCTATCACCCGCTCGACACGAGCGAACTCAAGTCTAAACTTCAATTTTACTACCTACATAACTTGGGGGACTCGGTGAATAACCACACTCCCGATCCTCACACGTGCATCATATGCATACAATATATACATATCATTATGTACACGCCATCGTGTTCAACACACATCTATGCATCATATGCATACAATATAAACATATCATTATGTACGCGCCATCGTGTTCAACACACATCTATGCATCATATGCACTTCGTTATACTTTCACAACCACATACGATCTAGACTTATACGTCATATGTCAACACTACATAATACGTGCATACACACAATGTGTAACATGCATCTCATATAAACATTCATTCACCTCGATGCATTTGACTCAAATGTCCCTTAGATTTCCCTAGAGCAATCAATATGCTCTTTGTACCCTCTTATCTTATTTGTAGGTACTAGCTCGATGATGGGCCCCCGTACCACCCACCTGCCATGGAAGACGTTACAAGACCCGAAGAGTCCCTTCTTGCTCACGAAGTTAGGGGACTAGTATGGGTATGGCGTTCAATGAGGTCATCACTCATACTTGGCGGCATCACATTTAAACTCCCCAACCAAGAAGCGCCTCTTACTCTGGGACTTGGGGGACTTGTACATACCGCCAAGCATAAGCAACGACCTCATAGGTGGGCCCCGCGACATGGTTAGCCCCGCCTATGGCATGCATCCGGTAGTCTGACACCCTAACTACCTCGCTATGGTGGAGGTCGTCTGGTACCTCGTAGGGAGGCCACCCTTCCATGATCTCCAAGAAACTTCAAGAGAAGTAAATATGTGTATTATGTCCCACATCGGAAATGTAGAATAGAATGAGACTTCCTTTAACTATAAGAGGAAGTCCTCCCCTTCTTGGAAAGGGATGGGATCCATGATCCCCAACTTGTATCACTACCAAAGGCTACTTGGCCTTACTACTAGTGGAATCTCTAAGTAGACGTAGCCTTGCCTCAAGGGCAAGGTGAACCACTATACATGCTTGTCTCTTTCTCTCTCTCTCTCTCTCTCTCTCTCTCTCTCTCTCTCTCTCTCTCCCCATCATGATCCATGCTTAGTTCCCATTCCATATTCTCACACAGAAACAGTGAGGGTGTAAATAATCAAAATTAAAATGTCAGGGGGTAAATCGACAATCATAGGATAAATTAGGGGGTAATTTGACTGTTTTGCTTTTCTTAATTTCAGTTCGAGATATGACAGCTTTGGAGTTATTTGACACTTTGACTCATTCTCAAATATCAACTTCTCTACAGAACTAAACCAAATCAATCATTCTTTGTCCACCACGTGATATGATATTTCCAACATTGGTAACAGATTTACCCCTTTTAATTAACAAAGCCATTCTTCTAAATACATAAGCCAATTCCTACTCAAATTCATTATTACATCAACTTTGTAACGAAACCGACAATTCTCTGAAGCACTAACCATTTCAATATTGCAAAACAAAGTTCATTTTGCTTATTCAGTCAAACCACAACTTCAACTTATACAATCATATCACAACAATACATGTTCAAGATACCTAGACCCTTACCACAACTTCTTTTCCATAGAGATTCGATTCAGCATGACTGCATTTCCACGATCATCATTCATTCTATTCCCTAACAGGCACATCAAAGTTAACAGTCCACCCATTGCCCAATTTCTGCATTCCAAAACAGAATCTGAACACAATCCTTACCATTTCCCATTTCACTTGAAACTGACTTGAGAGCTCCTCCTCTAAAAAAATCCCAAATTTGCAGACTCCACAAAACCTCACACAATTCCAATTAAATGACAGAGTTGGGGATTTCAATCTAGATCAAACCAGAAGCCTCAACTAAGGAGAAGGGATAAAATCCAGCTTACTAGACGAAGAGGATAAGCTAGTGGCACTCACAGCGGCGTCCACGATGGCTGTGGTCGGAGTTATACTTCGGAACTAGGGGGTTTTGGTAAATTATGAAGTGGTGGTTCCATCTATGGTAGTGTTGTTGCTCGTATCTAACTGGAGGTTAAGGATTGAAGACCATAACTCCAGCGACGGTGCGTGCAGTGGTCTTCCGGCATCGATCGTCAGTGAAGCTTTGGGGTTTCAATGCTCAGCTTGGTCTAAGCACGTTGGTGTCGGCGGTGTGTTGAAATGATGTCAAAAATGGAAGCTCTTGCGGGGCAACGCAGCGGGACTGTGATGGTCGTCTGTGGAGGCTAACAATGATGCTTGGTGATGATTTCGGTTGGACTTTGGTCGGATTTGTACTCTGGGTTGATTGGTAGAGGTGGTGTTGTGTGGTGGTGGCCGGAGATGGTGTTTTTCCAGCGCTGGCAGTGGGAGGACGAGAAAGTGAGAAGGAGAGAGAAGAGAGGCGCGGCTGAGAGGGGAGGAGAGAGTTTTGAGGATTTCTATTCCTATTTATACTTATGTACGTTCAATACCCATTTTGCCCTTGTGGCGAATTATGAAACTCTTCTAGCTAATTGTTTTCGGTTTTGGGCTCGTAACTTTTCTCTTATTCGTTTTTCGTCGGAAACTTCCTAAGTTATTTCTCGACATCATCCTAGGCCAAAAACTCGATCTTGTAAAAACTCAAAATTCAAAACTTTGTTACCACTCAATTTATTGTCTTCGAAGCTTCAACAAACTATCGCCACAATAAGCTTCTGTGACCTTCTAGGTCCAAACGAAAGAATCTCGGCCCAAACTTAATTCGAATAGCCTAATTGGTAGTCTCGACACCAAATTAATCTCCAAAGTCACTTCATTCACTTAAATCACCTTGCGGTAAATCCTATTGGCAAAAAATTACCTTCTAAAAATTAAACAACATTTTTGGGGGCTCACAACTTTCCCCTGGCCCTTCGGTTTCAAATGCCCAGTTTGCAGGCTAAATTAGTTGAGGTCAGGTGTACATGGAGTTGAGGCATAGTTGTCACTACTTCCATATTGTAAGATCTATCAATCTTTTACCCTCTTTTCTTTTTATTCTTGTATACGTTTTGTTTTAGAATTACTCTAATAACCTGTGGGATTAAGGTTGTTAAGTTAGGACTTGTGTATTGTGAATTGGGAAATGTTGTGATTTGGGGAGCAGGATGGCTCTGGGAGTTGAGGATTGTGTTTGATAGTAGAAGTGTAAATGTCTTTCTACAGGTTTGGGTAGTCCACCTTTAGGGAAAGTTTTGCCACATTTCTGGTAGAATTTCTTCTATAGTGAGCCCCGCAAGGCCACTTCGGATTTCAAGGTGAAATTCAGGCCAAGTCCTGTCAAGATCCATCAACGTTCACCCCAATGATAATTGATAAGGAGGCATGAATCTCAAGCATCCAGAAACAATCTCAAGATCCTACACCCCCTCAAAGGTAATAACTCAAGCTTGACCACTTATGATCCACTCTATGAGACATCTTGGATGTAATAAATATTGGTTTATTAGTTTGAATTTTATATTATTGTGGTTGTTGTTGCTATTTGTTAGTTGCTTTCGCTTTGAATTGTTTGTGTTTTAAGTTATGAAAATAAAAATGATCTTCTTAACTAGATCATCTTCATAATAAAGCATTGAACTTTTATTTTCATAATAAAGCATGATCACACAAAGTAAAAGCACACCATACAAAGTAAAATCACACCACACAATAATACAACTAAAGTAGGCCATGACCACTTATTGAAATCAATAAATTTAAAACTCCTCATTGGTGGTTCTGATCAACCTGTAGCTTCATGGTCCATAGGTAATCAACTAGATCATCTTGGAGGTTTTTATTTATCACTAGACATCTAACCTTCCTATAATGACGCAAGAATTGATTTAGTTGTTACGGATTGCGATGAACATCGGTGTCAATTTCTGGTCTGGCATATATCTCTGCTTTCCTTGGTCTGGTTGGGATATCATTTGGATCAAATGGCTCTGTTGCTTCTTTAACAATCATATTGTGCAAGATAATACACGTTATTATGATGTATTGAAGGTTCTCCTTACTCCACCCACAAGCTCTTATGATTGCCCAACGAGCTTGGAAAATACCAAATGCTCTCTCCACGTCTTTTCTGTATACTTTCTGCATCCTTGTGAAATGTTATGTCTGCAGGGTCCTCGGGTTTCTAATCACTTGTACAAATGCCGCCCATTTAGGATATATGCCATCAACTAGGTAATAACATTGATCATAGCGCATATTACCTATTTGGTAGCTCACTTGAGGAATTTGACCAAGGCATACGTCATTGAACAACAGTGAACATCCAAGGATGTTAATATCATTCTGGGAACCTGGAAGTCCGAAGAAGGCGTGCGAAATCCAAATATTGTAGGAGGCTACATCTTACAAAATGATTGTCGGTTTCCCCTTGTATCCATTATACTGCCCCGCCCATCTGGTGGGACAATTTTTCCACTGCCAGTGCATACAATCAAGGCTCTTGACAACCTCTGGGAATCCCCTTTTTGCAGCTTTGTCGAGCAGCAGTTGAAAATCTATAAGTGTTGGTTAGTGGAGGTAAGTCTCATGGTACACATTCCAGATTGCTTTTGTGAAGCGCTCTAAAATCTCAATGGCAGTGGACTTCGCAATATCTAGGTAATCATGGCAGAAATCAGCTGTGATGCCATACGTAAGCATCCTCATGGTGTATGTCAGCTTTTGCTTAGTGGATAAGCCAACCCTCCCACTAGCATCTCTTCTTTGAACAAAATATGGGTCGTCGCTGGCAATGTTGCACATAATCTTGTCAAAGACCCAAGGTTGCATTCTATATTAGCTACAAAATATGTTTGGTTCATATCAGCAAGGATCCGTGAAGTATTGAGCTTTGAGTCGAAGATCCATAAGCTCTTGATCCATGGCCTTATGGTTACGACTTTTTGAAGAACCATCCCATTGTGAATCCTCATCTTCCAGAGTTTGGATTTACAAGGCAGCGACAGACATCATCATGGCTCTTTGACAATTTCTTGTGACGGCCTCTTCTTTATCCTTCTGTAACCATTTTGTCAAACGATTCATTACAGAAACAGTTTGAAAAAATCAAAAGGAAAAGAATATGGTGATTTGCAGGATCTGGATATGAGCAGTGTTTGTGAATTTGTGAGAGATGAGGATGACAATGACCCCATATTTATGGACGGTTTGACAAAATCAAAAGGAAAAGAATATGGAGATTTGTAGGATTTGGATATGAGAAGTGTTTGTGAATTTGTGAGAGATGAGGATGATAATGACCCCATATCTATGGATGGTTTGAAATGATATTATCAGATAAGATATGATACGTGGCAGATAAAGACCAACCGTAATTTGGATAGCCAATTAGAGATTGACACATGGCAATGAAATCACATCCAAATTCAGTTGTTTGTCATATGTGCCAACACAACACATCAAAATATCTTCTAAATAATTTGATTGTTTGTCATATATGCTGACATAACACGACAAAAAAAATTAATATGACTTTTAAAAAAATATTCATTAAATGATAAGAATAATTTTTAAATATTATGATTAAAATTAAAATTAAAAATTTTCCCTTATTTATTTCAATTAACATATTTTTAATATAATATTCATAAACATTATACTCATATTATACTTTAATCAAGAAAATTGAAAATAACACCTCATTGTTGAAGATGAGAATTGAGTCATATATGAATAGTGCAACAAGGGGGTGCTAAAATGAGAATAGCACCCCCAAATAGAACTTATTGTTGGAGTTGCCCTAACAATATAACATTGAAATGCCATGTTCAGTTAGATCAAGTTTGATATTACCTTAGTGGACATATTTTGAATAACGTGGCATGTTCACAATTTTATTTTTTTGAAATTTTTTTGCTAGAAACTGATGAGGTATAAATAGAATCAAAGTGCCATGAAATAGTAATACATGATTTGTATACATATTGAGGAGTTGCTGTGGAGCAAGATTTGGCAAACAATCTTTGTTCCACCTTAACTTTGCATGAAAGTTTTCTAATAATTTATAACATTAAAGATCAAGATCTCAAAACTTTGTTCTATAGACTCTAAATTGCATCCATGTGTCTCACCAATTTTTTCTTACAAAAGTTTGCCATATGTGCAAATATTGTTTCCATGTACATCTACATATGGATTTGTTTACAAGATTCTGCTTAATTAGTTACTAGTTTACATCTTATTTCAACTCTATAAATTCAACACCCATGGCACATATGACAATCAGAAGTTGTTCTAGAGTTATTTAACCATAAGATTTTCTCCTTTCTTCCAACTAAAGAAGTATAGAAATTTTATCTGAGATGGCCAAAGATTTGTCATTGCGAAACTTTTTATCATTCTTGTTCTTCTTGGTTCAGGTAATCTCTTTACACATCCTTTTAATACCCATGTTTGGGTATGTCAGTTTAATACCCATGTTTTTTGATTGATTGTTTAATAATTCTTTACAGGTATGTCAAATTCATGAGAAGTAATTTAAAAATTGAATGCATATTACCCCCAAAAAATGAATATCCAGATATGTCTCACATTAGATTACTGCCGCATTATGTTTATGAGCTAATGTGTGACGTACACCTTTAGCCAACTCCCTTGTACAGTTTAGAACTTGTTGGTTTTAATAACATAAATTATTGTAATTGCAAACTGACCAAGTAATATATAATATTATCTAAATAATATTTAAATATATATATATATATATATATTTTTGTAGTGATTCATATAATTGCTATACCACCTTGCACGAAAGTGGTGTTGTATGATGTCCACTGCTCCCAATTGGGGTCGGATCCGGAATGCATAAAACAATGTTGGCAGCAAATTGATGCCCAAAGTTTGGCAAATTGTGAACACCCCCCAAATGTGCCTGATTCAATTGTCTGCACGTGCATCCCTCCTTGCTAGAAACTCTTGTCGCAGTTCAATTGTTGATGTCTAAATTCAGTGGCCTTATTATCTCGTCGTGGCTTCATCTACTCTCTCCTTATTATTATGAATGAATTTGAATAAATATAAAATAAAATAAAGATGCTAGCAAATAAAATAAACATATCAATAATCTTGTCTCTTTTTGTATGAGTTAGTGATAGCAAAAATATCTATTAGAGATGAACAAATACATTCCAAGTTATTTTGTACAACAATTTACAATATCCTTAAGTCCCCATCCACTATAAATATTACAAATTGAAATGCGACATACTAGAATATTCAAAGATGTGCGATTTCAACTAACATACAACTCTCAAAATTAGGACTAGCGCTACATCTTGACAAACCTAGAGTTTGTTAACATACTCAAATAAGAGTTTGTGCTTGGTTCATCTCATATGGGTATATTTAATACAAGTTTAATATTTTAACCAATGAAATTATTATCTACTAATCATGAAATATGTTTCTACTTAGATTGCGGGAGGAAGGGAGGGAGAGAGAGAGAGAGAGAGCAGACGCACAATGTATAGTGCTTCACCTCTCATTTGGGGAGACTATGTCCACTTTAATCTTTGAGAATATATGTAGATACCTTTACTAGCTAGCTAGTTTGCTATCTCACCAAGCATAATTAACACCCTCTTAGGGGGGGCCCACAAGCCATGGTGGGGCCAACCGTGACATGCATACCATACCCCGACATACAACCTACCCTGTGATAGTCGGAAGCGGTCAATACCTTGCCGAGAAGCCACCTTCCCTGCCTTGCCAAGTTGCCTCCATAATAAGCCTTTCTAAGACTAGAATAGTGGGTTTGCATCCCACATTGAAGAAAATGTAAATGAGAGGGGTTCCCTTACCTATAAAAGGAACCCCTCCTCCCACTTAAGCATTCATCTCATTACAACTCATGTAATCCCCTTGGTCCGCAAAGCCCAAACACACTAGTTAAGCTTTCAAGTGAACGTAGTCTCCCGCTTTAGCGGGAGACAAACCACTATACTTCTTGTGTGTGTGTGTGTGTCTCTCTCTCTTTCTTTAATGTTAGTTAGACCCCTCGATCACTAACATTAACATTGGCGCCTTCTATGGGAAGCCAACACAAAGGCTTCGTCACGTACCATGAACTTTGACCCGTTAGCGTTAAGTCAACGCCCATCAGGGCCGGTCAACACCCATATGGCTGGTCACCACTGATAAGTTTTGTCAACGATGATCAAGGCTAGTCAGCGCCCATCTCAAAATGTCAACGCCAACTTAAAAAAAAAAAAATTATGTGTCAATTTACTCTGGACACCTAGTACCGCCAAGCCTTAATCCCACCTCTTTGTTGCACTGCCAAGGTTCACATTCGCCTCCATGCGCTCATCATCATCAGCGTCAAGGCATGGCATGCCATCATCAATGGTATCCACTAGTACAGCAATTGTGATCAGCCCAGCGGCAAAGTCTAACCAAGCTTTAGCGGCAAAGTCCAACGGCGAAACCCAGTGGTAACCCTCCCCAGCGGCAGAAACCCAGCTATGTTTAGTGCATGTCCGCTAACTAAGCCCCACTCCCTCCTCTCACTTGACGAACAAGCCCTGCTAGCTATCAACATCAAAAAGCTTTGCTATCCACATCACCGCCAGGTAGCATAACTCCTAGAGAATCTCTGCTAAGCCGCTCCATTGACCAAAGCTTCGCGAACAAACCCCGCTAACCAAAGCTTGGCTCCGTTGGCCAAACCTCCACTACTGCTAGCACCCGCCTCCTCTTAGCAAGGCCAGCGGCCAAAAACCCCCAACCCCAGCGACTGCCTAACGAGGCTAATGCCAGCGTAATGATCTGCTAGTGGGTCTAGCTCCAGCTCCAAGCTCGTCACCGCCAACGAGCAGCACCAAAGCTCAGTCCGCCAAGGAGCTGAGCGACAAACATTGAATATCAATAGCCAAGTCAGTGTAGTCAATTAACCAACACTCTGGGTCGAAACACAATTGTACAAACACCGCCAATTTTTAAACTTGGAATTCAAACCTTATCGATCAACCTATACACCGCCAACAACAAACCATCAAACTTGCAATTGATCTGGGGATGGGATCAATGGTCACCTTCTGGTCGACACCTAACCATCAAGCAATTTGCTCTCTACACCCAGCAACTCGCTATCTTCTTTGTGCACATATCAAATGCCCGCTGTATCAGACCGCCTTCAATGTGTTTCATCATGCCTTCACGCCCTAAGCATCGAGCCTCTATTACCGGTCAAAATGATCAATAAGTTAAGTCTTTCTTAATTTATCTGATCCTTATATATATAAGCACCACAATCTTATTTGGGAGGCTGGGCATGAGTTCTAATCTTGCCATCTATTAATAGTATCATATATACTTGACACTTGGTCTCCGTGTGCACTTGCCACAAATACCTATGTCGTTGCACATCACGATATGCTGAAATCAGAAGCATAATTAAATTGCAATGCCTGTAATCATCTATATATCATTCATATATGCCTTGATCTCTCTTAGCTCAAAACCATGCATAAGAGTTATATTATGAGCCTTGTGTTTGTCTCTAGTGCATCGCTACTAGCTTCTCACTCGTGCATATGTGCATTTATATATACACATACATTACAACAACTTGCTTGACAAATTGACATGAATCATATGAACTGCACAACACCTACTAGCATGCACAATTTTACATTGACATGTGTTCTTTACTAGTCTCCCATGCTCCTAGTCAATTCATTGGTTGTACCATATATTTCCTTTATATTATGGCCACAACATGTTTCAAGGGCCTGCGACCAAAATATTCTCTCTGCCTATACTTGTTACAAAGCTACATTTTGGCTCATAATTGATATCATATTCAAGTGGACATATAAGCTAGGCATATATGACCCATGGCATGATCACACTAAACCCACTATGTTCATTGCAAAGCTTTTCATAATTGGTGTATCACATGTTAACAATGTCACCGCAAAATTAATTTGGCTTGTCATCAACCATTAGGGATGGCAAAAATCCCCAGCGGGGTGGAGCTCTATTGGATATCCGCCCCTAATGGGGGGAGAATTCGGGGACAAATGGGGAATGGGGATGGGGATCCCAAATCCCCATTATCTAAGATTGGGGATGGGGCGGGGATGGTATTGTGATCCCTATCCCCAAACCCACCCCAATAATATATACATATATTTAACTTATATATATATATATATATATATATAAATTTATTTTTTATAATATAAATCACAAACATATACATTTACTACTTTACTTTAATGGCTACACTTTTACTTTAATGGTGTTTTGATTTTTGCACTCACTGAATTATGATTTATGAATTTAATCATATTTTAAATTTATTTGTTGTAGATTTTGATTTTAAAAAGGGAAATATGAGAAAAAATTATTTTATTTATTAAATTCTTATTCGGGATTTGGGGCGGGTTTGGATGTTTAGTCCCCAATGGGGATGGGGACGGGGAATCCCCAATATTTTTATTCGAGATTGGGGCGGGGATGGGGATAGAAAATGACCTCAGCAATGGGGATGATATTGTGATCCCCATCCCCAACCCGCCCCATTGCCATCCCTATCAACCATTAGCATCTACGAGCAGTCCATGCATGCTCATTGATACATATATTCAAAAAGTTTAGTATATTACTTTGTCCATTTTATCAAAGTATATATGCAAGATACTAGTGATAATTTTACATACTCATGTACTATTCACCTATTTTGTTTCAAGGAGACATAATCACCGATCACCTCTCTAATTAGCAAAATCATCACCTTTCTACTAAGGAACTCCACCGGAGCAATGGAGCATCATGCTTGGAACAACTCCAACATGATTTGGGTACTTACATTGATTTCAATTCAAACCCACTTCCATCGGCATAAGATAATTAACTATATCTCAATACACTCTCTTTCAATTTGAGCTAGTGCCATGCTTTTACTACTTCTAAGCATGCCTACAATATATCACATTTGATATACATTTACATGTTTCTATGACTTTAAGCATGCTTATCACTTGTACCAATTTTACAAGTACACCTACTACGCTCAAAAGCCATGCTTCAAATATCCTTAAACATGTCTACAAAAATACAAAATATTATTAGCAACTTTACTACTAGTACATGCTATACCCAGAAATCAAGAAAACCATGCTTTTTACTTTTCACTTAAACACACCAATAATTTACATGCAAAAACCAGAAACTTTAAGTAAACCTACAGAACTTACTTTCACTTATACACTTTGGCATCATGAGCTCCCTCTCCAATTCTTGGCCCAACAAAGAGATGCTTAGGATCAATCAGCCATTTGGAATCCAATCTGAACTCATCACTAGAGTAAAACCTACTCCCAAAGTAAAATCTAATCTAGATCAATTTGTAGAGTAAATCCAATCTACAAAATGGAATGAATTCAGCTTTCATCTTTCTACAAAATGGAATGAATTCAGCTTCTATATTATAGCAAAATAAGACACATATCAAAACCCATAAAAGGGAAAAGCTTTAAAAAGCTCATTCACCAAGTCAATGAATTTGGATAAGTTAACAAAGAATGACATCTCAAGAACAAAAGGCCCAGAAGGTATATATATAAATATATATATATATATATGGTTACAGAAACCCAAAAACAAAAGCACAATGCTCAAAGAGATTTTCTTGAAAGCCTTTTATGGGGAAAAGAGAAATATCCCTCACAATAAGATAACCAAACCACGATTAATGTCGTTCCAATTATCACACAACTAGAAACTATCATTTGGTATCTAGGTAATTCCCTGCTGTTCCATTTTCTTTCAAGGAAGTCATATACAATTTAACAACAAATTCGACTAAAACTATAGATAAATCTAAATCAAACATCGATAGTTCATCATAGATAGGAAAAATTGAAATACTTTACAATTAGCCACAGCTCAAACACAAATGGAGAAAACTACCCAATAACCCTCAATGAGTTGATTGATAAACAAATATCACCCAACCCACGAATAATGAAGCAAAACCAAAGATCTAATAGAATGTTGTCAAGTAAACCCAGGCCCTTACCACTTTGTCGTCTCCAATTCTAAATTCTATACCTCCAAACTGCTGAAAACCTCACAGTTAAGCTCCACTACACCATTAATTCTAAACACAGGCCCTTACCTTCTTCATCTCCATCAACCATCAAGCTACCAGCTTCAAGCCTTCAACACTATGCGGTCTCCAAGTAAAAACCTAAAAATTACTCTAATATCCCAAACATCAAACACAACACCAAAATTGAAGGGCCAATTAACGAATGGGATAATGAAATCAACCTTACCAAAACTAAAAGAATGAACCGGCAATGAGGCGGTAAGGATAATGCAATCAATCTTCAACATCAATTACCGGTGACGGGGCTACAGGTTTGGACGAGCGAATAGTTTGTGCTTGTTGGTGGCAGTGGTAGGCTAAAGAAAGGGATCAAAATCGGGGAACATGGACCCTGGTGTCTTGGCTTTCTCCACGTCTGTGCGGTGAAGAGCCGTTGTTCGGTGACAGTGGGCTGGGGTTTGTTCTTCATCTTCAACCCCTGTAGTACGGTTTGGTGGTGGTAGTGATGAACGCCAACAACCGGAGGCTGGCGTTGGAGTTGCAACGATGGAGGCGGGAAGTGGAGTGAGGCTCGGGCTCAGGAAGAGTGAGAGAGGGAGAAAAAATTAGGAAGGCTGCTAGGGCTTTTCCCATTAAATAGGGCAACTCATTAATTCAATTAGGGCAACAGAAGTTGAAATGGAGGGAGTAGAAAAATTGAATTTTGGCTGAGTGCTGAAAGTCAATTAGGGAAGCAACATTTATCAAGTCATAAAACTTACACAACAGAAACACACAGCCATTGTCTGAAGGAGAGTTGCACAACATACATAGAAAAATTGCTGTTTGAATATATAGTTAGACAACATCAAATACTAACATTATATGAATAATAATTGCACAACAGATACAAAAAAACTATTGTTTGAATATATAGTCAGACAACATCAAATACTAGTATTATATGAATAATCACACAATAGACACAAAAAAACTATCGTCTGAATTAAATTACTCAGACAACATCAAAATCTCACCATTGTTTAAATAAAAATTGCAAAATAGAGAAGTAATAATTGTTGTGTGATTAAAAAAAATCAGACAACATCTTTTCTCGACCATTGTGTTAATCATTCTTTTACAACATCAATGTAATAATTATTGTCTGAACTGATTGATTGAGACAACTTCAAAAAAATAGTAATGGTCTGATTTACAATTGCACAACAGCAATGTAACAACTGTTGTCTGATTCAAAAATTGGGACAACAGAATAATTCCCAAAGTATCAGACGACAGTTAAAAATTTTGCAATTGTCTGATGCTATTATTGGCATAGTGTAGCCTCATATTTATGCATCAAGCTTGTGAGCCCTTGAAAATTTTAGTTAATTTCCAAAAGTAATTTCTTGCCAATAAGACTTTTGCAAGGTAATTTAAGTGAAGAAATCGATTTTGGAGATTGTTTTGGTGTCAAGACCACCTAGTGGGCCTTATGATTTAAGGTTTGGGCCGAGATTCTTTCATTTGGGCCTAGAAGGTTATAGTAGTTAGTGAGGCGATCATTTACTGAAGTTTCGAAGACGATAAATTAAGTTGTAACAAAGTTTTGGATTTTGAGTTTTTACGAGATCGAGTTTTGGGCCAAGGACGAAGTCGAGAATTAACTAAGGAAGTTCCGTTGAAAAATGAGCCTCAAACTGAAAGCAATTAGCTAGAAGGGTTTTGTAATTCGTCAGAAGGGAAAAATGAATATTTCGCGCACATTAGTATAAATAGGAAATTGTGAAAAACCTAACCTTATTTTTTTCTTCCTTACTCCCTCACGGTCACATTTCTCTCTCTCTCTCTCTCTCTCTCTCTCTCTCTCTCTCTCTCTCTCTCTCTCTCTCTCTCTCTTCCTGACCTCTCGCTCCTTCTCACTTCGTCTTCCCTCTGTAACCATCGGAGAACATCATCTCTGACCATCACCTCTTGTCACAGCCACCACCCATCAACGCAGCACCAAAATGTGACCCAAAAGAGAAATCGAAGCCATGCATCGACCCCAACCTCTCTCTTCCGCTCCCCTTCTCTCTGCCATTACCAAGAAACCCAACTTCTCGTCACCACCTCACGTCACCTCTACCATCCTTCGAACCAGCCCCCAATTTTGATCAAAGCCCAAGCCCAGCACCTCCATGCATCAACTCTGGCCTCCACCCACGACCAACAAAGCCGCGACGCTGCTGCCTCCCCTAGTCCTCTAATTTCCAGCCATCGATTCCAACCCTTACCACCATAAATCGAAGCACCAGGCTCTAGAGAGAAAAACCCGAACCGTAGCCTCAATCTCAGATGCTGGGAAACGCCATATGAGGTCACCGAAACTCATAGCTAGCTCTGCATGCCTTCGTTCTCCAACCTCCAGTCCAAATCGAGCTAAACTACCTCCATAAATGGAATCAGCGCCTCACCACCCACCTGTTCCCGAGATGCCAACCTCCAATTTCGACTAGAGACTTCACACGCTCCGGCGACTGCGCTTGAGCTACCCAGCACCGCCATGAGCGCCACCAGGTCACCCCTTTGGTCTGGTAAGCTGGATTTTTGTCAAGTTTATCTTGGTTAAGGCTTCTGTCTTGAATTGGATTAAAGATCATGATTCTATCATTTATTTGGATTATGTGAGGATTTGGTGGATTTCTGTATTCTGGGAAGTTTTGGAGAAAGGAGAGAAACTGTTGGGTCAATTTGATTGATATCGATAAAAGGGTATGGACTTCGAACTCAGTTTTGGTTGTGAATTGGTTAAGTGTTGAATATGGAACGTATTGTTTTTCTGCAAAAGGTTCAAATGGTTGTTGGTGGTAAAGTACAGCCATGTTAAATACACTACTAGTCTGGAAAGAAGAACGGTAAGGTATTGTATTTTGGATTTGTTTGGACATGAACTGGTTGTACTAATCGAAGTTATGGTTTTACAAAGTATGTGAAATATGGTTTAGTTAAGCATGTTGTAAGATGATTGGAAAATAGGATAGAATGGAGGTTGAATTGAGGTGACTTTTTATTTTGGGTTAAATGCTTAAACAGTTTGGTAATTGAGATCAGATCAATTTTACGACGTAAACTAAATGCTGTGATTGATGTTTATTGAGAAGTTGTTGGTAAAGAAATGGTGGTTTCCCTATATTAAGTTTCTATTAAAGTTAATGAAAAAATACAATTCAAGTATTCTCTTAGTTATCATATCCCGGAATGAACATATTTAGTAAACAAAATCATTTGGGAATGGTAAATTATCCTTTGTTTTCCTTATCGAAAGAATGCTAAACAAAGAAAGGTTAAATGAGTTGATGCGAACTAGGCTTAATGGACACAAGTGTTAAGTTTGATCACCATATCCTAAATGATTCAAATGCTACATCATTTGGATTATTTGGGAATGGGTAATAGGTTTTAATGACTAAAGGAAAATTCGATGGACTTCAATGAAGTTAAATAAATGCTTTGGTTGCTCGGTTAATTGAGTTATAGTGTACTCAATGTACTCATTGATTTAATTTTATCTCAAAGGACTCGAGCGTGTGCACATGGATTTGGACAAATGATCGAAAGTTGGGAACGAACCCGAATGTGGACGAGCACTTCAATTCCAGGTAAGGTGAGCTGTCCCTTCCTTGTTAAAGGCTTTTCCATATATGTGGAATGCTCTAGTATAATAGTATGTTGCCTGCAAGTACATTTTTTGTTGTTCATTAGTCGATGCCTTGTGATACCTGTGTTTTCATAACTGATAATCGTTGATTGCGAAAACTGAGGCTAGACTTACATGTTGAGATACTGTACTCTTTGTATATTTGTACTTGTGACCTGAAAGTGAATGGGACCTAGATGCGTAGATTCCTAAGGATCCCATGGTGTTGATAACCGTGAACCTCCGGAGGGGGCTGTGCTCATATGTTTGTCGAGGAAGGGTGAGTACAGATAGTGAACCCAGTCATAGGAGACTCAGGGCCAGGAAATGGACACTTTCGCTACTTGTAATCACAAGGACTACAGAGTAGTTGGCCGGTTCTCTATGGATGACGAACCGGGTCAGTCACCAATTTATTTTAGTTTAGCCGGCAGGTAAGTATCTTGGAACTCCAAGTTGTTGGATTTGGGGAGCAGGGTGGCTCCATGAGAATAAGGTTGATTTGTTAGAAGTGAAATGTGTTTTTTTTACAGGTTTTGGGTTGTCCACTTTTAGGGAAGGTTTTGCTGAATTGTCGATAAAATCTTCTTTATAAGTGGGCCCCACAGGGGTACCTCGATTTTAGGGTGAAATTTAGGGGCGGGTCCTGTCATGGGCAAGTTGACACTTTGTTACCTTGCTATTGCCATATGGTCAGTAGGCTTGTGAAACTTATGCATTTATCTCATAACTTGCTTTTACAAAAATCACGCCACGTGATGATGCAACTTGTAGGATATGGCTGGCATTCTTCAAGTTGTCACTTTTTAATGAGATTTTTCAAAAATTTTAAACTTACAAATTTTTATTACGGGACTATAGGATTTAACGAAGAATAGTCCTTTATTATTACTACTAGCCTCATATATGTACAATGCACATGTTATTATTGAAATGAGGAGAACATAAGAATTTTTTCTCATCCACTTCCTCAATTTTATGTTTTGTATTATTTTAGTTTACAATAATAACCATTTTGTTTTAGAGAAATAAGAATTGAGAGAAAATGGCTGTGTATTCTCATTGATAATAGGGACCCTCTTTATATAGAGGATTACAATACATAGAATCCGAATCATACAAGGAAAGGTAATCATACATTGAATAGGAATATCTAGATTCTTCTAATTAAATCCTATCACCACTAGGTCAAGTAACCTAGAGTTTGAGTCAGACACACAAATAGGGATTTACTTGAACACTCCCTCTTGCCTCGCTAAAAACCTTGCCAAGTAACAAAAACCCAGTGGGACAAAAATAACCTTGGTCGAAGGGAAAAAAGAATACAACACATTGTTACGCCCCGAACCTAGAATTAACGATTTACTCACTTTTTGGACGGTAATTGTCGAATGCTTTCAATATTTTTTACTTTTTATCGATATTTTAGTGGCCCTAAAAGTTGACTTTTTGGTCGGGTCAAAATTTGAGGAAATGTTCTTTATGAAAGATGTAGAGGACTTTAAACCGAGCGCGTGCATATGTGGTGCGTAAAAATTGGAGTTAGTATGTGAGAGTTACGACCAAAAATGTAGAAGTTACTATTTATGGTAATTTATATATATATATATATATGGAAGTTACTGTTGGTAGATTTCCATTTTCGGATGTACATACATGTACATTTGCAAGCATAATTAGCTATAATGGGCCATGCTCATTGTACGGCCAAAGGTACTAATTCCAACCAAAGGAATGACATGCAGACACACCGCCAGACGGGCTACAACCTCAGCATCGAACCACCTCCAGATCGCCGCCGACGTGCCGCCACGAGCCGCGCCAAGATGGCATCAGAAGCTTCTGAAACTGGGAACTGAAGCATATCAGTCCCACATCGAAAACAAAGAGAAGATCAACCTCTTCCTCACCTATAAAAGGTTCTCTCTCTCCTCATTAATTACGCATTCAAACTCCTACTACGTTACTTGTCAACATAAATACATTGACTAACTAGGCATCGGAGAGTTGAAGACCGCCCAGCGAGGTCTCCCCTGACGCCCATTGTATTTTACTTGACAGGTAACGGGAGCTACAATAACAACACAAATATCGATCCGCCCACCGAATCAGCGTTAGCTAAAGATCCAGCTACCGCTGGACCTTTCGGCATTAACATCGGAAAATCTACCTAGCCCCCGGTAACTCTCTCTTCTCCTTCCCCGACCCTTCCTCCCTTTCGGCCCGATCTTCCCCTTTCGATTTCTTCCCCCTCGGGCCGACCCAGGACGCAATCCGGCTATCCCCAAGCTCGTCTCCTTCCCCTTGTCACATCTGTGGAGGTATTTTGTGGAGATTTGGCTGGAGGAGCTCGATTTTGAGCGGGGAAAGTTACTGTAGCAGTTCGCCATTATTGTAGATTTCCGGCGATTCCGGCCATCTCCTGTCACCATATCGGCGTCGAAGGCTCGATTTTCCACGGAGATCATATCGCCCCTAGCCTCGAATCAAGATTTGCCGTGTAGAGGCCGAATCGATAACCTAGGGTTCTTGAATTTCTGGGTTATCTTCGCCGGCCGAATTCATCCATTTCTAGGTAAAATTGGGATGTGTTGTAGTTGAGAAAATTAATCAGTGGGTTGAGTTGTAGCTATACATGGAATTTGGTAGCCGGTGGTGGAGGTTGGTACCGGCGCGGGGTGCCACGCGCCGCCACTGTTGGTGGCGCGTGAGACTGTATTTGGACGGACTTTGATTTCTGTTGTTGAGATAACTAGTCAATTATACATCTAGTTTCATAATTGCAGCTTTGGGATAGAATTGGAGATGGAATGAATATGGATTTTGATGTTGTTCAATGGTGGAATTGTTAATTGAATTACGAGGAATCCATTCATCGGATTTCCTCGGTTCGGCCCTTAAGCCCATACATTAAGGGAATAACATTAGTGAAGAAGATTGGGAGGTTTTGGGCAAATAAAGATAATGTTAGGGTTTAGTTTTATTTATCGTAATTTAGTTTTCCATCCAGTAAATTAAGGGTTTACGAACGTTATATTGTACAGGACGTGAGGAGGATTCCCTCGAGGAGGGTTCGGATCGACGGCAGGCTTAGCCGTACACTGTGAGTGGACTTTTGTTTTCAAATAAGTGATGCATGCATTTATTTATTTAAGCATGTTTTATTCAATTAACATATTATTTTCCGAGCATATAAATTTGATTGCGAATTATCTCGCGGATTTGCTTTCAATAATGATTCTCATGAAATAAATATTGATTTATACCAGTTGTGAGTTTCGGTTATTAAGTTGTTATGCTCGGATTCGAATTTATAATTGATGTTGATTTTCAACGAATTGTTTTCGATGTGATTTCCGGATTTATACTATTTATATTATATTTATATTCGTCGATTTGAGACTTTATTTGCAAATTGAGTTTTGTTGGAGTAAATCTCCATGTTTATTTATCGACCTACGATTTTTGGCATTGGGAATGCCTTATTGATAATCTAATTATCCTTTTAGCGTGTGGGACACGCTGTTAATTTATACGACTTTACGAGAATTTCTGGGTACGGTTGGGAATCGTACCGGTGTTTTGTTTATTCGTGGGACATGGGGAAGCCTTAAGGATTTATTGGATTTTAATAGTTTTTACCCACCATACCTGGGTCGCTATATTTTATTGCTAGCTAGCCTATTAGTACTCCTCCCTGCTTACTATGTGTTTGTGGGTGAGTAAGAGCAGAGCATGGGATGCTCCAGAGTGTCGGACACTTCGACCTGAGCCTGGGAGGCTCTCTTCTTTCGTATGGTGAAATTTCTTCCCCATATTTTATCATTACTTGACTAGCCGGGCTAGTCCGATTTCTTTTAAGCAGCGGGGCTGGTATGTTTTTCACGAGTTTTGAATTTAAAGAAATACGTTTTATAAACGTTGCATGCATCGAGATTTTATAATTTAAACTTGTGGGAAAGTATAAACTTTTCTTCCTTTATACTTATTTATTTTGTCCACTCACGCTAACGGTTTTATGTACTTTCCCCCTGGGCCATTTGGTTTCAATTGCCCAGTTCGCAGCGTTGCTGACCGGCTTAGGAGTGGAGGCTAGTACCACCTTTGCCATCTAACCTCAGTAGGTTATTTATTAACCTACTTTATGAACTATATTTTGAGTGTGTTCTTTAGATTGCTCTGATTACTTTAAAGGGTGGATTTATACATTTGTATAATTATGTGTGTATGGGAGTTGTATAATATTGGAGCAAGTTGAATGATTTGGTTTGCTAGGTTGTAATTTATATAAGTAGTTCGATGTTTATCCTTGGAAATTTGCGGAATGTTGCTTGGAAGCAGGGTGGCTTCAAGCATAGAAATTTGTTATACCTTGAAGTGTTTTCAGCAGGTTTAGGGTTGTCCACTTTTAGGGGAGGTTCTGTCGAATTTTTCCCAAAAGTGGGCCCCGCAGGTCCATCTCGGAGTTAGGAGGGTAATTCCGGGGTGGGTCCTGACACACATCCTTCATGTTTCGAGACCATACATGTAGACTTCTCCCCCTAATGTCTGCATCTCCCCATGATGACAATAGTCATGGGAGTTCAGATATCTTCTGCAAATGATGTTACCAACATGTTTCTCGAAAGTGGAATTTAGGCAATGACTTAATGAGCAGTTCTGCCATACTAACCTTAGATCGAACCTAGTTCGCTTTGATCTTGAGGAGAGTCTGCTCTTGCTGATTATGCTTGGTGTTGTCACTTTTGATGTAGCCCTGCTTCATTTGTTCAAAACAAGTAGTATTATCCTAAATGCTTGCAGACTCATCTGTGGTAGACTTCAAACCACAATTGTTCAAACATGCATAATTATGGATTCAATCTATAAACATTCACGAACCACTTTGTGAAGAGCAATAATCTCTGCATGGTTCGAAGATATAGCGACTAAGGTCTATTCTGTAGACCTCCAATATATCACGGTCTTTACCTATAGTGAACACTTAACCAATGTGCGAATGACCTTTGTGTGGGTCAGAGAGATACCCAACATCAGCAAAACCTTCCAAAACACTTATACTTTTGGGATTGGGATAGAGGATGCAGGCCAGTGTTGGCGGTGTTCCTGGTGTGTGATGGGTCCGAATCCATCATCTCTCTGTAGGGATAGAACAAGCCCATATCAATCGTACATTCCAAGTATTGAAAGATATCTTTTACACCAATTTAATAACATTGCGTTGGCGCAGAGCTATATCTTAGCTAACAAGTTCATGGCAAATGAGATGTCTAGTCTTGTGCATTGAGCTAAGTATAATAATGCACCTATTATACTTATGTAGGGCACTTCCGCTTCTAGCACATTTTTGCCATCATCCTTCGAACGAACAAGATCTTTTCAGGATCAAGACTACGGACGATCATGGGGGTGCTTGAAGGCTTGACCTTGTCAAAATGCCTAAGCATCTATCAACATGATGCTCAAGTTCCAAACTGAGACATAATCATATTCTCCCAAAATCCTTCATCTCAAACTCAGATTTCAAGTGTTTAGCGGTTTCCCTTAACTCTTTAAGGGCTTCCTGCGAAGATCATGTCCAACATGAACTGTGATAGAATCCGAAACTTGTTATGGAAATGCGCGGGCATATCCTTTCCCAATCAAGTAGTCACTTTATTGAACATTTCAACCTTATTGCAAACGCGCTCCGTGGTCTAGAGCCACTTGACTTGGGTAAATGAAGTCCACCATGAACCTTCATGCATATTCTGTATCTAGATCCCCGTAGAGATACGTAGTGACCACATTCGTAAGCTGCATGATCAGTTATTCGGAAACTACCAAACTGACAGGGTAGTGGAGTGCAATGACATCCATTACGAGAGAATATGTCTCATCATATTCGATTCCAAGGCGTTTTGTGAGAAGCCTTGCTCCATAAGGCAAGATTGCTATCTCTTTTTCTCATCGCGCTTTCTTACGAAGACCCATTTAGTTAATAGGTTTTTATGTTAGGAGCTGTTGGCATCACTGACTCGAAAACCTTCGTCTTCGTTAGAGAATCCATCTTAACCTGGATCACATCTTTCCATTTAGGCCAAATCTCTCTACGTTGGCATTCATTCATCAACGGAGCGTGGTTCGCTATCATCGGACTCACCAAACTCATGCGTAACGAAATGATTGACTACATCAATTATGATGGAGTTTCTATCCCACGTCTCATGTACACTATTGTAATTTTCATAGAGCTCTATATTCTCAGGAATAGGTTCTGACGTTGAGGTGTCCCCCAATGATAACTATAACCCAGAAGATACTCATGAGACAAATTTTGAGTCTTGATGATCAAAGGATTGGAATATACCAAAGTATCCTTCGAACCCACGGGTCTCCCAAGCATCCTAGCTGGGGCCATGGCCTGTAACGCCAGAGTGCCACTCACTTTGGCGTTGGCGCCATGCCTACTTCTGTGTAGGGTGACGCTACGTCCTCTTGTACGGACGTACTTCCTTGCGGGCATATTTGCAGCAGATGTGTGATCTCGTCACTTTAGTAGGGATTGAGATGAGACATAGTGGGGACAAGCCACGACAATTCATGTCGTTCCTGCTAAACATCTGTGTTCTTATCTCCCCCTAACGACGGGAAGACTGTCTCACCAAAGTGACAATCCACAAATCTAGCGGTAATGAGATCGCCTTACAAGGGCATTAAGTGGCGGACGATTGTTGGAGTCTCAAATCCAACGTAGTTGCCTATTCGTCTATAAGAACCCATCATAGAGCGCTGTGGCGGCGCAATTGGCGCATAAATGGCACACTCAAATATGTGTAAGTACGATATTTGTACCTAGTCACTAGCTGTAATACAGAGGTAGATTGAGTGGCAGTGTGTCGTAGACGAATTAGCATAGCTACATTCGATATTGCAACACCCAAGCGGATATAAGGAAATTGGTGCGCATTACCAATGTCTGGACTACCATCGTAGTCGTTTCCGCGAGACCATTTGGGTGTGTTCATGGGAATATGATGTCTAACATCAGTCCCAACGCAATAACCATCGAAAGTCTTCGATGTAAACCCTCTAGCAATGTCAAATCCAATTGACTGAATATGATGATTCGGGGAGTGAGCCCATTGTCATATGATATGTGCTAGGAGTGTAGCATAAATAGCATTTTTAGGTGGACAATGGCACAACACGTGACCAGCGTGTTTACCTGTCAACCAACATCATGAGATATTTAAACGTCCGCGAGTTGGTTGAATTAATCCACAGAATCCCCATGGACTCTATGTAAGAACAAAATGAGTATTTTCATATCTTTTGCATAGGACGGTCCCAGTCCTAATTTCCCTAAGGAACGGGATTTGTAAAGCAAGCGAGAGGCTTTAGAAGCAACCAATGAGGATTTTGGTTTGGCTTGAGCGTCTGAAACGCTATTAAAAGTAAAGTTGGTAATTGCAGCATCACCATGATGGACGCCATCAATGGCGTCATGCATAGGAACTGTGCCAGCCCTAGGCTAGTGGTGGATAGCGGCGACGCCAGAGGCAGCAGCGGCAGTCACACTTAGTCCAGGAATCAACTTTTGATTCATGCTTCGTTGCGCTTGAGAGAATGGATGTCCATGTGAAGTCTTTTGTAGACAGATCATCATATCATGACTAGGATGATCTATTCTGTCGTGGCAAAGCCAATATGTGTTTAAATCCAAAAGATCTTCTCTCATAACTTTTATTGGATTAATAGCTCAAATAGTGACATAGAGTCCACTAGAGAGACATATAAACTTCTCTAAGATGCGCCTTTAATCATTAGAGATATTGCAAAAGAACTCATTTCCGTTCTCTACAGGGGCGGATTCACATATAGGCGAGCTTAGGCACTTGCCTAGGCTAGGTTTTTTTTGTTTACCTTGGATTTATATAGGTTGGTTGTAGGCAAGCCATGGAAAAATGGCAGAAAAGGGCAAAAACCAGAAGAATTTGGGGAAGAAGAAGTCTACAGCGCGGCATTCTTTTTTTTCTTTGATAGCAACTCAAAATGATGTCGTTTTGAGATTTTCATTTAATATTAATGATAAGCCAAAACGACGTC